>CM042381.1:16167011-16767011 GCA_023634145.1 Thymallus thymallus
CCCCCGACTCTGGAGCGGTACGAACGACCGGACCCGGACTGGGTACCGGTGTGGCAGGTGGTTCTGGCTCTGGAGCTGGGCCGACGTCCAGACCCCGACTGGGCACCGGTGGAGCGGATTGCCCTGGCATGGGATTGGTGCTGACGACCGGACCCGGACTGGGCCTCGGTGGAGCGGACAGCTCCGGCATGGGAGTGAAGCAGACTACCGGCCCCGGACTGGGCACCGGTGGAGCGGACTGCTCTTGCACTGGAGTGAAGCAGACGACCGGCCCCGGACTGGGCACCGGTGGAGCGGACTGCTCCGGCACTGGCGTGAAGCCGACGACCGGCCCCGAACTGGGCACCGGTGGAGCGGACTGCTCAGAGGACTCCGGGCTGCGGGCCTTCGCTGGAGGCTCCGGGCTGCGGGCCTTCGCTGGAGGCTCCGGGCTGCGGACCTTCGGTGGAGGCTCCGGGCTGCGGACCTTCGCTGGAGATTCTGGATTGCGGGCCTTCGCTGGAGGCTCCGGGCTGCGGGCCTTCGCTGGAGGCTGCGGGCCTTCGCTGGAGGCTCCGGGCTGCGGGCCTTCGCTGGAGGCTCCGGGCTGCGGGCCTTCGCTGGAGGCTCCGGGCTGCGGGCCTTCGCTGGAGGCTCCGGGCTGCGGGCCTTCGCTGGAGGCTCCGGGCTGCGGACCTTCGCTGGAGGCTCCGGGCTGCGGACCTTCGCTGGAGGCTCCGGGCTGCGGACCTTCGCTGGAGGCTCCGGGCTGCTGACCTTCGCTGGAGGCTCCGGGCTGCTGACCTTCGCTGGAGATTCTGGATTGCGGGCCTTCGCTGGAGGCTCCGGGCTGCGGGCCTTCGCTGGAGGCTCCGGGCTGCGGACCTTCGCTGGAGGCTCCGGGTTGCTGACCTTCCCTGGAGATTCTGGGTTGCTGACCTTCGCTGGAGGCTCTGGGCTGTGGGCCTTCGCTGGAGGCTCCGGGCTGTGGACCGTCGCTGGAGGCTCCGGGCTGCGGACCTTCGCTGGAGGCTCCGGGTTGCTGACCTTCGCTGGAGGCTCCGGGTTGCTGACCTTCGCTGGAGGCTCCGGGTTGCTGACCTTCGCTGGAGGCTCCGTGCTGCGGACCTTCACTGGAGGCTCCGTGCTGCGCACCTTCACTGGAGGCTCCGTGCTGCGCACCTTCACTGGAGGCTCCGGGCTGCTGACCTTCACTGGCTCAGAAGCCCGCTCCCGCATATCCATCAGCCTGTTCACGAGAGCATAACGGCGCCCGAAGTCCTCCTCCATCTCTATCAGAAGCGGGTCCGTTTGCTTCTCCAGTGGAAGAGCAACCCAGGCTCTCCACCATCTCGTCTGTTCCTCCTTCGGGTGTTCATAAAACCCCTCTGGTTTCTCGCGATCGTAGATTGTTGGAAGACGAAGTGGTGGGCGATCCTCTTCCTTCCGCCTCTCCGAGCTCTGGCTGCGCACCGATGTTGTGGTGCGGGAAGTCGGCACGGACCGTGCCGGGCTGTGAGTGCGCACCGATGGTGTAGTGCGCGGAGCAGGCACGGACCGTACCTGACTCTGGGCCGACGCTGGAGGCACCGGGTCGGGAACTGGCGTTGGAGGGCTGCGACTGCCCAGATCCTCCTCTCTCCTTCGCCAATCCCCTTCCTGTGAGGACTCCATCGGGAGCCCCCACGAGTGAGGAAACAAAGGCACATATTCGTCGTCTTCCTCCGACTCCTCTTCGTACCTTTGTTCCCATGGCTGTAGGGGCTCCTCCTGGATCCCCCACGAGTGCAGTGGCCGAGGTTCTTCTCCTTCAACACCCGACCACCCCCCATAGCCCCCCCCAAAAAAACTGTTTGGGGTTTCTGGGCTCCAGGCTGTTTCCTTGCCCGTCGCTTGCTTTTTTTACTGCCTCTCTTGGTCTCGTTGTGGTGGGTCTTTCTGTCACGAGTGGGTGTAGAGAGAGACCAAGGAGCAGCGCAGCGATAGTTCGACATTGTTTAATAAAACTATAAACACAAATGTCACGAACTAATACAACCAAAAAACAACAAAGCAAACAAGGAACGGAAATACACTTACTGTCACAGTGACTGTTGAATAATAACATATAATGACCCACACACAGGTGGCTGCGAGTGATGCCTAAATGCAATCCCCAATCAGAGACAACCCTGTACAGCTGTCTCTGATTGAGGATTATTACTCCCCTAGTTAGGGTGTGAGGGTTCGACTGTGGTTTTACCACTCCCCTTATTGGGAGTAAGGTCTAACCACAGCTAAACCCTCACAGGTATAAAAGTCTGTGTACTTAATTTCAGAGTGGAAGACTTTCATTAAAGCTGTGGTTATAGGGCCTACAGGTTAACATAGGTCCCAATCAAACTGAGACTAAATTGACTCACAGCCTATGGGTGTTATCTGAATGGATAGCCAATTGACTTACAGAAGTGCTGACTCCTATAAAGAGTGTGCTGTGTGTGATTGGCTAGCTCTGACCCCTGGGAGGAATCTGATTGGCTGGCTGTGCCCCTGTGACCCCTTTCGGGGGTCTGATTGGTTAGTTTTTAGCCTTTAACAGTGGGTTGAAATGTGTCCTTCCCCCTGGCTGATGATGGATGACCAGTGAGTGGTCGGGTCTCTCCAGGGAGGTAGAGGAGGTAGAGATCAATGACTCTCTTAATCAACATGATTAAAACGCCACCTCTCTCTGTCACAGCCTCTGGCCTATCCACTCCCACACACACACACACACATATACACTCTCCCTTGTTTCTGTAACTGCTATAAAGCGAGTGTGTGATACACTCTCTCCTGTCACCTGCTCCGCTGCGCTGCCAGAGAGCTTTTGATTGGCCCTGACAGAACCAATTAGATTTAGCTGTAGATAGGGATACGGAGCTAGGGGATGGGGGAACGAGGGAGGAGAGGAGGAGAGGAGGAGAGGAGGAGAGGGAGGGACTGACAGTGGAGACTGATCCAAATCTAACTTCTGTCACGTAGTAGATCTCTCCCCTCCTCCTCTCCTCCATCTCATCTCCTTTCCCCTTTTCTCCTTCCATCCCTCCGTACCTCTCCTCTCCTTCCATCCCTCCGTACCTCTCCTCTCCTTCCATCCCTCCGTACCTCTCCTCTCCATCCATCCCTCCGTACCTCTCCTCTCCATCCATCCCTCCGTACCTCTCCTCTCCTTCCATCCCTCCGTACCTCTCCTCTCCTTCCATCCCTCCGTACCTCTCCTCTCCTCTCCTTCCATCCCTCTGTACCTCTCCTTCCATCCCTCCGTACCTCTCCTCTCCTCTACTTCCATCCCTCTGTACCTCTCCTTCCATCCCTCCGTACCTCTCCTCTCCTTCCATCCCTCCTCTCCTCTCCATCCCTCCATACCGCTCCTCTCCTTCGTTTCTCACCCTCTTCAGTATGTTCACTCATTAGTGGTCATTACATTCATTCGTAATTTGTATTGTGTTTGTGTTTTGTCACATGATGTGGTGAGACTTCCAAATGTTTTCTTGTAGGGTAATACTCTCACACTATAATGGTTGTGTGAGGAGTGCAAGCCGTCTTTAACCTGCTCAACTTCATTCCCTCATTCTCCATCTGGGATATCCTCTCCCTCACCTTATCAGATACACTTTCTCATTATTTTCTCACTTGTGTACACATTCTGTATGTGTGTGTATGTATGTGTGTGTGTGCGTGGGTGTATGTGGGTGTGTGTTTGTATGTGTGTGTGTATGTGTGTGTGTACACGTGTGTATATTCCCTCTGCTTGTCAGATCGTATTACACCATCCTGTCAGCCCTCTCCCTCTGTGTCATTCATCATAGGAGAGATACATTCACATCCATCCAACCAGGTGATAGACATCATTGTCCATACATGCAAACACACACACATGCTTGCTCACACACTCACTCACAAACATCCAGTCTCTGTACTTTTCTGACAGTCTGCACACACACATCCAGTCACACTGACAATACTACACAAAGTACTAGTAGTTCCATGACAGTCTGTGGGGATGTTTCCCTCTTCAGGATGTATGACTACCAACGTGTGCCAGCTTCCCTACCCCCTCTGGCCCAGGGACCTAGCATGGCCAAACGACCCCGCTCCTCCTCCACTTCCTCTGGGCACAGACGCAACCGAGACAGGCCCTCCTCCAAGAGCTCCAGAGCCCACTCCACCAGCTCCAACAGGGCCAAGTGTGAGTAACACACACACAGTCACACAAACACAAACACAGTCACACACTACACTCAAGATGGTTCTCTCATTACAACCCTTCTATAGCAGCCTCTTTCCTTAATGGATCCTAGCCAATCAGGTCGCATTATTAGCCCAAATCAACAGAGCAGAACCAATAGGCAGTGTATATGCTGTTCTAATACCCACCCTCATCACCTTGATAGTCCTTATTACCAACACACTCACACACTCATCACCTTGATAGTCCTTATTACCAACACACTCACACAAACTTGCCTTGGGTCCTCTCCCTCCCAAACCCCTTCCCTCCGTCTCCCTCCCTCCTCTCTCTCTCCCTCCCTTCCCTCTCCCTCCCCCTCCCTACCTCCCTCTCACACAAACTTGCCTTGGGTCCTCTCCCTCTCCACCCTCCCTCCCTCCCTCCCTTCCCTCTCCCTCCCCCTCCCCCTACCTCCCTCTCCCTCCTTGTAGTGCGGATGGAGGAGCTGCAGGTCATTAAGAAGGAGCTGACTCTGATAAAGACACAGATTGACGGCCTGCTCGACAACCTGGACAGGATGGACACACAGAGGCGGGACCACACAGGTGAGACAACCAATCAGAGAGAGAGACAGGGGAGTGGACAGGTGGAACAGCAGTAAAGCATGATAGGGGAAACCAGAGATACAGTATGTGCTTTCACCTGTCCAGTTCTTACGAATCAGTGCAGAAGAATGTCAGTGAGAAGTACCGAAAAGGCTTATAGGAGAATAAATACAAAGCCCTACACGGAAGTTTTGTAGCTGCTGCTGCCCTCGTGTGGCCACATGGACAAACTGCACCTTTGTCCTTTCTACGACAGTACTGTACCGGCAAAATAAACAAATAAATGTTTGTTCGTGTGTCTCATCTCCATATTCATTTATTCCAGCGTCAATTACGATCCTCCCCCACTACTGTACCTCCTCTCTTCTTTCTGTCGCCCTCTCCCCTCTCCCATTTCTCTCTCTATTGCCACATCTCTCGCCCATCTTGTCATACTGGTTCTCTCCTCTCGTCTGTCTTCTCGTGAAGTGCAATTGGCCATCAATGGTTTAGATCAAACGTGAGCACACGCACACCAAAACTGATTTGCCCTATAGAGGGAAGTTAGTGAATGTTCACTCCTATTCACTCCCTCTCTCTCTCCGTGTTTTTTAGGGTCTCCCCTGAGGGAGGGCAGTCTGGCCGGGTCACCGTACCCCCCCTCCGCCAGCAGCGGTGAGCGTTCCCCCTCCCCCCTGTCCCCCCCTCGCCGCTGCATCCAGAGAGAGAGCCCCGAACTGGGGGAGGCCAGCGACGATGATCACACGGTAACTGGCTTGATGTCTGTGTGTGGAGAATCTCTGAGTGTGAGTGGGAGTGCTTTCTCCTTGTCTCAGAGCGACAGGAGTGCCTCAGCACGTCATATGGTTGGCTGTGATTTAGCGGTTGTCAGGGTGATTCGCCATGCAGCAGAAATAAAGCGCTTATCTCCACACACATACAAACACAGAAACACACGCACAAACACACACACACACACAAAGAGAACAGTGACAAGATCAACAAACCCATAGCCATAATTCATTTTGAGTCATACAGACAAATCAATAGCATGACACTTGACGATCTCAGTCTGCGTGCAGCTCACCCCACGCAAAATCTGAGAGTAAAAGCAAGAGAGAGAAAGAAAGAGAGACTGAAAATTGGAACTGGGGAGACTGCAAATAGGACAAATGAAAACAGGACAGGAAGCTGTTACCCTGACAGATGAGTGGGTGTTTATATAGAAGACTATTATCCTGCAGATTTCATCACTGTGTATAATCATCCTGGGGAGGGGCCTTACCTGAACAAAATACTATTTGGTGTTTTGACACACTGGTACTGATTGAGTGTGTGTGTGTGTGTGTGTGTGTGTGTTTGTGTGTGTGTTACAGATGAATAACCACAGCTCTGACCCGGAGGACGACATGTGAGGATGGAAACAGAGACGAAACGGAGGAGCGCCAGACATAGAGGAAGAGAACATCTGTCTTGTCAAGAAGTTACCATGCCAACACCTGATTCAGAGGCCCAATCCTTGTCTAACCAACCAGTTACATTGTATTTTACATCCACATATACATCCAACATAAATACACAGACACACTACTACACACAACACTTTGTCTTCAGAGTTAACTAATCCTGCCCTTATATTCATAACTCTTTAGGTTGTACATCACCTATTCCTCCTCCTCTCCCTGTCTGGTAAGGGCAGATATTGTGTGTGTGAACAGCGCACACACACACACGCACACGCACACACACACACACTGTAATTACAGTTTATCAGAAATCAACTCCATGTATCTCCCTCGGATATTCCCCACTGAGATCAGCTCACCACACACACACACATTATTTTATCAGTAGAGAGTAATTATTAACCAGAACAGGAAGGTTAAATAATTTCCATATTTATAATTTCCTTCATCTCTTTTTAGCACGTCTTCATATTTTCCTTAAAAACATTATGATTACCAGTCCGTTTAAATTTGACCTGCTTATTGAGAGACTGAGGGTTTTTGAAATGAGCATACTATATATGTCGCAATCATAGTTTATCGGTGACTTGAGTTACTGTTTTCAGTATATCATATCATTACCAGAGTATGACTCCATCAGTTTATACTAGTGCAGAAAAAAATAGTATTTATAGAGATGTGTAATGTTATCTCACTGCTGTATTAGGTATGAGAAGACATGTTATCTCTTTGCTGTATTAGTATGAGAAGACATGTTATCTCTCTGCTGTATTAGGTATGAGAAGACATGTTATCTCTCTACTGTATTAGGTATGAGGAGACTGCAGCCTATCTCTTCCTCTATGTACCTGGCGCTATAAGCTGAGGAGTGGCCCCGGCCTGGTCCATGTGTAATATTGTGTATTACTGTAAAACTTTACTGTATTTGGTCAGCTGTACGATTTTAATCCAGCATTGTGTTTTAGGGTTTTTTATTTGTCCATGTTTTTTAAAACGAGAAGAAAACAACAATGACAATTGTTTTATTATAATTCCAGCGGTGTTAGATGTTTTGTTAGTTCTGTTTGCATTCATGAAGAAGCCAAGTGGAAACACTACTCACACTGTCACAGTAGTAAAGGTATTTTCATATTGATTAAAAATGCCTCTGGGTGTGTTTTCTTTATCATACTTTGTGTTTATGTTTTTAGTTTTACTATCCTTGGTGGGGACCAGAAGTAAAATGCAGACAAGTGGGGACATTTCACCAGTCCCCACAAGAAAATAGGTTATTTTAGGCTTAGGGGCTAGGTTTAGGGGTTAGGGTTATGGTTACAATTAGGGTTAGGTTTAAGTTTAGAGTTTGGGGTTAAGGTTAGGGTTAAGGGTTAGGGAAAATAGGATTTTGAATGGGAATAAGTTGTCTGGTTCCTGTGTCTGTAATACTGGCAAACAGGATGAAAGGCAATGCTGTAGTGTGTGTACCTAATGCTGACTGAACAACAAATATTGTTAAGCTCAATATCAGACACAGCAGAACGTGTGTAAACTGTGAGTGTTACAGAGACGAGGGGGAGAGCAAGATGCTTTTTTTCTTTCAGAATTCCCTTATTCTGTCAGGCTTTCTCTGGTTCTGAACCCAAACGCAGATCAGACAAGGTAGTGGGTGACACAGACACAGATAGACAGGAAAACAGGCTCACTGGGACGGGGTTGTGACATATTCGGCAAGTACATTTACACATAGTCAGACTTTGACCTGGTGGTATGGTACTGCAGCTGCTAGTGATAGACAACATTTAGAGACAGGATACAGACAGTGGAGTTTAAACAAAGTTTACATATAGTGCATTCGGAAAGTATTCAGAACCCTTGACTTTTTCCAAATTTTGTTACGTTACAGCCTTATTCTAAAATGTATTCAATTACAATTTTTCCTAATCAATTTACACACAATACCCCATAATGACAAAGCGAAAACAGGTTTTTAGAATTGTTTGCTAATTTATACAAAATAAAAACGGAAATACCTTATTTACATAATATTCAGACCCTTTGCTATGAGACTCGAAATTGAGCTCAGGTGCATCCTGTTTCCATTGATCATCCTTGAGATGTTTCTACAACTTGATTGGAGTCCACCTGTGGTAAATTCAATTGATTGGACATGATTTGGAAATTACTCATTTTAGCCCATGGACCTTAACAGTTGACCGTGCATGTCAGAGCAAAAAGTGGCGAAGGTTCACCTTCCAACAGAACAACAACCCTAAGCACACAGACAAGACAACGCAGGAGTGGCTTCAGGACAAGTCTCACGCCCCCATTCTCATCGACGGGACTGTAGTGGAGCAGGTTGAGAGCTTCAAGTTCATTTATGTCCACATTACCTACAAACTATAATGGTCCAAACACACCAAGACAGTCGTGAAGAGGGCAGGACAAAGCCTATTCCCCCTCAGGAGACTGAAAAGGGTCCTCAGATCCTCAAAAAGTTCTACAGCTGCACCATCGAGAGCATCCTGACTGGTTGCATCACCGCCTGGTATGACAACTGCTCAGCCTTCGACCGCAAGGCACTACAGAGGGTAGTGCGTATGGCCCAGTACATCACTGGGGCCAAGCTTCCTGCCATCAAGGACATCTATACCAGGCGGTGTCAGAGGAAGGCCCTAAAAATTGTCAAAGACTCCAGCCGCCCTAGTAATGGACTGTTCTCTCTGCTACCACACAGCAAGCGGTACCGGAGCACCAAGTCTAGGTCCAAAAGGCTTCTTAACAGCTTCTACCCCCAAGCCATAAGACTCCTGAACAGCTAATCAAATGGCTACCTGCACTATTTGCATTTACTGCTGCTATTTAATGATTACTTATTTTGATTTTTTTCTTATCTATTTTTTACTTAACACTTATTTTTCTTAAAACTGCATTATTGGTTAAGATTTTGTAAGTAAGCGTTTCACTGTAAGGTCTAAACATGTTGTTTATGTGACACATAACATTTGATTTGATTTGAATGCCCTTGAGTGGCCCAGCCAGAGCCTGGACTTGAACCCATTCAAACATCTCTAAACTGGATTGAAAGAAAATTAAAGCAACTCCTAGAGCAGTGTTGTTGTGTTTTTATGCTTGCTCCCCTGTGTAGAGCAGTAAGGATAGGTTTTTCACCCTGACTGAAACGATATTAGGCTACACAATTAGGCTAATAATGACATTTAGGCCTACAATCCTCACTATTATCATTATTAAGGACTTATCTAAAGTGTGTTAAAACGCACTTTGACCTAAGTCCAGAAATGTTAAACGGCCATTCGTGGCTGGTATGTTTGCATGCCCTTAACCATTAACAAAAGCGGATATTCCTCCCAATGATATATGTTAGTTGCAACAGCAAATAGAGCCTCACTAGTCATATGAATAAACTCGTGAGTTTTGAACTTGTGCTTAAAATCTGTTACACTTGATTCACCGTAAATACCATAATTTTCATTAGAAGGGGAAACTGGTTTGAGACGACTTTGAAATCAGCGCGCATGAGTACCAGCAGATTACAGCACATAAAGGATCATCTTTTGGGTGAATACAAGGTAGGCTAATATATTGCTTTTGAGTTTCAGAAACTGTGTTTTTGTATTTCAATATTATAAATCTAAATTATTGACGTGTGACAGTCGTTTGTCTGCAGGATGGTTATGACATTTATGAAAATAATAAAGCGAGAGTAAAAGATGGTCAATATAAATGTTGGGTTAGTTCAGATCATAGACATTAAGGCTTCAGCTAGGTCTACCTTCTATTTTAACCCAAATAATAAATAATGTATAGGCTACAGTTAGCCAACAGCTTTCTGTATATATTGTGCAAAGTTACAGTAGCCATATGTCCATAATGTTTACTCACTATGTTGTCGGTGTATGCGCTGTAGTGTGCAGAGATGGCAGCTCCATACAGCCCCCTGACCACTCATGTCCTCAACACCGGGATGGGTGTCCCTGGAGCACACATGGCCCTCAGCCTGCATCGCCTGGATCCCTCCACTTCACTCTGGAACCTTCTCACCACAGGGTAACCATCACAGAGAGTGCTGCAGCAGTTAAAATAGACATAGAATAGAAATTAACACAATAATTTTTTTGCACTTCCATAATAATCCATATAATAGACAAATACACATTTAGTATTCATCTTTTCAATTTCAGATTCGCCTCAGTAGGGATGCATACTATTATTGTTAATGAGCCAACGCTTTTTTCGGGATCACATCAAACCAATGTCCAATGTATTCAGTATTTTATATAATTTGTAATCATTTCTTCTCAGGACTACTAATGATGATGGGCGCTGCCCAGGGCTCATCACCAGAGAAACTTTCACTCAAGCGGTGTACAAGATGCGCTTTGAGACGGGCCAATACTGGGAGAGTCTGGGAGAGACCTCGTTCTACCCATACGTCGAGGTTAGCTGAAGACAATCTTCAATGCCTTTATCATAAAGAATATGTGCATTTAAATGTATGACTGTTGGACATATACAGTTAGACATACATTTTTCTTTATATCCACAAAATCAGCTTCTGTTTATTTCCTATGTGATCGCTAACTGAACGCTAAATGATTCGGTAACTCCTATTGGTTGGCTGAGTGGTTACTAACACATCGGTGGTCTGTGTTTATCTGCAGATAGTCTTCACCATAACGGACCACTGTCAGAAGTTCCATGTTCCTCTGCTCTGCAGCCGCTTCTCCTACAGTACCTACCGGGGGAGCTAGAGAGTCTGCCACTCACCATCTCTCACTTGGGCCACGTTCAGTTGGCAAACGTTGTCTAATCTCGGTTAACCCAGAACTAAAATCGTGCGTAATTGTCAGATGCTCGATTAAGTTCCGAGTCCATATGTGTTAAGAGAATAGATCGGAAACGGAACGAAGAGCTCCATTCTCTTTCTTTGCAAGTTACGGGAAAGTCTATGGGTCAAATGTCCCCTCCCCTTCCAAAATGCAAAAGATGCTAACACCTGTGAAATTGTGATTTGTCCAAAGCACCGGAACTAATGCTGCTCATTATCTCACGCATCGTGTTGTATATGCCAGATCTACGGAACCGTTTATGTTTACGTAGTCTATCAATTAGAGATTGTTCTACATGTCAGATATAAATATGTTATGAAGAATACACATGCCTGTCTGAACGTTCCAAAACGTTGTGTCCTGATGAACGTGCCCCTGGCTGACTGTGACCCACCCACACCTGGGCCTATTCAGGTGGTTGAAAGTAATCCTTCTGTAATACTATTTATACTATTATAGTTATTGAGTACTGTGACAATAACAGTACCCTTTCTATGTGGTAAAAATGTCTACCGGTAATAGTTGTTATGTGCTCCTGTCATCAGAGGCTCTTCTGAGAATAGACATACTTCTCTGAGAGAGCCCAGTAATTTGTTTCACCTGACTTTTTGGACCAATCGATGACAGCAAACACTACTTTTTATGTTTGATCTGATATGAACAAAATGTCTAAGGTTTATTGGACGGTGGGGTTGGGTTGTGTGCCGGTTTCCAGAATAAAATGTATGATTACAGAAATAATAATAATATTTTATGTTGTGAGTGTGACTGGTTGATGGGCAGTCCTAAGGTGTCCAGCACCTAATCATTTCTATCATTATTTTGTGGCTCGACTGCTTTATTCTGGATGCATATTGGATTATTATGATTTGGATTACATTAAATTGAAGCAGGGCCAGGTGTTGTGCCGAAAAACTCCCCCCTGCTGTAACCCTAGCCCCCCCCCCCCCCCTCACGTGAACGCGCACACACTAAATTATTCATTGCTGCGACTTGCTTGGTAGTTGACATTTCTGGTCTTCACTCCGTTGTCAGTTTAGCGCTACTTTTACTGATTTTAGTAGCATACAAGATTTTTGTCCTTCAAGGCAGCTGTCAATGATCACGTTAGGCTGCGTTTCATTACATTTTTTTATGTCGGTTTGATCCTGTGGGAGGCACTAGTAAGTTTTCGGTTTGGCTATTTGTTTCAAGCGTATCTCTTTGCCAAAATTCGTAATCTCTCCCATGTCTTATTCTAGTATTTTTGAAAGTGTAAGGATAATAATTCAGCCATAGTTGTTCTGAAATGTTTATTGCTTGCCTACATTTTACTCCCTCTTCTGTTTATCTTGGGACTGCAAGGCCTGGCACACTTCAGCATCACTTTAGTAGGTCATGTTAATCAGTGGTTGTAGTACCTGCCACAAAGTATGCGAGTCTAGCCACAAGGATTTCGGCAAGGCAATTTTCAACATGAGTTACCAAAATGATTCTGAAGTGTGCCAGGCCTTGCAGTCCCAATATAGTACACAAATAAATGCGTTATGCTACTAAGATCATTGAAATGTATGCTAAACTGACAACGGAGTGAAGAGCAGACATCTCAACTAGCAAGCAAATCGCAGCAATGAAGAATTGAGTGTGCGCGTTCACGCGAAGGGGGTTGAATTACGGCACAACACCGGCCCCTAACGAAACAGTTCCACAAGACTGGTGAAGTGACCGATTTTCTTATTTTACCACTGATAAGGCCTCTTTTCTATAAATTCTAACACGATGGCAGACGATGAATTGGAGGCTATCAGGCGGCAACGCATGACCGAACTGCAGTCAAAGCATGGGGTAAAGAGAGAACATTACCAAAAATGCATGTTCCGACCATATATGGAGATCCACTATTCATTCTATTGCTAGCTAGCTAGCCAGTGTTATCCTTATAGCTTAAGTTTAGTATTTTAACCTATCACCATCTTCAACGAATTCTCGACATTACTGTTCGTTGCATGTTTGCATAGCAGCCAGACAATTATGTACCTAGTTTACGAGCTAACGTGAGTTAGTTATAATATACTGTGTGGCTAGATAGCTATCTAACGTTAGCAAGCTAACAAGCTAGCAAACTCATGGCATATTGAGAAACGAGTTATAGGCCTGCTAGTAATCTATATCATTTAATAGAATCAACATGTATGAATAGCAGACACTTCAACGAATAGGCGAAACATACATTTAAGTAATTAACAGGACAATGACTAGTTGACTGTGGCGCATGCGTCTTCCACTCCTCTGGGGCTGGGGTTGTGATATGCGCGCGCCCGCCCTACCGCTCTCCTGGTGCGCGTGCACGTGGCCATGTGTTTAAGAAGTTTAGTTGTGAGAGTAGTACGAAAGTCAGCGTTTTAGACCTAGCCTGTAAAAATAGACTGAACGTCAATGTTAGTAGGCCACCCTCTTTCTGGATTAACTAGCAAGCCTGTGGCACTGATTTATAAAGCTCATTAAGTAAAACAAAAGCGAGGCCACTACTGATGACCATAATGCACTTTATTGAATTGATATACCTAGATTAGCCCAACATTGGACTAAAGTAATCTAAAATTGCAAATTTGAGTCCATGGACCTTAACATGTTCTGTTTAGAGGCAAGTTGGCTCTGGCAGCCAAAACAGCCTTCAAACCTTGAATAATTTCTCAATTGCGGTACGGTTCTAGAAACGTAAAGCCCTCAACTTTCATATCACATCAAAATAATGTCACAAATGTAAAATATACACTTTACTGTACACTGTTTTAAAACTGTTACAGCCAACGTTATTTTTCTGTGACAACATGTTTGCGGCGTCCGTCTTCCGTTTACGTACAGGAATTTGGAGACGCTGATAACTAATTAGCACAGCAAGCGCTTTTCAGGTTTCTATCACCTGTAGCATGCACACAAGATAAAACTACATGCACGAGATGTGTGCATACTTGCCGAGCTCGTGCATGTGTTTACATGGTTCTGCTCATGCTTCATCTGATAAAAATCTGAACACACTACAAGAGCTTTGCAACATTTATGTAATTATACTTTCCTGTGGGTATATTGTTTCACATTCCTATTGCCAAAAGGACCAACTGCAAGGACAGCTGGTAAAGTATGCTGTAATATTATTTTATTCAACATTTTAGCTTGTAGAGGTCGTGAGAGGAAACTTTCTTGCTTCAAATGTTCATTTCTGCCAGATGTAGAATTCAATGCAATTCCAGGCTTCTCCATGACAGATGTCAATGTATATCTGCTGATGGAGTTCAGTAAAACATTTTCTAACATAATCAAAGGAGTGCCACAAGGCTAGGCCCTTTACTGTTCACTATTTACATTAATAATGTTGGTTTGTCTCTGAATAATAATAACTGGGGTTTACATCTCTATGCGGATGGACACAGTTATTTATTCCCGTGCCCCCTCAGTGCAAATGACAGTTATTTATTCTTGTGCCCCCTCAGTGCAAATTACAGTTATTTATTCTTGTGCCCCCTCAGTGCAAATTACAGTTATTTATTCTTGTGCACCCTCAGTGCAAATAACAGTTATTTATTCCCATGCCCCCTCAGTGCAAATGAATGCTAAATGACCCAAAAAAAATCCAGGTCTCATAAAATTTATGCTAAACACCTGTTTTATCTGTACCTTGAAAGGAGCCCAAATTGAGTTAGTTCCCCATTATAAATAGCTAGTTATTTTGATTGATGATAAGTTGGCCATTAAAACACACATTGATAAGATGACAAAAAAGTTGTAAGTAAAGATTGGTTTCCTGTATACAGTGGTGATTTTAGTATGTAAATCTTTGTTGTTTAAAAAAAAAAAATGCATGCCAGCAAAACCACTAAACAATACATTAGTTGCACTATAATGGTGCCTACAAACTGTTAGGGCCTACATAAAGTTGGCCCAACAGCAGAGCTTTCTTTTCAGCACTATGGAGTAAATCCTTACCACCACTACACCTGGCTATCAGCGGAGCCTTGTCTGGCAGCGAAACAGTTCATTCAGCCTCATTCACTGCCTTTAAAAAAAAACATAGCTGATATGGCTTACTTGCTTAAACAAATGTGGTTTCTACTGACACTTGAGATGTACAAACTATGGCATGAGGGAATGATGAGCAGATAAGAGGCAATCTGTAAGCTATTAATGAGCGAGCTAAGACTGATGTAGTCATAACTATTTGTTCAGCACTTTTGAAATGTACAGCGACAGAATTCAGAACATGGGCCGTTCTGACAGTGTTCCCCCTGTACACCAAGTCCGAACCTTAGAATAAATAAAGGGGGCATATAAAGGGAAGGGGGATACCTAGTCAGTTGTACAACTGAATGCATTCAAGTGAAATGCCTTCCGCATTTAACCCAACCCCCCTAAGCAGACAATGAAAGCTCTTACATATCTCCCTGGCATATTACATCATTTATGCAGCAGCATACAATACATTTTTGGACTCAGCTTGTTGTGCTGTGCTCACTTGAACAGGAAGGTGGCGCGGCGGTCCTTCTTGTTGGCAAATTTTGTCATAACTTTGTCATCAAAGTCTGGCATTCTCTGGATTTATGATGCTTTCGTGACAACTGGGAACTCGGGGGGGGGAAACAAGGTCGAATCATGACATCAGTGATCTTCATATTGGAGCTCTAGAAAGAGGCCCGAGTTCCCGACTTGGAATTCCGAGTTGGATGACCGTTCAAAACTGATTTTCCCAGTCGGATCTCGTCCCCCCCCCCCCCCCCCCCCCAAGTTCCCAGTTGTCTTGAAATTAAGTCTGAGATTTCCAGCAGAAGTCACGCTGGGTTGACAGCATGACCAATGTAGTCAACTTTTTCTGGCCCATGGTGCTGCGTGTGAATATTTATCCTTTTAAGCTTGGAAAAAAGACCCTTAAACCCAGACTTGGACCACACACCCAATGTCATTTTATCTGTGGCCAATGACCTTGAGCCTTCTTTGATGGGCACATCTAAGGTAAATCTATGGCAGCACCCAAGGGGGCTTGAACTTTCTAGCTCTCCCTGTATATTTTGCGGTGACTTAGTGTCCCCATGAGTGACGGCTCAACTAGAGAAGATTACCAACCCCTACGCTCTGTATTTACCGCTGGCTGCCCCTCCACCACTGAAAGCACTGAGCTAGGCTGAAACAGCACAAAAAGAGACCATGTTTGTATGCGGCTTTATTAACTCAATATATATTTTTTTATATTAGTTGCAAACTGATATGGGACATGTATTCATTCAAAATAACATGAAAAAGAGACAAAAAAATATAATATACTGTGTGTATAGATATATAGACGGGTCGCCAGTGCCTGTATAGAAATAAATCCTGTCTCACTTTTGAAAATAGGAGGAAGATTGTTTAAGCAACCCTTCCCAGTAATTGACAATGGCGACTCAATCAACATGCACACGGCAGCCTCTGTGTTAAAACCGCTACACTAAGCCTTGCATTTTGAATGTAACTATTTATTTAAAATGTTGTGACTAACTTTGTAGTGATCATGCTGGAATTGTTGCTTAAATTGCTTGAACTGTTCTCAGGGCACCATTGGAAATGAGACCCTGGTCTCAATGGGTTCCCCTGGTTAAATAATTTGTATTGGTTTTATTTCTCACTGATATGAAAGACACGTTCCTTATGTTTCCAAAACTGTACTGTTAGCGATTAGTTTTAACTTCCACAACAAGCGTCTGGGCTCTTAACAAAACATTCCTGGCCAGAAGATACTATCATCAATAGGCGCTAAAGGTAGTTAGCTTCTATGGATGGATTATGCCTAAATATGAGTGACATGATGACAGAGACTATCAATTAAAAGATTGGGAATGGGATGTACATATGTAGACACACTAGAAATCCTTTCCTCCAACAAAGATGTTGTGATTGAGTTTGAGTTACTCCTTTCAGAGTCTGCCTTGGAACCAAATGAATCCGGGGGTAAGCTGCTGTACAGCTACTGTAAATTGTGTGATGACTGACTTGGCAAAAGGCTGTATAGTTAATGACCTGGACTGAGCAATACAGCATGTCTGGGAGTTCTGCCTGTGTTCCTTGAGTAATGTGACCCAAGTGTGTTTGCAATAAAGGAATAGCAAAATGTTTGAATGCCAGAACCATGAAGTTTTGTGAATGGTTTGGAACATGGTTATCAGGCGTGAGTGAAGCTTCTATGTTAAACTATTTAAAATATATTTTGTATTATTTTTGAAAGCTAAATGATTTTCCAGAAACCTGTGAATTATACTTTATTACAGTTAATTGTATCCAATGCCCACTCCCTATCCCTGTTCTTCTTGGGCTAGGCTAGATTTGAAGGAACTGAGCAGGTGTAATCAATATGGAGATGGCTTCACCCAATCTACCAATAGGCTCCTTCAGATCGGCAAACTCCAAAGGAGTAGGGATAGGGGAGGGACCAAGGGGTTGTTTTCTGAGCCACATTTTTGTACAGTTTTATGAAGCTTTGCCATGGGTGTGAAAATTGTATATCAAAATTAGGATAGGCTACATTTCAAGAGAGCCGATTTGCGTTATTGTTTAATAATATTTTATATAATTTAAGATAAAGGCAGGGTAATGTGTGGACTTTCTAACTGTCTCTCTTTCTCCCCTCCCTTCCCAGGACTCTTCAAATGACCAGCAAGGGCAGCAGGAGGCCAAACAGAGGTTAGTCTTCATTATTTATCCATCTAAACTTTTATTCCTGTCATGCATTCACAACTCGGCGCTGAGTATAGCTACGTTTCAGAGACCCAGATGTCTCCCCTGTTTTTGGTTTAGTTCACAGTTTGTTAATGTTGCGTGTCTTGACCTGTAGTTTGCCGGTTTGGTTTGTGAAGAACCATGAAATAGACTCTTTATAAAGCTAGTCAGTGTGATAAATGTATTTGTTTACACAGGCAGCCCAATTCTGATCACTAATTGGTATTTTGGGCAATCACATCAGATATTTTGGCCAATCACATCGTAGTCTCGTGTAGCTCAGATGGTAGCCAGGGTTGTGGTTTCGATTCCCATGGGGGACCAGTACGAAAAAAATATGAACATGTATGCACTAACTAACTGTAAGTCGCTCTGGATAAGAGTGTCTGCTAAATGACTAAAATGTAAATGTAATCTTTTCACGTCAGATATTTTTTAGAGCTGATTGATCAAAAGACCAATTAGTTTAAAAAACATCAGAATTGTGCTGCCTGAGTAAACGTAGCCACTGTGGCCTAACTATAATGTTCTGTCTTTTCACAGGGAAACGGAGATGAGGAACTCCGTACTGGCTCAGGTTCTAGACCAGTCCGCCCGTGCCAGATGTAGGTTTTTCATGTACCCCTGTTTTGAATTAGTCATTGATCTGATATTGAAACTTTCGTACCTACACCTGGTTAACAATATGTGGTGCTGTTGCCTAAAAGTCTGCTATGTTTTGTTGTGTTGCAGTGAGTAACTTGGCTCTGGTGAAGCCAGAGAAGGCCAAAGCAGTGGAGAATTACCTCATACAGATGGCCCGCATGGGCCAGCTGGGGGGAAAGGTGAGGGAAGTGGACCTAAGGCATATGTGGACATACATCGTCGAACCTACATTTAAATAAAATTGGGATTGTTAACGCTTAGAAAAATCCCTAACCCTTTTTTTTTATTAAAATCATGGGGTTTTTAGGATCTAAGGGGGCTTAGGTGGTGGGCGTGGTAGGGGGTGAGGTCGGCCCGGCTGAATTTTAGAGTACATTTTAGAAGCGGTGTAGAGAAATATTTGAATTTTTAGCCAATTTCCTACAATTCTACAAAGTTCTCCATGGAGCTGAGAGAAATTTAAAGCTAATTTCCTGCGTTTCTGCATATTTTGCTATGCAGCTGAGACTTTTAACTAAATGTTTAACCAGAAAATAATTGCTGTTTTTAAATGTAAAACATTACATTTCTCACATCCCTATGAAAAGCACTGACTTGACCCATCAGCTATTGGATGTTCCTTACATTTGGATTGTCTCTTTCAGATTTCAGAGACTGGTTTGATCGACATCCTAGAAAAAGTTAGTCAGCAAACAGAAAAAAAGACAACTGTCAAGGTGAGTTTACGGATCCACGGATAAGATACAATATCACAATCTCAGATAGGCTTTTAACTGACTGCGTCTCTTCTCCTCCCTACAGTTCAACCGACGAAAGGTGATGGACTCAGATGATGAGGATGATGATTGAAGCGTTGAAGGAGCCAGTTAAACGGTTGGCATAGGGCGGGATTCAGGACAGGATAGATTGGAGCAGGGCACTGTTAGTTGGTGTCCATCTTTAACTTGACAAAGGCCCTGTGTCAGTGATGCACTCTGGGATAACTCATCAGCCCCTGTGTGTATCTGGAACTCATTACTATATTCTCTCTTATATCCATTTTCACCACAGTTTACTTTTTCTCCACCACAAGAAGCAGAACAAAATACAACTTAGGGTATATTTCTGCTGGTGCATTTTTCTAGAGACTGCTTTGTGAATATGGTCTGTGTGCTTCTATACAGCAATATTGAAACCATCAAACTGGACACAGCACATGAGTATATTCATCCTTTTTTGTTCATTTTTGCCTGATGTATCGCCAACAGTTTACAAGTTTAAAAAAAAATTAAAAAGCCTTACATTTGAACGCTTATTACAAAATATTCAACAGTTTTATCATACTTTAATTAAAATTCTAACTATAGTCACATTGGAAGAACCATGGTGTAAGAATAAAGTCAAAATGTAGTTAATCTTCCCTCTTTACAGGCCTTCTAGGTAGTGTATTAGGCTATCCGTTGCATTAAATTGACATTTATAGACTGACATTACATAGTTGCTTTGACTCACTAGGTTCAAATGGTCTTTGCTGAAATGTAGGCAATATGTGCATTGAGAGGCTAAGACATGTATTTGTAGGTGAATTTGTTAATTAAGTTATCTCAATCATCTTATTGAAGATGTGTATGGTGAGAGTACACAGATATATGAATGGTTGCTTCTATTGTACACCTGCCACAGGTAATACTCAAGAATATTACTGATTTTCTTACAAGCAAGATGTTACTGAATATTTTGAGATAAGTTAATGGTAGATTTGGTTTCATGTTCAAAGTGTTCACCCCAATAAATCAATGCCAGGATTGACAAGCAGACAAGGAGTCATTAATCTTGATCATAAAACAAGTGTTCCTCTTATAATAGATACACTAGATTACTTTAATACATTTCATATAACATAATTTCACAGAAGGTACAAGAAGAACATAAGCTGTTAATATACGATATATTTGGCAAATATACCCCACACTACCATTCATGTTCATTTATTGTACTGCATTTCTGGCTGTGATCGTGATACGCCCCCTAAATGTGGCCCTGGCCTCATTTCGTACGACCGTGGTCTGATCAAAAGGATTGGCTGTCTCGTTTCAGTGACGGAACATGAGTGGCTCTGATTGGTGGGAGGTTTAGCCACGTGCTCTACCCTTTCCAATGAACAGACGTTTTGTAAACTTCTACGGTTGCGCAGACGTTACTGTATCAGTAGATCTCAAAGTAGTAGACAGTCACGCGTTTATAGTAATTGTTGTTATTCTATTGCTCCTGGTTTTACTTTTTATCAAAATGCCCGAGGATAGCGGAAACAAGCTCACCATGGTAACATGCAGTGCGCCTGTGAATATCGCTGTCATCAAATACTGTGAGTATTGCCTTTTCGTATTATCCACTACAGACGTCTGGTCGTCTGACTGTAGAAAGAACACTGTTAACCAAGTGCGCATCTAACTTCATGTAATATAAATTGTAACATTGATTGAATAAATGAAGTGCTTGCTCGCAACACTGGCCACTTCTAGCCACCTTTGATGTGTGTGCATTGGTACATGACAAATGTATTGCCACATTCATGTGAAAGGAGGAGTTCTCTAAAATCTTTGAAAATAACTACGTATTGAATTGTAAATGCTTTGTTGGTATTGCTGTTTCAAAGGGGGGAAGAGGGATGAGGAGTTGATTCTACCCATAAATTCATCTTTCAGTGTCACATTACATCAAGACCAGGTAATACTGCACACCAGACACACAGGAAGTGTCTAAATGTTACTGTTTTGTTAAAACAACAAAAACTAACGATTACTGCATTGTCCTTATTCCTCCCAGCTCAAAACGACCACAACAGTGGCGTGCAGCAGATCGTTCCAGGAGGATCGTATCTGGCTCAACGGCAAAGAGGAGGACATAACCCAGCCCAGACTACAGTCCTGCCTTAGGGAGAGTGAGTCACTATGTGAAATTATATGAGAGGTAGAGAGAGGGAGATGGTACCGGGGGAGATAGTAGAGGGGGAAGAGTAAGAGAGTGCAAAGGGGGAGGACAAACAATGATGTGTTGTTGTTGGTGGTTTCCTTCCTCAGTTCGGCGCCTGGCCCGTAAGCGGCATAGTAATGGGGAGGCTGATGTAGATGCGGCTGGTTTGTCCCATAAAGTCCACATCTGCTCTGTCAACAACTTCCCAACTGCAGCCGGACTGGCCTCCTCTGCTGCCGGCTATGCCTGTCTGGGTAAGAGACTGTCCCATAATAATGGTTTGTACCTAACAGAGCATTAAATGGATCAAATGAAGTAAAAGCTTGTGTGAAACTAGGTAAATGCTTTTAAAAGTTGGGAACTTCAGTATTATCTCATCACCTTCCTCTTCTCCTTACTCCATCTTCTGTCCTCACTCCATTCTCCTGTTCCAGTGTACACCCTGTCCCGGGTGATGGGAGTGGAGGGGGAGTTGTCTGTGGTTTCTAGGCAGGGTTCAGGCAGTGCCTGTAGGAGTATGTATGGGGGCTTCGTCCAGTGGATTATGGGCCAGCAAAGAGACGGCAAGGACAGTCTGGCCCAGCAGGTGGAGCCAGAGACTCACTGGCCTGAGCTCAGGGTCCTCGTACTGGTGGTAGGTCTCTCTGATCATTACTGAAGATGGCTTTCCCTGTAACAAATGTTGGCCATGTCTTTAATAATCTCAACATCCTAATTTCTCTGTCTCCCTCTCTCTTTTTAGGTCAGTGCTGAGCGGAAACCAGTTGGCAGCACTTCCGGCATGCAAACTAGTGTAGAGACAAGCAGTCTCCTAAAGGTATGTATATATATATATATATATATATATATATATATATATATATATATATATATATATATATACATACATACATACATACATACATACATACATACATACATACACACACACACACAGTTATATGTTAATAACCCTTAGCCTTAACCCTTACACTCGCCCCCTCAGCACCGGGCAGACGCTGTGGTCCCAGCCAGGATGAAGGAGATGATTGAGGCTGTACATAAGAGGGACTTTACTGCGTTCGCTGAGCTGACCATGAAGGACAGCAACCAGTTCCATGCCACCTGTCTGGACACCTACCCACCCATCTTCTACCTCAATGACGTGTCGCGTCGCATCATCAACCTTGTGCACCGCTATAACCACCACTACAGGGAAACAAAGGTGAGCACCGTCAGGGAGTTCGTTCTTTCTTTTAGTCATATGGAAAATTGTACCCTGTTTTGTGCTGCTACCATGTTGTGTTGCTGCCATGCTGTGTTGTCATGTGTTGCTGCCATGCTGTGTTGTTGTCTCAGGTCTCTCTTTATGTAGTGTTGTCTCTCTTGTCATGATATGTCTTTTGTCCTATATTTCTATTTTTAATCCCATCCCCCATCCCTGCAGGAGGTCTTCTGCCTTTTGGTAGGCCCATTGTAAATAAGAATTTGTTCTTAACTGACTTAAATAAATAAAAAATACAATAAAAATCCCTCCTTCTGCTGACACTGTTCTAACACTGCTGTGACAAAGCTATAAATTTGGACCAGAGTTATTTTCCTGAGTGTAAGCAGTGACCGGTTGATGTTTTCTCTTCTCCACCAGGTGGCGTACACATTTGATGCAGGTCCCAATGCAGTGATCTACACTCTTCAGCAGAATGTGGAAGAGTTTGTCCAGGTGGTCAAACACTTCTTCCCACCAGAGACCAACGGAGGACAGTGAGTTTCTCACAAACACACACTCAGGCAGTCAGACAACACTCCCTCCTGTGACTGTACCTGTCCCACTCCAGGTTTCTAAAGGGTCTTCCGGTTGCCCCGACAACACTATCTGAGGACCTGAAGCAGGCCATTGGGATGGAGCCCATGGTGAAGGGAATCAGCTATATTATCAGCACTAAGGTACACACACATGCACATAGGCACATACACATAGGCAGCACCCTCCAGGTCCTTTGCCCGTTTCCTGTGCATCTCTGCGGGTTGGCGTAGGGAAGGGTTTTGGGGAGCTCCAACCGGCTTGCGGGAAATCACCAGGAATGCAGATCCTATAAACACACATTATGTATGGATCTGCTACATTTTGATGCGATATTGCGATGTGGTTTGTCTGAGTGATTATTTCTGATTTGTGTAAAAGGCTGGACCTGGACCTCGTGTGGTGGAGGACCCTAGTGGACATCTGCTTGGATCTGACGGGCTGCCCAAGAAGAGTGCATGATACAAGGCAGCCTCCCAGCTGGGCAGAGACAGAACTCTTTGGTGAAAAGAAAGACCAGACATATTAACATTTCCAATTCAATCAATTGGATACATATGCATAGACGTAGTCATTAAAGGGACAATCTGCAGTTCCTATATCATTTTTGGACTTAATAATTAATTATATGTAACGATTTGATTCTTGAAGAATGTAACTTGTAAATGCCTTATGAGCTTAGTTAAACTGCTGTACCCTATCAGAACTCAAAATATAAGCTTGTTTTACTACAATGTTTGTAAACAAAGTAAATGTTAACAAACACTCAACATGTTTAAAACTATAATTTTATATAATGGATGGTCAGTCATTGTATCCATAGCTCTGTCTAGAATTTTGAGTGGTTACATTTCTCCAGCCCCATCTCTCAGCTTTTTGCCAAAACTAAGGATTGCCCCTTTAACTGGAGTGAAATAACTACAAACGGCTGAATACCTCTAACACTGTTGATTAGTGCTTCATTCAGACACCTTTCCTATTGCGAGTTTGTATTAAATGTTTTGTAATGTTAAAGATGAGGGGATGCCTTGTGAGAATGATCAGAAATGTTCTAGTACTTTAACTGTAGAAAAATATTTCAAATGTATCTATTTAGATTTAAGTAGACTATATACATTTTATTAAAGTATAATGGTTTAAGTCACCTTTTTCAATTGAGTGAATCATAAGGCAATCTAATTTAAAATTGTTATTATTATAAATTACAGTATTGAGAACAATGTCAGTGCTTTAGTATAAGAGCTGGATATAAAGCTTATATGCCATATTCAGAGATGGCACCACCAAAGGGCCCAGGGTGGTGGAGACATTTTTTTTTCTTCTCCTCATGGTAACAAGGTACTACAAAAACTCTACAACCTAGTTGTATCAGGGACCTTAATGGTTGCCCTACTGGGGCAAGTGAACTGAGCAGTCGGGCAAGTTGAGTCTGCTCTTAAGTTACCCCAGCTAAAAATGTTCACCTAAAAACAACGAAACCGTGAGGAATTCTAATAGGCGTAGCCTAAAACTGATCTTTCTGGTTCATCGCCCATTGTTTAAGTCAGGGTTTTCAAACTCGGTTCAGTGCTCTCCTCCCCCAGCACTACACAGCTGATTCAAATAACTAACTCATTATCAAGCTTTGATTATTTCAATCCGCTGTGTAGTGCTAAGGCAACATCGGGATGTTTTTCACCAGGAGTTTTTCGGCACAACACCGGGTGTCACGAGTCCTACTTATATCAGTACACTCGCAATTTAAGCATTACGAAACTACTATTCGATCAAATAAACCTCACGTAGCAAATAAGTCATTACATTTTTTGTCGACCAAATTCGACAATCTCATTGACTTCCATACAAAAACACCTTGCTTGGTGAGCGAAAGAAACGAAACAAAGTCAACTGCTTGTAGAAGACAGATGTTTGCCGAGTTGAGCCTCTCGCTTAGCTTCCTCTCTGGTTAAGGGTTACTCCTCCCAGGTCACATCCCAATTCTTTTGCATATCGCCCTGCTCGGAAGTTACGAGACAGATGACCGGACCAGTCGGGGGGCTACCACCGACATTTGTTAGTCCCAAAATAATACATTTTCACATTCCATAATAATCGGACGTGACAACCGCGATCAGTTGGATAACTGCCGAGCACAGAGAGGGGTTCTGTTGGTCCGAACGGAGACAGCATGGGGAAAATAGAATGGGCTATGTGGGCCAATGAACAGGCTCTGGCGGCGGGTCTCAGTAAGTAGAGAACTTTTGCCAAGTTTAGACATCTGAGTTTGGTATTTGTATTATGGTATCAACTGTTAGAGGAATAGGTAATCCCGTTGTTAGTTATTACTGTTTTAAGAATATCAGTCATTACATTATATTGGTAGTGAGAAGATTTGTCAAAAGAAAACATATCTGTATAAAATACTAAATCAAATCAAATTGGGGAAAAAAGTGTACAAATTATTTGGTTCTTGGCACATTTAGATTTGAAAGTTAGTATATTAAAACAAGTGTCTTAATCTGTGACTTCTAGGAACTGTTTTCATAAACGAAAGATTTTCTTCTTTCTACTTCCTTATTTCAGTTCTTCTTACTGGTGGCATAGTGGGGGTGGCCGGCCAGTTCAGGGACTGGGAGTTTGCTGCTTATGCTATGTATCCTTTCACTGGAGCTGTCTCTTACACTATTGTTCACGGAATTATACTGTATCTATGTCTTGATTTAAGTGCTGATTTACCATTGACATGTCACAAGGAAATGTTTGTAGATGCATTATAGACATCTACACCATAATTTATCTTATTTGTGCATTTATGTCCAGACACCCAAATGTATATTTGCATTGTATAGTAAGGTCCAGGTGTACCTGTTGTTGTTGAGTAACCTTTACTGGTGGGCCCAGAGCTGCAGGGGTGTTTGTCTGTCTACTAGAGTACCCAAGGGGCAAGAGGAACAAGGGCACCAGTGTAGAAAGGACGTGAGTACCCACATACACCATACCAAGCTAATGTTTCTGTAAAGTCACTCTAACAGTGATGCAACAGGTACAGTTGAAGTCTGAGGTTTACATACACCTTAGCCAAATACATGTAAACTTCATTTAAATTCCTGACATATAATCCTAGTATAAATTCCCTGTCTTAGGTCAGTTAGGATCACCACTTTATTTTAAGAATGTGAAATGTCAGAATAATAGTAGAGAATTTATTTCAGCTTTTATTTCTTTCATTACATTCCCAGTGGGTCAGAAGTTTACATACACTCAATTAGTATTTGGTAGCGTTGCCTTTTAAATTGTTTAACTTGGGTCAAACGTTTCGGGTAGCCTTCCAAAAGCTTCCCACAATAAGTTGGGTGATTTTTGGCCCATTCCTCCTGACAGAACTGGTGTAACGGAGTCAGGTTTGTAGGCCTCCTTGCTTGCACACGCTTTTTCAGTTCTGCCCACAAATTTCCTATAGGATTGAGGTCAGGGCTTTGTGATGGCCATTCCAATACCTGTTGTCCTTAAGCCATTTTGCCACAACTTGTCCATTTGGAAGACCCATTTGCGACCAAGCTTTAACTTCCTGACTGATGTCTTGAGATGTTGCTTCAATATATCCACATGATTGTCCTTCCTCATGATGCCATCTATTTTGTGAAGTGCACCAGTCCCTCCCACGTGCTTCACAGTTGGGATGGTGTTCTTCGGCTTGCAAGCATCCCCCTTTTTCCTCCAAACATAATAATGGTCATTATTGCCAAACAGTTCTATTTTTGTTTCATCAGACCAGAGGACATTTCTCCAAAAAGTACAATCTTTGTCCCCATGTGCAGTGGCAAACCCTAGTCTGGCTTTTTTATGGCGGTTTTGTAGCCGGGGCTTCTTCCTTACTGAGCGGCCTTTCATGTTATGTCAATATAGGACTTGTTTTACTGTGGATATAGATACTTTTGTACCTGTTTCCTCCAGCATCTTCACAAGGTCCTTTGCTGTTGTTCTGGAATTTATTAGCACTTTTTGCACCAAAGTACGTTCATCTCTAGGAGACAGGACGCTTCTCCTTACTGAGCGGTATGATGGCTGCGTGGTCCCATGGTGTTTATACTTGAGTACTATTGTTTGTACAGATGAATGTGGTACCTTCAGGCGTTTGGAAATTGCTCCCAAGGATGAACCAGACTTGTGGAGGTCTACAATATTTTTTTCTGAAGTTTTGGCTGATTTCTTTCGATTTTCCCATGATGTCGAGCAAAGAGGCACTGAGTTTGAAGATAGGCCTTGAAATACATCCACAGGTACACCTCCAATTGACTCAAATTATGTCAATTAGCCTATCAGAAGCTTCTAAAGCCATGACATCATTTTCTGGAATTTTTCGAGCTGTTTAAAGGCACAGTCAATTTAGTGTATGTAAACTTCTGACCCACTGGAATTGTGATATAGTGAAATAATCTGTCTGTAAACAATTGTTGGAAGAATTACTTGTGTCATGCACAAAGTAGATGTCCTAACCGACTTGCCAAAACTATAGTTTGTTAACATGAAATCTGTGAAGTGGTTGAAAAATGAGTTTTAATGACTTCAACCTAAGCGTATGTATACTTCCGACTTCAACTGTATGTTTCCACCAGTTGAAAGCAAGTCATAAGCAAGTTGTCATCACTGCAAGTTTGAAAGTTCGATAAATAACTCTTAATATTGTGATTCTTCCAGGGGTCAGTACTGCTTCACTGTCTGTGTGAAGTCATTCGGCCCATTGACCAGGAACTACTACGTCAGAGCGTTTCTACATGCAGCGTGAGTACGCTGTGTCAGTCTAGTCAGATCTCTTGGCTGAGACTACATTCTTTCCCTTCACTGTCTCCTTCCAGCTGTAACAGAGACAGGTTGTGTCATTGTGCACAGTCGATCCCTGACAACATCATTGTTTAAAAGTCACGTTGCCTGTTATCAGTGCCTTGCCTTTGTAACACTCTTTTTCTGTGTGTGTGTGTGTGTGTGTGTGTGTGTGTGTGTGTGTGTGTGTGTGTGTTTATAGGATCTCCATTCCTGGTGGTTTCATCCTTGCAACTGTTCTTGGCTGTGTCTGCCTCGGCATAGCTAGTCTCATCTACCTTGCGGTTAGTATTTGACCCAAGTTAGGTGGTCAGACAACAACAAAGAAATGGTTCAGACAGGAAACGTTGACTATTAGTTTAACCATTTATTAGAAGATTACAATACATGAGTACATTAGTCTTGGTGTTAGGCTCTGTTCTTTTGGGGTAGCTCACTGCCATAGCGTAGATCATATAAGATATAATAATAACAGGCAATGAACAAGTTTTGCTATACCAATCTCCCTCATCGAAACAAAAGCAGTCCAAACAGGTGGAGGCTGGGGTGGGTGGTAGGAAGCAGAAAACAGACATGCATGGCGAGTAATGCATGTTACAGCATTAGCATGTCACCAGGAACACCAGTGCATATCTTGCGCACGGCAGCCATTAGTGAATGTGTGTGCAAACCTGGTCGACTAAATAGACCGCCACATTAAGGTAGTGTGATAAATCTAATTGGTGCAATATCAGCTGATGCAACACTCAGGTTTCCTGTATGAACCGACTACGCTTGATTACAAGGAAGCGTTTGTTTGCCCTCTAGTATTGTTATTGAGACATTATTAGCTAGTTAAGAAACCAAGGCTTGTCAGAGGAGTGACTTGACTTATCACCTACTGTTGTTGGGAATTCACTGTATGCATGTTTCTAGAGAGCAGCACTAGAGCAACCCATTCATCTATGTTAATTGAGGGAGCCTGAATGATCTTCGTTCTATTGTCTGTATGTTTTCCAGGCAGCCATCCGAGGGGAGCAGTGGGAGCCCATCCTGCCCAGGAAAGAGAGTGCCCGTAAGCCGGTGGGAGAGAGCATCAAGCTCCCTCCCCAGAACCCTCCACCACGCCCACCTGCAGAGATGCGCAGGAAACGGGCAGAGGACCTGGAGGCGGCTGCCTATGTCAACCCCATCACTGTCACTGCCAACGATGATTAGATCCCCTTACTGTCCTTCCCTCAGGCCTGCTGGGCTAAGCTCACTCAGGTTAGCTTATGGTACTACTGAGCCCCAACCAAAACAGATCTACAGTGGAGCCCCACACAGGCCATGCTCACTCCTGACTGCCATTGGCTGAGGGTCGAATCCTAAATTGAGATAGATATGCTTGCATTACTTAGACTTTTGTGTAAATTGGCCATTGGCATCAATGGGAATTTATGGACCGGAATCAAGTTAGGCATTAGGCCTCGGAGACTAGAGGGTTGTGGAGAGGGCACACTGCTGCTGATGTTTAATGTATAAGGGATTGTATTGATGTGAGATGTTGCTGTGCTTTGTGGATCTTTAGTTACTACTTTTACTAAAGGTTTGTGTTCTTTATCTCTGCACCACCTGCCACAACTCTTTCAGTTACAATAATTTTTGTCCCCCAATAGGCTTAGGAATATAAATGGCAAAGATTGTATTCTTGTTTTGACAGTAAGTTATTTTGTTAGTAATTGGATGAATAGATGTGAGAATCAACCACATTTACTGGCACAGACCTAATAAATTATTAAAAGAGAATTAAGAGCTATTTATACATTTTGTATCCTCAGAAAATACTGTATTATGTTACACTGGAATGTTAATTGTTTATAAGCAAGCACTGTTTTGCGTTATTTTTTTTCTCTTTTTGGCCAGTTTACTATGTCAGTGGCCAACTAGCTGGATGTTTGACAGTTCTGTATTCACCGCTCTACAAAATAATGTATGTCTATGTTTTATGCCTGTTATGCTTTTGATACAATCTGAAAATAAACAGTTATTCTAGTTATTTCATATTTGCACGTTTACCATATAACCACAATTAATGTTTGTGTTTGTTTCATCATTGATGATCTGTGGGTTTGGAATGACAATTACGTGTCATGTCTCAAGTTTTACATTTCCCCTTTTCGAATAGTTTCTTTGAACCCTATGTATTTCACTGTTCTTTCTCACAGCACAACACACAAAGAGGCTAACACACTATTACTACACATTGGAAATTTCTGCACTATTCAGATCATACACAGCCACAGAGATGTCATAAAGTAGTTATAACAGATTAACATTTAGAGGTGCCCACTGTCTGTTTATATACCCTAATGACATTTCCAGAGGTTGTGACATACACAAACATGTATTTCCTCCATATGAAGCACCTTCTTCATTCCTATGGCCACAGTTGACCTTTACCTCAAGAATAAGGAATACAATGCTTGTTTCCTTGAGTGCTCTGGGTTTGGCAACCATTATATCATAACAGCAGCAGGAACCGGTGCAACTTCCTTATCGGTTTATCTGTGTTATACTCAGTCTAATTGATTAGTTATAATGGCCATTCCTTGACACCATTGCACATACAAGTTACTTATAGACCCAGGGCAACCCTTGTTTACAACAAAAATATGCATTGATCATAGGCTTTGAAACCATTAACTGGCTTTACAGCAACAGCCTTGGTAGAGGTTGCCGCTCCTCCTGCATGCAAATAACAGTTGAAATGTTGAAAGTCGTTAGTTCCCTTTTGTGTGAACAAATTTCAGCATTTTCAGAGCCTTTGTCCTAACGCACTACTGCCTCCTATTGGTACAAAGGTAAACGGCAGCTAACTGTGATTATCAAAACGAAAATAATTGGCCTGCACCAAGATTGTCTACATGGAGCACCCGTAGAATAAACTCTTTGCCATGCGGATTTCGCTCTCATGTTGTTTATGGCTGAAGCTGGGTCAAATCCCAGTTTAACCATAACCCATCTTCGTGACAACTCTGTCCCAGGAAGATGTCGAGCCGTGCTCTGCGGAGGTTGAAGGGGAAACAGCGGGGGCAGGAGGCCCTGGACCCCGGGGATCTTGTCCCAGGTGAAGGTCCAGAGCCAGAGGAGCAGGCTGCGGATGTTGAGGAAGAAGAAGAGGAACTGGCTGAAGCTATTCTCCAGCCTGCTAAGAGCAGCAGCAGAAAAGATAAGAAGAATAAGAAAAACTTGAGCAACATTTACGACCTGGTAGAGTGTTTCTCTTTTTCTAACACACATTGCAAAATACATTTCTTGCTAACTGCCACTTTGTGGCATAGCTAGCTAACTAGCTTGTGATGCTAGTCGATGAAATAAGCAGCTGGACACATTGAAATACGCAGACAGTGTCAACAAATCAAACCAGCATTATACTCACTAACTGATTTTCCCTGGCCAGACAGAACTCATACAGTACACCCGCGTGCCTTGGCCATATTAATATCACTAGGATGGGTTGGAATCCCAATGGCTCCCGCAAGAAATCAAGGCAGAGACTGACCAAAGATGAATTAAAACAATGTGCAATTTAGAGATTTAGTCTCTGGTATACAACCTTAACCTGAGTCTTTTCCTACTACTTTGCTGGAACCATATCGCTGCAGATATGTGACGCAGAGAATAAAGCAGAAAAGGATACGACTGATGAAGACACAGTCAAGCCAGACGTACAGAATGGTGATGAAGGCAAGGAGAAGAGTGACAGAGGGGAAACAGAGAAGAGAGATACACAGCCTGAGACAGGTGCTGCAAAGGTGAGGAGAGAGAAACGGACACCCTTGATACACTGTAGCCTCCACAGTATTATGGGGTATTGTGAGCCCCTTCCTCTTCAGTCTTGTTGTTGTTATGCATGATTGATCTAGTCGAAATGTTTTTTGAAGAGTTTTTATTTTCTTCTGACGTCAGCCTGAGTCCGGAGATAAAGCGAACGAGAAGAAGAAGAAGAAGAATAAGAAAAGAAAAAAGAAGAAGAAAAATAATACTACAGGAGATAAACAGGTATACAGTCCATCTTGACAAATCACCCAATGCGAGGGCACTGTTGTGCACATTTCCTAAAATAATAGTGCACCATTCAGCGTTGCCATGTTTACCACTTGCTTTAGCAGCATTTCATTGTATGTTGAGGTTATGGGGGTGCTGCCCTGATGCTGTCTCACTCAGTCACATAGGCTGCTTTGTCTTATATTTGACTGTTATGTGTGATCGTCAGGAGGTAGCTGGGGATGACATTGATGCGTTGCTGGAGAGCATAGAGCAGTCTAATGGACTGACCCTGCAGAGTGAGGGCTGTGTAGGCTCAGACAACAGGGCTGTACTCTATGTGGAACACAGGTGAGTAGGTCCACAGAACAGCAGCATATCAGACAGGAGGACTCTGTGGGGTAATGTCATCCTATCAGAATACACATAACTTATGGTAGTCATTTTTCAGTGATATATTTTAGTGTAACTTACCCTCTTTTGTTTGTTAGGAACCTGAATCCTGAGACAGAGTTGAAGAGATACTTTGGAGCACGAGCAGTTCTTGGAGATCAAAGGTAAAATCTTCACAGAACTCCTTATCTGTGGGACTACTAATATTAAAGGTTACAGTATAAGCCCATCTCTTCATTCTTTCCTCAGACCTCGTCAGAGACAGAGACAGTTCCATCGCAGCACTTGGATGACCAACCCTAAAGGCACCTGGCCACACTTCAGTCGCCCAGGTTAGACCTACTCTCAACCTCTCACACTCGGCATCGCTCAGAACTCTGAAAGCCTTGTGAATACATACTATTTATGCAACATTTCACAGACATTTTTTTTGTGGATGCAAATTTAATTAAGTACCTCCCATGACAAAGTCACAAAACAGAAGATAATGCCCTCATACTAAGGCTGTCCCCGACCCTAGTATTAAAACGACCCTAGTATAATGTTAAAATGTGTATTTTTCCATATATAGGCACATCCTATGTGTTTTAATCAAATCAACTAAATGCACTGAGGTTGTCTGATGCTTTAAGCGAACTGTTAGATTAAATAATTAAGACACACAAATGACTAGAGGGGTTCCGACCGCAATTGACTTGATTGTGCCGTCTGGCTCAAACTTTCTGCGCAGTGTTACAAAAAAATACATTGAGTGACTGTGTGACTAGCACCCGTTGTGTCTCTCCTCCCTGCTGCAGGGACCACCACACATCGACAATGTGTATAGCGCTGTCTGTGTTGCTGAAGCCATTTCTGACGGAAAAGTTATGTTTCCTGAAATCCCAAATTTGTTTAGGGAAAAACATTCCCTATTCCCTTAACCCTTGCTCTCTCTCTACGTGACACATGCACGCTTCGCATGCACGTGACCAATAGGGCCTGACCTATAGCCTATCATAATCGCATCAATAAATTGGTGATAACTAACTCTGCACACTGTAAGACAAATACCGCAACACAAACACTCAAACAGACAACAGAAGCAGGATCTGTCTTGTTTCTGTAGATATGTATGGATAATTTATAAAGCCAGGCACATTTAACAGTTAGGCTGTTGATTATAGACCTAATTATGTTATGAATCTCCTCATTTTTCTTAGACAATTAAGGGCTGTTTTCTCGTCTCCTAACTCTGCTGCTATCCTTTGTCACATTGTTCTCAACACCAATATGCTGGTGTTGAGTGATACCGTATAGCCCGATATGGTACAGAAACGTTATGATGGTATGAAAATCTGGATACAACACAACAATAGGCTACATCATAAATAAATCATCACAACAAACATTGTATACTATACAAATTCACACAGCTCCACCATTACAAATGTACAAACTAAAATGTACAATGTGTGTGTGTCTCTTTACAGTCCGCGTTGTGCCGTGAGGTGTTGTTTAATCTTTTTTAAGTCTGATTTTACTGCTAGATTGGGTTACCTGATGTGGAAGAGAGTTCTATGAAGTACTGTGCATTTCCCAACCTCTGTTCTGGCCTTAAGGCTGGACTCTACAACCCTGTTCCTGGAGAGCTACCGTCCTGTAGGTTTTCACTCCAACCCTAATCTAGCACACTTGATTCTAATAATTAGCTGGGTTGATAAGCTGAACCAGTTTAGTTACAGCTGGGGTTGGAGCGAAAACCTACAGGAGGGTAGCTCTCCATGAACAGGGTTGTAGACCCTTGCCTTAACCAGGGTTTATATACGTCATTGCATGTAACTCACCTAGAATAATGCTGTCTGTGAAGAGAACCCTGGTGGCATGTATTGTAGGGTATGTATGGGTGTCTGAGCTGTGTGTTAGCTGTTTCAACAGACATTTCGGTGCTTTCAACACATCAAAACCTCTCACAAAGACAAGTAGTGATGCAGTCAATCTCTCCTCTACTTTGAGCCAGGAGGGATTGTCAGGCATGTTTTTGATAGTAGTGCTCTATGTAGTGTACATTTTATAGCTCCAGACTCCAGTATAGCTCCAGTTCTCTGAAATACATTTTGATATGCCAATTTCTATTTATTAGGATTTAATCAATTATGCTAAATGTAATCCCCATCTCCTCGGGCTGGCGCCTCTGTGTTGAGCAACAAGGCAACAGTGTCTCCATTCTCACGATTTCGGAATTCTCATCGGCGGGACTCTAAGAATCTTGGTTCAGTTTGGGTAGCATATAACCAATCAAGAGCAGCCTGAAGCCATGTTGACAGAGACTGCTTTTCTGGGTAGGATCACGCCAAAGGCTAAATTTGGTGGCTTTGAACGCTGCCCTATGACGTCTTGTTAAAAAACAGTCCAATCACCACGTATCATTAATCAAATGCTGCCTAGCCCTCGGGCTCAAAGACTATTAATGTTTGGGAAATACTCTATTGATGTTTTGGTCCATAGTGCCCCTGGTGTTGTGGGATACTGGTCTGTTTAACCCAGAGCTGAGGTTGGAGAAGAATCGGGGTCTCTTATGTCAGTGTTAGCTACTACTCAGGGTGTCAAAGCTCCCCCAAACTAAAGGCTTATGCAATCACCTGACTGGAGATTTGGTCTGGGAAATATCACTTACCTCCCAAAACCAGGACTGCTGTGTCGCCATGCAGTGTTTCCTTTTGAATCCACTTCTCCTTAGTCCAAAGTATGTTCATTCAAACTCTATGGTGATATAATGTACAGTGGGGAGAACAAGTATTTGATACACTGCCGATTTTGCAGGTTTTCCCACTTACAAAGCATGTAGAAGTCTGTAATTTTTATCATAGGTACTCTTCAACTGTGAGTGACGGAATCTAAAACAAAAATCCAGAAAATCACATTGTATGATTTTTAAGTAATTAATTAGCATTTTATTGCATGACATAAGTATTTGATACATCAGAAAAGCAGAACTTAATATTTGGTACAGGAACCTTTGTTTGCAATTACAGAGATCATACGTTTCCTGTAGTTCTTGACAAGGTTTGCACACACTGCAGCAGGGATTTTGGCCCACTCCTCCATCCAGATCCTTCAGGTTTCGGGGCTGTCGCTGGGCAATACGGACTTTCAGCTCCCTCCAAAGATTTTCTATTGTGTTCAGGTCTGGAGACTGGCTAGGCCACTCCAGGACCTTGAGATGCTTCTTACGGAGCCACTCCTTAGTTGCCCTGGCTGTGTGTTTCGGATCATTGTCATGCTGGAAGATCCAGCCACGACCCATCTTCAATGCTCTTACTGAGGGAAGGAGGTTGTTGGCCAAGATCTCGCGATACATGGCCCCATCCATCCTCCCCTCAATACGGTGCAGTCGTCCTGTCCCCTTTGCAGAAAAGCATCCCCAAAGAATGATGTTTCCACCTCCATGCTTCACGGTTGGGATGGTGTTCTTGGGGTTGTACTCATCCTTCTTCTTCCTCCAAACACGGCGAGTGGAGTTTAGGCCAAAAAGCTCTATTTTTGTCTCATCAGACCACATGACCTTCTCCCATTCCTCCTCTGGATCATCCAGATGGTCATTGGCAAACTTCAGACGGGCCTGGACATGCGCTGGCTTGAGCAGGGGGACCATGCGTGCGCTGCAGGATCTTAATCCATGACCGCGTAGTGTGTTACTAATGGTTTTCTTTGAGACTGTGGTCCCAGCTCTCTTCAGGTCATTGACCAGGTCCTGCCGTGTAGTTCTGGGCTGATCCCTCACCTTCCTCATGATCATTGATGCCCCACGAGGTGAGATCTTGCATGGTGCCCCAGACCGAGGGAGATTGACCGTCATCTTGAACTTCTTCCATTTTCTAATAATTGCGCCAACAGTTGTTGCCTACTCACCAAGCTGCTTTCCTATTGTCCTGTAGCCCATCCCAGCCTTGTGCATGTCTACAATTTTATCCCTGATGTCCTTACACAGCTCTCTGGTCTTGGCCATTGTGGAGAGATTGGAGTCTGTTTGATTGAGTGTGTGGACAGGTGTCTTTTATACAGGTAACGAGTTCAAACAGGTGAAGTTAATACAGGTAATGAGTGGAGAACAGGAGGGCTTCTTAAAGAAAAACTAACAGGTCTGTGAGAGCCGGAATTCTTACTGGTGGTAGGTGATCAAATACTTATGTCATGCAATAAAATGCTAATTAATTATTTAAAAATCATACAATGTGATTTTCTGGATTTTTGTTTTAGATTCCGTCTCTCACAGTTGAAGTGTACCTATGATAAAAATTACAGACCTCTACATGCTTTGTAAGTAGGAAAACCTGCAAAATCGGCAGTGTATCAAATACTTGTTCTCCCCACTGTACATGGGCATGGAATTAATGGGACAGACTGCGTTTTTATTCTACTTATATATCTACAGTACATTCTGATAGTATTCAGACCCCTTGACTTTTTCCACATTTTGTTTCGTTGCAGCCTTATTCTAAAATTAATTAAATACATTTTTGTTCATCATCAATCTAAACACAATACTCCATAATGACAAAGTGAAAACAGATTTTTAGAAATGTTTTCAAAATAAAAAAACTGAAATACCTTATTTACATAAGTATTCAGGCCCTTTTCTATGAGACTCGAAATTGAGCTCAGGTCCATCCTGTTTCCATTGGTTATCCTTGAGATGTTTCTAAAACTTGATTAGAGTCTACTTGTGATAAATTCAATTGATAGGACATGAGGTCGAAGGAACCTGGCACCATCTTCCCTACGGTGAAGCATGGTGGTGGCAGCATCATGTTTTGGGGATGTTTTTCAGCGGCAGGGACCGGGAAACTAGTCAGGATCGAGGGAAAGATGAACGGAGCAAAGTACAGAGAGATCCTTGATGAAGTCCTGTTGGAAGGTGAACAAGGTTAACAACCCTAAGCAAACTGTCAAGACAATGCAGGAGAGGCTTCGGGACAAGTCTCTGAATGTCCTTGAGTGGCCCTGGAAAGAGCTAAAAATAGCTATCCAGCAATGCTGCCCATCCAACCTGACAGAGCTTGAGAGGATCTGCAGGGAAGAATGGGAGAAACTCCCCAAATGCAGGTGTGCCAAGTTTGTACTCAAGAAGAGTCGAGGCTGTAATCGCTGCCAAAAGTGCTTCAACAAAGTACTGAGTAAAAGGTCTGAATACTTATGTAAATGTAATATGTCTGTTTTTTATACATTTGCAAACATTTAATGTCTTTGCCTTGTCATTATGGGGTATTGTGTGTAGATTGAGGGGAAAAAACAATTGAATCCGTTTTAGAATAAAACTGTTATGTAACAATGTGGAAAAAGTCAAGGGGTCTGAATACTTTCCGAAGGCACTGTATATCTATATCAAATTGACAGATCATTATCTTTTTTTCCCACATACATATCTATATAAATGTAATGCAATTTTAACATACTGCAACTGTACACACATGTAACCAATAATATGTATAAATCCTGGATGACTGACGGGGCACGGTATTGAAGCTATAGAAATGCATTTATTAATGTCTACATTTGTTTTTTAAAACTTATTCAAATAAAGACACTTAAATGCATATTTTTAAATTATATTATGTGAGCTAAACAAAATATATAAAAACATTTTCCTTAAAAGTTTATTTTTTTAGAGGGTTCTAATGTTAATGTCTCCACTACAAAAACGAAATAGTTAAATGTTATTTTACTGTAGAATTCCATTCATTCCTATGGAGGACTGCTCCTACAAGGGAATGCCAATATGGCCGACTGCTGGCTTCAAAGCCTCTGAATGGGCAATACATAGCGTCAGCAATCCAGGGTTTATATACGTCATTGCATGTAACTCACCTAGAATAATGCTGTCTGTAATATATCCTCCCTCAGGTATCTCAATGACCCTACTGGAGTCCAGGGATGGTCTACAGTACTTCACCTTCGAGCACAGCCGGGACTACCAGCAGATTCAGTTCAAGTTCCTGGACTCAGTGGAGTCCATGGATCCCAACAACATTGTGGTAAGGGTTCACCCACGGTTTTAGGGGTCAAGGGTCATCATAACTAGGCTAATCGATGGGACCGCAGTTCATAAAAATCTTTCAGAATCTTTCATATGACATTCCGAAATATAACTGGAGATTGATTAGCAAAGCTGTGATGCATGTCTCAAATATCTAGGACAACTTATATGCATGATTCTAGATCCTAATAAATCCTAACTAAGATTCTAGATCACGGCATGAGAAACTAGAGGTCAATTCAGTTTAAATTTCAGGTTGAGGACATGCATGGTTTCTAATGTTTAGACAAACAGTGATCCCCCCGGCTTTCCCCCTGTCCCTGCTACCCTCCCCGTCTCCCCAATCCTCTCCCTGTCTCCCCCATCTCCCCCACCCTTACCCTGTCCGCCCCACTCTCCCCCTGTCTGTCCCCCTCACCCTACCCTCTCCCCAGGCTCTGCTCCAGATGAACCCCTACCACATTGACTCCCTGCTGCAGCTCTCTGATGTCTGCCGCATACAGGAGGACCAGGAGATGGCCAGAGACCTCATCGGTGAGTATCAGGGACCTGATTGGTGAGTGGGACTGCTGTCTTTGCTCTTGATTGGCAAGGAGGATCATATGCAAAGCTCTGATTGGTGAGTTGGGGATCCTCTCTTGCTCCAGGTTTGTAAATGTGTCATGAGACCCCAACATTATTCTTCATAAACATCGGTGTCCTCTGGGCAGTACATGTTTATTAGGTGATTTGATACACAATACCTATACCACACACTGCTGTATTATGTCATATATTACCTTGTGCCAGGGTTTCTTAAACTATGGTCGAGGACAGTATATTTCTCAGCCTTATGCAATTGATGTAGATCAGGTTTAATAGCACAATTGAGTCAGCTGTATCTTCTGCATGTTTATTCTCTGGAATAAGCCTACTAACATCATCTAGAAATGAGTTGATAAATACAGTTAAGGTTTGAGCAGAGCACACTTTGGTCAGGGCTAAATCACATCTATACAGAGGGCAAGCAAAAGCAGCTTTCATTTACAGTGACTTCTCTCTGACCCCGAGGTGAAAGTACATTTTCAACCACACGTAACTGAATTGAGCCCACACGTAACTGAATTGAAATATTTATTGGTTATCTAGCCACGTGTTTACACTGTACGCTATACATTCAAACAGCCCACTGATTGTTCGGATATAGTCACTGAAGGTTCATGTCCAAATTCCCGATGTATGGGTGTAGCCCCTCCTGTGTCAGCTGCTCCTGATCATGCTAATGAGGTCCTACTCTAATCAACTCATTACAGCATACAGTTGTATAATCTGAGTTTGCAAGGCCTTAGTACATTGGGATCCTACCAGTGTTTTGACCAATGAGAAAAGCTGCTACCTCTAGGTAGCTAGTCTTGTGGATGTAGTTGTTGTTTGCACCAGAATTTGCTCGGGAGAACGTGAGTGGTTTCACTTAAAGCCGTTTTCATGCCTTCCAGCTGAGGGAGACATTTTTATGTTTTTACAAAAGTCAAACAGACATGTGGAAGGAGCCTGGATGATGATCTACCAATTGAGAATCACTGAGACTGTTTAGCAACCAGGTAGTGCTGGTGAAAGTTATATGTTTCTACTTGTCATTGATAAAAGTCTGTGTGGTGTGTGTGTGTCTTCCAGAACGTGCCCTGTACAGCTTTGAGTGTGCATTCCACCCTGTGTGCAGCCTGACGTCTGGAACCAGCAGACTGGACTACCTGCGACCAGAAAACAGGTTAGACAATAAACCTCTGCTATACAGGTCAATCTACAAATGCTGTTATGAAAGGGCTTTCTCTTGAATTTCCATTTAATATATATATATATATAATTTCGAAGGTTTATACGTGTATAAGTCTCTCTTTTGTCTGTATATTTATCCTCTCTGCAGGGCGTTCTACTTGGCAGTTTATAAGCACATGATGTTCCTGGAGAGGAGGGGATGCCCCCGGACAGCCCTGGAGTACTGCAGACTCATCCTGAGGTACATGGGAGACTGTGTGTGTGCGCGTGCGCAGTGTGCACCCCAGGTGTCAGAGGTAGAGGGAAGGTGAAAATTGCATAATGGAAGAAGTACAGCGACGGACTATGTGTTTTATTTATTCGCACAAAAAAGACAAACAGTGCCGATAAAGACAAGACAAAGAAGGTGTGCAGGTGAGGTTGGAAACTCAAGGGCTTACTTGAACCCCCCCTAAAAAAAAAAGTATAAATAAATAATAATAAATATAAATTAGGGCCTAATACATTTATTTCAATTGACTGATATCCTTATATAAACTGTAACTCAGTAAAATCTTTGAAATTGTTGCATGTTGCGACAGGTGTATAAAATTGAGCACACAGCAATGCAATCTCCATAGACAAACATTGGCAGTAGAATGGCCTTACTGAAGAGCTCAGTGACTTTCAACGTGGCACCGTCATAGGCTGCCACCTTTCGAAACAAGTCAGTTCGTCAAATTTCTGCCCTGCTAGAGCTGCCCCGTTCAACTTTTATTGTGAAGTGGAAACGTCTAGGAGTAACAACGACTCAGCCGCGAAGTGTTAGGCCACACAAGCTCACAGAACGAGTCTGCCAAGTTCTGATGCGCGTAGAGTGTAAAAATGTCTGTCCTCGGTTCGTTGGGAGCTTCATGAAATGGATTTCCATGGCTGAGCAGCCGCACACAAGCCTGGCATTGCGTAAAAGCAATGCGCAATGCCAAGCGTCGGCTGGAGTGGAGTAAAGCTCACGCCATTGGACTATGGAGCAGTGGAAACGAGTTCCCTGGAGTGATGAATCATGCTTCACTATCTGCCAGTCAGACGGACAAATCTGGGTTTAGAGGATGCCAGGAGAACGCTACCTGCCCCAATACATAGTGCCAACTGTAAAGTTTGGTGGAGGAGGAATAATGGTTGTTTTTCATGGTTCATTTCTGTGCTTCCAACTTTGTGGCAACAGTTTGAGGAAAGCCCTTTCCTGTTTAGCATGACAATGTCCCTGTGCACAAAGCGAGGTCCATACAGAAATGGTTTGTTGAGATTGGTGTGGAAGAATTTGACTGGCCTGCACAAGGCCCTGTCCTCAACCCCATCAAACACATTTGGGATGAATTGGAACGCCGATTACGATCCAGGCCTAATCGCCCATCATCAGTGCACGATCTCACTAAAGCACTTGTGGCTAAATGGAAGCAAATCCCCGTAGAAATTTACCAACATCTAGTGGAAAGCCTTCCCAGAAGAGTGGTAACTCCATATTAATGCCCATGATTTTTGAATGAGGTGTTCGACGAGCAGGTGTCCACATACTTTTGGTCATGTAGCCAGGCGCACCGGTTTGAGTGTGTCAAGAACTGCTACGCTGCTGGGTTTTTCCACTCTCAACAGTTTCCCGTGTGTATCAAGAATAGTCCACCACCTAAAGGACATCCAACCAACTTGACACAACTGTGGGAAGCATTGGAGTCAACATGGGCCAGCATCCCTGTGGAACACTTTTGACACTTTGTAGAGTCCATACCCAGAAGAATTGAGGCTGTTCTGAGGGCATAAGGGTTTGCAACTCAATATTACGACGGTGTTTCTACTGTTTTGTACACTAAGTGTATATCTATGATTTCCGTCAAACACCGGCTTCCTCCCCCCATGGTGGTGGTGTGTCTGCTCTATGTAGGCATCCGTGGTGGAACACGTTGTGACGGCTCTCCCTCTCAGGCCTACTGTGTTATGATCAGGAGGACCTTATCTCTGCTTCAGTAGATGACTGATAGGAATACCAGATGAACAGCCCTGCCGCCGGCAGCAGATCTGTCATATACCACATATAGAGCCCTGCTTTTTGTTGCGGAAATGGAGGCTTTTACCAGTATTTCCAGCATTATCCACTAATGTTAATGGAGGTAGAACATCCTAGGAAATGTAATGTATTTGACACAAGTTGTCTCCAATCAATATCTGACCGGGACTCAAACCCAGGTCCAGTGACTGCCAAGCCAACCCCTTAACCGTTACTCCAAGAGGTCCGAACCTCTTGACGAGCTCGCTAGGTGTTGGGTTAAGATTGCTTCACTAACCCCTTCCTTTGGGAGAGCGTGTCCCCAAGCTGTACCAAGTCTGTCACATGTACACGCCACTTGGATAGCCTCATGGGCACAATCCCACTAACTGACACCAATGTAGCAAATTTGGAGGGTAGCCCCGACCTGGACTCAAAACAAGATCCACAAACCTGGATCCAGTGTCTGTCAAGTCAACATCTTAACCGTTACACTAAGAGGTTCCTCTTGGAGTAACAGTTAAGGTGTTGACTTTATAGTCGCTGGATCTGAGTTTGAGTCTGTTGGGGCTACCCCCCGAAATCCATACAATGTATTTCCATGGTTGGTTTCATTGGTGCTCCCCTTTTAACAGCCCCCAATTTACCAATTTTTAGCTACAACTTCCAAGTCCGTTGGAGAGGATCTGCTTGAGCAAAATAAGGTGAATAGAATCACTGATCTACAAATAGTATTCCATGCCAAATAATAGTTTTTGCGGGATTAAGATTTGCAGCGCTATGCCTCCCCTGGCTCAGGGGATCCCCCCGCCAAACACACATGCCCAACCAGACATTGATTGATTGGCGACGTTGTCAATTAAATAACATTTCCTAGGATTTTCTACCTGCAGCAACACTAGTGGATACAACTTGAAATACCAGTAAAAGCACAGTGCCTCCAATTCCATGATGTATAGTGTCACTGTATTTTGGATCCCTAGGATATTGAGTCTTTCCAGCAATGGCACAGATTCTGGTCACGGGTTGTCATGTGTCTGCTGTTAATAAAGAAGCCATTGATTTATTTTCTTTATGTAATGTTTATCTATATAGTAGTTATGTGGTCTTAGTTATGTAGGCGTATTAAATGAAGAAGAGGAGCTTTTGTGTGTTTTATTCCGACATCTCCTTTCTCTCCCAAGTCTGGACCCAGACAGCGATCCCCTCTGTATGCTACTGCTCATTGACTTCCTCTCCCTGCGTTCACGAGAGTACAACTTCCTCCTCCGGCTATACCAGGATTGGGAGGTGAGACGAGTGTGTGTGTGCAAGATTTTCTGTGTGTGTGACCTCATGCCAGTGTGTCTGATTTGTGTGTGTGGATGTATTGTTGGATTCCTGTGTGTGTTTTTCCCCAGGTGCACAGGAACCTGTCCCAGTTGCCAAACTTTGTCTTCTCTGTGGCTCTGAGCAACTTCCACCTGAGTCAGGAGGATCAGACTGAGTCAGAGGAGAGAGAGAGGCTCAAACAGAAGGCTGACCTGCTGCTGCAGAACGCTCTCATCATGTTCCCTGGAGGTTAAAGTCATACTCGCACACATCAAGCATGCACAGCACGCACACCAACACAGGCCTGAGAGGGACGTCCAACATGGAGGCTTATATAGAGCCGACACAGACACACACACACACAGAGAAAAGAGACCTATGCCTTATATCTGTGTGTTTGTGTGTTCCCCAGTGTTGATGCCTCTGTTGGACCTGTGCACAGTGCAGCCAGACGCTGCTGTATCGTCACATGCCTTCTTTGGACCCAGAAGCCAGTTGGGGTAAAACATCTGCTTCAATCTCGGCATCATGTCTCCCCGTCTGTCATGCCTTTCCTATACGCAGCTCTTCTGTGTCAGTCAGCCTAATGGAATTGAATCATTATTTATTGGCATGAAATTACAATCTATTGTCGGAGAGCTTAAATTGAATTAGAATGACATAAATGGAATTGTTCCTTCCTCCCATCTCTTTCCCTCTTTCTAGGCAGTCTCCTGCCCTGGCTGAGCTGGTGTCTCTGTACGTGGGGCGGACTCACACCCTGTGGAGGGAGGGAGGGGTCCTACCGTGGCTAGAGGAGTGTGTGAGGGAGGTGTTACGTCGAGTCGACACTAAAGACCCTCTGGTGGAGGACTGCCAAAGCAAGTAAGAGCCCCTTATGACAAAGTGTGTTAAACAATCCACTTCACTTCAAAACATCCATTCTGTTTGCGACAAGGCCGTAAAGTAATATTGCAAGACAACACGGCAAAGAAGTTAACTTGGGTCAATACAATACAACACAGAGTGAAGCCCTCTGTAATTTCAAGGATTGTGCAGGCAGCATAATTTTATGGGTATGCTTATCACTGGCAGGGCTTCATAAATATGAAAGAAGCCAGCCGCACCAATGTGTCGGAGGAAACACCGTCCATCTGGCGACCGAAGTCAGCTTGCAGGCGCCCGGACGCCACAAGGAGTAGCTAGAGCGCGATGGGACAAGGAAATCCCGGCTGGCCAGACCCTCCTCTAACCCGGACGGCATTGGGCCAGTTGTGCGGCGCCTCATGGGTCTCCCGGTCACGGCTGGCTGTGACACAGCCTGGGATCGAACCCGGGGCTGCTGTGACGCCACAAGCACTGCAATGCAGTGCCTTATACCGCTGCACCACTCGGGAGGCCCTGGCCTATGTGTCTCTTACTTTGGTTTCCCCTCCTGTCTCCTCCACCCCCCTCCCCCCAGGAGGAAGCAGAGGTACCAGAGTGCCCCCCTGAACATCCATCGCCACGTCATCCTGTCTGAGATCAAAGAGGCCACCTCCACTCTACCGCTGGTGAGAGACTCAGGAAACAGCCTCTCTACTATCCCCTGGTCACCAGTTCTGTTTCTGATTTAGCCCATTGTCATGCTTTTGTCGTTTGTTAAATCAGAAATGGATTTGGCAACCAGGCTTTCTCTATTTTGTCTGTGCCTCATTATAGCACCCTATACCCCTTACATTGCGTTACTTCTGACCAGCCATAACCCTGGTCAGTAGTGGCACACAGTATATAGAGGAATAGAGTTACTTATCTAACGATAGTATAGTTTCCTTACTGCTTTATCACATAATCACGAATGGTTGTTCACCTTCATTCTGTACACTGTATATCCTGTATATAACATGAAACGTCCCACAGAGTAAATGTGGTTTGCAGGAGAGTAGCATACGCGTAAACAACCGCTACAGTACAGAACATGCCAAATTATGCTGAGAATAGAGTCCTCTAGTTGAAAGAGGGAATTAACCACTGGCATACGGCTTCCTTATTGGTTCCATGAAGAACCCAATTAAATACTATGGTTGGACCTCCTCCTCCTCATAATGCAAACAAGATCAATGTTGTTTTGGATGCATGACAATGACATCAGTGACAGAATGTTAGTGAGGATAGGCCTTCAAAATATGTTTACTGTAATGGTGAATTGTGGGTATTCTCTCCCAGGAGGTGACCACTCAGCCGGTGATGGGGTTCGATCCTCTCCCCCCGCTGGACTCAGTGGCCTCATACACCCGGCCTGAGAGGTAAGGGATACCCTCCAAACATGTCCTAACTTGTCATTATACATCTCTTGTAGAAGGTAAGGTTATATGTACCAGTGCAGGTTTTTACATGGTACACAAAATATATACATACAGTGCCTTCGGAAAGTATTCAGACTCCATTACCTTTTCCACATTTTGTTACGTTACAGCCTTATTATAAAATTTATAAAATAGTTTTTTTCCCCTCAGCAATCTACACACAATACCCCATAATGACAAAGCAAAAACAGGTTTTTAGACATTTTTGCTAATTTATAAAAAATAAGAAACTGAAATAAAACATTTATTCAGACCCTTTACTCAGTACTTTCTTAAAGCACCTTTGGCAGTGATTACAGCATTGGGTCTTCTTGGGTATGACACTACAAGCTTGGCACACCTGTATTTGGGGATTTTCTCCCATTCTTCACTGCAGATCATCTCAAGCTCTTGTCAGGTTGGATGGGGAGCATTGCTGCACAGCTATTTTCAGGTCTCTCCAGAGATGTTCGAACGGGTTCAAGTCCGGGCTCTGGCTGGGCCACTCAAGGACATTCAGAGACTTGTCTCAAAGCCACTCCTGCATTGTCTTGGCTGTGTGCTTAGGGTTGTTGTCCTGTTGGAAGGTGTTCGAAACATCTTGTTTCTTATGGTCTGAGAGTCTTTTGCCTTTTGGCTAACTCCAAGCGGGCTGTCATGTGCCTTTTTATTGAGGAGTGGCTTCCGTCTGACCACTCTATCATAAAGGCCTGATTGGTGGAGTTCTGCAGAGATGGTTGTTCTTCTTGAAGGTTCTCCCATCTCCACAGAGGAACTCTAAAGCTCTGTCAGAGTGACCATTAGGTTCTTGGTCACCTCCCTGACCATGGCCCTTCTCCCCCGATTGCTCAGTTTGGCTGGGCGGACAGATCTAGGATGTGACTTGGTGGTTCCAAACTTCTTCCATTTAAGAATGATGGAGGACACTGAGTTCTTGGGGATCTTCAATGCTGCAGACATTTTTTGGTACCCTTCCCCAGATCTGTGCCTTGACACAATCCTATTCCAGAGCTCTACGGACAATTCCTTTGACCTCATGGCTTGGTTTTTGCACTGCCTTTCCAAATCGTGCCCAATTAATAGAATTTACCACAGGTGGACTCCAATCAAGTTGTAGAAACAGCTAAAGGATGATCATTGGAAACAAGATGCACCTGAGCTCAATTTTCGAGTCTCATAGCAAAGGGTCTGAGTACTTGTGTAAATAAGGTATTTCTTTTTTTGTTGTTAAATTTACTAACATTTCTAAAAACCTGTTTTCGCTTTGTCATTATGGGTATTGAGTGTAGATTGCTGAGGGAAAAATATATCTAGTTATAGGGTCTGGCTCCTTCAGATCAGATAAAGCTGGGTTTGTTTCAGTCCACATAAGACTGACTGGCCCACTGTCCACTGACTCCATTGAGGATCTCTAAGGTACAGTATAAGGGGATGGTGGTGATCCATTTGTAATATTCAGGAGTGTGGACACTCTCTTTGCCAATGGTGGCAAACGCCATTGATGTAAGTTTGGCACAAAGAGTAGCCTTTATTTTCACCAGCTCCCATCTCTCCTCTCGGTGGTCTCTCCCTGACATGCACTTCCTTCTCTGCCTCCCTTCTTTCTCTCCCTCCCACCTATCCCTCTCTTCGGTCTCTCTCTCCTCCCCTCTCGCTGTCATCAGTTTCTCTGAAATAGCATGTGGTTACAGGAGTGTTGTTGGTGAGGCCTTTTTCCTCCCGTCTTGGTATAGCTGTTAAACAGCAGAGTCAGTGGTGGATGGTAGGGAGGCATCAAACCATAAGAGAGACAAATACAGTGTCAACGAAAAACATGACAAATTGACCCCTAGTCAAGAGAAAGTGTAGCATTTGTTTTAAGTGAGGAAGACCTCTAATGTTGTAAGGGCTGTTGTGTGGAGCTATACCCTGTCCTGGTGAGAACTACTTAGAATGACAGCACACCCATGTCTGAGAACAGACCTACTATTTCTGCCTGATGGCTGCTTGTTCCTCACATGCTTTACAAACATGGCCACAGAGAAATGTTTTGATTTGATAAAATAAAGAACTGGGGGTGTATAAGTGATTTAAGTAATGATTTTTATTAATGGGTGGTTACTGGTTACAATACAGCACTGGATCTATTACCGCAACACAAAAGCAGAGCATTCCTAAGGTTTAGAAAAACGATTGGACCTACTTATCATGATATACAGTGAGGTCCAAAAGTACTTGGACAGTGACACATTTTTGGAATGGTTAATTATACATTACTTCTCATTAATTTCTATTGGGAACACAACCAAAACTAACTGCAAATACATCCAACAAGTTTGTAGTGTCACTTTTGTCTACTTTAATACAGAGATAAGTGAATTTGTCCAAGTACTTTTGGTTCTCTGAAATGACTATGTACACATTCCAAAGTGCTGGAGTACAGAGAATAACACATGGACCTAACTGTATATGATGGTTAATATAATTGATGGTCATGGGAGAATCCTTATCAGCAGAAGAGTGTGAGAAACATATTGCATGCTTGTGTTATCGTGTTAGCTCGCTCTTGTGTTTGCAGGCCGAGTGTGGGAGCCTCCAATGAGAGCGCCCTGTCGCTGTTCTTCCGTTCTCTGCTGCCAAACTTCGACCTCCAGGTAAGCGAGTGAGCTAGGCCAAGGGTGAGCTACAGTAGACTAGGGGTATGCAACCATTGTCCTCAGGAGCTGCAGTGTCAGGCAGATGGCTTGTGTTCTTTCCTTCAAGTCAGGGCTTGATTATTTAGATCCGGGAAAACTCTGATTACAATCAGAGACAATAATGGATGTGGATTTGACAAAGAAGTCCCAGAGGAAAAATAGGACATCAGCAGACACTGTGGTCCCTGAGGACAGAGCTGGATACCCCAAGCGTGGCAAATCTAAGAAAAGGTCCTCTGGTCCATAGAACATCATGACTGCTTGTCCTTTGTCCCCAATGTCCCAGCTCTCATTAATGTCCTCATATACCCACTAATTTGTGTTATTGTGTGTGTGTGTGTGTGTGTGTGTGTGTGTGTGTGTGTGTGTGTGTGTGTGTGTGTGTGTGTGTGTGTCTCTTTTAACATAGAGCAGGGACCTTGAATTAGATAACATGTGAAATACAACCTCATAATGATAATATAGCTAGCATCTCCACCGTACCTTTCCTAATGGGTGACCAATGGGGAACATCAGCTGTTGAGGCATATGACCTCCCCACACATGGAAGAGTGTAAAAAGAGATTATGAAGATCACAGGCTGCTTCAATTGGCACGTTGCTGCAGCAGACAATGAAAACATTCATAAAGTGTACCGAGAGTCAGAGACCCTGGTCTGTTTCCTCCTCAAAGCTCCCAAATTCCTCACATACACTAGCCCACTTTGTTGCAAGGCCGCGGTCAGTGGAATGAGACCATCATAATAATAATAATAATAATCTCAAAACATTTCTATTTACATTTCTGGGAGTGCTGAGCTAATGGGTAGATCATGGGCTACTGTTGACCCAAAGGGTTCTGACCGGATGAAAGGGAACATAAATTAGCTGGAGTTTGGATAGATATTCCCTAACCTTCTCGAGGTTCTGAATGGATTAACCATACGACTCATTTCATGGCTATTAGCTCCTTGCATAAGCCTGAGAAAGTGCTTCTGAGTGGCTTCCTGCTCAACTAGATCTACAGCAGCTTAACAACATTACGTCTACTGTAGCTTTGCCACAGAGAAATGTGTTCCTCTGTTGGAACTAACAAATATGGCCCATGAAGAACAAGCTCTTGAAATAGTATTTGCTGGCGTGTTTTGGAGATGTCCGAGTGATGTCCGACCCATTGACGATGTCTGACTCTGACCTATCTGATGTCAGATAACACCGTCTGATCACGATCTACAACCAACACTTTGTGACGAGGCATCAGAGGCCTAACAAAGATTGGCTGTATCATTCGATACAGCACAGATCGTAGAGACAGGATGACGAGGCAAACTCTTCATTGACTCCGTGTTTTGTTTGGTCTAGCTTGATTTGAAACAACAGTTTACTGCTATGGATGGGCTAACATAGCCTCTCTTTGATGCACTGTTTTTAATGGTGCATTACTTGAGTCCTGTTGAAGCAGAACAGAAACCTGTTGCATTTCAAGAGAGAGTCTTGATTCCTCTCTGACTCGGTGTTGTCCATGGCAACCAACGCGGCGTGCATGAACTGTCCTCCCCATTACCCCCTGCTCCTCAGGAAGGTAAAGTGTGGGCAGTGTCATAGGGTGAAATACACGAGATAGATGGTGAGAATCACCTGGAGAGGAGAAACACTCAGCAGCCTGGCACCAGCAACCAGAGGATAACCTATATATATATATATATACACACACACACACACACACACACACACACACACACACACCACATTGTCTCTTGTCATGTTGACCTACTTCAGAACTTTAATTTGTCTTGGGGGGAAAAAAAGATCCACTTGATCAAAACATCAATGTACAGTATACATGTTTGGGAGTGATTTTTATATTTGATAAGTGTCCCAGACTGACTGACACTGAGTTGCCATGTAACCTTGTGCAGTGGGATGCAACGTGATGTGGAGGAAGCAAAGCATCGTGTCCCATTATACTCACTCTCCAATGCCCATGCTAGTTCAGAGGGTAGCTATCCATGCTAGTGATCAGAAGACATGTGGCTAATTGTGAAGGTAATCACTAATGTGGACCACCAACCTGGGCGCTCCAGTGTCCTCAGGTCCTCCTGTGCCACAACTGACCACAACTGACTAGATGCATGAAAAAAAGGGGTGGTCCCTCCTGGTTAAAATGCTGGGCAGCTAATATTAAACCATCTGGAGACTTAGTATTAAACCATCTGGAGACTTAGTATTAAACCATCTGGAGACTTAGTATTAAACCATCTGGAGATTTATTTAATTAGGAAGCGATGCAGTTAGGATAACAAACAGACAGTTTTGGAGGAGCAGGAAGAGATGCCGTCTGCTCACGGTTGTTTTACTGTTTGAGTAGCTACCGCGTTAGCTAACAGGTCTGAAATCACAATCTAGGTGCAGAAAATCAAATCAGCCCTTGTTCACAGAGGACCTGCGAGTTGGAAATGTAAATGTTCTGCGTGATATTCACAAAACACAAACTTACTGTGTATTACCTAAGCTCCTGTTTTGTCTCTTAAAATGAATTTGTTTATGCGTGATACCTTAGTGCAACGTTGGAAACATGTTTAACTTGAGAGAGACCTGAGAGAATAATGTGGTGTTTTTAAGAGATGGCGTTGTGCTTTTCCTGATGCATTTAAGCAACACACACATATAGTGCATACACATTTTGTTCCGTTACAGCCTTATTCGTCAATCTACACACAATACCCCATAACGACAAAGCAAAACCTTTGCTGTGAGATTCGAAATTGAGCTCAGGTGCATCCTGTTTTCATTGATTATCCTTGAAATGTTTCTACAACTTGATTGGAGTCCACCTGTGGTGAATTCAATTGATTGGACATGATTTGGAAAGGCACACACCTGTCTATATAACATCCCACATGTCAGAGCAAAAACTAAGCCATGAGGTCTAGGGAATCGTCCGTAGAGCTCCGAGACAGGATTGTGTCGAGGTACTGATCTGGGGAAAGGTACTGAAAAATGTCTGCAGCATTGCATTGAAGGTCCCCAAGAACACAGTGGCCTCCATCATTCTTAAATGGAAGAAATTTGGAACCACCAAGACTCTTCCTAGAGCTGGCCGCCCAGCCAAACAGAGCAATCGGGGGAGAAGGGCCTTGTGGGAGAAACTCCCCAAATACAGGTGTGGCAAGCTTGTAGCGTCATACCAAAGAAGACTCAAGGCTGTAATCACTGCCAAAGGTGCTTCAACAAAGTACTGAGTAAAGGGTCTGAATACTTATCTAAATGTGATGTTTCAGTTTTTTTTATTTGGGTTTTGGGGGGTTTTCACAAAAAAATCTAAAAACTATTTTTTGCTTTGTCATTATGGGGTATTGTGTGTAAATTGATGAGGGGGGAAATTATTGAATCCATTTTAGAATGCTGTAACGTAACAAAAATTTGAAAAAATCAAGGGGTCAGAATACTTTCTGTATACACACACTTCCTTATTGTCATGTTCAGAGATTACTAGAATTCTTACTCACTCTCTCTAGTCACTGTCTCTGCAGGGTGAGCCGATGCCGCAGGATGACCTGGAAGTAGCTCAGGCGGGTCGGGAGCTGAACCAGGAAGTAAATCGTCTGATGGGGGCCATGAGGGACATGCTGGCAAACATCCAGTTTCAGGAGCCACGTAGAGAGGACAACCCTGACAGAGACGAGGGGGAGTGGGACTGAGAGATGAGGAGGATAGAGAGAGGTGAAACTTGAGGGAGGGGTACCTAGAGATGGATAGAAGAACATTGATTAAGATGAATGGGGATGCAATACAGCAGGGAGGTAGGGGGATGGCGAGTGAGTGAGGGAATAGATACAGTGATGGTAGCAATAACAGATGAGAAGGATATACTTTTAACCGTAAAGAAAGAAATGGCAGGTAATCTACATGACCCAAAAGTAAAACAAACTCCCTTCCTGATATAGGCACCGTAGTATCACCTCTTCCTCCTATCATAGTCAGTGAGTCCATCAGCCCTCTCTCCTTCTGACCTATTATCTTTCCTCAGGACAGTTGTTGTTCATTTTTAAAGGAACATTGCTTATCAAAAAAAGGAATATTGTGTTTCATCAGAAGGATAATGATGCCATACTACTACAGTATATCGGAAGTGGATTTAGGATTTAATGAATCCCTATGGTGTTGTCTTAGCAACCAAACGTTGTACACACATTGACAGTCTACTGCCATATGGGTTGATGAGTCAGTTTAAATGTTAATGAACGTCTGATAGTAATTCACCTTATGAGTGGAACAAATGGACTTAACGTCTTATTCCATTTTTAATATTGGCCATAACAACTTAGATTTTTAACTTTGACTCCCAATTAACCTTGTTCATCATTGCTAGGACAACACCATTTTAAATGCAATCCGATTTTGAGGAGAAAATTCAAACTGATCAGGATATTTTTCTGTTGTGATTCTCTATAAAGAGGTAATTTGACCTGACCTGAAATCAATTCTGGGCTGTTTATTAACTAGGGCCCAAAGTTGTTCCCAATGAGGTCACGTTGGCAGGATAAACTCCTGGCCCTAGTAGTCTGTTAACCCTCTATGGCAGGGCTGTCCAACCCTGTTCCTGGAGAGCTACCATCCTGTAGGTTTTCACTTCAACCCTCATCTAGCACACCTGATTCTAATAATTAGCTGCTTGAAAAGCTGAATCAACTTAGGTTGATGTGAAAACCAGGAGGATAGCTCTCCAGGAACAGGGTTGGACAGCCCTGCTCTATGGCATTCATTTTTATTTTTTGGGGGGGGGATATTTCACCCCATTTTTGGGGAGCATGGGGGTCCCTGATAATATAGCCATACATTTTGCGAGGGTACTGAAACACCAAGTTTTTCTATAGTACCTATGGTATGATCAGGGTACTGAAACACTAACATTTTCTATACGAGGGTACTGAAACACCAACATTTTCTATACGAGGGTACTGAAACACAGGTTTTCTATACGAGGGTACTGAAACACCAAGGTTTTCTATAGTACATATGGTATGATCAGGGTACTGAAACACCAAGGTTTTCTATAGTACATATGGTATGATCAGAGTACTGAAACATCAAGGTTTTCTATACGAGGGTACTGAAACAAAGGTTTTCTATAGTACATATGGTATGATCAGGGTACTGAAACAACAAGGTTTTATATAGTACATATGGTATGATCAGGGTACTGAAACATCAAGGCTTTCTATACGAGGGTACTGAAACACCAAGGTTTTCTATACGAGGGTACTGAAACAACCAAGGTTTTCTATAGTACATATGGTATGATCAGGGTACTAAAACACCAAGGTTTTTTTTTATTTATTTTTTATTTCACCTTTATTTAACCAGGTAGGTCAGTTGAGAACAAGTTCTCATTTGCAACTACGACCTGGCCAAGACAAAGCAAAGCAGTGCGACAAAAAACAACACAGAGTTACACAGTAAACAAACATGGTAAAAACACAATAGACACAATGGTGGGTAGTGTATGGGGCTTTGGTAACAAAACGGATGGCACTGTGATAGACTACATCCAATTTGCTAAGTAGAGTGTTGGAGGCTAGTTTGTAAATGACATCGCCGAAATCAAGGATCGGTAGGATAGTCAGTTTTACAAGGGCATGTTTGGCAGCATGAGTGAAGGAGGCTTTGTTGCGAAATAGGAAGCCAATTCTGGATTTAATTTTGGATTGGAGATGGTTGATGTGAGTCTGGAAGTTGAGTTTACAGTCTAACCAGATGCCTAGGTATTTGTAGGTGTCCACGTATTCTAATTCGGACCCGTCGAGAGTAGTGATGATAGTCCGGTGGGCGGGTGCTGGCAGCGTTCGATAGAAAAGCATGCACTTAGTTTTACTAGCGTTTAAGAGCAGTTGGAGGCCACGGAAGGAGTGTTGTATGGCATTGAAGCTTGTTTGAAGGTTAGTAAACACAGTGTCCAAAGAGGGGCCAGATGTATACAGAACGGTGTCATCTGCGTAGAGATGGATCAGAGAGTCACCAGCAGCAAGAGCGACATCGTTGATGTATATAGAGAAAAGGGTTGGCCCAAGAATTGAACCCTGTGACACCCCCATAGAGACTGCCAGAGGATCGGACAATAGGCCCTCCGATTTGACACACTGAACCCTGTCTGCAAAGTAGTTAGAGAACCAGGCAAGGCAGTCACTTGAGAAACCAAGGCTGTTGAGTCTGCCAATAAGAATGCGGTGATTGACAGAGTCGAAAGCCTTGGCCAGGTCGATGAAGACGGCTGCACAGTACTGTCTTTTATCGATGGCGGTTATGATATCGTTCAGTACCTTGAGCGTAGCTGAGGTGCACCCATGACCAGCTCGGAAACCAGATTGCATAGCAGAGAAGGTACAGTGGGATTCGAAGTGGTCAGTTATCTGTTTGTTAACTTGGCTTTCGAAAACTTTAGAAAGGCAGGGCAGGATGGATATTGGTCTATAACAGTTTGGGTCTAGAGTGTCTCCTCCTTTGAAGAGGGGGATGACCGCGGCAGCTTTCCAATCTCTAGTAGTTTTCTATAGTACAGTCGTGGTCAAAAGTGTTGAGAATGACAAGTATTGGTCTCCACAAGGTTTGCTGCTTCAGTGTTCTTAGATTTTAATGTCAGTAGTTACTATGGTACACTGAAGTATAATTACAAGTATTCCATAAGTGTCAAAGGCTTTCATTGACAATGACATTCAGTTTATGCAAAGAGTCAATATTTGCAGTGTTGACCCTTCTTTTTCAAGACCTCTGCAATCTGCCCTGGCATGCTGTCAATTAACTTCTGGGCCACATCCTGACTGATGGCAGGCCATTCTTGCATAATCAATGCTTGGAGTTTGTCAGAAGTTGTGGGTTTTTGTTTGTCCACCTGCCTCTTGAGGATCGACCACAAGTTCTCAGTGGGATTAAGGTCTGGGGAGTTTCCTGGAAATGGACTCAAAATGTTGATGTTTGTTCCCCGAGCCACTTAGTTATCACTTTTGCCTTATGGCAAGGTGCTCCATCATGCTGGAAAAGGCATTGGTCGTCACCAAACTGTTATTTGATGGTTGGGAGAAGTTGCTCGCGGAGAATGTGTTGGTACCATTCTTTATTCATGGCTGTGTTCTTAGGCAAAATTGTGAGTGAGCCCACTCCCTTGGCTGAGAAGCAACCCACACATGAATGGTCTCAGGATGCTTTACTGTTGGCATGACACAGGACTGATGGTAGCGCTCACCTTGTCATCTCCGGACAAGGTGTTTTCCGGATGGCCCAAACAATCGGAAAGGGGATTCAATCGGAAAGGGGATTCAAGCTCTGCACTGGTGGTGCCCCGATCCCACAGCTGAATCAACTTTAGGAGACGGTCCTGGCGCTTGCTGGACTTTCTTGGGCGCGCTGGCGCCTTCTTCACAACAATTGAACCTCTCCTTGAAGTTCTTGATGATCCGATAAATGGTTGATTTAGGTGCAATCTTACCAGCAGCAATATCCTTGCCTGTGAAGCCCTTTTTGTGCAAAGCAATGATGACTGCACGTGTTTCCTTGCAGGTAACCATGGTTGACAGAGGAAGAACAATGATTTCAAGCACCACCATGAATGCCACCTTGCATTCATGAGCACTCTGTCTCTCTGTCTGGTCTCGTGGGTGTCAAAAGTTGTTTTAACAACATTTCTTTGATCTTCCCTTGTTGATGGCCTTGTTGGTGACCTTAACTAACCTGTTTCTAATGGAATATCTGTCCACCCAAGCTTTATAATATTCACTATTAACTTCATTAGTTGAAACGGGGTGTGTTGTATTCAGTCATTTCTCATGAATTCAAGATGCCACGTGTCCTCTAGCTGGCTACGCTCCCCATTATATATTCGTTTTCAATCCAAACCTTCTGTCTCCATAGTACTTTTGATGTTTAATTTCCTCCATCTTTTGATTGTGTGTTGCTGATTCTTCCAAGTAATTTGATAAGTGAGATGTTGCCCAGGGGTTTAAAAGAGTCCCAAGTTCTTGTTCTTGAAAGACCATCTGGCAATAGGAAGAGACCATCCCATGATATTCATTTGCATAATTGTCTAGTTTTCATTCCCTTGAAATAGTCCAGAAATGCAGTTTCCTATCAGAGGATGTATAAATGAGAGCGGAGTCCAAAGGTACACCACCTCTCACACATACACTCAAAAACCATAGTCACTTGAAAGACACCCACATCAACAACACGCATACATCCACTCTGTACTTTAAAAAAAAAATAGAACCACATGGTGTAATGCTGTGGGTACAGTTGGCAGACTGCTGTTCAAACGAGGGCCTTGTTCCAGAATTTACCTGGAGCTACTACAGTGCCTGGGTCACGAGGGTTGTTCATGTGACATCTACCCTCTTCCCTGTTAAGACATGTCCCCACAAGCAACATGGTCCATAGTGTTCACTGTGAAATGAAGTACATCCCTAGCTCTGTGTGAGCCTCAGGCTCAGTGGAGAATGGGACTGCTAGAGACATATATCTATAACTTGTAAGATAAATCTCCCTCTGGGGCAAGACAAAGTTTCTTAACATTCAGAATTAATATAATATAATGAATATACTGCATAATCTTCAACATGACACCATGACAGCATTGTACTGTGTTTGATGAGTCTCTGGTCACTGTATAAATGTTTTGTTGCTGTAATGTTACTTACAGGCACAGTGCGTACAGGCCCTGATCTTAGTGATGTCTAAAGTGATGGTGTATTGTGCTGTGTGCTGCCTACAGAGGCATTTGCACTGTGTGGACTTTGTGACAAAAGCTGGTCATAATTGCAGTGTCACATCGTCATTATTAACACAAGGTATTTAAACTGTCTCACAGCAGTCAATTTAGACCAAATGGATGTACCCTCTTACACAACAGCTCATATACATGTATGTGTGCATTTGTGTTTACATGCATGTGTGTTCCACTTAGCACACAAGAACACACACCTAGCAGCAGCCCATTCCATCCATATTATTCCCTCTCCTGTTTCCTGAGCCTGGCTGTATGTTGGAGGTAATGCAGCAATAACAGACGCTGAGCCTGGCTGTATGGTGGAGGTAATGTAGCATTAACAGACACTGAGCCAGGCTGTATGTTGGAGGTAATGCAGCAATAACAGACGCTGAGCCTGGCTGTATGGTGGAGGTAATGTAGCATTAACAGACACTGAGCCTGGCTGTATGTTGGAGGTAATGCAGCATTAACAGACACTGAGCCAGGCTGTATGTTGGAGGTAATGCAGCAATAACAGACACTGAGCCTGGCTGTATGTTGGAGGTAATGCAGCATTAACAGACACTGAGCCAGGCTGTATGTTGGAGGTAATGCAGCAATAACAGACACTGAGCCTGGCTGTATGTTGGAGGTAATGCAGCATTAACAGACGCTGAGCCTGGCTGTATGTTGGAGGTTATGCAGCATTAACAGACGCTGAGTGAACACACCTCACTTGACTTCCTTACTCTGACCAACCAGAATGTCATAGACCTGCAGATACACATCTACATTATAGTGTCTTTTCTGTGTTATATTCTACTTTAGGTTGTTTGCTTGACAGGTTCTCAAGATGCTCCTCTCACAATATGTTCCATATGCGCAAAAATTTTGTGCACAAATTTGTTTATATCCCTGTTAGTGAGCATTTCTTTGCCAAGATAATCCATCCACCTGACAAGTGTGGCACATCAAGAAGCTGATTAAACAACATGGTCATTACACAGGTGCACCTTGTTCTGGGGACAATAAAAGGCCAATCTAAAATGTGCAGTTTTGTCACAGAACACAATTCCACAGAAGCCTCAAGTTTTGAGGGAGTGTACAATTGGCAAACTGACTGCAGGAATGTCCACCAGAACTGTTGCCAGAGAATTGAATGTTAATTTCTCTACCATAAGCCGCCTCCAACGTTGTTTTAGAGAATGTGGCAGTACAGTAGATTGTAATGAAAAGAAAACCCTCCGATTCAATGCAGCGGAGAAAAGAGCCTGCCCTTCTGTCATAATCGACTCGGTACGCCGGACAGGTAGTCCTGCACACATACACAGACAAAACCTGTCAAAATGCCACGTGGCTCTGCTGCAACTTGGTCAGTACAAAACCCTCATGCGTGATGGACCAACCCAATCAGTCGGGTTTGACTATCCAAATCCGCTCCCATTTGTTTTGGTTAAGAGCACGCGTTACTCTGATCGGGCAGAGAACAAACATATTGTTTGTGAGCCTTTACAGCATGTATTCTTAAAACTTTATAGTAATTACAAATGTATTGTGCAATTATATCAAAGAAGAAAAGACTGCAACAGTTTGAGCCATAATCAGACATGTATTTACAATTGCGCAACTGTTCGCAACGTTTCTATCCAAATACAGATAAGGGAATGAGCGCAGCGTGTCATTTTTTTTTTAATTAACTGATTATTGTTGTTGGTTACCATTAAGAACCCCTTTCCTAATATTGAGTTGCACCGCCTTTTGCCATCAGAACAGCCTCAATTCGTTGGGGAATGGACTCTACAATGCTTCGAAAGCGTTCCACAGGGATACTGGCCCATGTTGACTCCTATGCTTCTTCCCGCAGTTGTGTCATGTTGGCTTGATTTCCGTTGGGTGGTGGACCATTCTTGATACACACGGGCAACTTTGAGCGTGGAAAACCCCAGCAGCGTTGAGGTTCTTGACACACTCAAACCGGTGCGCCTGGCACCTACCACCCGCTCAAAGTCACTTAAATACTTTGTCTTGCCCGTTCACCCTCTGAATGGCACACATACACAATCCATGTCTCAAGGCTTACAAATCCTTATTTAACCTGTATTATCCCCTTCATCTACACTGATTAAAGTGTATTTAACAGGTGAAATCAATAAGGGGTCATAGATTTTACCTTGATTCACCTGGACAGTATATGTCATGGCAAGAGCAGGTGTTCCTAATGTTTTGTACATTCCGTGTACACCATGACCACCACATCATAGATAAGATAAAGGCTATAGGCCTAAGACATAGAGCCGAGGCAGATGCATGTGTAATAATAGCCCTTCCATGAATGTTTTACAGTGTATTTAAGGCATGTGAAGTAGGCTTTGTCCAAATCAATTGGCCACATCCATTGACCATTGGTCACATCAGTTGCGCGGTGAATTATATTTTAGTGCTGGGGAACATGTTATCAACTGTATGTCTTTGAATTACTTAATTAATTATTTTGATGATCTGCTCAGGAGATTAGTTAGTACATCCATACTACACTCTCTCCATCCATTTTACTCCCTAATCTTGTTAAATATTTCCATGCGGGATCATGCGTTCATTAGAGTTTGTGTCAGTCTGAGAATCATGCGGCTGGCTCTCGCAATGAGAAAGGAGGAGTTCGAGAGACGGTGGACCCTTTTAAGAACACACTGTCACGTTGTGTGCCTGAGAGCTCAGTTGGAAAGGCTTCAGTTTACACATTAGGATTGCCTGGAGCCTACTTGGCCGTCCAAATGGTAGAGGAGTTTCTGGCATGCGATCCAGCACCAAATAGCTGTATGTATTTGTATTTTTTAAAATATATTTAACCTTTATTTAACTAGGCAAGTCAGTTAAGAACAAAGTCGGACTCAGACTAGGATTCTCATCACTTGGAAATACCATACATGGGCTATGTGGATCACCAAATGACAGTTGGATAAACCTTTGAATCTAAACAGTTACTTGGGAAAGAGACGATTTCACATGGATGATTCTCAACTGTGAGCATATGGGCTCTTCACTCTGTGTTTAACTTCGTTCTGGAGACCTCCGGTTGTCAGTCCAATTTCAGGGTTGCGACATAAACGTGAGCTAAACTACCTTCACCTCACACAATCTTTGCTATTTTTTTCTGAGGTCACAGGCCAGTTGAATAGGATATGATGTCTATAGAATAACGAGTTAATTATGTTACACTATTAGAGACCACAAAGAAAATATTTAAAGTATTTTTCTTTCCCCCTCATTCAGTCAAACTTTGCGCTGCGGTGACAGTCAAGTGTCCCTATTGCTCCCTGCGCAGACCAATGTGTAGCAGTAGCCTACTACAGCAGAGAGCAGCAGACATGACGGACAACACGTCCCAACATAACTTCTTCATGCACCACCACATGGAGCTGAGCACCTTCACCATGTACAGCGAGAACAGCACCACCAACCACACCAGCTCCAGGGAGCAGAACTCCACGAGCTGCGCGCTCCGCATCCCACAGGAGCTCTTCCTTACGCTGGGTTTCATTAGTCTGGTGGAGAACATCTTAGTAGTGCTGGCCATCATCAAGAACCGTAACCTGCACTCACCCATGTACTACTTCATATGCTGCCTGGCCGTCTCTGACATGCTGGTCAGCGTCGCCAACGAGGTGGAGACCATAGTCATGTTGCTCACCGAACACGGTCTGCTAGTGGTCACACCGCAAATGCTGCGTCACCTGGACAACGTCATCGACATCATGAACTGCAGCTCGGTGGTGTCGTCGCTGTCCTTCCTGTGCACCATCGCCGCGGATCGATACATCACCATCTTTTACGCGCTGCGTTACCACAGCATCATGACCACGCAGCGCGCTGTGGCCATCATCGCGATGGTGTGGGTGACCAGCATCACCGCCAGCATACTTTTCATCGTCTACCACTCGCACACCGCCGTCATTGTGTGTCTCGTCACCTTCTTCTGCATCACGCTTGTCTTCACCGCAGTGCTCTACATGCACATGTTCATCCTGGCGCACGTACACTCGCGGCGCATTATGGCCATCTACAAGTCTCGCCGTCAGGGCACGAGCATGAAGGGCGCCATCACGCTCACCATCCTGCTCGGGGTCTTCATCCTCTGCTGGGGACCCTTCTTCCTCCACCTCATTCTCATCCTCACCTGCCCCACGAGCCCCTCCTGCACCTGCTTCTTCAGCTACTTCAACCTCTTCCTCATCCTCATCATCTGTAACTCGCTCATAGATCCGCTCATCTACGCCTATAGAAGCCAGGAGCTGCGCAAGACACTCAAGGAACTTCTCTTCTGCTCCTGCCTCACCTTTCGATGCGATTCCATCCTTGAGTGTCTATTTCCATGGAAGTTCAGGTGACTGCAGGATTTGTTCAGGAAGAACATAATATATGATATATGGGGCAGTATTAGGCCTATGCCTGCCGTTGCTGTTGAATTAACTGAAATACATAATCAACTATGAGACCTCAGCTTGGATTGCGTACAACGGGACATTTACCAACCCCTGGCCTCTCCCATGTTGCAGGCCAAGCCATGCATATAGGCCATACTTGCGTGGGGAACAAAGACTTGAGCGATAATCTAAAACATCTACAGTTTATCTAATTATACACAGCAAATGTGTGATCTGAATTGTAACACCCACAGTGTTAAATGTATCACTTTCTTAGAAATAATATGCAACCATCTCAAATAGCCTGGTGTTAAACTAACATTTTTGATAAACCAACACCCCAAAAGTGTTGGATCTCTAGCACAATGGGCGTTGCAAATTCAGACATAATTAAACACTAAGAGCTGATGCTGTTACACTTTAGCGAATTAAGTGTTACAATAACTTGTTTTTTTGTGTTATTTTAACACTTTAGGGTTTAAAAACTTATTTGCATATTTGTTTCCCAGGGTGACTTTTTTTTCTGTGTGTTTGTTCGTGACAGAGACAGGATTGTTGCATTCGATGGCTTTCAGTATTGTAGCCTTCACCAAGTGTGTCTAAGTTAATATTTTATTATAAAAATGTAATTATTTATGTCAATAGATATTCTTATATTAATTATAATGATTAATGATAGGGTGGCAGGTAGCCTAGTGGTTAGAGCTTTGGGCCAGTAACCGAAAAGTCGCTGGTTCGAATACCCGAGCCGACAAGGTGAAAAACCTGTCGATGTGTCATTGAGCAATGCACTTAACCCTAATTTGCTCTAGGGACTAACCCTGTAGGTAGACTGTCATTGCAAATAAGAATTTGTTCCTAACTAGTTAAATAAAGGTTAAATAAAAATACAAATAAAAACTGGAAAAGATAAAGGAAATAAAAAACACTGAAACAACCAATCAGCAGCAGCTTAATCTTAAATGAAGTGTGGTTGTTTTTACAGCCAAGTGGTGCGCATGTAATTATATATATTTTCATAGACAACATTATACGTGCGTGAACGACAAGTCCTTGCTGGGAGTGTTTCCCATGCCGCCCAATGTGGCATCCCCCTGCACGTCTGATTCAGAGGGGTTGGGTTAAAAGCAGAAGTCAAGTTTCGGTTTGACCTACTGTTTAAGAGCTTGTCTCAATAAAGGAGAATGGGGAGAACCATACTTTCGCAAATTTGGATCCACGGTTCTATAAATACGTTGTTCATTTCTCTAATGGCAAAAAGTCTGCAACCTGTTCTAAACACGATTGAAAAGTGGGTGGTTTGTCATTTTTTCCAAAATACAAGAATACATTTATTTGCAAGTAGGAAATAGTTATCAGCAACTTTAGCTTGTCTGACCAAGCGTGGTATTTTGCATGTAATTAAGGAGCTAAAGGCTTGGAGATTGTTCTAATTCCTTGTCTAAAATGATCTGAGTGGCTGCATAAATTCCACTAATTTACTGCAATGCCAGAATAGGTGCAAAAATGTTCCTTTCTCTGTCCTACACATGCACCCTATCTGTTGTGTTTATACCGGTGAATTTTTTTTAACTTGAGATAGTGTTTAATGTTTTCTTTTATTCCTGTCTGAAAATACCAGGTGCTCATTTTGCATTTATGCAAAAGCTTAATAAATCTCAAATGTATTTATTCTATAGCCTGTTATGTCTCAATATTTTGATGAGAACCAAACGTTGCATTCCATTAGTTAAAACATAAATACTCATATGCTAAATAAACAATACATGTTGATTGAATAGAATTTATGTAAATTCAAAATTATTGCAATCACCCTAATTAATATACCTTATTACAATAAATTGTATTGGAATAGATGCGATGTGATTCAACATTTCAAAAAATTACAACAATATGCTAATACACTTCAGAATAAATAAATGAATTTGTCACGTGCGCTGAAATGCTGACTGACGAGCCCTTAACAAACAGTGCAGAGTTAAAAAAAAAAAAAAAAAGTAAGAACAATTTGCTAAATAAACTTAAGGAATAGTATCACAATAAAATAAAAAATAACAAGGCTATATGCAAGGGGTACCGGTACCGAGTCAATGTGCGGGGGTACAGGGTAGTCGAGGTAATTGAGGTAATATCAGTACATGTAGGCAGTAGTGGTAAAGTGACTATGCATAGATAATAAACAGAGAGTAGCAGCTTATGTGAAGAATGTGAAGGTGTGTGTGTGTGTGTGTGTGTGTGTCAGTGTAGTATATATGAGTGTGTGGTTAGTGTCCAGTGAGTGTACATCGAGCCTGTGCAGGAGAGTTAATGCAAAAAAATATAATAAATAAGAATAAAATAAGTAGGTCAATGTAAATAGTCACGTTGCCATTTGATTAATTGTTCAGCAGTCATATGGCTTGGGGGTAGAAGCTGTTAAGGAGCCTTTTGATCCCGGACTTGGCGCTTCGATACCGCTTGCCATGTCTATGACTTGGGTGGCTGAACAATTGGGTCACTAAGGCTGCGTTTACACAAGCAGCCCAATTCTGATCTTTTGCCACTAAATAGTTTTTTGACCAATCAGATCAAATCTTTTGCTAATAATTGGGCAAAATATCAGAATTGGTCTGCTTGTGTAAACGCAGCCAATGATTCCCTGAATATTGCTCACCTTGAATGTTCCTCCCTTTGGGGTTGAAGGACATGGAGCCTCCATAGAAGTGTCCCGTTGAAGCCAGATGCAGCGACACCAGTGTGGAGGGGGACATGATGACTGGATCTCTCTGGATGATCCCTCTCTACCTATCTGCCCAAACATCCAACCTCCATGCCTTTATACCATCTCAGACAAGCCATCCATTCAGGAGGAATGTCAGAGCAGAGGCCAACGTTGTTTCGTTCCTCACTCACCCTGGACATGTTCTCTTTATGACTGGTGTAACTGGTTATATTGAAATGGGAAACAAAGGCTGAAATACCTTTTCATAATACCTTGAAATGAAAGGGAAGATAAAGTCCTGAGTTATAGTTATTCTGCATATCTTGAACTTTTCTCTGATGATCTCTTACATTGGCCTGATTTACATTTTAGTCATTTATCAGACGCTTTTTAAAATTTATTTTTAGTTAACCTTTATTTAACTAGGCAAGTCAGTTAAGAACAAATTCTTCTTTACAATGACGGCCAACCTACAAGGTCAGCCGCTGGATCAAATTAGGGTTAAGTGCCTTGCTCAAGGACACGTCGACAGGCTTTTTCAGGTTGTCTGCTCAGGTATTCAAACCAGCGACATTTCGGTTACTGGCCCAACGCTCTAACCGCTAGGCTACCTTATCCAGAGCCACTTACAGGAGCAATTAGAGTTAAGTGCCTTGCTCAAGGGCACAGCGACCGATTGTTCACCTAGTCAGCTAGTAAACACCAGTACTGTGCACTTGTTATGACACATGAAAGGTATTTAAATACAATTTAAAAAATGATGAGACTAAATGATCAAGATTAAGAAAGACTAAATTTAATACATGCATTTCACACCTGAATGTTGATCTATTTCAATTACATGTATTTCACACCTGAATGTTGGCCTATATCAATTACGTGCATTTCACACCTGAATGTTGGTCTATATTAATTACATGCATTTCACACCTGAATGTTGATCTATTTCAATTACATGTATTTCACACCTGAATGTTGGCCTATATTAATTACATGCATTTCACACCTGAATGTTGGTCTATTTCAATTACATGTATTTCACACCTGAATGTTGGTTTATTTCAATTACATTTATTTCACAACTGTTGCTGTTACCACTGTAGATTAGTTTATTGATTAATGAGTATGTTTTCATTGTGTGTTTGGTTTGGGTTATTGTGTCTGTGGGGGGAATGGCCACAGCAATTCAAAATGTATGGTACACAATGCATGCTGATCATAACGGTGCAAAACATGCTTATAACAATATAATGCATTGGTCCTGCTACAGATTACTTTGTAAACACATCCTTCATTCCCTCCTTGGGTAGGCTGTATTCCCTCCTGTGGCGTACTGCATTAGCATCGAATAGCCCCCGCGATATGCAACTTTTCAGGGAAGTCCGGAACCAATATACACAGTCAGTTAGAAAAGCAAAGGCTAGCTTTTTCAAACAGAAATTTGCATCCTGTAGTACTAATTCCAAAAAGTTCTGGGACACTGTAAAGTCCGTGGAAAATAAGAGCACCTCCTCCCAGTTGCACACTGCACTGACGCTAGGAAACACTGTCACCACGATAAATGTACGATAATCGAAAATCTCAATAAGCATTTTGCTACGGCTGCTACTGCTGCTACTCTACGGCCATGCTTTCCACCTGGCTACCCCTACCCCGGCAAACAGCTCTGCACCCCCCGCAGCAACTTTCCCAAGCCCCCCCCCCGCTTCTCCTTCAACCAAATACAGATAGCTGATGTTCTGAAAGAGCTGCAAAATCTAGACCCCTACAAATCAGCTGGTCTAGATAATCTGGACCCTTTCAACCCCTATTAATAGTCTGTTCAGCCTCTCTTTCTTATCGTCTGAGATCCCTAGAGATTGGAAAGCTGCCGCGATCATCCCCCTCTTCAAAGGGGGAGACACTCTAGACCCAAACTGTTACAGACCTATATCCATCCTGCCCTGCCTTTCTAAAGTCTTCGAAAGCCAAGTTAACAAACAGATCACTGACCACTTCGAATCCCACCGTACCTTCTCTGCTATGCAATCTGGTTTCCGAGCTGGTCATGGGTGCACCTCAGCCACGCTCAAGGTACTAAACGATATCATAACCACCATAGATAAAAGACAGTACTGTGCAGCCGTCTTCATCGACCTGGCCAAGGCTTTCGACTCTGTCAATCACCAAATTCTTATTGGCAGACAACAGCCTTGGTTTCTCAAATGACTGCCTCGCCTGGTTCTCCAACTACTTCTCAGATAGAGTTCAGTGTGAACAAATCGGAGGGCCTGTTGTCCGGTCCTCCGGCAGTCTCTTTGGGGGTGCCACAGGGTTCAATTCTTGGGCCGACTCTATTCTCTATATATATCAATGATGTCGCTCTCGCTGCTGGTGACTCTGATCCATCTCTACGCAGACGACACCATTCTGTATACAACTGGCCCCTCTTTGGACACTCTGTTAACAAACCTCCAAACGAGCTTCAATGCCATACAACACTCCTTCCGTGGCCTCCAACTGCTCTTAAATGCTAGTAAAACTAAAAGCATGCTTTTCAATTGAACGCTGCCCGCACCCGCCCACCGGACTATCATCACTGCTCTCGACAGGTCTGACAAATACCTAGCCGTCTGGTTAGACTGTAAACTCTCCTTCCAGACTCACATTAAGCATCTCCAATACAAAATTAAATCTAGAATTGGCTTCCTATTTCGCAACAAAGCCTCCTTCACTCATGCTGCCAAACATGCCCTCGTAAAACTGACTATCCTACCGATCCTTGACTTCGGTGATGTCATTTACAAAATAGCCTCCAACACTCTACTCTGCAAATTGGATGTAGTCTATCACAGTGCCATCCGTTTTGTTACCAAAGCCCCATATACTACCCACCACTGCAACCTGTGCGCTCTCGTTGGCTGGCCCTCACTACATATTAGTCGCCAAACCCACTGGCTCCAGGTCATCTATAAGTCTTTACTAGGTAAATCCCCGCCTTATCTCAGCTTGCTGGTCACCATAGCAACACCCACCCATAGCATGCGCTCCAGCAGGTATATTTCACTGGTCATCCCCAAGCCAACACCTCCTTTGGCCGACATTCCTTCCAGTTCTCTGCTGCCAATGACTCGAACGAATTGCAAAAATCATTGAAGCTGGAGACTACCATCTCCCTCAATAACTTTAAGCATCAGCTGTCAGAGCAGCTTTCCGATCACTGCACCTGTATACAGCCCATCTGTAAACAGCCTACCCTACTACCTCATCCCCATATTATTATTTTTGCTAATTTGCACCCCAGTATCTTCTATTTGCACATCATTATCTGCACATCTATCACTCCAGTGTTAATGCTAATTTGTAATTATTTTTTGTAATCTTACTACATTTGCACAAACTGTACATATATTTTCTATTGTGTTATTGACTGTTGTCACGTTGTGGTGTGTCGGCAGACCAAGACGCAGCGTAGTTGTAGTGAAACATACTTTTATTTACTATTCCACTAATCAACATAACAAAACCAGAGCAGTACTTACTCTTAAATGCCCATACACATCTAACCTGGAGATAATGACCCACACACAGGTGTGGGACAGAGCAACTTAAATAGAATCCCCAATCAGAGACAATGCCTCGCAGCTGCCTCTAATTGGGGAGTCAACACAACACATAAACATAGATCTAGTTCTCCTAGATCTGTCAGGCTCTGACCATGGCTAACTAGAGGAGCCAAAGGCCTCCCTATGGCCAGAGCCTGACAACTGTATGTTTGTTTACCCCATGTGTAACTCTGTGTTGTTGTTTTTGTCGCACTGCTTTGCTTTATCTTGGCCAGGTCACAGTTGTAAATGAGAACTTGTTCCCAACTGGCCTACCTGGTTAAATAATGGTGAAATATATATATATATATATTTTTTTTAAAGGCTGGAGAGGTGAAAACAGCGATCCACTACGCTTTCAACAATCCAATCCATATCCAGCAACGTTATTGAGGTGTTCTGATTCTATTTCCATGCCTGTTACCACGGTAACGATTACACAAACAAACAAAAAGGATGCTTTTCATGGTAATTCATGTCAATCACCTTTAAATCAATGTGTTAGTCAGAAATATGTTTTTAGACTTCCAATCTGTCCCTATCAGATGTTTGTATATCTTTTTTCACTTCGTTTGACTGGCATGGGTGGGTTGAAATCCACCTGACTGACAGCATGAAGATGTCCAACAAGATTAGGCCATGATGACAGGTGATTTATCATCTAAGCTCTCTTGTCAAACATCAGTCGAGGTGAAAAATGCTTCTTGAATGAAATAACATATTGGGTAAACAATAGCTCAAAGATGATTTGATCCTGCCATAGATACCCCATTGTTTTCATTAGATGTATTTACATGTATTTATTTAAAATGTTACCTTTATTTAACTAGGCAAGTCAGTTGTGAACAAATTATTTACAATAACAGCCTACCCCGGCCAAACCTGAACGACACTGGGCCAATTGTGTGCTGCCCTATCGGACTCCCAATCACAGCCAGATGTGATGCAGCCTGGATTCGAACCTGGAACCGCAGTGACACCTCATGCACTGAGATGCAGTGCTTTAGAGCACTGCACCACTCGGGAGCCCAAACCATGTATGATGCTTCAGGAATGTTCCACAGGACTCAAGGATGTTGCTGGCAAGTCATTGAACTTGTTTGAGATTAAACAGATATCATGCAGACACATGGCTTCCAAGGAGATGCTTAATCTGAGTTGGACAATACAATCTCAAAATAAACCCCTACATAACCACTTTACCGTACAATAATATTACTACTTACAAAAGCAAAGATTGAGCCGTACGACAGAGACATCAACTCAACCATACAGTATGTGTTTTAGAGATATCGAAGGGAACTAATTCATTCATACTACAGATTGTTAAATGGTGGTAAATACACCTGTCTCCTATTTGACTTAATTCAGTAGTTTTTCACACTCATGCACATTGACACAGATCGACACCAATCACCCAGACACGGATTGTCATATGGACTTCAGTTGAAATAACAAGGCTGTCACTCTGAACAAAATACTGTGCCTGTAAACTGGTGACAATCCGTCAAGTTAAGCTTAATTCAATTAATCAACCCTTCGTTTGTGCCATACATTGTGTGTTGTTTGTCCTAATGCTGTTATGCTGCTACCCAGGGACCGTTCTGCCTTCCAGTAGACTAGGTGAAGCTCATGAATGAGGAAGTGTTTGATACCACATTGTTAACCTCTCAATCGCACACAGTCATTCAAGGCATTCATTTGCAGACAGTAGGGGCCGATCAGATTTACTAGATGGAAGGATTAGAGACTTGAACACCAAATAAAGGTTAAATTATTATTATTATTTTTTTTTTATGCTGTAAATTCTATTAAGCTATGTTAATGTCACGGTCGTGAAGATGCAGGACTTGAGGCACAGAGCTGGAGTGTGAATACATTCCTTTTATTAAACCGAAAGCACAAAAATTATAAAAGGCGAGACCATGAGCTGGCCTGCGCACAAACTAAGGAACACACACAAGAAGCCACACCCTATGGTGGAAACAATGAATAAATAGGATCCCCAATTAGAGACAACTCGAGACAGCTGCCTCTAATTGGGGATTTAATAAACTGAACAGAAAACTAGAGGGAGCCAGAGACCTGGCCTCAGTCAGGGCCTGACAGTTAAGCAATTGAGACTGGGATACTACATGTGGAGATGTGGTTTGTATTGTTTCTAAGGCGAATGTGTTCATTTGTGTATCTTGTTCTCCCAAGGGGAGAAGGTAAAGGGAGTGGAGAACAGACCTGGGTCAAATACAGTAGGTCTGGAGGTGTGCTTCATTTAACTTGACCAACATGCAGGTGTGGACAGTTTGGCACTATTGGGACTATTCCATTGGTTCCATTGTACCAAGTCATCTTAATAATCATTTGTGCTTACTGTGTATTTTTCCTCAGCAACTTCTAATTGTAAAGAAAGATGGAAGAAGATGACATTAACTGCACTAGTTAAATCCCCAAAGGAAATACAGTTCAGGAATTAATCAACTGTTAAATAATCATACTTAATAATGTACTGTCTGTATTGCGATGGCTATAGTAGAGAGAGAGGGATAGAGAGATAGAAAGAGAGAGAGCGAGCGAGAGAGAGAGAGAGCGTGAGGGACAGAGAGAGAGAGGAACAGCGAGAGAGAGAGAGAGAGAGAGAGAGGAACAGAGAGAGGAACAGAGAGAGAGAGAGGAACAGAGAGAGAGAGAGAGAGAGAGGAACAGAGAGAGAGAGGAATAGACGAGAATTTGCTAACGGGGAAACATTTTTTGTTGACATGATCAGACAGTTTTATGCAGAATGTCAAAAAACACACGTAATCATTATTTCTTGTCAGAATATAGCCTTCCTGTATGCAGCATGTCAAGACCAAAGTCAAAGGTTATTCTCGACATATACAGTTTACAGTATGTCTTGTCAACATGACCACTTGAATAATGCAGAGTATAGTTATATTATACGGTAAATCTACAGTTGAAGTCGGACGTTTACATACACCTTAGCCAAATACATTTAAACTCAGTTTTTCACAATTCCTGATCAGGTCAGTTAGGATCACCACTTTATTTTAAGAATGTGAAATGTCAGAATAATAGTAGAGAGAATGATTTATTTCAGCTTTTATTTCATTCATCACATTCCCAATGGGTCAGAAGTTTACATACACTCAATTAGTATTTGGTAGCATTGCCTTTAAATTGTTTAACTTGGGTCAAACGTTTCGGGTAGCCTTCCACAAGCTTCCCACAATAAGTTGGGTGAATTTTGGCCCATTCCTCCTGACAGAACTGGTGTAACTGAGTCAGGTTTGTAGGCCTCCTTGCTCGCACACGCTTTATCAGTTCTGCCCACAAATTTCCTATAGGATTGAGGTCAGGGCATTGTGATGGCCACTGCAATACCTTGACTTTGTTGACCTTAAGCCATTTTGCCACAACTTTGGAAGTATGCTCATTGTCCATTTGGAAGATCCATTTGTGACCAAGCATTAACTTCCTGACTGATGTCTTGAGATGTTGCTTAGATATATCCACATAATTTTCCATCCTCATGATACCATCTATTTTGTGACGTGCCCCAGTCCCTCCTGCAGCAAAGCACCCCCACAACATGATGCTGCCACCCCTGTGCTTCACGGTTGGGATGGTGTTCTTCGGCTTGCAAGCCTCCCCCTTTTTCCTCCAGACATAACGATGGTCATTATGGCCAAACAGTTCTATTTTTTTTCATCAGACCAGAGGACATTTCTCCAAAAAGTACGATCTTTGTCCCCATGTGCAGTTGCAAACCGTAGTCTGGCTTTTTTATGGGGGTTTTGGAGCAGTGGCTTCTTCCTTGCTGAGCGGCCTTTCAGGTTATGTCGATATAGGACTTGTTTTACTGTGGATATAGATACTTTTGTACCTGTTTCCTCCAGCATCTTCACAAGGTCCTTTGCTGCTGTTCTGGGATTGATTTGCACTTTTCGCACCAAAGTACGTTCATCTCTAGGAGACAGAACGCGTCTCCTTCCCGAACGGTATGACGTCTGTGTGGTCCCATGGTGTTTATACTTGCGTACTATTGTTTGTACAGATGAACGTGGTATCTTCAGGTGTTTGAAAATTGCTCCCAAGGATGAACCAGACTTGTGGAGGTCTACAATTAATTTTCTGAGGTCTTGGCTGATTTCTTTAGATTTTCCTATGATGTCTAGCAAAGGGGCAATGAGTTTGAAGGTAGGCCTTGAAATACATCCACAGGTACACCTTCAATTGACTCAAATGATGTCAATTAGCCTAACAGAAGCTTCTAAAGCCATGACATCATTTTCTGTTACTTTCCAAGCTGTTAAAAGGTAGGTAGGTAGGTAGGTAGGTACTTTGTCAAGCAGCTACGAAACAAACACAGGGCAGGTGCAAAATGCCAGAACGAAAATACACAAAAGACAGATACACGATACATGATACATAGAGCGGCAGTATGAAAAAGTATCAAAATACAAGAAGTCTGGAGTGCAAAAAAGCTATAAAAAGACATTGCATAGTATGGGTGGATGGCTGAATATGTACACTATACATTGGTGGATGGTTCATGGTTAACTATACTATACAGGTCGATGGCAGAGAAATACTTAAATAGCTAAAAGTGCGTATGATATAAGTGAGGGTAATAATAGTTTACTTAATGTACAGACTGGTTAAATGAACAGGTAAGTGAATATTTTGCATGGTTACGTTAACTGTACAGGTAAATGACAGGAAGAGATACTTAAATAGCTAAATGTGTGTATTATAATTTAGGGTAATAAATAATAACAGTCCTTAGTGCGCAGGGTTTAATTACAGCACATTCTATATACTAAAAGCAATGAAAAAAAACTGACAGGATACTAATATGCATTCCTGAGTGAATGACTACGTAAGTTATATCCAAGAATGACTTATAATATTGCACGTTATATGATAACAACTGTACATGAATATGTATATACAGACTTAACTGAATAAATAAGTCCTGAGTGAATGAGTGATTACAGACTAGAGTTATTCACAGATGGATGCATATTTGTTAAACTAGGTCCTAACACCCCAACAGTTCCAGGTCTATGTTGACGACGGCACGGCACCCCGGTGAGGCATTAAATAGTCTAATAGCCGTGGGCAAGAAGGACTTCCTGTAGCGCTCTCTGGCACACCGTGGTGGGATCAGTCTGTGACTGAATGTGCTCCTCTGCGTCATAACCATGGCATGCAGAGGGTGGGTGACGTTGTCCATGATGGCCAGCAGTTTGGCAAGGATCCGTCTTTCCGCCACCTTCTCTAGAGTGTCAAGGCTAATCCCCAGAACAGAGCTAGCCTTCCTGATCAGCTTATTAACCCGAGAAGCATCACCGGCTTTTATGTTGTCGCCCCAGCACACTACTGCAAAAAAGATGGCTCTGTCCATGACAGACTGGTAGAAGGTATGCAGTAGTTTACTGCACACGTTGAAGGACCTGAGCCTCCTCAGAAAGTAGAGGCGGCTCTGGCCCTTTTTGTACAGAGCCCCGGTGTTACCAGCCCATTCCAGCCTGTTGTCCATATGGACTCCCAGGAACTTGTATGACCCAACCATTTCCACATCCATCCCCTGTATAGGGACTGCAGTCAGTTGGGCCTTGGTTCTCCTGAAGTCCACCACCATCTCCTTTGTTTTGCTGATGTTGAGCTGAAGGTGGTTCTGCTCACACCACAACACAAAGTAATTGATTGTGCTCCTGTACTCCTCCTGCCCACCCCTGATGCACCCTACAATTGCGAAGTCATCCGAGAACGTCTGTAGGTGGCATGTTTCAGAGTTATATCTGAAGTCTAAAGTGTAGAGGGTGAACAGGAAGGAGGACAGGACCATTCCCTGGGGGGCCCCTGTGTTGCTCACTGCCCGTTGACACACAGCTCTGTAGTCGCACAAATTGGTGCCTACCGGTCAGGTAGTCCGTGACCCAGGAGACTAAGGGTGCTTCCACTTTCATCCTCTTCATCTTCTCACCCAGTAGCAGGGGCTGAATGGTGTTGAAGGCACTGGAGAAGTAAAAAAACATAACCCTCACAGTGCAACCTGCGTTGTCCAGGTGAGAGTAGGCCCTCTGCAGAAGGTACATAATTGCATCATCCACCCCGATGTTGCGCTGATATGCGAACTGCAGGGGGTCCAGTGATGTACACACCAGGGGTCTGAGGTGAGCAAGGACTAACCTTTCCAGGGTCTTCATGATGTGGGATGTTAGCGCTACAGGTCTGAAGTCATTCAGGACAGTGTGGTGCGCCTTCTTGGGCACTGGGACTAGGCAGGATGTTTTCCACAGCACATGGACCCTTTCTAGGCTCAGGCTAAGGTTGAAGTGTCACTGGAGTATTCCACACAGTTGGTCAGCACAGACCCTAAGCACCCTTGGGCTTAGGGTCATCAGGGCCCTCCGCTTTCCACTGATGTAGTCTCTCCAGTCTCTCTCTTCACTTGGTTAGTGGTGAAAGCCAGCCCAGGTGGGGAGGTGGGGGGAAGTGGGGTGTTGAGGGTCAGTCCAGAGGGAGCAGGGGTGGAGGTGGGGTCGCTGATTGTCTCAACAGAGGTGTTGTGAGCAGAGTGGGGGTGGGACAGCCGTGAGGGTGTGTGGCCTGGGGAACTGGAGGGGAGGTGGACAGGGCCAGTATCGAACCTGTTAAAAAATTGGTTCAGCTCATTGGCTCTGTCCTGGGTCCCCTCTGTCTGCCCACTGTTTGACTTTTTGAAGCCAGTGATATTTCTTATACCCTTCCACACCTCTCTCACCTGGCTCTGCCTCAGCTTGTCCTCCATCTTCTCCTTATACCCTCTCTTCCCCTCAGCAATCCGCAACTTCAGCTCCCTCTGGACGCATTTAAATTTGTCCTTGTCCCCCTCCTTGAAGGCCCTCTTCTTCTCATTCAGCAGGGCATTCAGGTCGCTGGTGACCCAGGATTTATTATACCTTCCTGGTGGGTACAGTGTTGTCTACACAAAAATTAATATAGTCCGTTATGCAGTCAGTAAGTCCATCGATGTTCTCCCCATGAGCCTCACAGAGCACATCCCAGTCTGTTGTTTCAAAGCAGTCCTGTAGGGCCTCATTCGCCTCCGGAGACCATCTCCTAATGGTCCTAGTGGTCGCAGGCTGCTGTTGGACCATAGGTCTGTAGAGTGGGGTGAGGTGGACAAGGTTGTGATCCGATCTACCGAGGGGAGGGAGTGTAGTGGAGTTGTATGCATCCTTCACATTAGCATATAACAAGTCCAGAGTTGTATTATTCCTGGTTGGGCACTTCAAACTGTTTGAACGTGGGCAGCATTGAAGAGAGAGATGCATGGTTAAAAAAGTTTTTGGGGAGGATAAAAAGAAACAGAATGGTGCTAAATCCTAGAGGAAAACCTGTTTCAGTCTTCTTTCCACCAGACACTGGGAGACAAATTCACCTTTCAGCAGGAAAATAACCTAAAACACAAGGCCAAATATACACTGGAGTTGCTTACGATGTTCATGAGTGGCCTAGGGACAGTTTAGACTTATAGTGGCTTGAAAATTCTATTGCAAAACTTGAAAATGGCTCTCTAGCAATGATCAATATCAAACTTGGCAGAGCTTGAAGAATTTTTTAAAGAATAATGTGCAATCCAGGTGTGCAAAGCTCTTAGAGACTCGCAACTGTAATCGCTGCCAAAGGTAATTCTAACATGTATTGACTCAGGGGTGTGAATACTTATGTAAATTAGATATTTCTGTATTTCATTTTATATACATTTGCTAAACTTTCTAAAAACATGTTTTCTCTTTGTCATTATGAGGTATTGTGTGTAGATTGATGAGAGAGAAAAATCTATTTAATTAATTTTGAATTCAGGCTGTAACACACCAAAATGTGGAATAAGTCAAGGGGTATGAATACTTTCTGAAGGCACTGTTACTTTCAACACTAAAGTAGAAGCATTTAAAGTCAGATGCGCTGTCCTTTTCTTATTTGTCTGTATGTTGTCCTCCTACGATGATCCATCCTCTTGAGTTAAGGGTGAATCTCCTCTTCAGAGCTGTTCTACCCTCAAAACTCCCCACTCAAGTGCTCACATTACTGTTTTTAACAGTTTTGGTGAATTAGTGTTTATTCCAGTGGCACTTTTAACATATTAATTTGAATTAGAGTATTTACAGTATTAGCAGATCAGTGGTGGGAAAAGTACCCAAAAGTCATACTTGAATAAAAGTAAAGAAACCTTAATAGAAAACAACTCAAGTAAAAGTCAACCAGTAAAATACTATTTGAGTAAAAGTCTATAAGCATTTGGTTTTAAATATACTTAAGTATCAAAAGTAAAAGTATAAATTATCTAAAATTCCTTCCTATTACTTTTTTATTTATCGATAACCAGAATCACACACCAACACTCAGACATAATTTACAAACAGAGCATTTGTGTTTAGTGAGTCAGCTAGATCAGAGGCAGTAGGGCTGACCACGTGTTCAGATCAGAGGCAGTAGGGCTGACCACGTGTTCAGATCAGAGGCAGTAGGGCTGACCAGTGTTCAGATCAGAGGCCGTAGGGCTGACCAGTGTTCAGATCAGAGGCCGTAGGGCTGACCACGTGTTCAGATCAGAGGCAGTAGGGCTGACCACGTGTTCAGATCAGAGGCAGTAGGGCTGACCACGTGTTCAGATCAGAGGCAGTAGGGCTGACCACGTGTTCAGATCAGAGGCAGTAGGGCTCACCACGTGTTCAGATCAGAGGCAGTAGGGCTGACCACGTGTTCAGATCAGAGGCAGTAGGGCTGGCCACGTGTTCAGATCAGAGTCCGTATGGATGACCAGGGATGTTCTCTTGTTAAGTGTGTAAATTAGACCATTTTCCTATTCCTGCAAGTGTGACAAAGTGAAAATGTAGAGTTTCCATCAACCTCGCACGCAATGTAGATATCAAAGAACGCCGCAGTTCGCGGTATTGTAGTGGGTGAAACCATTCACTTCAGAAAAAGGGGTGATGTGTTACTGAATTCATAAGAGTATTTGCTGCCATTGTAGTAAGGTTGGTAATACTAGAGGTTGTCGGACTTACCATTTTTGTATTATTTTCTTTGAAATAACAACTAGTGGGTTTTGAGTGCTTCTCCCCTATTTGGGAAGTTGGTCTGCCTGCTCCTCAATCCGAGAGAGATATTCTGAGATTAAGTTTGTGTCTCCTTCCTCTGTATATAAAAAACTGTATAACACAATAGTGTTTCTGGAAAACGGGTTCATATATCTTAAAGTCAATAGCGAATGTGAATATGTATATATTTATTTTGCCGTTAAAGTATTGAAGACCTATTTCAGCAAGTTAACCAAGATTTTGCTGGTTTACCTAGCCATGTTGATGACGAGCTAACTAGCAACGTTGGTCACCACACTGCACTACGTCACGCTAGCTATTGCTAGCAGGTGATTTATTGAAATTTTAAGTGAATGTTTATTTTCTTACTACCTTAAAAGGTTTATATAAAAAGGGTTGTACTTGTGCTCTGTATTTATGGATTAATATCACTTCACATTGAGGGTATGTATTACTACTGTTGCTCCTATCTAAAAGATATCTTGTGTCCTACCTAACCAGTGAACGTGTGGCTGTGACCGTCCCGTCAATGCCTGTCATTACTGTTTGATATCTACAGGTAACTGCAGGTATGCTTTTCTGTATTTTTGTTATTTTCTAAACACAACACATGTATACTATACAATCACTTTGTGGACTGAGTCCGAGAGAGATATTCTGAGAGCAGTGAACATGTGGCTGTGACCGTCCGGTCAATGCCTGTCATCACTGTTGATATCTTTTACTGCAGATAAAAACCGAGTCAACCTGAAGTGTGGGTGTCCGTGTGCCTTTCTTCTGGGGGGCTATGTGAAGTTGGTTACACTAAGCATTCATGGAAAATGTATGAAGTAAAAAGTACATTATTTTCTTTAGGTATGTAGTGGGGTAAAAGTAGTCATAAATATAAATATTAAAGTAAAGTACACAAATACCCCCAAAACAACACACTTCACACCACTGTAGCAGACTCAGGAACAAACCAATAGGGAGAGTGGCAGGGAGTAGAGATCATGACATAAACAAACAAATTGAGAACTTGGGACTATTAACCTTTATTTAACTAGTCAAGTCAGTTAAGAACAAATTCTTATTTACAATGATGGCCAAGGAACAGTGGGTTAACTGCCTTGGTCAGAGGCAGTTATATATAATATAAGGTTAGAAGAAGGTAATAATATAAGGTATAAGGTTCTATCTGCAAAAAGATTATTCTAGATAATTGGCTTTACATTTCCCTCATTGGTTTGAATGGTGTCAGTAGTTTTTATCTTGTATTCTTTTGAACTTAACTACATGAATTGGGGTATTTAGAGTAATATATATGTAGAGAACATTGAACAGAACAAGGCAATATTAATAACTCAATTTTGATAGAACATTATCCTCTCAAGCTCTTGAAAAGGAACTCATTCAGTGTGGGCCAAACGCTCATAAAGTCTAGATCACTTCTCTGTAATTACACTGTAACAGCCTGGTAACTGAGGGTATTTAAACCTGCCATTACAATAATGATGATTATATGCAAGTCACTCCCTAATTTTCCTGTCTGTAACTTGTAAACAAACGCTTTAAAAGGTGTTGACATCTGTTGACATTCAGTATATGATATTGACATAAGTGCATCTATCTACAACAGGTAACTCTTTGACAGAAGAGGTGGTTCTGCGTAGTTAAACATGCTAAATGGAGAAGACCTGGCTCCCTGACCCTGTAAAAGCTGAAGGACGGGGCAGGAGAAATGTAACCACCAACCGGAGCTATAGCTGCAAGGATCCATAGCTAAGAAACATGTTTTGGGGCTATATAGTTTGTTTACATTTACTTTGTTTACAAACATTGAAGTAAAACAAGAGTATATATTGGGTTCTGATGGGGGGAGGACACTTGAACTAAGCTCATGAGGAATTTATAAATATTCTTCAAGAATCAAATGGGTATCATTAATTTATTAGTCAAAAACAATTATTGACCTTTAAAGCAGTTAATCATGTTTGAATAAGTGGTGAATGTTGAGGCAGAGAACAGTAAGAGAGGACTTTTGCCTAAAATGTATTTAATCAATACAGACTTATTTGCATAACAGGATTGTCAATTATTATTGTTTTTCCACTTCCTTGATTCAGGAGTATCAAACAGTTGATCCAACCTAAAAAAAAAAACAAGATGTCTAGCATGTTGAGATTGTTTTGAAAAAGAAAAGAAAAAATAACTTACAAAAGTGTATATCACAGAAAATTTGAATGAGAATGAACTAACTAAATTTGTGTAGTTAATGTTACCCTTTCAGTATGTAAACGAGTGTTAATGTTGCCGTATTCAGGATGTAAACTAGTGTTAATGTTACCGTATTCAGTATGTAAACTAGTGTTAATGTTACCGTATTCAGTATGTAAACTAGTGTTAATTTGTTTAGTTAATGTTACCGTAAAAGGCAGGCAAGGAAAGGCAGTCATGAAAAAGTATTGGGACACAGTCCATCCAGTCAGCATGTTCAGGGTTTAGGGTTATGTTTTAGGTCTGGTTAACCCTACAACCTAATCCTAAATGCTTCAACTTAGTTGTCTGGGACATAACAGTGTTTCTCTGGTCTAATCCTGATATGAATTAACCCTTTACTAAGGGAGTGAACGTTATTTATTTATGTCAGTTTAACTGCTGGCTACTTTTCTTCCATGGCTTAATCCAACAAGAGAAGGTCACAAGTGTTTCCCTAAAAGCTGTCTGGGTTTAAACATATTCTATTGTACATAAAGGATGCATACAACTCCACTGCACTCCCTTCCCTTGGTAGATCGGATCACAACCTTGTCCACCTCACTCCACTCTACAGGCCTTTGGTCCAACAGCAGCCTGCGACCACTAGGACCATTAGGAGATGGTCCCCGGAGGCGAATGAGGCCCTACAGGACTGCTTTGAAACAACAGACTGGGATGTGTTCTGTGAAGCTCATGGGGAGGACATCGATGGACTTACTGACTGCATAACGTACTATATCAATTTTTGTGTAGACAACAATGTACCCACCAGGAAGGTACGCTGTTTTCCAAATAATAAACCCTGGGTCACCAGCGACCTGAAGGCCCTACTGAATGAGAAGAAGAGGGCCTTCAAGGAGGGGGACAAGGACAAATTGAAATGCGTCCAGAGGGAGCTGAAGTTGCGGATTGCTGAGGGGAAGAGAGGGTATAAGGAGAAGATGGGAGGACAAGCTGAGGCAGAGCCAGGTGAGAGAGGTGTGGAAGGGTGTGAGAAATATCACTGGCTTCAAAAAGTCAAACAGTGGGCAGACGGAGGGGACCCAGGACAGAGCCAATGAGCTGAACCAATTTTTTAACAGGTTCGATACTGGCCCTGTCCACCTCCCTTACAGCTCCCCAGGCCACACACCCGCACGGCTGGCGGAGAGACGGATCCTGGCCAAACTGCTGGCCATCATGGACAACGTCACCCACCCTCTTCATGCCATGGTTATGACGCAGAGGAGCACCTTCAGTCACAGACTGATCCCACCACGGTGTGCCAGAGAGCGCTACAGGAGGTCCTTCCTGCCGGCGGCTATTAGACTATTTAATGCCTCACCGGGGTGCCGTGCTGTCGGCAACACAGACCTGGAACTGTTGGGGTGTTAGGACCTAGTTTAACTGTGCATCCATCCGTGAGTAACTCTGGTCCGTAATCACTCATTCACTCAGGACTTATTTATTCATTCAGGTCTGTATATACAGTGGGGAGAACAAGTATTTGATACACTGCCGATTTTGCAGGTTTTCCTACTTACAAAGCATGTAGAGGTCTGTAATTTTTATCATAGGTACACTTCAACTATGAGAGACGGAATCTAAAACAAAAATCCAGAAAATCACATTGTATGATTTTTAAATAATTAATTTGCATTTTATTGCATGACATAAGTATTTGATCACCTACCAACCAGTAAGAATTCCGGCTCTCACAAACCTGTTAGTTTTTCTTTAAGAAGCCCTCCTGTTCTCCACTCATTACCTGTATTAACTGCACCTGTTTGAACTCGTTACCTGTATAAAAGACACCTGTCCACACACTCAATCAAACAGACTCCAACCTCTCCACAATGGCCAAGACCAGAGAGCTGGGATAAAATTGTAGACCTGCACTGGGATGGGCTACAGGACAATAGGCAAGCAGCTTGGTGAGAAGGCAACAACTGTTGGCGCAATTATTAGAAAATGGAAGAAGTTCACGATGACGGTCAACCTCCCTCGGTCTGGGGCACCATGCAAGATCTCACCTCGTGGGGCATCAATGATCATGAGGAAGGTGAGGGATCAGCCCAGAACTACACGGCAGGACCTGGTCAATGACCTGAAAAGAGCTGGGACCACAGTCTCAAAGAAAACCATTAGTAACACACTACGCCGTCATAGATTAAAATCCTGCAGCGCACGCAAGGTCCCCCTGCTCAAGCAAGCGCATGTCCAGGCCCGTCTGAAGTTTGCCAATGACCATCTGGATGATCCAGAGGAGGAATGGGAGAAGGTCATGTGGTCTGATGAGACAAAAATAGAGCTTTTTAGTCTAAACTCCACTCCCCGTGTTTGGAGGAAGAAGAAGGATGAGAACAACCCCAAGAACACCATCCCAACCGTGAAGCATGGAGGTGGAAACATCATTCTTTGGGGATACTTTTCTGCAAAGGGGACAGGACGACTGCACCGTATTGAGGGGAGGATGGATGGGGCCATGTATTGCGAGATCTTGGCCAACAACCTCCTTCCCTCAGTAAGAGCATTGAAGATGGGTCGTGGCTGGGTCTTCCAGCATGACAACGACCCGAAACACACAGCCAGGGCAACTAAGGAGTGGCTCCGTAAGAAGCATCTCAAGGTCCTGGAGTGGCCTAGCCAGTCTCCAGACCTGAACCCAATAGAAAATCTTTGGAGGGAGCTGAAAGTCTGTATTGCCCAGCGACAGCCCCGAAACCTGAAGGATCTAGAGAAGGTCTGTATGGAGGAGTGGGCCAAAATCCCTGCTGCAGTATGTGCAAACCTGGTCAAGAACTACAGGAAACGTATGATCTCTGTAATTGCAAACAAAGGTTTCTGTGCCAAATATTAAGTTCTGCTTTTCTGATGTATCAAATACTTATGTCATGCAATAAAATGCAAATGAATTACTTAAAGATCATACAATGTGATTTTCTGGATTTTTGTTTTAGATTCCGTCACTCACAGTTGAAGAGTACCTATGATAAAAATTGCTTTGTAAGTGGGAAAACCTGCAAAATCAGCAGTGTATCAAATACTTGTTCTCCCCACTGTACATGCTCATGTACAGTTGTTATATCATATCACATGCAATATTGCAAGTAATTCTTGGACTTAACTTACGTAGTCATTCACTCAGGAATGCATATTAGTATCCTGTCAGTTGTATCTTTTTTCATTGCTTTTAGTATATCGAATGTGCAATACGTGCAGTTACAGTGGGGAGAACAAGTATTTGATACACTGCCGATTTTGCAGGTTTTCCCACTTACAAAGCATGTAGAAGTCTGTAATTTTTATCATAGATACTCTTCAACTGTGAGTGACGGAATCTAAAATAAAAATCCAGAAAATCACATTGTATGATTTTTAAGTAATTAATTTGCATTTTATTGCATGACATAAGTATTTGATATATCAGAAAAGCAGAACTTAATATTTGGTACAGAAACCTTTTTTTGCAATTACAGAGATCATACGTTTCCTGTAGTTCTTGACCAGGTTTGCACACACTGCAGCAGGGATTTTGGCCCACTCCTCCATCCAGATCCTTCAGGTTTCGGGGCTGTCGTTGGGCAATACGGACTTTGGCTCCCTCCAAAGATTTTCTATTGGGTTCAGGTCTGGAGACTGGCTAGGCCACTCCAGGACCTTGAGATGCTTCTTACGGAGCCACTCCTTAGTTGCCCTGGCTGTGTGTTTCGGGTCGTTGTCATGCTGGAAGACCCAGCCACGACCCATCTTCAATGCTCTTACTGAGGGAAGGAGGTTGTTGGCCAAGATCTCGCGATACATGGCCCCATCCATCCTCCCCTCAATACGGTGCAGTCGTCCTGTCCCCTTTGCAGAAAAGCATCCCCAAAGAATGATGTTTCCACCTACATGCTTCACGGTTGGGATGGTGTTCTTGGGGTTGTACTCATCCTTCTTCTTCCTCCAAACACGGCGAGTGGAGTTTAGACCAAAAAGCTCTATTTTTGTCTCATCAGACCGCATGACCTTCTCCCATTCCTCCTCTGGATCATCCAGATGTTCATTGGCAAACGTCAGACGGGCCTGGACATGCGCTGGCTTGAGCAGGGGGACCTTGGGTGCGCTGCAGGATTTTAATCCATGACGGCGTAGTGTGTTACTAATGGTTTTCTTTGAGACTGTGGTCCCAGCTCTCTTCAGGTCATTGACCAGGTCCTGCCGTGTAGTTCTGGGCTGATCCCTCACCTTCCTCATGATCATTGATGCCCCACGAGGTGAGATCTTGCATGGTGCCCCAGACCGAGGGAGATTGACCATCATCTTGAACTTCTTCCATTTTCTAATAATTGCGCCAACAGTTGTTGCCTTCTCACCAAGCTGCTTGCCTATTGTCCTGTAGCCCATCCCAGCCTTGTGCAGGTCTACAATTTTATCCCTGCTGTCCTTACACAGCTCTCTGGTCTTGGCCATTGTGGAGAGGTTGGAGTCTGTTTGATTGAGTGTGTGGACAGGTGTCTTTTATACAGGTAACGAGTTCAAACAGGTGCAGTTAATACAGGTAATGAGTGGATAACAGGAGGGCTTCTTAAAGAAAAACTAACAGGTCTGTGAGAGCCAGAATTCTTACTGGTTGGTAGGTGATCAAATACTTATGTCATGCAATAAAATGCAAATTAATTATTTAAAAATCATACAATGTGATTTTCTGGATTTTTGTTTTAGATTCCGTCTCTCACAGTTGAAATGTACCTATGATAAAAATTACAGACCTCTACATGCTTTGTAAGTAGGAAAACCTGCAAAATCGGCAGTGTATCAAATACTTGTTCTCCCCACTGTGTGTGTGTGTATATATATATATATATATATATATATATATAAAATCACAGACGACTTTCTCTTGTTTAGACCTTACCTACAGTCGTGGTCAAAAGTTTTGAGAATGACAAGTATGGGTCTCCACAAAGTTTGCTGCTTCAGTGTTCTTAGATCTTTATGTCAGTAGTTACTATGGTACACTGAAGTATAATTACAAGTATTCCATAAGTGTCAAAGGCTTTCATTGACAATGACATTCAGTTTATGCAAAGAGTCAATATTTGCAGTGTTGACCCTCTGCAATCCGCCCTGGCATGCTGTCAATTAACTTCTGGGCCACATCCTGACTGATGGCAGGCCATTCTTGCATAATCAATGCTTGGAGTTTGTCAGAAGTTGTGGGTTTTTGTTTTTCCACCCGCCTCTTGAGGATCTACCACAAGTTCTCAATGGGATTAAGGTCTGGGGAGTTTCCTGGCCGATGTTTTGTTACCCGAGCCACTTAGTTATCACTTTTGCCTTATGGCAAGGTGCTCCATCATGCTGGAAAAGGCATTGGTCGTCACCAAACTGTTCTTGGATGGTTGGGAGAAGTTGCTCTCGGAGGATGTGTTGGTACCATTCTTTATTCATGGCTGTGTTCTTAGGCAAAATTGTGAGTGAGCCCACTCCCTTGGATGAGAAGCAACCCCACACATGAATGGTCTCAGGATGCTTTACTGTTGGCATGACACAGGACTGATTGATGGTAGCACTCACCTTGTCTTCTCCGGACAAGGTGTTTTCCGGATGGCCCAAACAATTGGAAAGGGGATTGATCAGAGAAAATTACTCTAGCCCAGTCCTCAGCAATCCAATCCCTGTACCTTTTGCAGAATATCAGTCTGTCCCTGATGTTTTTCCTGGAGAGAAGTGGCTTCTTTGCTGCCCTTCTTGACACCAGGCCATCCTCCAAAAGTCTTCGCCTCACTGTGCGTGCAGATGCACTCACACCTGCCTGCTGACATTCCTGAGCAAGCTCTGCACTGGTGGTGCCCTGATCCTGAGCTGAATCAACTTTAGGAGACGGTCCTTGCGCTTGCTGGACTTTCTTGGGCACCCTGACGCCTTCTTCACAACAATTGAACCTCAGCCTTGATGTTCTTGATGATCCGATAAATGGTTGATTTAGGTGCAATATCCTTGCCTGTGAAGCCCTTTTTGTGCAAAGCAATGATGACGGCACGTGTTTCCTTGCAGGTAACCATGGTTGACAGAGGAAGAACAATGATTTCAAGCACCACCCTCCTTTTAAAGCTTCCAGTCTGTTATTCTGACTCAATAAGCATGACAGAGTGATCTCCAGCCTTGTCAACACTCTCATCTGTGTTAACGAGACAATCAGCTGGTCCTTTTTGGCAGGGCTGAAATGCAGTGGAAATGTTTTTGGGGTATTAAGTTCATTTTCATGGCAAAGAGGGACTTTGTAATTAAATGCAATTCATCTGATCACTCTTCATGACATTCTGGAATATATGCAAATTGCATCAACACTGAAGCAGCAAACTTTGTGGAGACCAATACTTGTGTCATTCTCAAAACTTCTGACCACGACTGTACACATTTTAAAAGGATTACCATGCAAAAAAAATTTAAATCCGATGAATAATGGCCTTATTCAGCTATATTGGTCGATAGCCTGTGCATAGGCCTGTTCTTGTGACAATTATTATTTTGGCCTGTACATTTATTTTATATGAAGAGCTTTAAATAAGGTTAAATTCTTCCAAACGTACTGCACAAACGCAGTAGGCATACTTGGTTCTTCGGTTTAAAGCCGCTTTCACGTGCTAGTCGGAACTAGGAACCCGGAAATGTCCTACTTGCTAACTGGTTGAACGCGGCACGTGTATAACTACAACCAGTTAGCAAATCGGAAATGTCTGAGTTTCTTAGTTCCGACTATTACTTGAGTGCGGCATAAGGCCCAATCGTGGTAAGGAGCAACAGCGCGTTATTAAATGACGAGCCAACTCAATTAGGAAGTTGCAATTTAGCTCGCCTGGTTCACCAGGTGCGAGGAGTTTGCACTGGGTTAAAATGAATTGCATTCGTTTTGAAACCGGCTGCCTCCCTGGGGTGAGCTTGGTGAGTTTGAAAGGGTGGCAGCGCTTATAGTCACTGATGTTTTGAGGAGAGTTGTAGTTGGAAGATTGTGAAAGCCGGTTAAATGGAGTCCCTGGAGAAGGCAAGAGGTAGATGTATATCAGGAGAAGTGCAGTATTATCATGAGGAGAGTAGTACTTGTAATACGGAGGAGGAATGGAGGGAAAAAGAGAGGCAGAGGGGGGTCTAAGAGAGAGAGGGAAGAAGATAGTGAGCATGAGTTGGTTAAAAATGGCGGGAAAAGGGAGATTTGTTAAAGAAGAAAGGTAGAAAGTATAAGCTGAGGGAGCTGAAGACGAGGAGAAATGGAAGTGAATGAAGTATCGGAGGTGGTAGGTGTGGCAAAGTTTTCGGAACCCGAGGCTTGCACCGAGGGTCAGGATAAAGATGAGTCTGTGACAGTAGGAGTGAAGTTTATGGAAAAGGTGGAATCTTGCCTTTTGGCTGATCCATTTGTGGTTTCAGGGTGGGTGAAAAAAATAGTTGGGTACTGTAGAATCGGTGAGGGTAACCAGAAGAGGTGGGTGCTGTAGAATCGGTGAGGGTAACCAGAAGAGGTGGGTGCTGTAGAATCGGTGAGGGTAACCAGAAGAGTTGGGTGCTGTAGAATCGGTGAGGGTAACCAGAAGAGTTGGGTGCTGTAGAATCGGTGAGGGTAACCAGAAGAGGTGGGTGCTGTAGAATCGGTGAGGGTAACCAGAAGAGGTGGGTGCTGTAGAATCGGTGAGGGTAACCAGAAGAGGTGGGTGCTGTAGAATCGGTGAGGGTAACCAGAAGAGGTGGGTGCTGTAGAATCGGTGAGGGTAACCAGAAGAGGTGGGTGCTGTAGAATCGGTGAGGGTAACCAGAAGAGTTGGGTGCTGTAGAATCGGTGAGGGTAACCAGAAGAGGTGGGTGCTGTAGAATCGGTGAGGGTAACCAGAAGAGGTGGGTGCTGTAGAATCGGTGAGGGTAACCAGAAGAGGTGGGTGCTGTAGAATCGGTGAGGGTAACCAGAAGAGTTGGGTGCTGTAGAATCGGTGAAGGTAACCAGAAGTGGTCTGGTGATAACTGTGTTTCTGCTGGTCTGAGGGAAGGCGCTCAGAGTTAATGAAATGGGGGCAAGAAAAGTGAAGTGTTTCTTTCTCAAGAAAAGGGCGCCAGTGAAAGGAGTGATAACTGGGGTAGCAGCAAATATAAAAGTTGAAAAGATGAGGGGAAAGATTCCCGCTGTTTGTGATGCTTGTTGTTTGATGCGACGCAGACAGGGTGGCGAGAGTGGGGAAACAGAAGAGTCGTTGTCTGTCCTTTTTGAGTTTTGAAGTTGAGTCTTTGCCCCGACAAAGTGAAGTTAGGATATATAACTTATCCTGTATGAGCTTATGTGCCAAATACATTACGATGTTACAAGTGTCAAGCTTATGTGCATGTGGCAGCAGTGTGTAGGAGGGAGGATCCAAGGTGTGAGAAGTGTGCAGAAGGGCATGAGACAAAATAATGTGTAGCAATGGGGAAAGTAGTGGAATGTGTTAATTGTAGGGTTGCCCATGGGGCTGGGGATCAGAAATGTCCCGTACGAGAAGCAGGTTGAGGAAATTAAGAAAGTAGAGGAAGATGGGTTAAGAGGGAGGAGTGGTGAGAGTAGTATATTTATATACGTACAGAGGGATAGGCCAAAAAGTGATACGTTTCAGTAAGATTGGATTTTTAGCATTTATAGCAATGGTACTGCAGGGATGGAATGTAAGTCGCAGAACATTGTTTTTGTGGTGGCAGCTGCAGAGAGGCATTTGGGTGTGAGACTTGAAATCATGCAGAAAAGTTACAGGGTGTATTAAATGGTGATGTCCCATCCTTTCAGGATGATGGCATGAGGTAGGAATAAATTGATTTAATTAGTGGAGTAGGGTGTTGGTAATTTTAATTTTATTGGAATTTGAAATTGGTGAGTATGGTTAGATGGTAGGGTATTTCTATATTTTTGTATTTTTCAAGTAAAGTATAAGGGAGTTATACAAATTGGATGCCATCCGACGTTAAACCTCGAAGAAGAAGAAGCCGGGTGCTCCGGCTTTTTCATGTCAGTGATCTGTAGGTCTGAAAGTTGGAGCTCTAGAAGGAAGCCAGAGTGCCCAACTTGGAATGCCGTGTTGGATGACCATTAAAGATTTTTCGAAGTCAGAGCTCTTTTTTCTCTAGAGTTCCCAGTTGTCCTGAACACACTGAAGTCGGAAGTTAGCGATTTATGAGTTGTTTTGAAAGCAGCATTAGTTGACTGAAAACAAAGGTCAGGTATGTGAAACAAGTAGAGTACCTAATGAGTTAGGATTCAGTGTTTTTACATGCAAAAGTGTTTGCTCTTTATAAAAACGTTTATAGCCCTATCCCAAGGAAAACTACTTTGAAAATTACAACATATGTTATAGAAAATACATGTTTTGTTGCTTAATTATTATCATGCTGTTTTGTTGACATTATGGCCTGGTGATGGTCGATTTGAGCTGGGCTTACCTTCCTCGCCGCTTTTGCCCGATTTACTAACTGGTCCCACGTTTGACAGTTTCCTAGTTCCGACTAGCATGTGAACGAGGCAAACGGTTTCGAAAGTTGAACTATTGACGAATGCACCCTTACCTAAATGGCCATCCTAAGCCTACCAAAATTGTTTTATTTAAACTGTATTTAGCTTGGCATGTCCATTTGTAGTGTAGAATGTTTCAGCTGTTGCCCTCCTACTGAACACAACTGACCCAATGCGTCGCCAGTGTGTAGCGCTGCGGCCAGACACATAGGCATACAACAAAAAGTTTAAACAATCAAACCTCTTACAAAACTGTTTGTTCCCGACTTTACGAAGGGCACGTGAACGCAGCATCACCTCTGGTCGAACTTCGCGAACCCAGCGTTTTTGTTTGTTTTATCCCCACTGGCACCCGTACCTCTAGAAAGGGAGCAAGATGGCTGCGGAGCCGAACAAGACAGAACTGTTGACCATTTTTAAAAGACTACGGTCTATTCCAACTAACAAGGTAACACTAATAAGTACTTGCTGTCTATTCACTCATTGAATGTTCCATTATTGGAGTTTTTTTCTTTTTCTTCAGTCGTTTACAGTCAGTAGCAAGCTACTCTCTGCCTGGGCCTTACTTAGCTACTACGGCCAGCAAGAAGCTGACGTTAGCTAGCAAAGTATGCCTCTATCCAAAACAGCCACTTATATGTAGCTATGCCTCTAGTCTACTGCTGTGTATCGTTGACGCTCACTGCTTGGCTAACCAAGTTAATTGTTTATTTGAGCTAGAACGAGTAGGCCCGTGCCCAATATCTGAAAGATTGTCTAGCTAGCTAGCACAAAGCCAACGTAACAGTACTCCTAGCAAACGTTAGCTAGCTAGCTAGCCTGCAGGTTATTTATCTTACTAGCCAGATGTCCAACTAATTAGCCATTGCCGAAATGCAACGCTACCTATCTTAACGTAACAAGCTAAATTCCCGGGATCCACAGACGCGAACTACCTTTTGCGACTGATGGTATCTTAATCCCAGACGCTCTGTACGAACTTGAACACGCGTCGCTTATCCTACGGGTTTGGATATAAGGAACCTATCTTTCATATCAGCGAGAAATAATGTTAAAAGGTAAAGTACTACACACCTTTTTATATAATTAGTTTCCCCGCACGTACACATTTCCATGTTACAGCGCGTGTTTACGGAAGACTGAGGCGACCACCTGTGCTAATTAATTTAACTAACACAGTTCGTGTGTAATAATGGAAGAAGCCCGCCAGAAACGTATTGCAACTGTGATGAATCTGGTTAAAAACTCTACTTTGGTCCTGATGAGTATTTCTGTCTGTAATAAAGCCCTTTTGGGAGGGAGGGGAACTCATTCTGATTGACTGGACCTGACTCCCCGAAGTTGCCGGTTGTCACATGTCCTACTTATTATCAGGTAATAACTTAAGCATTATGTAACGTCTATTCGATCAATTAAGGCTCATGTAGCAAATAAGCCATGACATTTTTTTGTTGACCAAATTCGACACTCAACACCTTGGGCAAAAAATGGACACCTGATGGAGGAGGCAGAGTTTCCCCTCTTGCATCATCTCTTCCTCTGATTGGGTGCATCTCAATAGTCTAAAATGTCTTCCTTTTCTCTGTATCTTCATTAATTAAAACAGCTGATTTTAAATATGATGGGGCACTATCAGTTGATCGATTTGCTCTGGTGATTTATCCAAGCTCTTCCCCAGCAGTGGAAATAACCACTTTGTATTATTGAGATGCACTCACAGCCATTTTTAGGTTACCTATGCATTCACTGATAGCCAAGTTTAAAAAGCAGGAAAGCTATTCATGAACATCCAATCCTTGAGGCTGGGATCGTATGTAGAACCTGAGATCTTGAACAAATAACCCTTGAGTTTAGTCAGAAGACAATGAACAGGGCTTTATGGTAGTGTATGAGTATAGGTGTATCCCATGGCTTTAACTACCCAGGTTGTTGTTTTCCTTGTTTAAGACCACATCCAGACATGTCTGCTGTAGGTAAGTAGCTAGCTAACTAGGCAGTGTATTGTGTTTGTTTCTGTGCAGGTGTGCTTTGACTGTGCTGCCAAGAACCCCAGCTGGGCAAGTATACCATATGGAGTGTTTCTGTGCATCGACTGCTCCGGCATTCATCGCTCTTTAGGAGTGCACCTCAGCTTTATCAGGTAGTCTAGCTGTCTCTCTCACACACACACCTCATGACTCGACAATCGCAAGTTTTACTGTGAGTGAAGAGGTGCTGTGCCATACACAGTTGTCAAGGAGAACATGTTGTTTTCTTCATCACAGATCCACTGAGCTCGACTCCAACTGGAACTGGTTTCAGCTGAGATGTATGCAGGTCGGAGGCAATGCCAACGCGGTACGTCAAAATAATAACATTACATTATACACCGATGTTGAACAAAACGACTTTAAACAAGACCTGCTCTGGATGTGACTCTCTCCTCTTGTCTGTCTCCTCCTGGTGAAGACGGCCTTCTTCCGCCAGCACGGCTGCTCCACCAATGACACTACCGCCAAGTACAACAGCCGCGCGGCACAGATGTACCGAGAGAAGATCCGACAGCAAGCCAACACGGCACTGTCTAAATATGGGTCTGACGTGAGTATGGACTGTGAACACAGCTTCAACTGTCACCCAAACGTACCATACCTTATGTAGCAATGTAACAATCCACTCTTAACCCAGAATTTAATACGAGGCTCGCAGTGACATGTAACAACCTGCTCACAGTGATATCCCTACTCCCAAGTTGTGGTTGTAACCACAATACGACTGAACACTGTTTTTATTGAGGAGTTTACATTTTCATTGGTTCTCTATATAGGTCTATATTTTCCTACTGATATTATGTTGTATGGTTCTCTATATGCCTACATTTGAAGTCGGAAGTTTACATACACTTAGGTTAAAGTCATTAAAACTCATTTTTCAACCACTTCACAGATTTCATGTTAACAACCTATAGTTTTGGCAAGTCAGTTAGGACATCTACTTTGTGCATGACACAAGTCATTCTTCCAACAATTGTTTACAGACAGATTATTTCACTTATTATTCACTATATCACAATTCCATGGGTCAGAAGTTTACATACACCAAGTTTACTGTGCCTTTAAACAGCTTGGAAAATTACAGAGAATGATGTCATTCTGATAGGCAAATTGACATAATTTGAGTCAATTGGAGATGTACCTGTGGATGTATTTCAAGGCCTACCTTCAAACTCATTGCCTCTTTGCTCGACATCATGGCAAAATCAAAAGAAATCAGCAAAAACCTCCGAAAACAAATTGTAGACCTCCACAAGTCTGGTTCATCCTTGGGAGCAATTTCCAAACGCCTGAAGGTACCACGTTCATCTGTACAAACAATAGTGCGCAAGTATAATCACCATGGGACCACGCAGCTGTCATGCCGCAAAGGAAGGAGACGCGTTCTGTCTCCTAGAGATGAACGTACTTTGGTGCGAAAAGTGCAAATCAATCCCAGAACAACAGCAAAGGACCTTGTGAAAATGCTGGAGGAAACGGGTACAAAAGTATCTATATCCACAGTAAAACGAGTCCTATATTGACATAACATGAAAGGCCGCTCAGCAAGGAAGAAGCCACTGCTCCAAAATCGCCATAAAAAAAGCCAGACTATGGTTTGCAACTGCACATGGGGACAAATATTGTACTTTTTGGAGAAATGTCCTCTGGTCTGATGAAAAAAAAATAGAACTGTTGGAAGGAAAAGGGGGAGGCTTGCAAGCCGAAGAACACCATCCCAACCGTGAAGCACGGGGGTGGCAGCATCATGTTGTGGGGGTGCTTTGCTGCAGGAGGAACTGGTGCACTTCACAAAATAGATGGCATCATGAGGAAAGAAAATTATGTGGATATATTGAAGCAACATCTCAAGACATCAGTCAGGAAGTTAAAGCTTGGTCGCAAATGGGTCTTCCAAATGTACAATGACCCCAAGCATACTTCCAAAGTTGTGGCAAAGGCTTAAGGTCAAGGTATTGGAGTGGCCATCACAAAACCTTGACCTCAATCCTATAGAAAATGTGTGGGCAGAAATGAAAAAGCTTGTGCGAGCAAGGAGGCCTACAAACCTGGCTCAGTTACACCAGTTCTGTCAGGAGGAATGGGCCAAAGTTCACCCAACTTATTGTGGGAAGCTTGTCGAAGGCTACCCGAAACGTTTGACCCAAGTTAAACAATTTAAAGGCAATGCTACAATCAATTAGTATTTAGTATGTAAACTTCTGACCTACTGGGAATGTGATGATAGAAATAAAAGCTGAAATAAATAATTCTCTACTATTATTCTGACTTTCACATTCTTAAAATAAAGTGGGGATCCTAACTGACCTGAGACAGGGCATTTTTACTAGGATTAAATGTCAGGAATTGTGAAAAATGTAAATGTATTTTGCTAAGGTGTATGTAAACTTCCGACTTCAACTGTATATATTCCTTCTGAAATTGTTGTATGGTTCTCTACAGTCGTGGCCAAAAGTTTTGAGAATGACAGAAGTATTGGTCTCCACAAAGTTTGCTGCTTCAGTGTTCTTAGATCTTTGTCAGTAGTTACTATGGTACGCTGAAGTATAATTACAAGTATTCCATAAGTGTCAAAGGCTTTCATTGACAATGACATTCCGTTTATGCAAAGAGTCAATATTTGCAGTGTTGACCCTTCTTTTTCAAGACCTCTGCAATCCGCCCTGGCATGCTGTTAATTAACTTCTGGGCCACATCCTGACTGATGTCAGGCCATTCTTGCATAATCAATGCTTGGAGTTTGTCCGAAGTTGTGGGATTTTGTTTGTCCACCCGCCTCTTGAGGATCGACCACAAGTTCTCATTGGGATTAAGGTCTGGGGAGTTTCCTGGCCATGGACCAAAAATGTCAATGTTTTTTTCCCCGAGCCACTTAGTTATCACTTTTGCCTTATGGCAAGGTGCTCCATCATGCTGGAAAAGGCATTGGTCGTCATCAAACTGTTCTTGGATGGTTGGGAGAAGGTGCTCTCGGAGGATGTGTTGGTACCATTCTTTATTCATGGCTGTGTTCTTAGGCAAAATTATGAGTGAGCCCACTCCCTTGGCTGAGAAGCAACCCCACACATGAATGGTCTGAGGATGCTTTACTGTTGGCATGACACAGGACTGACGGTAGCGCTCACCTTGTCTTCTCCGGACAAGGTGTTTTCCGGATGGCCCAAACAATCGGAAAGGGGATTGATCAGAGAAAATGACTCTAGCCCAGTCCTCAGCAGTCCAATCCCTGTACCTTTTGCAGAATATCAGTCTGTCCCTGATGTTTTTCCTGGAGAGAAGTGGCTTCTTTGCTGCCCTTCTTGACACCAGTCCATCCTCCAAAGGTCTTCGCCTCACTGTGTGTGTGCAGATGCACTCACCTGCCTGCTGCCATTCCTGAGCAAGCTCTGTACTGGTGGTTCCCCGATCCCGCAGCTGAATCAACTTTAGGAGACGGTCCTGGCGCTTGCTAGACTTTTTTGGGCGCCCTGACGCCTTCTTTACAACAATTGAACCTCTCTCCTTGAAGTTCTTGATGATCCGATAAATGGTTGATTTAGGTGCAATCTTACCGGCAGAAATATCCTTGCCTGCAAAGCCCTTTTTGTGCAAAGCAATGATGACGGCACGTATTTCCTTGCAGGTAACCATGGTTGACAGAGGAAGAACAATGATTTCAAGCACCACCCTCCTTTTAAAGCTTCCAGTCTGTTATTCTGACTCAATCAGCATGCAAGAGTGATCTCCAGCTTTGTCCTCGTCAACACTCTCACCTGTGTTAACGAGACAATCATTGACATGATGGCAGCTTGTCCTTTTGTGGCAGGGCTGAAATGCAGTGGAAATGTTTTGTTGGGATTAAGTTCATTTTCATGGCAAAGAGTGACTTTGCAATTAATTGCAATTCATCTGATCACTCTTCATGACATTCTGGAGTATATGCAAATTACCATCATCAACACTGAGGCAGCGAACTTTGAAGACCAATACTTGTGTCATTCTCAACTTTTGGCCACGACTGTATATAGGCCTATATATTCCTACTGATATTATGTTGTATGGTTCTCTATATGGGCCTATATATTCCTACTGATATTATGTTGTATGGTTCTATATATATGGGCCTACATATTCCTACTGATATTATGTTGTATGGTTCTATATATTCCTACTGATATTATGTTGTATGGTTCTATATATGGGCCTATATATTCCTACTGATATTATGTTGTATGGTTCTATATATGGGCCTATATATTCCTACTGATATTATGTTGTATGGTTCTATATATTCCTACTGATATTATGTTGTATGGTTCTATATATATGGGCCTACATATTCCTACTGATATTATGTTGTATGGTTCTATATATTCCTACTGATATTATGTTGTATGGTTCTATATATGGGCCTATATATTCCTACTGATATGTTGTATGGTTCTATATATGGGCCTATATATTCCTACTGATATTATGTTGTATGGTTCTATATATTCCTACTGATATTATGTTGTATGGTTCTATATATGGGCCTATATATTCCTACTGATATTATGTTGTATGGTTCTATATATGGGCCTATATATTCCTACTGATATTATGTTGTATGGTTCTATATATGGGCCTATATATTCCTACTGATATTATGTTGTATGGTTCTATATATGGGCCTATATATTCCTACTGATATTATGTTGTATGGTTCTATATGTGGGCTTATATATTCCTACTGATATTATGTTGTATGGTTCTATATATGGGCCTATATATTCCTACTGATATTATGTTGTATGGTTCTCTATATGGGCCTATATATTGCTACCGATATTATGTTGTATGGTTCTAAAGACATATGATGTGTCTATAGAGGCCATGGGTTAATTTGATGTCAATATTCCTTTCCCTTCTGGCTGTGCCGGGTGGAGATTATGAGTACATGACCATTAAGGCCAGATTGTTCTTTAAGATGTTCATAGATGACCAGCAGGGTCAAATAATAATCACAGTGGTTGTTGAGGGTGCAGCAGGTCAGCACCTCAGGAGTGTGTGAATGGCGTCCGTAAACCCTTCCTCTTTCTCTCTCAGCTGTGGATTGACTCATCCAGTGTGAGCAGCCAGCCTGCAGCCCCAGAGAACAGACAGACAGACTTCTTTGCCGAGCATACTCAGGTAGGCCTGTGGTCTACTATTCAAATCACACTAACCACAAGTGTTTTGTGCTTCTGTGTTCATTCTGTGTGTTGATGAATATTTTAAGCTTTTGTTTAATATTTAGGACTGATTTAAAGAACAATTGGAAGGCTAGAACCCACAATAGGTTACTCAGTAAACTATAGAATGGCATAGGATAGCAACAGGATGGAGGTCAGAGCAGTCAGTGAAGCCCAAGAGAAGATGATCATATGGTTTTATGGTGTACACTTAGACACACATTAGCTATAATATAAGGACTAGAATGGTTAAATAGAACAGTGTCTGTATTGTGCTGTGGTTGTAACAAGCACTAAGAATTTGGGTCCATGTATGTTAAGATTTATGAGGGTGTGTCTGGTTGCCTTCATGGGTGAGTGTGTTTATCTTTACACCATTACTAAGGGGTTGCTATTATGGTTTCACAGTTTCGTATCTTGAAGTTTTATTGCCAATGGGGAGTGTTTTTTATATTTTGAAGGTTTAACTGCTGACAGGAAGAGGAGGTAGACGAACCAGAGTTGAAAGGTTTTGAAACTATAGTGGAAGACTGTTAGAGGTGTTAATCATCCTACCCGTGAGGGAGGGGTTATGTATGCTATGTGACCATGAATGTATATTAAAAAGCGCAGAGGAGTCTGGGAAGATCTGAAGTCTCCGGGGGCTCCTCAGACTTTTATTACGAAAGCAACAAAAGCCATGTTACTTATCCAAACTTTGAAAGTGCTTTATTTTTAAGAGAAAGCAGTAAGATTCTGCTACAGTAGTGTTGGTTGTGTGTGTATTATTTAATGTGAATGAATTGGTGTATTTGCAGCCTTCAAACAGCTGGGACGTGACGGCTCCTTCCCTGACCGAACACAATGGAGCCCTCACCCCTCAGCTAGTGGAGGACACACCCAAAGCCCCCCACGCCGCCAGCACTCGTGAGTCTCTCTCTCTCTCACACACACACACACAGTCCCCCCCTCTCATATCCTTTCAGCTGGAGCTTTCCCATAAATTTCTGTTGTTGAACTAGACAGTTAATCTGTGATTTGTATTTGACATTCTCAGAGCTGGAGGAAGGACCAAGAATTGAGGGACTGAGCAACGAGCAGTCTACTAAAGTCACTATAGGTAAGTCCTCAGCCAGCGTCCTGTTCCTCCCCTGCCCCCCTTTCACATGACAACAGCTCCTCCCCTGCCCCACTTTCACATGACAACAGCTCCTCCCCTGCCCCCCTTTCACATGACAACAGCTCCTCCCCTGCCCCCCTTTCACATGACAACAGCTCCTCCCCTGCCCCACTTTCACATGACAACAGCTCCTCCCCTGCCCCCCTTTCACATGACAACAGCTCCTCCCCTGCCCCCCTTTCACATGACAACAGCTCCTCCCTTCACCTCTCACTCATCTTTTGCTGATTTTAATAACAAGGAATAGGCAATGGTAACATTGTGACTGTAGCCATTTACAGACCTCAACATTCTGCCAAGGCTGCCCTTGTTGGCTCTTCCCAGAATTGGAGACTCTCCCCTGATTTAGACATTTGGACCACGCACCAAATTGTCCCTAACCCTCCCTTACATGTGTAACCCATCCTATAATACAGTCACTGGAGGTTTTCCATATGACCGTGGAGCCCTCCATAACACCTGTGTCTGCTTTGTCCGTAGAGGACTCGATGCGTTTGTCGTCAGATCAACCACAGCTACCCAAAGGTGATTGGAGCGCCTTTTAAAAAGCTGCCGTTAACCCATTGGCTGGACAGATTATCAGGAAGCATGGTTGGTTCTGTGCTTGACTGACACCTCACCTGATTGTGACATGCAAGCCCCTCCCTCCCAGCTCTAACTAAAATGTGTGACTGCCAAAGCTTCCTTCTTCCAGTCTCCAAACGTTAATACAACAGTCAGACAACTCCTATTCAACATATAGCCTGGGCCACAGACCTAGCAGGCGTAGTACCCATCCTTCAACATGTAGCCTGGGCCACCGACCTAGCAGGCTTAGTACCCATCCTTCAACATGTAGCCTGGGCCGCAGGCTTAGTACCCATCCTTCAACATGTAGCCTGGGCCGCAGGCTTAGTACCCATCCTTCAACATGTAGCCTGGGCCACAGACCTAGCAGGCGTAGTACCCATCCTTCAACATGTAGCCTGGGCCACAGACCTAGCAGGCTTAGTACCCATCCTTCAACATGTAGCCTGGGCCGCAGGCTTAGTACCCATCTTTCAACATGTAGCCTGGGCCACAGACCTAGCAGGCTTAGTACCCATCCTTCAACATGTAGCCTGGGCCGCAGGCTTAGTACCCATCCTTCAACATGTAGCCTGGGCCGCAGGCTTAGTACCCATCCTTCAACATGTAGCCTGGGCCACAGACCTAGCAGGCGTAGTACCCATCCTTCAACATGTAGCCTGGGCCACAGACCTAGCAGGCTTAGTACCCATCCTTCAACATGTAGCCTGGGCCGCAGGCTTAGTACCCATCCTTCAACATGTAGCCTGGGCCACAGACCTAGCAGGCTTAGTACCCATCCTTCAACATGTAGCCTGGGCCGCAGGCTTAGTACCCATCCTTCAACATGTAGCCTGGGCCGCAGGCTTAGTACCCATCCTTCAACATGTAGCCTGGGCCGCAGGCGTAGTACACATACTTCAACATGTAGCCTGGGCCACAGACCTAGCAGGCGCAGTACCCATACTTCAACATGTAGCCTGGGCCACAGACCTAGCAGGCGCAGTACCCATCCTTCAACATGTAGCCTGGGCCACAGACCTAGCAGGCGCAGTACCCATCCTTCAACATGTAGCCTGGGCCACAGACCTAGCAGGCGCAGTACCCATCCTTCAACATGTAGCCTGGGCCACAGACCTAGCAGGCGCAGTACCCATCCTTCAACATGTAGCCTGGGCCACAGACCTAGCAGGCGTAGTACCCATCCTTCAACATGTAGCCTGGGCCACAGACCTAGCAGGCGTAGTACCCATCCTTCAACATGTAGCCTGGGCCACAGACCTAGCAGGCGTAGTACCCATCCTTCAACATGTAGCCTGGGCCACAGACCTAGCAGGCGTAGTACCCATCCTTCAACATGTAGCCTGGGCCACAGACCTAGCAGGCGTAGTACCCATCCTTCAACATGTAGCCTGGGCCACAGACCTAGCAGGCGTAGTACCCATCCTTCAACATGTAGCCTGGGCCACAGACCTAGCAGGCGTAGTACCCATCCTTCAACATGTAGCCTGGGCCACAGACCTAGCAGGCGTAGTACCCATCCTTCAACATGTAGCCTGGGCCACAGACCTAGCAGGCGTAGTACCCATCCTTCAACATGTAGCCTGGGCCACAGACCTAGCAGGCGTAGTACCCATCCTTCAACATGTAGCCTGGGCCACAGACCTAGCAGGCGTAGTACCCATCCTTCAACATGTAGCCTGGGCCACAGACCTAGCAGGCGTAGTACCCATCCTTCAACATGTAGCCTGGGCCACAGACCTAGCAGGCGTAGTACCCATCCTTCAACATGTAGCCTGGGCCACAGACCTAGCAGGCGTAGTACCCATCCTTCAACATGTAGCCTGGGCCACAGACCTAGCAGGCGTAGTACCCATCCTTCAACATGTAGCCTGGGCCACAGACCTAGCAGGCGTAGTACCCATCCTTCAACATGTAGCCTGGGCCACAGACCTAGCAGGCGTAGTACCCATCCTTCAACATGTAGCCTGGGCCACAGACCTAGCAGGCGTAGTACCCATCCTTCAACATGTAGCCTGGGCCACAGACCTAGCAGGCGTAGTACCCATCCTTCAACATGTAGCCTGGGCCACAGACCTAGCAGGCGTAGTACCCATCCTTCAACATGTAGCCTGGGCCACAGACCTAGCAGGCGTAGTACCCATCCTTCAACATGTAGCCTGGGCCACAGACCTAGCAGGCGTAGTACCCATCCTTCAACATGTAGCCTGGGCCACAGACCTAGCAGGCGTAGTACCCATCCTTCAACATGTAGCCTGGGCCACAGACCTAGCAGGCGTAGTACCCATCCTTCAACATGTAGCCTGGGCCACAGACCTAGCAGGCGTAGTACCCATCCTTCAACATGTAGCCTGGGCCACAGACCTAGCAGGCGTAGTACCCATCCTTCAACATGTAGCCTGGGCCACAGACCTAGCAGGCGTAGTACCCATCCTTCAACATGTAGCCTGGGCCACAGACCTAGCAGGCGTAGTACCCATCCTTCAACATGTAGCCTGGGCCACAGACCTAGCAGGCGTAGTACCCATCCTTCAACATGTAGCCTGGGCCACAGACCTAGCAGGCGTAGTACCCATCCTTCAACATGTAGCCTGGGCCACAGACCTAGCAGGCGTAGTACCCATCCTTCAACATGTAGCCTGGGCCACAGACCTAGCAGGCGTAGTACCCATCCTTCAACATCCTTGTTGGCTCTTCCCAGAATTGGAGACTCTCCCCTGATTTAGACATTTGGACCACGCACCAAATTGTCCCTAACCCTCCCTTACATGTGTAACCCATCCTATAATACAGTCACTGGAGGTTTTCCATATGACCGTGGAGCCCTCCATAACACCTGTGTCTGCTTTGTCCGTAGAGGACTCGATGCGTTTGTCGTCAGATCAACCACAGCTACCCAAAGGTGATTGGAACGCCTTTTAAAAAGCTGCCGTTAACCCATTGGCTGGACAGATTATCAGGAAGCATGGTTGGTTCTGTGGTTGACTGACACCTCACCTGATTGTGACATGCAAGCCCCTCCCTCCCAGCTCTAACTAAAATGTGTGACTGCCAAAGCTTCCTTCTTCCAGTCTCCAAACGTTAATACAACAGTCAGACAACTCCTATTCAACATATAGCCTGGGCCACAGACCTAGCAGGCGTAGTACCCATCCTTCAACATGTAGCCTGGGCCACCGACCTAGCAGGCTTAGTACCCATCCTTCAACATGTAGCCTGGGCCGCAGGCTTAGTACCCATCCTTCAACATGTAGCCTGGGCCGCAGGCTTAGTACCCATCCTTCAACATGTAGCCTGGGCCACAGACCTAGCAGGCGTAGTACCCATCCTTCAACATGTAGCCTGGGCCACAGACCTAGCAGGCGTAGTACCCATCCTTCAACATGTAGCCTGGGCCACAGACCTAGCAGGCGTAGTACCCATCCTTCAACATGTAGCCTGGGCCACAGACCTAGCAGGCGTAGTACCCATACTTCAACATGTAGCCTGGGCCACAGACCTAGCAGGCGTAGTACCCATCCTTCAACATGTAGCCTGGGCCACAGACCTAGCAGGCGTAGTACCCATCCTTCAACATGTAGCCTGGGCCACAGACCTAGCAGGCGTAGTACCCATCCTTCAACATGTAGCCTGGGCCACAGACCTAGCAGGCGTAGTACCCATCCTTCAACATGTAGCCTGGGCCACAGACCTAGCAGGCGTAGTACCCATCCTTCAACATGTAGCCTGGGCCACAGACCTAGCAGGCGTAGTACCCATCCTTCAACATGTAGCCTGGGCCACAGACCTAGCAGGCGTAGTACCCATCCTTCAACATGTAGCCTGGGCCACAGACCTAGCAGGCGTAGTACCCATCCTTCAACATGTAGCCTGGGCCACAGACCTAGCAGGCGTAGTACCCATCCTTCAACATGTAGCCTGGGCCACAGACCTAGCAGGCGTAGTACCCATCCTTCAACATGTAGCCTGGGCCACAGACCTAGCAGGCGTAGTACCCATCCTTCAACATGTAGCCTGGGCCACAGACCTAGCAGGCGTAGTACCCATCCTTCAACATGTTGCCTGGGCCACAGACCTAGCAGGCGTAGTACCCATCCTTCAACATGTTGCCTGGGCCACATACCTAGCAGGCGTAGTACCCATCCTTCAACATGTTGCCTGGGCCACATACCTAGCAGGCGTAGTACCCATCCTTCAACATGTTGCCTGGGCCACAGACCTAGCAGGCGTAGTACCCATCCTTCAACATGTAGTCTGAGCCACAGACCTAGCAGGCGTAGTACCCATCCTTCAACATGTAGTCTGAGCCACAGACCTAGCAGGCTTAGTACCCATCATTCAACATGTAGTCTGAGCCACAGACCTAGCAGGCTTAGTACCTATCATTCAACATGTAGCCTAGGCCACAGACCTAGCAGGCTTACAGTGCCTTTCAGAAGTTTTCACTCCCCTTGGACTTCTTCATGTTTTATTGTTACAAAGTGGGGTTAAAATGTGTTTTATTTGTTTATTTTTGTCACTGATCTACACAATAGTCTGTCAAAGTTGGGCATAAAAGTCTGTCTAGGCTTCCTTCTTTTGACTCATTTAGGTCAGTATTGTAGAGTGACTACAGTGTTGAGTCATCCTTCGTTTTGTCCCATCACAGCCATTAAACCCTGTAGCTGTTGTAAAGTGATGTCATGATGACAACACTGCACGGTTTCCTTCGCGTCCAGCAGCTCAGTTAGGAAGGACGTCTGTATATTTGTTGTGTCTGGGTGGTTTGATACACCCACCAAAGCTTAATGAATCACTTGACCATGCTTAAAGGGATATTCAGTGTCTGCCCGTCTTTATGAGGCATTTGAAAAGCTCCCTGGTCTTTTGTTGAATCTCTGCTTGAAATGCAATACTTCACTGATAATCAAATGTTATGTCACATGCACCGACTACAACCGGTGTAGACCCTACAGTGAAATGCTTACTTACAAGCCCATAACCAACAATGGAGTTTTAAAAATATTTACTAAATAAACAAGTTAAAAAATAAATAATTACACAATAAAATAACAATAACGAGGCTATATACAGGGGGTACCGGTACCGAGTCAACATGCGGGGGATACAGGTTAGTTGAGGTAATATGTACATGTAGGGTTAAAGTGACTATGCGTAGATAATAAACAGCGAATAGCAGCAGCTTAAAAAAGGGTCAATGCAAATAGTCCGGGTAGCCAGTTGATGAACTGTTCAGCAGTCTTATGGCTTGGGGGTAGAAGCTGTTAACGAGCCTTTTGGAACTAGACTTGGCGCCCCGGTACCGCTTGCCGTGTGGTAGCAGAGAGAACAGTCTATTACTAGGGTGGCTGGAGTCTTAGACAATTTTTAGGGCCTTTCTCTGACATCGCCTGGTACAGAGGTCCTGGATGGCAGGAAGCTTGGCCCCAGTGATGTACTGGGCCGTACGCACTACCCTTTGTAGTGCCTTGTAGTCTGATGCCGAGCAGGTACCATAACAGGCGGTGATGCAACCAGTCAGGATGCTCTGCAGCTGTGGAACTTTGAGGACCCATGCCAAATGTTGTATGTTTGGGGGTAACAAGAAAGGGGTAGTCATTCAAATCATGTTAACCCATATTATTTCACATAGTAAGGCCATGCAACTTATTGTGCGATTTGCTATGCAAATGATTTCTGCTGAGCTAATTTAGGCTTGCCTATATCTAAACAATCAAGATATTTGAGTTATTTTTTTTTTAATATAATTTTCTTTTCACTTTGACATGCGTAACAAAATGTGAAAGTCCAAGGGGGGTGAATACTTATTATAGGAACTGTATGTCCCATATCTTGAGAATAATGTAACCAAATGTAACTCTTTCTGTCGTGTATATGAAAATGGTGCTTGCCTTCAGCTGCAATGCTATAACACTGCTGGCTGCAGCACATGGCAAAGTTTGTCTTGAAACTGCTTTGAGGGGATAAAAGGACTGTTGGCATACTGTTTCTCATCTGAGTGTGTTGACGTGTTCTTTGCATAGCGTTACTGCTAAGGGTACTGGATGTTTGCAACTTTTAACACATGCATTCACACATATGGGAGCCGCCTATGGATTCCTTTGTGCTGAGCAATTACAAATCGGGATCCCTGGCCTGTCGGTGTCCACCCGTGTTCTAATGATGAGCTTTGTGTTACAGATGTGAAGCAATCCATCATTGGGAAGAAGAAGCCCACCACTACTAAGAAAGGGGTAAGTTATACCCCCTTCAGCACTCAGACAGGCTCTGCATGAGGGGCAGGATTTTGCCTGTCCATGTGACCTGACTAGGAAACACTTGTGGCCGTAGTTCAAGCATGTAGTTAGGGCTCAGTGTTGTTTCTGGACAAGTCACATTAAAAACGATTGTCCCAAATCAGAACCACCAATCCATGGATGTAATACTACCACATGTCCACCGGGGGCAGTCCGTTCCTCTATTTTTTATTTAACCTTTATTTTACTAGGCAAGTCAGTTAAGAACAAATTCTTATTTACAATGACGGCCTAGGAACAGTGGGTTAACTGCCTTGTTCAGGGGCAGAACGACAGATTTTTACCTTGTCAGCTCGGGGATTCGATCCTGCAACCTTCCAGTTACGGGCCTATCACTCTAACCACTAGGCTACCTGCCGCCCCAGCTGTGTGTAACCATCTCCTCTGTGCTCCTCTCTCCCTCCAGCTGGGTGCTAAGAAGGGCTTGGGGGCCCAGAAGGTGAGCAGTAAGAGCTTCTCGGATGTGGAGAAACAGGCCCAGGTAGCTGAGAAGCTGAGGGAGGAGCAAGCAGCTGAGGCTAAGAAACAGGCAGAGGAGTCCATGTGAGTGAACCACAGTTTGACAGTCAGAGCATGGAAACACCTCTGCCCCACATTCTGCCCTTCATGCAGTTGAGTGTTTAAGCTAAATGTATATTTGCTGTCTTCTCATGGACGGACTGTTCAGAGGTCAGATAAATCCTGCTGCTAATAATGCAGTGTACTTTGATGTAAAAATAAGTGAATAGAAGGGTTCCTTGAGGGCAGTGACACATCAGCATTAGGGCTGACGCAATAATTGTATTATTGTTTAACAGACAATTATGGACTAATCGTGAAAAAATGTAATACATTTTATGCACTAACAGGGTGACGTTAGTAATAATCTTACGAGGAGAACAGCATGGTTGGAGAAGCTTCATTTCCTAAAGTTCCAAGCAGGCAAAATTGTTGCAAAGGAATGTAGTACAATTAAAAAAATCTCCCCCCCCCCCCCCCCCCAGTGTGGCCTCTATGCGCCTGGCCTACAAGGAGCTGGAGATTGACAGGAAAATGGAAGACAAGAAGATGCAGAACATGGAGGGTAAGAAGAGAGAGCAGGCTGAGAGACTGGGCATGGGCTTCGGCAACCGCAGGTAATAAAGTTATCACTATTCAAATTAGGTTTTCAAAGAACAGTAATATTTCTCTCATGGAATAAGCATTACTTGAGCACTACAAGTAGCAATCAAGTGCTGCCTGTTTGTATGTGTTAATGTATGCTATTGCATTTGTTTAAAGGATACTTCAGGATTTTGTTAATGAGGGCCTTTATCTACCGACCCAGAGTCAGATGAGGGCCTTTATCTACCGACCCAGAGTCAGATGAGGGCCTTTATCGTGTACATATTCACCCATACTATGCAATGTCTTTTTATAGCTTTTTGCACTCCAGACTTCTTATATTTTTTCATACTGTCGCTCTATGTATCATGTATCGTGTATCTGTCTTTTGTGTATTTTCGTTCTGGCATTTTTCACCTGCCCTGTGTTTTTTCCGTAGCTGCTTGACAAAGAAATTTCCCCTCGGGAATCAATAAAGTATCTACCTACCGACCGACCGAACAACCTCTTTAATTGTTTATGCTTTTTGTTGGTGTCCCACTCTTTGATGGGATGCCCATCTTACAGAGTGTGGCTTTAACTTCAGTGGTGTTTGTGTGTTTACAGTGTCTGTGTTGCAGCACATTATTTATGTGTGTGTGGACGTGACTAAGTGTGTGTATTCTGCATATTCCAGCACCATATCTCACTCTGTGATGTCAGAGATGCAAGTGATTGAGCAGGAGACGCCCGTGGGGGCCAAGTCCTCGCCTCGCTCCAAACTGGACATGCTTGATGAGCCGGGTTTCTCCTCCGGACCCCCTAAGTATGTCACACCCCAGACAGATCAGAATGTCTTCTCCTAAGAAGGAGTTGTGTAAAAACGGGTTTCTGTCTAACTCCAAATGGACTTCCAACCCCAGTTAGCTACCTCCCAGGCACTGGGGTTGTTGTGTACAGCTGAAAGGTTTGGATTGGTATTAACAATGTGGTAATGGCTCCAGCTTGCCCTCAGGCTAGAAATAATTGTCTTCATCTTGCTAACACACCTATACAATCCTTTCATATCTATCCAAGAGCCTTGGGTGTGTGGGTTAGAGGTAGAGCCTTGGGTGTGTGGGTTAAGGGTAGAGCCTTGGGTGTGTGGGTTAAGGGTAGAGCCTTGGGTGTGTGTGGGTTAGGGGTAGAGCCTTGGGTGTGTGTGTGTGGGTTAGGGGTAGAGCCTTGGGTGTGTGTGTGTGGGTTGGGGTAGAGCCTTGGGTGTGTGTGTGGGTTAGGGGTAGATTTGGAATAGACAATACATCTCTTCGTCTACCTCGGTTTCCTCAGATCTAATCCATTGTGAATGTGTCCTTGTGTAACCCTACCTGAACAACACATTGGGTCTATCCCTGCCTGTGTGTGTTTTGTTTGGACAGGTACAAGGACAACCCGTTCACAGCAGGCGATGGCTTCGGCTCACGTTGGGACTCTGAGGGGGGTGTGGCCTCCTTCACCTCCTCCTGGGCCCTGGAGAAGGAGGAGCCTAAAGAGGAGGTGACCATCTCCAGCATTCAGCCTATCGGAGAACGGCCCAGTCGGCGGAAGGCGGAGGCGGCAGCGCCCGTGGCCGAGTCGAGCGAGGCCCGGCATAAGTTTGCCAACGCCAAGGCCATCTCTTCCGACATGTTCTTTGGCCGCGAGAGCAACGCTGAGGTAAAGTTACACCTCTGTAATACCAACCAATACCAAGCCATCTGTCAACTCAACTGTAGCCTCTAGATCAAGGCAGGCCACATTCAATAAGACAACCGTGTCTAGTCTAAAATTGTGTTTTCTAGTCTGAGATTGTGTTGACTAGTTTAATGAGACTGTCTTGTTGGTGTTGACTAGTCATGAGACGGTGTTGTTTAGTCTAATGAGATGGTGTTGTTGGTGTTGACTGTTCTTGCTAATGTAGTGTATATCTTGGTCTACCAATTTACCAAAAGATACTTTAACAAAAAATGTAGGGGCGTGGATCAGGAAACCAGTCAGTATCTGGTGTGATGACCATTTGGATTAGTCCACTCAGACAGGCGCAAATCAGACAGGTGTCTTGTGCACCATTTAAAAATAAAATAATAATAAAAAAAACATTGCGACTGACTGCTCAACTAAAGAAATATCGGTCGACCAACAGCATATTGACCAAACAATCGACTAGTCGACTAAATAGGGTCAACCCCAAACTAATGAGATGGTGGTGTTGACTAGTTTAATGGGTGGTGTTGACTAGTTTAATGGGTGGTGTTGACTAGTCTAATGGGGTGGTGTTGACTAGTCTAATGGGGTGGTGTTGACTAGTCTAATGGGGTGGTGTTGACTAGTCTAATGGGGTGGTGTTCTGTCATTCCCCAGTATGAGGCCAAGACTCGTCTGGAGGGCCTGTCTGGCAACACGTCCATCAGCTCTGCTGACCTGTTTGGGGACGGGAGTGACCGTGACACAGGTAAGGGTTCATGGTGTGTGCTCGTGTGTGTGTGTGTGTGTGTGTGTGTGTGCTCGTGTGTGTGTGTGTGATCTCTCTTGCTCTCTGTCTCTGTAGGGGGGGCAGGTTATGACAGTGTGCTGCCATCGGGGCCGGACATTGCTCAGTTCAAACAGGGGGTGAAGACTGTGGCGGGCAAGATGGCCGTGCTGGCCAACGGAGTTATGAACACCATACAGGTGACAGGACCAGAGACACCTCACCACAATACAATTACACATACAGAGAAGCTGTATGGTCCTGTTTACTGTCTAGTAGGACACACAATGGAAAGTTTTGCAGCTGAAGATGGAAAATGTAGTTTTTGTATTGAGCAAGTCCAGGTGGTAGCTCCCTGTTTCAGTCCGTTTTCTTCAGTTTGGTGCCTGATGATCACCAATCTGTTCTTTGGTATTGGAAGGAAAACATCACTAGATGGTTCCTAATCTTCTAACCCAGCTTGTTGTGTTTGTGTGTTAGGATCGCTATGGCGCCTACTGAAGAGACCAGGACGACCAACACCCACCTGCAGGGGTAGAGGGAGCGATGACGTCATAATCACTACTGACTGATATCTGTAGTGAGATTAGAGAGAAAGGAAGAGAGATTGCATGGAGGGTCCTGTCCACCCCCCCCCCCCCCTTTTCCTGTTCATCCACTTTTTAGAGTGTAATTTTTTTTTAACATTTTATTTTCAGCAAAGAAAGCTCTTGAAGGTGTAGAACATATTTTTTTTTCTGTTCTAACAAGTCTTGTTTTCTATGTTTTGGTCTCTGATTTCAACAAATATTATTGATTTAAAGTATTCTCTAAGAATTATATGATAACCAAACCTATCTTTGAGGTTGAACTATGCTTGTTGACATTGTTTTTACATTTCTCACTATTTTAACATACTGAGACGTATACGTTTAACCATTCAGCATTACGATCAGCAAAGGGAAGCAGTAGTCCAATATGGTTGATTATCTGTTTTCATTTTAGTTACCATGACAATGGATTACATTCTCTGGTCGATTGGAGTTGTTAATCACACAAAGTGAAATATCTGTGAAAATTCTAAGGGTGTTTTAACTGAACTCCACACAGCATGAATCAAACACCTCTACTCTCTGACTGAGTGACGCAATCAACAAAGGTCAGGAGATGGACATGGGATATATATATTTTAGAAACTTAAATGACCTAGCCGTTCTTGCGGTGCAATATGAGTTCTTCACCAGGGTCTGAAAGGTTTTCAGTTGGGTCAGATGAAAGGTTTGTTTTCAGCCTTTTTCCACAGACAGTGTTTTATTAGGAAGAATTTGGTGCTGTGACTGAATGGTGATGCTGTTAAGGATGTGGATGGTGCTCTCCTTCAGTCCATGCATGTCCAGTCACTGGGTTAACAGAATCACACCATTGGAGCTTTGGGAAACGTGTACAAGTCATGAAGGCCTCGATCTGAGTTTCTGCATAGTCCTCTATTCTGAAATTCATTTTTTTTTTATTCTGAATGGGAGTTCATTCTGTACCGTCTTGTTGAATGGCAGAAACAATGATCAATAGAAGGCATGCATAGACAGATTTTTGTAAAACCTGTGACTGGACAGCGCCTGGCTGTCACTCAATCCCTTGTCGTTTTATGTTCATTTCAGGTGATCAGCCTATCAAAATGAAAGAATGGGTAAGAGAAGCCTACCACCCTTGGTCAAATGGAACCAGGGGGTAAATTCAGTGATGGGTACTCCAGTACTATTTGAGACAGTCCGGTCACACGTTTATGTGGCAAAGAAAATATCTGAATGGATATTGTCAGTTAAACCCCACCTCTCATCCCATGATATCCCCAACTGGTCCACACCCCTTTTGTTGGTGGAGAGAACTCCTGTCTAGCACGTTCCATAGCACTAGATATTTGCTTGGTTCAGTCTTAATGCAATTGTCTGTTTTGTATGGAGGTGCGCAGGACTGAGTTTGGGAAACCCTGGGCTATACCACCACTCAACTGTTTAAATGTTTTGATTGAGGCATGACTGTCACGATGGGTATAGCTTTTGAGTGTTTTCACCCATGCCCTCATGTGGCCTGGTCTGTCCCTGGATGTCCCACTAGTGATGAATAAAGCCTGAAGAATGACTATCCAAATGACCCATGAAAACAAAATACAAGTATTTATTGTAGGCTACAAAAAGAGAGTAATAGATGTGTCAATAAAGACTGAAATCCTTCACTGTGGTTGCGCACTTTAGTTCCTGGACCAAATCCTAATTGTCTGCATGAAAAGGGTTGTGTTTACACAGGCAGCCCAATACTGATATTTATTCCACTAATTGGCCTTTTGTCCAATCACATCTCATTGATTGAAAAAACTATCATTTGTACTTCCTGTGTAAAGGCTACTATAGTAACAAATTATTAACTAGGAAAACCTACCTAAAATAACACAATGACTGGGTGGTACCAGATTATTCTGATTTATTGAACACATTTGTAGGATTTATAAAAATAAACATTCACACAATTGAAATTAAGTACGTTAATATATTTCCCTCTGGTAAGTAAACTTTTGAAAGGCATTCAGAGCCACAGTGTTCTACTTCCACTAATCATCAACAAGGGAAAACAATCTGATTTCAATTTATTTCCAGAAGGTTGCTTCCAAGTAGTCTGGATAAACTACAAAAATGGTTCACTGGCAGAAAGTACCTCGATTCTTAATTCTCACCCCCTATTAAGTAACAATCTATTAGGAACACAGTTGGGTAGTTAATCATTTCATATCATTGTCCCTTTAGGTTACATGCATTGCTGATTTGTTTTTCAACCCACGGCCAGTGTGACAAAAAGAAGAGGAAGGTAGGCTATGGCCCATTCATCTCCTTCCTCCTGAAGTGTGCATTTAACTTCTTCACAGATTTGAAAGGAAGTGACTAGTATATACAAAATATGGTGGAAACTTCCACTAGCCCATGCCTCTGCCAAATGCCAATTTAATGCTTTTAGATTTGTGGGAAGGAGTGAACATGTGCACACTTCAGGAGAAAGGAGATATTGGGACACCCCCATAGAACTTCAATCAGCCTCAAAGTATTTCGCAGTAGGTACAATCAGCATCAATTCATCATATAAATCACTGATTCAAGATCAATCAGGTGGAAGATATGACAGAAATTACAAAAATAAATAACAAGGAGAGGATGCAAAAGGCAAGGATCCATAATGTACTTTGGCATTGCCCTAGCAACAGAACTGCATGTTGATTTTATTTGAGGGTCCCAGCTGAAAGAGAAAATTAACCAGCACGTTTTCCAGTGGGTCTGTGACTGTCTGTGGGGGACTTGAGTCCCTGTGTGTCTCTGGCTCTGTATAGTATTTTACTGAGGGTCACCCTCTTTAGTGTCGATCCCTATCCAGCTGGCCAGGTGACCTTCAACAACAGCCGACCTGCCACCTCCTGCCCTCAGCCCCAGTTATAGAAGTAGATCTTCTGCCAGATGGGTAGGTAATCCATTAGAGGGCCTAGAAGGACAAGTGGAGGATAAGGTTAAGCCAATCAGGACAATGCGCACATGAACTGACAAGATGCAGACTGGCAGAACTAGGAAGGCACACTGCATGTCAGCAGACCAACAAAAAGGTAAACAATGGAAAAAATGCATCCCATGGCATTTTCAGATACTTGGTTTCTATAAAAAGTCAACACTTACGAGCAACCAGCCCGACACCAGGAACGTAGTCTGCCAGAAACCGGAGTAAGAACAGGATCTTTGTCCTATGTGAAACAAAATTGAAAGGTTTAAAAAGCAGCACACATGAGAGAAAATATGCAATGTTCCAATGGTCATTATGGTAAAGAATTTCTCTAGTCAGAGAATCTAGTCAGGGCTCCAGTGGTCTAAGACACTGCATCTCAGTGCTAGAGGAGTCACTACAGACAACCGGGTTCGAAACCGGACGTGATTGGGAGTCCCATAGTGCGGCGCACATTTGGCCCAGCGTAGTCAGAGTTTGGCTGGTGTAGGCCGTCATTGTAAAAATAAAACTTGACTTTCCACTCTTAGGTTACAGCCTTATTCTAAAATTGATTTTCTTTTTTAAAATCCTCAGCAATCTACACAAAATACCCCACAATGGCAAAGCAAAAAAAAGGTTTTTAGATACGTTTGCACATTTATAAAAAAAAAAATGTAAATAAAAAATAATATTTACATAAGTATTCTGACCCTTTGCTATGAGACTCGGAATTTAGCTTAGGTGCATCCTGTTTCCATTGATCATCCTTGAGATGTTTCTACAACTTAATTGGAGTCCACCTGTGGTAAATTACATTGGTTGGACATAATTTGGAAAGGCACACACCTGTGTGATATATATATACACACACACACACACACACACACACACACACACACACACACACACACACACACACACACACACACACACACACATACATACATACATACATACATACATACATATACACACAGTATATATACACACACAGCGGGTGAAATAAGTATTGAACACGTCAACATTTTTCTCTGTAAATATATTTCCAAAGGTGCTATTGACATGAAAATTTTCACCAGATGTTGGTAACAACCCAAGTAATCCATACATACAAAGAAACCAAAACAAATAAGTTCAGAAATTAAGTTGTGTAATAATGTGAAATGACACAGGGAAAAAGTATTGAACACATGAAGAAAGGGAGGTGCAAAAAGGCATGGAAAGCCAAGACAACAGCTGAAAACTATCAGTAATTAAAAAGCAATGCAGGCCCCTGTCAGTGCAAATTAATATCAGCTGGTTCAGTCCCAACTGATGGCCTACAAAAAGGTCTCATTGCCAAGGTGTCACACAAGACACATCTCATGATGGGTAAAAGCAAAGAGCTGTCTCAAGACATTTGCAACCTAATTGTTGCAAAACATAATGATGGCATTGGTTATAGGCGCATTTCTAAGCTTCTGAATGTTCCAGTGAGCACTGTTGGGGCCATAATACGGAAGTGGAAAGAATCATTTCACCATAAATTTGCCTCGACCAGGTGCTCCTCGCAAGAATTCTGACAGAGGAGTGAAAAGAATAATCAGAAGAGTTGTCCAAGAGCCAAGGACCACTTGTGGAGAGCTTCTAAAATTAGCAGGTACTGTTGTCTCAAAGAAAACAGTAAGTAATGCACTCCACCGCCATGGCCTGTATGCACGCTCACCACGCAAGACTCCATTGCTGAAATAAAAGCATGTTGAAGCTCGTTTAAAGTTTGCTGCACAACATTTGGAAAAGCCAGTGAAATACTGGGAGAATATAGTGTGGTCAGATGGGAGCAAAATGGATTTGTTTGGATGTCATAATACACACCATGTTTGGAGGAGAAATGGCACTGCACTTCACCCTAAAAACACCATACCAACAGTGAAGTTTGGAGGTGGGAACATCATGGTGTGGGGCTGCTTTTCAGCAAATGGTACTGGCAAACTTCACATAATTGAAGGAAGGATGAATGGGCAAATTTACCGAGACATTCTTGACAAACATCTGCTGCCATCTACCAGGATGATGATGAAACGAGGGTGGACATTTCAGCAAGACAATGATCCCAAACACACAGCCAAGGAAACTCTCAATTGGTTTCAAAAAAGAAAATAAAGCTGCTAGAATGGCCCAGCCAATTACCTGACTTAAATCCCATTGAAAATCTATGGAAAGAACTGAAGATCAAGATTCATAGAAGAGGCCCACGGAACCTTCAAGATTTGAAGACTGTTTGTGTGGAAGAATGGGCCAAAATCACACCAGAGCAATGCATGCGACTAGTTTCTCCATACAGGAGGCGTCTTGAAGCTGTCATTACCAACAAAAGCTTTTGTACAAAGTATTAAATAAATATCAGTAAGTGTGTTCAATACTTTTTCCCTGTGTCATTTCACATTATGTATGTACAGTCGTGGCCAAAAAAGACTTTGAGAATGAAAGTATTGGTCTCCACAAAGTTTGCTGCTTCAGTGTTCTTACATATTTATGTCAGTAGTTACTATGGTACAGTGAAGTATAATTACAAGTATTCCATAAGTGTCAAAGGCTTTCATTGACAATGACATTCAGTTTATGCAAAGAGACAATATTTGCAGTGTTGACCCTTCTTTTTCAAGACCTCTGCAATCCGCCCTGGCATGCTGTCAATTAACTTCTGGGCCACATCCTGACTGATGTCAGGCCATTCTTGCATAATCAATGCTTGGAGTTTGTCAGAAGTTGTGGGTTTTTGTTTGTCCACCCGCCCTCTTGAGGATCGACCACAAGTTCTCAATGGGATTAAGGTCTGGGGAGTTTCCTGGCCATGGACCCAAAATGTTGATGTTTTGTTCCCCAATCCTCTTAGTCATCACTTTTGCCTTATGGCAAGGTGCTCCATCATGCTGGAAAAGGCATTGGTCGTCACCAAACTGTTCTTTGATGGTTGGGAGAAGTTGCTCTTGGAGGATGTGTTGGTACCATTCTTTATTCATGGCTGTGTTCTTAGGCAAAATTGTGAGTGAGCCCACTCCCTTGGCTGAGAGGCAACCCCACACATGAATGGTCTGAGGATGCTTTACTGTTTGCATGACACAGGGCTGATGGTAGCGCTCACCTTGTCTTCTCCGGACAAGGTGTTTTCCGGATGGCCCAAACAATCGGAAAGGGGATTGATCAGAGAAAATGACTCTACCCCAGTCCTCAGCAGTCCAATCCCTGTACCTTTTGCAGAATATCAGTCTGTCCCTGATGTTTTTCCTGGAGAGAAGTGGCTTCTTTGCTGCCCTTCTTGACACCAGGCCATCCTCCAAAAGTCTTCGCCTCACTGTGCGTGCAGATGCACTCACACCTGCCTGCTGACATTCCTTAGCAAGCTCTGCACTGGTGGTGCCCTGATCCTGAGCTGAATCAACTTTAGGAGACGGTCCTGGCGCTTGCTTGACTTTCTTGGGCGCCCTTGACGCCTTCTTCACAACAATTGAACCTCTCTCCTTGAAGTTCTTGATGATCCGATAAATGGTTGATTTAGGCGCAATCTTACCGGCAGCAATATCCTTTCCTGTGAAGCCCTTTGTGCAAAGAAATGACACGTGTTTCCTTGCAGGTAACCATGGTTGACAGAAGAACAATGATTTCAAGCACCACCCTCCTTTTAAAGCTTCCAGTCTGTTATTCTGACTCAATCAGCATGACAGAGTGATCTCCAGCCTTGTCCTCGTCAACACTCTCACCTGTGTTAACGAGACAATCACTGACATGATGGCAGCTGGTCCTTTTGTGGCAGGGCTGAAATGCAGTGGAAATGTTTTTTGGGGATTAAGTTCATTTTCATGGCAAAGAGAGAGACTTTGCAATTCATCTGATCACTCTTCATGACATTCTGGAGTATATGCAAATTGCCATCATCAACACTGGGGCAGCAAACTTTGTGGAGAACAATACTTGTCATTCTCAAAACTTTTGGCCACGACTGTATGTATGTGTATATATATATTTTGCTCATACGTGTACTGTCAACTGTGGGACATAGAGATAGATATATATATAGGTCCCACAGTTGACAGTACACGTAAGAGCAAAAACCAACTCATGAGGTCGAAGGAATTGTCCGTAGAGCTCTGAGACAGGATTGTGTCAAAGCACAGATCTGTGGAAGGGTACCAAAAAAAGTCTTAAATGGAAGAAGTTTGGAATCACTAAGACTCTTCCTAGAGCTGGCCGCTCAGCCAAACTGAGCATTCGGGGGAGAAGGGCCTTGGTCAGGGAGGTGACCATGGACCTGATTGTCACTCTGACAGAGCTCTAGAGTTCCTCTGTGGAGATGGGAGAACCTTCCAGAAGGACAAACATCTCTGCGGCACTACACCAATCAGGTCTTTATGGTAGAGTGGCCAGACGGAAGCCACTCCTCAGCAAAAGACACGACAGCCCACTTGTAGTTTGCCAAAAGGCACCTAAAGACTCTCAGAACATGATAAACAAGATTCTCTGGTATGATGAAACCAAGATTGAACTCTTTGGCCTGAATGCCAAGCAGCACGTCTCAAGGAAACCTGGCACCATCCCTAGGGTGAAGCATGGTGGTGGCAGCATCATGCTGTGGGGATGTTTTTCAGCGGCAGGGACTGGGAGACTAGTCAGGGTAAAGGCAAAGATGAACGGAGCAAAGTACAGAGAGATCCTTGAGCGGTCAGGGCCTCAGACTGGGGCGAAGGTTCAACCTTCCAACAGGACAACAACCCTACGCACACAGCCTAGACAACGCAGGAGAGGCTTCGGGACAAGTCTCTGAATGTCCTCGAGTGGCCCAGCAAGAGCTCGGACTTGAACCTGATCTAACATATCCGAAGAGACCTGAAAAATAGCAGTGCAGCAACGCTCCCCATCCAACCTGACAGAGCTTGAGAGGATCTGCAGAGAAGAATGGGAGAAACTCCCCAAATACAGGTGCTAATCTTCTAGCGTCACACCCAAGAAGACACAAGGCTGTAATCGCTGCCAAAAGGTGCTTTAACAAAGTACTGAAAATGTGATATTTCCGTTTTTTTTGTTTTTATAAATTAAACTATTGGTAAATTAAACTAATAAAAACTATTTTTGCTTTGTCGTTATGGTGTATTGTGTGTAGAGTGTAGATTGATGAGGGGAACAAAATATTTAATACATTTTAGAATAAGGCTGTAACCTAACAATGTGGATAAATCAAGGGGTCTGAATACTTTCCGAACGCACTGTACATGCTCAGAATTAATTTGTTTAACTTTTATTTATTCAGGGGAACCCATTGAGACCAGGGTCTCGTTTACAATGGCGCCCTGAGGACAACAATATAGAAAATCACAGATTACAGAATCAACAATACAGCTTCAAACACCATATTGTACAATAATTTACATTAAATCCAAATAGTTGCAATTCTCATTCAACATTAATGTCATAAACTGCCCTAGAGGCACCAGAGAGTCGAGATGTAGGCAGTTTTGTAGGCTATTCCAAAAATGGGGGGCACTAAAACTGAAGGTGGATTTACCTAGATCGGTACGTACTATTGGAACCTCGAGAGTTAACCATTCCTGTGAACGGGTTTGGTGTCTCATATTTTTTTATTTTAACAGCAAAGTGAGGTAGGTCGGAAGCTTGTGTAGTAAAGCTTTGTAAACAAAAACGGGAGTAACCTATGCAGTGATGCGGATTAAAATTGTTATTTCTATCAAATAAGCTTCTTAACTAGGTCATCCGTATGTTTTTTTAAACGTAAAAAAAAGCCCAGATATTTATAGGTGGGAACCTGCTCGGTGAAAGAACCATCCAATGCATAAATATGTAAGACATCAAATATTTCTACGAGAATTAGAAAACAGCATACATTTAGTTCTGTTGTAGTTCTAATTCTACTTACCCAGAGAATCTGTTGTAGTTCTGATTCTACTAACTCAGAGAATCTGTTGAAGTTCTGATTCTACTAACTCAGAGAATCTGTTGTAGTTCTGATTCTACTAACTCAGAGAATCTGTTGTAGTTCTGATTCTACTAACTCAGAGAATCTGTTGTAGTTCTCATTCTACTTACTCAGAGAATCTGTTGTAGAATGGTGAGCGGAGCAGGTAGTACAGAAGCAGAAAGGCTCTCCTCCTCACCTCTGCCCTCTCCCGCCGGTTCAGAGATTTAGTGTCACTCATCAAACCAAAACTGGGGAGAGAACAGACCAGGGGTTCCCTCTTTATCTCACTCATGTTTCAGTGCCTCTTTCATGACACTGCTTTTAAATGGCCTGTACAGAAGAGTATGTGTACGGCTATTGTGTTTTAATAGTGGTACACATATCATGCATACTGTATATCATGTGTCCAGTCAGTGAGTGTATTTATTTGTGATTCCTCTAAACACATTTCAGTGTAAAGAAAAGAGCATGGTTACCTGGTCATTTCCATGGCTCCAGAGATGAGCCACGGTTTCCAGGAGCCTCTCCCACACATTCCCAGGCATAGCACTGTGTTTGGGAGCAGTGTTGAGGAAAACACACATACCCTCTGAAGTAAAACATTCTATAGTATTGACTGACTAGAGTTAGAAAGAGAAATCCTTGAGGTCACGGTTTCATTTAACATTGATTAGGTAAAATAGTACTATACTGTATATACAGTGCAGTGATGTATTCCACTAGTAAGGGACGTGCTGTTAAGATGAACAGAATGCTTCTAGGCCATACAGAGTTATGATATAGAATCATACACCCATTTTAGCCAATGTACTTTATACCTGCCGTACAAGACCATCATCTATAGAGGCAGTAATCGTGTGATGACATTGTGCATGTTTCTTTCTCTAGTGTCTCTATGGCAGAGTCCCAGAGTAGGAAGGATACGGTGTACCAGTGGGCGTCCGATGTACATGGACTCTGCAATGGTCTCCTGGACCCCAAGGGCAGTGGGACAAGAGGCCAGATCCTCCTCCACACCACTCCTCTTCTCCCTGCTGGGGGCTCCCCACAGACGGGCATGCAGAGAGGGGGCTGTGTGAAAGGTAAGGGACAGATAGTAAAGTCCTGAGAAATAGTATTGGCACGGTCCTGAATGCGTGCATTGATCTGGAAAATGTGTAGTGTGTGTGTGTGGTCTTACCACTGCCCAACGGCCTCATCACCCTGCCTGACCGCTGGCCCACGAAGGAGGTGTCATCCTGGTGGCCATCATGGCCCTCATCTGTAAGCAGGGAGAGGTACACAAATATATTTAGTTCCAGGTTGTAGTTCCAGGTTGTCTAGATTGTAAACTCTGTAGTATATGATTCGGTCCTGGTGCGACCCAGAACATTGGCACATTGGTTATAGCCAATGAGATAGCAGAACAAGAAGCAGACACACACAAAAAAGTTTTGGGGAATCAAATTAACAAGGAGTCATGTTTAAGTTGTACTGTTTGGATACAGCAGTATCTGCCAGACACCGTGCATTATAAAAAATGTGTTAAACAAAATATGTCCGCCGTGCAAACTCTTGACTTCTGTTACCACTGCCGAGCTGTGCCTCCCTGTCCAGTGGGGTAATAGGAGGGGAAGTCTGCATGCCAGATTTGTACCAGAAGAGCAGTAGGAGGCGCAAGATGGCTCTGGAGAAATGTTAGAGAGGGAGAAAAAGAACAGAGAGAGGGGAGTGAGGTGGAGGAGAGAAATGGAAAGTAACACCATGCAACATAAAATCCCAGTAACCATGACGTTTTTCAACAATCAGAGACAATCTAAAGAAAAGCACCATTTATAATATTAGATCTACAGGCTGACATCATCCCTTACTAATCCACGTATCACTGCATATCTCATCATCACTTACTAATCCACGTATCACTGCATATCTCATTGACCCTTACTAATCCACGTATTAATGCATATCTCATTGACCCTTACTAATCCACGTATTAATGCATATCTCATTGACCCTTACTAATCCACGTATCACTGCATATCTCATCATCCCTTACTAATCCACGTATTAATGCATATCTCATTGACCCTTACTAATCCACGTATCACTGCATATCTCATCATCCCTTACTAATCCACGTATTAATGCATATCTCATTACTGTTTGGTCTATTTGTGCATTATACAGAATTTTGTAGAGTGATCAAAAGGGATCATGTTAAAACGTTGGTTAGATATTGCTCCATGAGGGGTTCCCTCCTTCCTTACTTTGTGATCTGGATGAGCATTATGACCAGCCAGCGACCCCCCTCCCCCCACAGCTTGGTGGCCCCCATCTCCAGGAACACCTCCACGTACTCCACCACTGATAGCCAGGTGAGAAGCCTCTGCTGAGAGAGAGACTTAACAAACACAACCGCACACACACACACATACACACACACACACACAGGGTCAGGGATTGTACAGTCAGTGTCGATAGAACAGTCAGTTCCCTGTTTGATTTTTCTTCCATTTTGTGCCCAATGAACACAACCCAGCACATATTTAGACTATTGTGGACCTCACCATGGGTAAGGTTAGACTATTGTGATTGACCTGGTGGAGGTGGACCTCACCATGGGTAAGGTTAGACTATTGTGATTGACCTGGTGGAGGTGGACCTCACCATAGGTAGGGTTAGACTATTGTGATTGACCTGGTGGAGGTGGACCTCACCATGGGTAGGGTTAGACTATTGTGATTGACCTGGTGGAGGTGGACCTCACCATGGGTAGGGTTAGACTATTGTGATTGACCTGGTCGAGGTGGACCTCACCACAGCTAGGGTTAGACTATTGTGATTGACCTGGTAGAGGTGGACCTCACCATGGGTAGGATAAGACTATTGTGATTGACCTGGACCTCACCATGGGTAGGGTGCGACACAGCCTTTTGCGCAGAATGCCATCATTAAGCAGCACCAGCAGGTTGGAGGCAGAGTACACTGCAAAACACACAACAACAAACTGATCCACCAGTTGAAGTTCCTCAATGCTTCTGGTTTATGGTGAGGGGTTATACTGCAGTCAATAAAACATGAACTGTTAGGTCCTAACCTACCCAATTCAGAGATTTCGTGGGAGTCAGTAAATCGCCCTGTGAAATAGATACAAAAACAAATAAGAACTGATGGTATGTCAAACTGTTGTAATGTTGTTTCAATAACTTAGCTAAATATTTCTGATAATAATTAAAAATGTCATAAGGTAGAGCTATGCCTGCCATGGGCCATGTCAGGCTCTACACAGGCCCAATGCCAATGCCCTTTTTAGGCCTACTGACAACAATATGGAACAAATAGTTCCATTTAAAGTTTGCACTCTGAATCATGCTCTGCACCAGATGCGGAATTAGAGAATAACATTCATTTGTTTTCATGATCAAACAGGAGATTGTAGTGGTGAGAAGCACATCAGGCGATGCATGTTTTGGGAAGAGATGTAGGCAATTAGTTTGGCAAATTGGATACATTTCAGAGGGCCTATGCAGCGTTCAGAACAACTGGGAACTCGGAAATCTCCGACTTCAAACTTCAGTACGTTCAAGACAACTGGGAACTCGGGGGAGAAAAACGAGTTCCGATTAGGAACATTTGTTTTGAACGGTCATCCAACTCGGGATTCTTTCTAGAGCTCCGACTTTCCGACCAGACTATCACTGACGTCATGATTGACTTCTGATTTTTCTGAGTTCCCAGGTGTTTTTGAACGCTGCAAGCCACACGCTTTGGCTTACACTTTTTAACTCACCTGAAATTAGGTACGACAGCGTTCTTACAGTGTTCTCCAGTTGTCCAGTCGCTGCAGGGTTCTTTGTGACGAACTCCCGATAGCGCTCGTAGAGTCGGGTCAGTTTCTCATTGAACAATTTAGACATTGCATTAAACTGGTAAATCAAAACATGTACTGAAACGATCACCTACACATTATACAACACTTCCGCAATTGAAGTCTGCTTCCTGTGACGATAAACACTCATTCACAGCACTTCGATACAGCTACGACCGGAAAGGACTTTTCTTAGCATGTTAGAAATAACGTAGGTTATGAGACTATGGTTCATTTTAGGAAAAGGGTTATTTGTATAACATTATTATATATGTGGTTAGGGTTGGCAAAAATACTATCCTAACCTGCTACGATAATCACTTCCGGTCGTAGCTGTCTCCAAGTGGCGTGAAAAGAGTACGTCCCTTGCGGTGTCCCTTCGCGAGAAAAAATACTGCACACGGCGTTGAATTCAAACATTTTGGGTGTGTTCGAGCAGTAAGCTTAGCGAAGCAGACTGTAGACTAAAGTCGGCGAGTGAAGTCAGGGAGGTGCATCTGCGACAGCCACCAGTCGAACAATGTAGTGGTTTTCCAACAGCAAGGCCCAGATCAACATAGTAGTGCCAGCATAGCTGTTATTGTTTATTAACTTTTTTCTGTTTAAATGTCCAAATAAACTTTTTGTATACCTCCATATACAATGAATTGATTAGAGAGAAGTCTCAAATGTAACTTTAATGTGTATTCCCTGTAGCTTTAGAATCGCGGTAAAGTTGTTTCCGTTCGCGTGGGTCTAACAAAACACCACAATAATTGGTTGACACAATGCAGGTGATGACTGTATGGTGCAGTTGGTGAGAAGCGACTTCATATTGACCTGTGATCACATGATTTTTGTTAAGTTAATGCAGTACACATGTAGTTGCAAATTGGTAACATTTGTATACACAATGCAACACACTGAAAGGCAGTGACCAACATTGGTCAATATCTGGACAAAAATGATCTGCTCATGTGCTGAAGGCATGTTTTAAAGAGACAGGCACAGGGTACATTCAAGTTCATAATTGTTGAGGATGACTATGTTCATATTGTAGGCTAAGTTAACGATATTGCTTCTTCCCAAATATGGTTACTCTGACAATCTAACAAACACAGCTCAGGATATACAACCTCAGTAAAGATTTTCTCCATGTATTCTGTCACAATAAAACATGCTGTGGTGTAAAAGGGAACATTGACTTCTGTGAATTATTACAGGGAAATGTTACCGGGGTCCTGGGCGTGAAGGCCTGCTGGGCTGTCTGGGTCACAGTGACCTACACAGGATGTGCGAGGGGACGAGCTAGACCAGGTATACTTTGATGGGGTGCGGGCCACAATCAAATCTTCATCAGAGGCGAAGTGGCTCGCGGGTCTACGTACCCAAATCCATACCCACACATGCAGTCAGCCTTTTGGGGGCCTCACTAAAATATCAACCATTTTAAATCATTTGAAATGTTGATACATCAAAACACATATTTTATCAGCTTTATTATAATTAAGACATAAGGGTGACATATACATATACATATTTATACAACATGGTCATTAATTAAACTTCGATGAAGGCATCATTAATAAGAAGGTCTGTTATCTATGGCACACACACACAGGGAGGTTGGAGGAATAGCACAGGGTCAGCACCCCTGGAGCATTTAAGGGGTTAAGTGCCTTGCTCAAGGGCACAACAGCAGGATATCATGAGAGCTTTTATTTTGAAGACTGAAAACAGGAAGTTCAGTTTTGTGCTGCCTGCAAACATATTACATCCTCTAAAATATCAAAGTACAAGAACATACGGAAATATTATGCTTAAGAACTCTTTCCTAAAGTTAATGGGTAGGAATTGCATTATTAAATAAACGCAAGAATCACCTTTCTATGGCGGTGGTGCGCTCATAGTGTGAAATCAACACTATATTGTCCTATGCCGTTGTTTGTTATTTCATCATTTATTTATCCTTATTCCAGGTTTTCCAGGAGTCTATTATATGCAAGAGGGTGAACCGAACTGGGTTTAGGCTACAGTAAGAATGTCACGAGTTAAATCCGACTCAGATTTACCTACAGGCTCAAAGATGCAGAGAGTTATTTACGTTACTTACCTCATAGCTGCCCTGGATATCACATGTATGTTTTTACAGTTTTCCATTACTCCTGTAAGTATTTGTGTTTTAATGTCTATTCTATTCTACTCTAGTACCCACGTTATAAAAGTGGTTGTTATATGATTTGCCTATATTGATTGAGAAATAGAAAGAAAACGATGCCATTTACAGTATTTCAATATTTTCGATATCCAGAATGGCTACAAAAAGTAGCCTACATGTTTTTACAGTTTTCCATTACTCCTGTAAGTATTTGTGTTTTAATGTCTATTCTACTCGTACCCAAGTTACAAAAGTGGTTATTTTTGTTGTTATACAGTATGATTAGCCTATATTGATTGAGATGAGAAAGAAATCGATGCAGTTTATTTCAATACTTTCGATATCAGAATGGCTACAAAAAGTAGGCTACATGTGTTCTATGCATGCATTTGCTGTCAAATGTATTGTAGATATTTGCCATTTGCTAATAGGTTTGAACAGTTATAAATTAACGTGGGATTGTTGACATATTTGACACAGGATCTAAAAAAAGATTGAGAAAAATGTTGGCCTTACCTGGTCCTTCTTGAGGGCACCATAGTTTTTGATAGATGGTTGTGACTATGCGCTTTAAAAGCAGTATACCTATGACAATCTAATATGAATTATTATAATAATAAAAATATGTATATTAATTTAAGTTAGTGACCTTTCTCCATTCAGTATTTGGCGAAGAAGCTGGGATTTGACACCCTATGGATTGGCTATTTGCAAACCATGGTTGGTGTCATCCAATTGTTGGGAGGCCCGATATTTGGCAGGTGAGCAAAACTCTGTTGAATTAAATAAATAATCTCTTGCATACTGTAACCACAGTCTGCAGCTTCAATCTCCAACCCTGGTCAAAGACGTACAATTTGCTGCTGGCAGATTGAGCTTTAAAGTGCTGTCACTTAAATCTAATTGAGTTATGGTTCAATTACTTAGGGCAACGAACCATGCCGAGAGGGGTTATCAGACATGAGTCCAGACACAAGATTGCTTGTGTTATGTGTTGGTTGGCAGATTTCAAAATAGATCAGTATTATTTTTCTGTTGTCGATAGGTTTGCAGACCTTTTTGGGGCCAGGGCAGCAATGTGTCTATCATGTGCTGCTTCTGTGGTCTACTATGGGTTACTAGCAATAGCCGACAGTCCTCTCATGCTCTTCATCCACAAGCTCCCTGCTGTCTTGATGCATGGCTTGCCTGGTAAGTGCTACACTGCCTGTTATTTATTAAATGTTTATTTTAGCAGTCCCATTGAGACCAAGGTCTCTTTTTCAATGGAGCCCTGCATGAGACACAGAGATACAGATAATACCTGCTGTTCCCTTCATACTCAAACTCCCAGATAAGTCCCCAGCGTACATACCGTGCCTAGGACCTCCAGTACTAGACAGCCCTCTAACAGATCCTATAGGACCTCCTGTACTAGACAGCCCTCTAACAGATCCTATAGGACCTCCTGTACTAGACAGCCCTCTAATAGATCCTATAGGACCTCCTCTATTAGGACCTCCTGTACTAGACAGCCCTCTAATAGATCCTATAGGACCTCCAGTACTAGACAGCCCTCTAACAGATCCTATAGGACCTCCTGTACTAGACAGCCCTCTAATAGATCCTATAGGACCTCCTCTATTAGGACCTCCTGTACTAGACAGCCCTCTAATAGATCCTATAGGACCTCCTGTACTAGACAGCTCTAACAGATCCTATAAGACCCACTGTACTAGACAGCCCTCTAACAGATCCTATAGGACCTCCTGTACTAGACAGCCCTCTAACAGATCCTATAGGACCTCCAGTACTAGACAGCCCGCTAACATATCTTATAGGACCTCCTGCACTAGACAGCCCCCTAACAGATCCTATAGGACCTCCTGTACTAGACAGCCCTCTAATAGATCCTATAGGACCTCCTGTACTAGACAGCCCTCTAACAGATCCCATAAGACCTCCTGTACTAGACAGCACCCTAACAGATCCTATAGGACCTCCTGTACTAGACAGCTCTAACAGATCCTATAAGACCCCCTGTACTAGACAGCCCTCTAACAGATCCTATAGGACCTCCTGTATTAGGACCTCCTTTACTAGACAGCCCTCTAACAGATCCTATAGGACCTCCTGTACTAGACAGCCCTCTAACAGATCCTATAGGACCTCCAGTACTAGACAGCCTGCTAACATATCTTATAGGACCTCCTGCACTAGACAGCCCCCTAACAGATCCTATAGGACCTCCTGTACTAGACAGCCCTCTAATAGACCCTATAGGACCTCCTGTACTAGACAGCCCTCTAACAGATCCCATAGGACCTCCTCTATTAGACCTCCTGCACTAGACAGCCCCCTAACAGATCCTATAGGACCTCCTTTACTAGACAGCACCCTAACAGATCCTATAGGACCTCCTGTACTAGACAGCTCTAACAGATCCTATAAGACCCCCTGTACTAGACAGCCCTCTAACAGATCCTATAGGACCTCCTGTATTAGGACCTCCTTTACTAGACAGCCCTCTAACAGATCCCATAGGACCTCCTCTATTAGGACCTCCTGTACTAGACAGCACCCTAACAGATCCTATAGGACCTCCTGTACTAGACAGCCCTCTAACAGATCCTATAGGACCTCCTGTATTAGGACCTCCTTTACTAGACAGCCCTCTAACAGATCCTATAAGACCTCCTGTATTAGGACCTCCTGTACTAGACAGACCTCTAACAGATCCATATGTGTATCTATTCCCCATATGCGCCAGCATTACTAAAGTGTGTATAAGTCTCTCTTGTTGTGGTCCTCTCTCCTCCTCACCAGGAGCCCAGATGGTAGTGGCTGACCTGACAAAACCTGACAGGCGGGCAGAAGCCCTTGGCAAGCTGGGCCTATGTTTTGGCATGGTTGCTGGCTCCACCTTGGGCGGTACACTCAGCACACGCTATGGGTGAGTGAAGCACCTCAATGCTCATCGATTCTAGTCCAATCCGAGAGATTGAATTTAGCTGTGTGAGATCCCTGATCTGCTTTCCCAGGGAGACATTTGCTGCTTGTGTAGCTGCTGGTGGGAGCTTCACCAGTTTACTGTTGGTTTGGACGTTTATCCCCAAACACACTAAAATACAAGCCCCACAGGACAACACCGACAGTAAGACTCTACACCTACTTCACAACACTCTATTCAGTCTCTAAAGGGTTTGTGTGTGTGCTAAAGTTTTATCTGCTTTATCTGACACGTATTATGGCCTGTGTGATGTCAGGACATCCATGATGTGTGGTATTTGACATGTAACTTCATATGTGAGTTGCGTGTGACGTATTTTCCTGGTCCTTCAGAGAAGCGCAATGCCAAGTCAGTCTTTGACCTGGGCGAGATCACCAGACTGATGAAGTTCCCTGGTGTGGCCAAAACCTTCATGGTCAAGATCATGTCAGGTTTGCCATCAGGTGGGTGTCCTCCACTATTACGTAGAAGAGCACTTTATTCTCCATCTGGGAGGATGTCTTAGTTTAGACTCATCTGAGGGACAACTAATCACTTAGCATGACTGTGTCGGTGTAGAACTGGAACCAGTGGTGTAGTGAAGGGTCAAGTCACGTAACAGTTCACAGATTTTTTGGGGGAATAGCATTTATGCACGCGCTATGCAAACCAATGTTCAGTGTTTAACAATCTTAATAAAAACTACAACACCCCATCGCAACCAATGTTCAGTGTTTAACAATCTTAATAAAAACTACAACACCCCATCGCAACCAATGTTCAGTGTTTAACCCGTTAGTGTATTTTTGTGTGTATGCATTGAGTCCTTCTCAACAACCTCTAGGGATTCTGTCTCAGGTATCTTTCAGGTCATGTTCTCTGTTATTGCCATGGACTTCTTCCAGCTGAAGCCAGAGCATAATGGATACCTGATGGCCTACTTTGGGATCGTGTCAATGGTATGGAGCAGGGACGCTCACTACACTTACATTTAGTCATTAACAGACACTCTTATCCAGAGACACTTCCATTATATTTAGTCCTTTAGCAGACATTGTTATCTAGAGACACTTCCATTACATTTAGTAATTTAGCAGACGCTCTTATCCAGAGCGACTTAGTTAGTTCATCCACCTTAAGGTATCTAGGTGGGACAACCACATATAAGTCATAGTAAGTACATTTTTCCTCAATGAAGTAGCTATCAGCTAAACCAGTGCTAGTAGGAAAAGGCAAGTGCGAGTTAGTTTCTTCTATACGCCCTTTTTATTTTGTGGTATTTTGCACCTATGATGATAAATTAGCGATGAACTTGTTTGCATATCAGCTTGACTGGCGATCAGTGTTCACCACATTATTTGACCACTATATTCCTGGTTAGGACAACAGGATTTATTTGCAGTAATTCAAAGTTTAGTTGGCAAAATTCTCCTGAAATCTCAAAGATAGGATTTTATAGAGCAACTGAAAAATGAACTTATTTGTTCTAATTTTTCCAGGTAATCCAGGGAGGAGTGATTGGTCGGCTAACAGCAAAGTACTCTGAGAACTCACTGCTTCTCCTCTCCATCGGCTTGTCAAGTCTGGTGGGCCTGGCTCAGGTACAGAGGACTCATTTCATCTTGTGATAAACGCAGGGTTGTATATATTCATTAAGGCGTTCTGTAGAAAAACGTAAAAAAAAAACAAATTAAATTAAAGCAAGCACTTGGACAGGTTCAGTCCCTCCATTTCAGTTGTTTTTTTTCTTCCATTTGGTGCCTAATGAATATGACCCTGTTGTAAAACCTTTGATCTTGCTCTTAAGGTTAACATTTTGTTCTCTCCTTGGCAGGCCTTCATGGCTAACGTGTTCCAGTTCTGCTTCATCGTCCTCCCCATGATGTTCTCTCTCAGCGTTTTCAACGTCATCACTGACAGCATGCTGACAAAGACTGTGCCTTCCTCTGACACCGGTGAGACAATTAAGCGTTTCAAACACATTTAGAGAAATGTGAAGGGTGGGCATCAGTTAAACAGTAAATCATTGCCTAAATTAAAAAAAATATATAATAATAAACTTTGGCACCTTCCGAGAGAGAATCACACTGGTGTTGTCGTAAACATTCTGAAAGAAACAGCTTAGCATTTAAGTGCATCTTCTGTGTCTTTGCTCTAGACATTTTTCTGATTGGTTCTCTTCACTCTTCTGCAGGCACGATGCTGGGGCTGTGTGCCTCTGTGCAGTCTCTGCTTCGCACCATCGGGCCCACAATTGGAGGCTTCTTGTACCAGAACTACGGAGTGGCCTCTTTTGGGTTCATCCAGTTTGTTGTGAACATTGTAGCTTTTGTGTTTATGCTTAGAAACATGGCCAACAGCAAACATGAGCACAGAGAATGACATTCCATGGACTTAAATACACAGGGCATTTCAAAGTGACCTAAATATAATTTTGTATTAATCAGAGAATTAAATTATATTTGTATACTGAACATAAATATAAAATGCAACAATTTATTCATTAGTTAGTTCATATAAGGAAAATCAGTCAATTGAATTAAATTAATTAGGCCCTAATCTATGGATTTCACATGCCTGGGAATACAGATATGCATCTGTTGGTCAGATACCTTAAAAAAAAAAAAAAAAAAAGGTAGGGGTGTGGATCAGAAAACCAGTCAGTATCTGGTGTGACCATCATTTGTCTCATGCAGCGTGACATCTCCTTCTCATACAGTTGATCAGGCTGTTGATTGTGGCCTGTGGAATGTTGTCCCACTCCTTTTCAATGGCTGTGCGAAGTTGCTGGATATTGGCTGGGAACTGGAACACACCTTCGTACACGTCGATCCAGAGAATCACAAACATGCTCAATGGGTGACATGTCTGGTGAGTATGCAGGCCAGGGAAGAACTGGGACATTTTCAGCTTCCAGGAATTGTGTACAGATCCTTGCAACATGGGGCCGTGCATTATCATGCTGAAACATGGTAATGGCGGCAGATGAATGGCGTGTCAATGGGCCTCAGGATCTCATTACGGTATCTTTGTGCATTCAAATTGCCATTGATAAATTGCAATTATGTTCATTGTCCGTAGCTTATGCCTGCCCATACCATAACACCACGGGGCACTCTGTTCACAACATTGACATCAGCAAACCACTCGCCCACACGACGTACTGCCAAATTCTCAAAAACTGTTAGAGGCGGCTTATGGTAGAGAAATAAACATTCAATTCCCTGGCAACAGCTCTAGTGGCCATTCCTGCAGTCAACATGCCAAATGCACGCTCCCTCAACTTGAGACAAGTTCTACAGCTGCACCATCGAGAGCATCCTAACTGGTTGCATCACTGTCTGATATGGCAACTACTTGGCCTCCGACCGCAAGCACTAGGGTAGTGCGTACACCCCAGTACATCACTGGGGCCAAGCTTCCTGCCATCCAGGACATTATACCAGGCGATGACAGAGGAAGGCCCTAAAAATAGTCAAAGACTCCAGCCACCCTAGTAATAGACTGTTCTCTCTGCTACCACACGGCAAGCGGTACCGGAGCGCCAAGTCTAGGTCCAAAAGGCTTCTTAACAGCTTTTACCCCCAAGGACAGTTGTTTACTGGAGATGCAACTTAAATATTAAATCTTTCGTTGATTCTGATGTGATTTTTGTGTTTCTGTTGAACAGAAGGTATGGGGGTGATTGGCAATAAACCCATATTTTAGTAACTAGTAGATGTAAAGTTGTGAGAGTTGTGTTAGCTCTATGGAATCTCAATTTAATATTTGTTCAACTATTTCAAAGACTGAAGATACAAAATACATTTTTGGTTTAAAATCTTTTATTTCTTTATTTCAAGGTCTCACACATTACGTATTCCTATAAAGATCTCATCCCTCTGCTATCTATTGTTGCAACAAGCCTAACACCTGCTCAAAGCATGTTATTTTGTCACATAAAAGGTCAAAAACCCCAAGAAGGCTGTAGGCCTCTGTAACAGTTTTCTGTAATCATCTCTGCATTGCAAAAGTCAAATTCATCTATCAACCACTGTCCTCCCAGTCATAATATCAGAATAAAAAAAGGAATGATATGCAGTCCCGATAGGGAGAGGAAATTAAACCTCAATGGACGGCTGTATGACACGCTGCCAACCAATAACCGCACTGTGAATGGCACTTCACAGTGGAGAGCTAAAACTATCATTGTGTGACGAGTCAATCTACAGCACATGGAAGCTGAGGCCAACAAAGGGTTTCAGTGGTCTCACGTTCCCCTTCAATAGACAAACTGTTGCCTACTGGGATAGTTCACCCAAATGTCAGAATTGTTTCAGCATCCAGGTTGTTGTTGGGCCAGGGAATGACTACAACTACAAATAGCAGGTTATTATTACTTTGCTAAAGCAACCACAGACTAAGTGTCGCTATCGGTTACCCCCAGATGTGGTTGTACTCAAGAGTTAATTTTGGCACGCAATTTAGTTAACCTCAGTTTCACCTGTTTAACTTTATCAACACCAATCTCAGCCGCTAGTAGCTGTAGGAAAGTAACTGAATCCAAACCGTAATTGCGGTCAATCACAAAAAATAGATGATAGGTAAATGTTATAATATGTGATAATATTGGGATGATTTGACTGCTTTATGCGTAAATAGTGCAGTGATTGAATCAATTTGCAAGCCCTCACATAATATGCAGGAAATTGTTGATTTAGAATATTTTTTTAAGGAACCGAATAACGACAAATGAGGACAGAACTGTCGTTATGGGCGGAGAGGGGAAGGGGTGGAGAGGGGGAGGGGCAGAGCAGCGTCCTCCAGAGGCGCGTTCAGCAGGACGCAACAGTTTGCAGTGTTCAGATAGAAATATGCTATGTAGAACAAACATGCTTCTCTGAAATATAGATTAAGGAAACACTACAGCTCCAATAGTGGCATTACTATCTGCAACGGCTGAGAACGTTTGGCAACTGAAAGCCCAGGACTCTCAGCAGCCACTCTGATTGGTCTGGAGATACTCTTGGTACAGTTGCTCCTGGGCCTCGTAGAGTTTGCGCAGCTTCTTGGCCTGTCCCTTACTGAGATCCTTCCCCTCCACATCAAGCGTGGGGAAACCCTTTTGGAGGAGCAGAACGCAACTGTTAAAACACAATATTTAATAAAGCCTTGTAGCCTCAAGATATCAAGGAGGTATACAACTTGTGAATATTTACCGTTTCATCGAAGCCGGAATACTTGTCTGTTTCAGAGCGGAACATATCACACGGGGAGATTTTCATCTTTGCCAGTTTGGCCAACTGTGATGAAACAACCATGAACAGAGAGACACATCAATAAAACTACATCTAGACATAAGGCTGGTAATATTATTACTGCTCTCAGATCAGTTAGGAGAAGTGACACATCAATATACCTACATCTAGACACGAGGCTGGTAACATTATTACTGCTCTCAGATCAGTTAGTGGAGGGCTTGGAAGACAGTGGTCCTTCCATATAGATAGATAAAGGAATCTGTTTAAGCAAGGACATTGAGTCCTCTATCTCTATGGTCCTACTAACCTCCTGTTCCTGTTTCTTCTTGGCAGCCTCCTCTTTCTTCTTCTTCTTCTCGTCCTCCATCTTCTTTTTCTCATCCCTCTCTCTCAGAATTGTCTCTTTATCCACCAGCTTAACCACAGTGGGAAGGCCTAACAATGACAAGACAACACAGACAGTCATGATTGTGGCTGCTACTAGTTTTTTTTTTTTGATCTATGAAAAGGTGTGTGTGTGTGTGTTCATAGCGGTCAGTGCATTTACCTTCATGGTCTTCTAGACGCACCCCCAGCTCAGGTAAGGTGTCATCACGGACCACATCACACAGCTGTAGCACCTCTGTCACTGAGAACACAGACAGAGTCAGTCACCACGTCTACAAGCCTCACATCTCCAGCAGCAGGCAACAGTGTTAATATATATATATATATATGGAGAAAGTATTTACCATTCTGTTCTCTGGCGATTTTGCGAACAGATTCTCTGAAGTCTGACAGCACCTTCAGATAGGGCATCACTGTGTTCTCCATCTGCAAGGTGCCTCAGTTAGCTTGAGTGGAAACTTGCACAGAATCACAACGTCTATAAGAACACTGATATAATAATAACGATGATTTTTTAAAATCCCAAGTGTTACGCACGGATGCATACATTATATATATATATATATATATGGGTGGGTGGTCCCGGGAATCGAACCCACTATCCTGGCGTTGCAAGCACCATACTATACCAACTGAGCTACAGAGGACCACTACAAAATCTGAGGAGAGATGGTGGTGGCTAATCCCAAAAGTATATCATGTTGAAAGCACCTAGACTGCCAAGAAGCAACCTGGTATCTCCAGCTCAATACTTACATCCACATGGTGACCATCTCCTCCCACTGGGAATCCAATAGGCTCGGACCCTTCAATGGCCCCAAAGGTCTACAACAGACAAGGTTAGAGAAATTCATCACAACAAAGGATGAGGTGTCCTGATAAGTAAAAGGACTTATCATACCGCTTAGCTATAGTGGTGTAAATATCATGTGACCCGTTTTCCCTTTCAACATCACTTCTCATTTCTAATACTGAATGTATTCACTAGATTTATGTGATGGCACCGTTGTTTTGTCATGAGATGGCTCATTCAAGTGGGTTTATTTGGCACAGCCGACTTCAGCTCTAGTCTTGTGAGTGTAATACTGGGGTGTATTCACTAGGAACCAAATGGAACCAAACAAAAGCAAATGTTACGAAACACGGAGGGACTGAATTTTTCCAATAGGAACTAATTTTAATTTAGCAATTCAATTTACTAATTCATTTAGCAATGGTGTGCAATTAATTAACACACCCCCTGGTATGCTACATAAGCTCTCCCTCACCTTGAGCATGTCAGTCAGGTAGAGAGCGATGCTCTTCATCAGCATGCGGTTGGGCTGCAGCTTGGAGCTCTTTCTGCTGGCTATGTAGGTGTTGCTCTGGGTCACCAGCGCCCTCATCTCCTCCATGGTGCTGCGTGTGTCCACGTTGTCACATAGCGCCTCATGGACTGCTGCTTTACTCTCATAGAAACTACAGACAGGGACAATGTGAGTGGGGTTTCCTCTCGTATACACAGTGAGCTGCCTACGGGGGGCAGTCATTCAGAGCAGATTATTAAAGTGGTACTTTGTTTGAGTCCATAAACAGGGTTATCATAAAACATGACATTGCACGGAATGACAAAGGTCACATCAGTGCTATTTACCAAAATTCAGTTGTGAAGTTTGAAACACTGAAACTTTCAGATGTTTAGATTTTAGTGTGCCATACCTCGTAAGAGAGGTTCAAAAAATGGTAATTCCAGGCGAAGTTACTTTCATGACCACATAACGAAGGCATTATTACCAAACCTTCAAATAAAGTTGTACTTATCATTAACACCAGGCTTGTAACGTTTCTCCTCTCACCTCTTGTTGAGCTCCATCTCTGCTGCCTCCCACTTCTCAAACTGTCCGGTGATGTCACAGGGAGCTCGGAGAATGTCTTTGACGTTGAGGAAAAACTCCTGTGGAGGAAAGGAAGAAGACCAAATGAAAAAGAAAGTCCCCTTGTGGTCAGCAGATTTAAACAGTTGCACTTTGAAAATAAATCACTCCTACACTAACATGCTAGCTGCTCCTGTAGACTCTACGCTAGTTGGCAATGGCTCCATCAGGGCCGGCGCCAGAATGTATCAGTTGGACAGGCATTTGACTTCCACAATTTTGACAGATGCGCGCAAACAAGCAGCCGAGCGAGCGAAACAGCGCCCCTCTGTCTCAGTATGTGTAGCCCATCCATCTGATGCTATCTGGCCAAAAAGAGTATGGCATGTCAATGTTATGAATGGGTTTTATAGTAAAGACATGTAACTTAACTGAAAACATGCATTACCTTTTAATGTGGCATGAACACAACCAGTCATGACATTTTCATCCGAATGTTAAACAAATCACTTAAAAAAGTAGGTTACCTTTGTACGTTCTTCCCAAATAATCAAGTGTCAAACTATCACCGGAAAAAGCATCCGAGCGAGCAAAGCAGCACCTCTGTCATATTATATGTAGTCCATGTATCTGATGCAGTCTGGCACAAACAATGATGACATTATACTCTTTTTGGCCAGACAGCATCAGATACACGGGCTACACATACTGAGACAGAGGGGCGCTGTTTCGCTCGCTCAGATGCTGGTCAGCGTCCATCTTGGTCAAATAAATAATCCATTTTGAAATATTTTATTTAGACGGGTAAGGAGGTACGGTAGGGCGGGCCAAGCCCCTTAAGACCCGCCCATAACGCAGGCCCTGATACAGGCCCCCTAAGACCCGCCCATAACGTCAGCCCTGGGCTCCAGCAACTGCACACAGAGGCATAAAAGGACTTAGCTGCCAAAATGTAAAATGACCCCTTTAAGGACGATAGAGGTGCACCCCTGGGCTATATCACTTACATTCATGAATTTCTCGTAGTGGACAGCTGACTCCATGGTGTTGGAGGAGTAATCCAGGGTGTCTTTCCAGGAATGCATCAGGAAGGCTAGACGGAGCTGCCGAGCTGAGGGGAACACAGAACAGCTGTTAGCTTGCACGCAGACGCCACCCACGCACACTCCTGACACCCGCATTCTCATAACATGAAGCCATTGTTTTTGTGGCTACTGAGAAGTTGCTTCACCTGTGTTCATCGCCAGAGCATCCTTGATGGTGATGAAGTTCTTGAGAGATTTGGACATCTTGCAGCCTGCGATGGTCAGGTGACCAGTGTGCAGGAAGTAGCGAACCCAGTGGTCGTTCTCAAAGTAAGCCTGCGTGGACAAGTATCATGCTTGTTATTCCAATCACTTGAATACTAAGGTTGCGTTCCAATACCCTACCCTTCTCCCCAAAGTGTGCACTCGTTCACTTGCCCTTGTGGACTTATAACAAACTAACTGGTATAAGAAATATACTGCTACTATAGCCCATGCTCACACCTTCCAATGCTTTCATATCCTAGAGGGGGAGTGAACAAGTGCACACTTGGAGTGCACACTCGGACCACCGTCCATGTCACAGAAACAGATCACTTGAGACTAAAACTCTTACCTCGGACTGAGCCAACTCATTATCGTGATGGGGGAATCGGAGGTCAAACCCTCCCCCGTGGATGTCCATGGACTCTCCCAAGATGGAACCAGCCATAGCGGAACATTCGATATGCCAGCCTGGCCGTCCCTTTCCCCAGGGTGAGTCCCAGGACGGCTCCCCCGGCTTGGAGGCCTTCCACAGGGCAAAGTCATTCTGTGACCTCTTCTCAATGAGCTGGTCTGCAGAGACACTCAGATCTCCTGCAGTACAGTGGACAGCCAATGACTCACATACATTGTTTGTTTGTTTGTTTTTTTAAAGCGCATTATAAATTATTATTATTATTATTATTACCCTCTCCCTCCTGCAAAGCTTTCATGTCACCGACCGCTTCAGGTACCAGCTTGCCGTACGCATGCTTCTGGCTGGTGGCAAACTTGGCTGTGTCAAAATAAACTGAACCGTTGGATTTGTACCTGCCGACGGGAAAATAAAAAGAACCCGACAGAGAGAGAGAGAGGGATGAACAAAGACTTGTTTTAAAAAAACTATATAGAGGGGGCTTGAGTGATAACAGAGACCATCTCTCCCTTACCCGAAGCCATTGTCTAGGATCTTCTTCACAAAGTCCACAATCTCTGGGCAGTACTCGCTGACCCGGGTGAGTACGTCTGGGGGAAGGACCTGTGGGTTACACACAGAATAGGTGGGGAAATCTGTAATTTCACAACCATCATCAGATTGGCACTAGAAAATGTGTAATTTTAGTAGTAAAATATGATTAACAATTGGAAACAATCTTATATTACTGCTTAAATATGGGTTATGTCATAGGACCCTGTGTTTCTGCACAACCATCTGACATGAGATTTGATCCTGTGTTTTATCTGAGGATGGTGCTGAACCATCTGACATAACAAGAAAAGGGGCCATTTGTTGAAAACACTTTAAATAAAAAAGGTTAAAATTCAGGTCATGTGACATGATAATTATGTGTACTTCCAACTACATCCAAGATTACTCCTCTGATAAGGAACATTGACACTAGAAAAGTTCATAGTAAAATACGATTAACAATTCATCATAAACTGGGTGGTTCGAGCCCTGAATGCTGATTGGCTCACAACCGTGGTATATCAGAGTAATGAAAAAACACATTTTTACTGCTCTAATTATGTTGGTAACCAGTTTGTAATAGCAATAAGGCACCAAGGGGGTTTGTGATATATGGCCAATATACCACGGCTAAGGGCTGTATCCAGGCACTCTGAATTGCGTTGTGCGAAAGAACAGCCCTTAGCCGTGGTATATTGGCCATATACCACACCCCCTCAGGCCTTATTGCTTAAATGTTATATTAGTGCTAATATATGTGTTGTGTGTTTCCACCTACATTCAATGCCTCCATGTCCTTGTGGTACTCCCCTTCCCAGAACTTAGGGAGAAGAGAGAAGATGGAGTTCTCGGTCACCTGACTGCCAAACTGTGCATCCAACCAATCAGACAGCAGGTCTTTGGCCTCCTCCAGTAACACCTTCAAAAAGAACAAAATAATACATTTGACTTCTCTGTTGTCTCTTGTTTTCTTTTTCGTAAAGTGTGTCGCACAGGAGGTTGGTGGCAATAACTGGAGCGGAATCAGTGGAATGTTATCAAGTACATCAAGCACATGGTTTCCTGGTGTTAGAGGACATTCCATTATTATGAGCTGTCCCTCAGCAGCCTTCACTAGACTGTGTCGAGACAATAAAATGTGACTTGACTAGGTAGCTCAGTCCAAACCTCTGGAAGTGTATTTGACTTGTCAGGAACCATAGAGATCCATGTTGTTCAGCAGGAAAGTAAATCTTACCTGAGCCAGGCGTTGTATGTCAGCCTCCGCAGCCTTTCTCTCAAACATCTCAGGAAGGGGTCCAAGGGCAACAGAGACGGCAGAGTCCAGCCTCTCCAGCATCTGTTTCTTGTCTGGGTCTGTGGTCTCAGCCAGCTTGGCCAGGAAGGGCTGCAAATATATATATATATATATATATATGGAGTGAATGTAATGTTAGAGGTGGTAAAGTTTACCACTCTCTCTATATATGGGACTGGTTCATTCGCACCCACCCACCACACAGGGGTGAACTTTAGAACCTGAAAGTATGCCCAGGACATGCCAAACACTGTTCATCAGATGACCAATCACACAGCCAAATCTGTAAATAATGACTGATTAATTTGTCATGAACTTTATAGACACTATAACAGTTTGATGTCCTACCCCTCTGGCAATAAGGACATCCTGCAGTATCTGGACAGCCGCTGGCTTCTTCTCCCTGTACTGTTCCAGGAGGTAGTTCTGTCTGGCCCGCTTGATGATCTGACAGACAGACAGAAATTATCACTAACCAGTCAGGCAACCATTCAATTTGCACAACATGTTGTTTTGTACAATCACTGCTTCATTGCTGGTTACCTTGTCATCTATGTCAGTAATGTTCATGCAGTAGAAAACGTCATATTTGAAATAGTTCATCAGTATCCTTCGGAGGATATCAAAAGATATGTACGATCTGGAAAACAAAGGAATCAATCATTCGAGTTGGACACCGATTTGAACGTTCTACAGCAGGAAATAGTCTTAGTTCTAGACTATTATTTTCAAGAACAGTTATGAGTCAGGAAAGTATAACCCTTGTTTCCGTCTGTTCCATAAAAATGTAATCATTAAAAATGCACTACGCAGAAATCACTCCATTTACTGGTTGCTAAAATTCTAATAGTTTGCCCAATTTCAGTTTATATGACAAAACAAGCAAGTATAGTGTAGAGAATCATTGTACCATCCAAACGGATGTGAAATATATTTTCCATAACCCCAAATGTAGTATTTTCAGCTGGTGTACAAAACCGAAAGTAAAAGATGCAAAAACTATACTTCAGAATGGGAGGCATAGAAATAGCACACATAGAACAGATCTACCGCTTCTTAGACTGGCTTTCAATGAAAACGACAGATCTAACACACACATTTCTATGTGAATTCTGTCAGGTCGGCCAAAAAGTTACATATTGCACCTTTAACGTAATTGAAATGCCAGTTAGGTGAGCTGTAAGCCCTTATCAGGGTTGCCACCTCAACTTTATCTTCTTCTTTTTGTTACTATTAGACTAAACCTACGGGGCTAAACAGCTCTTTGCGGTGAGGTGTGGATGTCGCAAACTGCTAGTCTTGTTACTTCCTGAAGTGAACTTTACCTGGCATGTCCCATGTGAGAGGCATCATAGACAGTGGGTCCGCAGCAGTACCACAACACCTGGTTTCCATTCTGGGGAACAAACAACTCCTGCAATAACAGTCTGGTATTAATAATAGTAAATGCCATTGAGCAGCACTTTTATCCAAAGCGACTTACAGTCATGTGTGCATACATTTTACATATTGGTAGTCCTTGGAATCAAATCCACTACCCTGGTGTCACAAGTGCCATGCTCTACCAACTGAGCTACAGAGATAGGCTCAAAATCTAAATCTTTATGGGTACATTGACATTCAGTGTCATTCTTTCCCATTTGATCATAAGGATTCAGCCATCCAAAAGGGCTCTCAAACAAACAAAACCAAAAAAGGTAAAAATGTCACCTTGGTGCGTGTGAGGCTGTTGTAGAGTCGCAGCTTTGGCAGGTTTGACCCGGCTGGGGCAGACCAGGGGGGCTGGACCCTCTTTCCCTTTACTAAAACACACAGGACACATTTAATAAGAACATTGGTCAAACTTTTCTCTGAAGAGGGCAAGCTGTTAAATGGTGTCACATTTAAGGTTAGGACAATTATTACATTGAATTCCCTAAAATCCCTGGATTCCCCAAAACATTGGAGACATTTTAGTGATTTGAGGGGGCAACTGTCTTGAGGCTATGCAAGCCAACGCTCTATTCTGATGACAACCCCCCCTGGTCTCCAGAGCACACCATGCAGTCTGTGGGACTTCATCAAAGCTGCAGGCCTGCTATCAGTAGTCTTAATTAGCGAGGGAGAGGGGTGGAAAGCAACACACTAGCTAGCCCTCAATATGTATGTCACAAACAACACAAAACCCACACAGGAATCAAATCTAATGTTATTTTTCACATGTGCCAAATCCATGGGTGAAATCCTTACTTACGAGCCCTTAACCAACAGTGCAGTTATAAGAAAAATAAGTGTTAAGTAAAAAAATACTCATACTTTCAGGAACACAGGTGTGATGGGAAAATTCAGGGATGGGAAATAATCAAATTAAATCAACCAAACGGTGGTCCTCCTGCCACTAGCCTTTAACACTGTTGACAAAAGAATACAGGCCAAAAAAGCTACGAGTCCATATTGAACAGGGGCTTGGGTATTATCTGACACTACGAGTCCATATTGAACAGGGGCTTGGGCATTATCTGACAATATGAGTCCATACTGAACAGGGGCTTGGGCATTATCTGACACTATGAAGCTTCTATGAAGCTCTTGCCCAGTTTATTACTCCTGAAATTAAGAAGGATAGGCCTAACAGCTTTAAATGTAGCATTTCATTTTAGAGGGGCTGCCAGCAGATCACAAGGGTATAGCCAGAAGCCTGAATCTAAAGTTACCAGCTAGTACCATTTATGGTTATACTACTGTATTCCTGGAAAAGGTTGAATTGAGCTTTCGCTTTCACTTTCACAATGAATGTCCCCTTTCATTGAACCCATGTCCGTGACAGTAAAAACATTTGTTTTTATAGAACACAAGTCATAACAAACGCTGGAGACAGTAGCTGTGAAAATGTTGTGACCGGTGTACCGAGCATCACGAAGCCAACAGTCCAACGGTCAGAACCATTTTCACAGAATACTCATAGCCACTGTCTCCAGAGCTTGTCAAGACTCATGTTCTGGAAAAAAATAACAAATTGTCACATACACCAGATAGGTGCAGTGAAAAATGACAGTCATTGTGAAAGCAAAAGCGCTATTCAAGCTTTACCCGCAAGCCACTCTTGCCCCCACCCCCATAAAAGGAGCCCATCCCAAGTGGCGCAGTGCATCTCAGTGCTAGAGGCGTCACTACAGACAACCTGGTTCGAATCCAGACTGTCACAACCGGCTGTGATTGAGAGTCCCATAGGGTGGCAGCCAAACTTTTTGAGTTTGGCTGGGGTAGGCCATCATTGTAAATAAAAATGTGTTCTTAACTGACTTGCCTGGTTAAATAATGGTTCAAATAAAAAAATCCCTGATTTAAATAATTAATTTAATTGACTATTGAAATAGTTATCCTTACCGTAGCCGACATTCAACAATCCAAAGTGACCATGCACTATTAGTCTAGCTAACAGTAGTAGCAAATATTTTCACAAGCCAACTAGCATTTATGGTTATACTACCATATTCCATGAACTTGTTGAATCGAGCTTCTGCTTCCACAATTAATGTGACAATACAACGTTTATAGAAACAGTAGCTATGAGTCTTCTGTTAAAATAGTCGTGACTGGAGCACGGATACCGGTCAAGACTATTTTCACAAAACACATATCTACTGTCACTCTCCAGCGCTTGTCATGACTGTTCTGGACATTTATTGTGAAAGCTTGATTCAGCATTTGCCAGGAATACGGTAGTATAACCATGAGTAGTACTACTAGGTAGATGGCACTGCAATTGACATTGTAACGGGATTCAATTTAAATACATTAGGGACGCTTGATCACACCGGCAGCATAAACCAGAAGTACATTAATTTCCACTGGAACGATGCGTTTACCTTAAAGCATTGCGTTGCAGTGCGTTCTGTGGTGAATACGTTGAATTTATCGAACGTATGAATCAGATTGTATGCGTAGATGGCTTAACATAAATGGTAGCAGAAGGTGCATTTTTAACTTTCGTTGTACACATCTCCAGAAGATGCTGAGTACCATTTTTCACAATGACGCTGTAGGTGTGTATAATGGTATTAATTTAATTGACTATTGAAATAGCTACCATAGCCAACATTCAATATCCTGCAATAATTTCAAGTCTTAGAACGCGCCTCAAATTATGAATAAACGCAATTGACTTCAATAGCCGCTGCTGATATTTGTAAATATATTTTTAAAAACATGCATCGATTACAATCCTTACCTAACTCTCCCGAGTTTGACATCTCACCAGTCTGCAATTTCTGATGCAACAATAACGTACCCGGGCGTAGACTCTCGAGCAATGACTGAATAGTCGAAACATCCACGTTACCTCCCGTTCGCTTAAGGTCGTCACTAGTTACCACAGCCACAACGTCAGAAGCCTCAACCAATCAAATGAAGAAATGTGATTACGCGAATGCCGGCTCAGAAGGAAAGGAGGTTGGGAGAATGTGCTGCTCGCTTTCTTTAACTATAATAAGGACAAAGAAAAACAATTTTACCTCAAATCTAATTGTGCTAATTGCAAAATGTCATACTCATAAATTCACTAATAAAAAAACACTCTTCCTTGTTTTCTATAGGGAATTCGAGAGATACATAAAGACCATTCTACATTCTTCCAATAAAAAAGTTGTTAAAACAATCCTTTAAGGTGTTTGTATAATCTGTAATTTGTTTGTACCCCCTAGCCTATGTTATCATTGTCTGTTTGTATACCTCTTGTTTGCATACGGATGTTTTTGCATACGGATGTTTTTTGTCGGTACTAGTTAGATGTACAACTAAATGCATTCAACTGAAATGTGTCTTCCGCGTTTAACCCAACCTCTGAATCAGAGAGGTCCGGGGGCTGCCTTAAATCGACATCCACGTCTTCGGCGGCCGGGGAACAGTGGGTTAACTGCCTTGCTCAGGGGCAGAACCTTTCGGTTACTGGCCGAACGCTCTAACCACCAGACTACCTGCCGAGGCGACTCCAGGATGCTGGCCTTCTATGAAGAGTTGCAAAGAAAAAGCCATATCTCAGAATGTCCAATAAAAAGAAAAGATGGGCAAAAGAACAGACACTGGACAGAGGAAGATATGGATTTTTCTTTGCAACTCTGCCTAGAAGGCCAGCATCCCAGAGTCGCCTCTTCACTGTTGACGTTGAGACTGGTGTTTTGCGGGTACTATTAATGAAGCTGCAAGTTGAGGACTTTTTTTTTTTTAAATGCTAGCTAGCTATGGCGCCATACAGAATCAAGCTAGCGTTTGATAGCTTACAAAATAACTTTTACCTAATCGATTTTGGTAGCTAGTATCAGACTACAACTTTAGTTACAAACTCTTAATAACAATGACTTGGACAATGGCTTCCAAAAACGTATTACAAAGCCATTAAAAGAAAGACATTTAAACTTACCCACTGACAGCTAACAGCTGGGATTCATTGGTGGTCTGTGGTAAACTGGTGACGCACGTCATGATTGACAGGTGGTTGCGCTAGACAACACGGCCCATGTGAGCTGTCACCGACCAACCAGTGTAGAGTATGCTGGTCTATGAAAACCAAATCTAAATTGGTTAGAAGAAACATGTCCCACCTACCAGAGCTTCTGCTCTCTCTTCTTACTTGTACATCTACAAATCGTTTTGTCAATAAAATACTGTGTGATTGTGCGTAATTGACATGCGTAGGTGTACAGGAGCAATTCTTGCTCGCAAATATTAATTTACAAGTTTGCAAATGCGATTACAACTACACCTTTTTTTTATTGTTCAGTTACACACTTGCAAATTGTGTTTACAACTACAAATCTATTCTACACGCTCAAATCATTATGTCAATTATTTACATCCATAAGGGTTCATCTGCCCAGCGTAGACCACTGAGGTATAATAACAACTAGACTGTGTCCAATATGTACAACCTAAATTTAAGGTAATCTAATCAAAGTGGACCCCTTGCCTTTTGGCTGATTCATATGTGGTTTCTGGGTAGGTGAAGGTAATCCGAAGTGGGCTTGTGATAATTGTTTGTGTTTCTGTAAGAGGGAGTCGGCACTCCAGGTCACACGAATGAGGACAAGAGCGGTGACTTGTTTTTCTCTTAAGAACAGGGCGCCATTGAAAGGAGTGATTACTGAGATAGCGGTAAATGCGAAGGTGGATCAGATGAAGGGGAAGATTCCCGGTGTTTGCTTGTCGTTTGGTGCGACGCAGACAGGGTGGCGTGAGTGGTGAAACAGAAGAGTCATTGTCTGTTCTTTTGAGGTTGGGTCTTTGTCCGACAAAGTGATGTTAGGATATTTCAGTTATCCCGAACAAGATTTTGTGCCGAATCCATTGTTGTTACAGGTGTCAAGCTTATGGGCATGTGTCAGCAGTGTGTAGGAGGGTGGTTCCTAGGTGTGTAGAAGGGCATGAGACAAAGGAATGTGTAATATTAGGTAGACAGTATTGTGTTAATTGTAGGGGTGTCCATGGTGCTGTGGATCAGAAGTGTCCGGTGCGATTGAGGTAGGTTGATGTTAGAGTGGTGCAGAGGGTGTCGTATGCTGAAGCAGTGAAGAAAGTAGAGGAATATGGGTCAAGGGTTAGGGATCCTGAGAGGATCTGTGTGAGTAGTAGGGATTGGCCAACGAGTGACATATGCTTAAGTAAGATTGGCTTCTTAGCGTTTATAGCAATGCTTATCGACTGTACCGCAGGGATGGAACGTAAGTCACAGAAAATAGAGGTTGTGGTGGGAGCAGCAGAGAAGTATTTGGGTGTACGAGATTTGACTTCAGAAGAGTTAATCGGGTGTGTTGCGTGGTGGTATCCCGTCCTCCCAATCCGTTGGACTCACCAAAGAAGAAGTGCACTAGTACAAGATAAAATCTGTCTTCCTCCATCAGGTGGCGGTGTTTCGTTGTTTCGCCCACCAAGCAATGATTTTTTTATGGTCATCGAGAGTGTTGAATTTGGTCAACAAAAAAACTAAATGGCTCAGTGAGGTTTATTTGATCGAATAGACGTTTCGTAATACTCAAGTTATGAGTGTACTGATATGTAGGACATCCGGCAACTTTGAGAAAAAACACTTTATATGAGTTGTCTCGAGATGGTTATGCATATTCATGGCATGAGGCTAATAGCATACCACCTCTCTTCATTGAATTCAGGCGGTTGTTGTCAACAACCCTCATTAAATATTCAAAATATTATTACAATAATGAGATGTATCCACCAATCCAAAGAAAGGATAGGCAGGCGCTAGCCAGCCCACTGTGCCGCGCACAGGGAGTAGCGCGAGCAGCGACTACGTCATCACGTCATCCAAAAACATGGCAGACATAGGATGAATATAACATGTTAATCTCTATCTTCGGCTGTGAGTGATGAAAAAAAACATCTGCCTCAGTGACAATTATTTTAAAATCATATCTGCCTCAGTGACAATTAATTCAATGGGTGTTTTGTGCACAAAGGTGATGACTAAAGTGCAGTGCTTGACTGAAATCGGTTCTGGTATTAATTGTAGGTGCAGAAGCTCCATCATACTTTTGATCTAATATTCTATAAGAGGAACTGGAGCTCAAGCAGTAGAACATGTGAGGTGCAGGTACTCCGCTCCGGTGAGCTCCTGCCCAAGTCAAACACGGTCTTTATTAGGAATTCTAAAATCTGTCTTCTCTATGTGTCCGTCTTTCTGGGACGGGCGTCAGTTAAACTGCAGTACCGAAGCCAAACTATAGGAGCAGTCAAAACTAGACTAGACAGTCAGCCTTGAATATCCCCTATCCATGCAACCTGGAACGTGCCAGAGCGTCCGACGTAGCCTACTATCCAGCGTGTTGTACCTAGCTAACTTGGTGTCGTTGAAATCGCAACTGAAATGTACTTCAACTAAAATATTCAAAAGGAGTCATTTGAAGATACTATGTGAGTTTGTCGATTTCACCTGCTATCAAACTATTTAGCTAGCTAGCTGTCTAGTTACCGCTATCCAGATAGCTAACGTTAACATAGCTAACTAGCCAGCGCTTCCCACACTTTGCTGATAGCTAACTAACGTTGTTACCTACCTACCTAGCTAGCTAGTTAACTAATGGCAGTACAAGCGGCCCGTTAGTTAACGGATGAATTTCACAACAAATATCTAGTTATATTAACCAAACAAGGCAACTGACTAGAATCTTTCTGCCTTGTAATTCACAAAGTAGACTCGGCATTAACGTTAGCTAGCTAATATCAAATATATTTATAACTAACCCCTTCTGTCTGTGCTGACCTCTTGCTTGGAGACCATGGTTCCGTTGATAGTGTGGTTGCGTTTCAGGCCATCTTTTATGCAGGCGTGCTGCGCATCTGTCAGTGGCCAAACTCAAATAGCCCTGCTTTATCACACCATCACATAACGTTACCCATAACGTTACTAGATTTTTGCTCAGTGAATGGAACAAATGCTTCCCACCACTTGTCACATCTGTTTGAAAGTAGGTCCTTTCTAAGTAGCTCATTAGAGTGATTAAGTCCTTTCTAGCTAAGTAGTTTACGAGAGAAGGTCATTTGATTCTAGTAGCCTGTATGCTTCAATTTGTATCTTGTGATGAAGAGAGTGTGTTTTGGTGATGTTTTGTCATGTGATTTTTGACTGTAGAGAACCTCTGGCAGAGTCATGGCAGAAGCTCACCAGGCTGTGGCGTTCCAGTTCACCGTCTCTCCAGACGGCATTGATCTGCAGCTGAGCCACGAGGCCCTGAGACAAATCTACCTGTCTGGCCTGCACTCCTGGAAGAAAAAGTTTATCCGCTTCAAGGTGCTCCATTACTTAAATTGTATTCCATAAACTTTGTCTCAAGGGAAATTGCCACCAGGCATACCAATACCAAGTTATACCAGACATACAACAGCAGATTACATAAATACAACCAAGAGTGACATTGATGTGTCAATCAGCTTAATATAATTTCCTCTACAGAATGGGGTGATGACCGGTGTGTACCCTGGCAGTCCCACCGGCCTGATGTTAGTGGTGGGGCTGTACATGGGGAGGGCAAAGTATGTCCAAGCTGACCCTTCCTTGGCACTGTTCACCAAAGTTGGTGCTCACCTGCCTGTTAGGTAAAGTCTCAACTCACTCACTCAATATCCTATGATGCTTACTAAACTTTGAAAAATATAGAATCACATAGATAAAATTACAATGAAGGATGTTTGTGGCCAGTAAGTGATGCTTTAACTCTCTCCTTGCAGTCGCTACATGTCCTTTGAGAACCAGCAGGTGGTTGGGGGTGTGTTAGTTGGTACAGGGCTCTGGGTGGCTATCTTCTTCACCATGCGAACTGCACTCAAGTGGCTGCTCTCCTGGCATGGATGGATGTATGCCAGTCACGGCACCGTGCCATGGAGGACACGCATCTGGCTGGTGAGTCGACTGTAAACAACCATTCTATGTGTTGCCTCGTGGGAAACAAATGCCTGGTAGAGGCAGAAATATGATACCTAGAAGGCTCATATCATATGTCAGAAATATTTTTTCTGACCAAATATACAAAAGACTGGTGGGAAAAAAATATGAACTTTGTATTTGAAGGTAGACTTCTCCTTTAACATAATTGTGAGTGCAGGTACTGGTGAAGATCTTCTCCGGCAGGCGAAATCCCCAGTTGTACAGCTTCCAGACATCATTACCACAGCTCCCTCTGCCCTCGGTGAAGGACACCATCAATAGAGTGAGCAACAGAAACAAAACACATCTCAGCTTATCCCCCAAAACATTTTATGGATTAAAACCATTTACTAGAGGGGTACAATGTGGCTATTTATAGAACTCCTGAAGGTGTGCAATGTTAGATTGTCATGTCTGTTTCCTCTGCTAGTACCTTGAATCTGCCCGTCCGCTCATGGACGATGAACAGTACATGAGGATGGAGGGTCTCGCCAAGGATTTTGAGAAAGGCCTGGGTCCTAGACTTCAGTGGTACCTGAAACTCAAATCCTGGTGGGCTACAAACTATGTAAGTCACATTAATTAATATTGTTTTCATCAGATTTTCTTAGATAGCTTCATCCATTTTTCATAACTTTTCGTATGATGATTCTGACATGTCCATCTCCCTGCTTGTCTGGCTGTTCTCAGGTCAGTGACTGGTGGGAGGAGTACATCTACCTAAGAGGCCGTGGACCAATCATGGTCAACAGCAACTACTATGCAATGGTAAGAGTCAGAACTAGCATCATATACAATCAAGCTGCTAGGAATGTAATACTATCACAGAGTTTCTAAACCCAGAGGCGCAACATCGTGAGACTTCTGGGAACACTTGTGAAACAGACTGAACAGATCAGGCCGGGGTTTGAAATGTAAAGGCACAAGCTAGATTGGAGCCAATGTCTTAAGTAGTTGAACATGTTATTACTCCAACCTCATGGAAGTGACAAACTGACACATTTACATTTTAGTCAATTTTTTTTTACTTTTTTTCCATTTTTTTATTGAAGGCCAGAAAAGTTATCTAGATCTTCAATGAGACATTGCAGAAATCTAGCTTGCAGACTTAATATACAAATAATTGTATATAAAATCAAATTCTATTTGTCACATGCACTGAATACAACAGGTGTATATCTTACCATGAAATGCTTACTTGCAAGCCTTAACCAACAATGCAGTTCAAGAATAAGTTAAGAGAATATTTACTAAATAAACTAAAGTAAAAAAGTAACACAATAAAAGGACATAACAATTACGAGGCTGTATACAAGGGGAACCGGTACCGAGTCAACGTGTGGGGGTACAGGTTAGTCGAGGTAGTTTGTACATGTAGATTGGGGTAAAGTGACTATGCATAGATAATAAACAGCGAGTAGCAGAGAGAGCAGTCTGACTTGGGTAACTGGAGTCTTTGACCATTTCTTGGGCCTGACTCCGCCTAGTATATAGGTCCTGGGTGGCAGGAAGCTTGGCCCCAGTGATATATTGGGCCGTATGCACTACCCTCTGTTGCGCCTGACGGTCGGATGCCGAGCAGTTGCCATACCAGGTGGTGATGCAACCGGTCAGGATGCTCTCTGGTGCAGCGGTAGAACCTTTTGAGGATCTGGGGACCCATGCCAAGTCTTTTCAATCTCCTGAAGGGGAAACTTGAAACTCTCGAGACGCTCCACTACAGCCCCGTCGACGTTAATGGGGGCCTCTTCGGTCCTCCTTTTCCTGTAGTCCACGATCATCTCCTTTGTCTTGCTTACATTGAGGGAGAGGTTGTTGTCCTGGCTGTTGTCCATACTGCCAGGTCTCTGACCTCCTCCCTAAAGGATGTCTCATCGTTGTCGGTGATCAGGCCTACCACTGTTGTCGTCAGCAAACTTGATGATGGTGTTGGAGTCGTGCCTGGAAACTCAGTCGTGGGTGAACAGGGAGTACAGGAGGGGACTAAGCACGCACCCCTGAGGGGCCCACGTGTTGAGGATCAGTGTGGCAGATGTGTTATTGCCTACCCTTACCACCTTTGGAGCGGCCGTCAGTAAGTCCAGGATCCAGTTGCAGAGGGAGGTGTTTAGTCCCAGGGTCCTTAGCTTGAGCTTTGTGGGCACTATGGTGCTGTAGTCAATGAACAGCACTCTAACATAGGTGTTCCTTTTGTCATGTTGTGTTGCTACCATTCTGTGTTGTCATGTGTTGCTGCAATGCTATGTTGTTGTCTTAGGTCTGTCTTTATGTAGTGTTGTCTCTCTTGTTGTGTTTTGTCCTATTTTAATTTAATTTATATATTTTTAATCCCAGCCCCAGTCCCCAGGTGGGAAAGGGCAGTGTGGAATGCGATTGAGATTGCGTCATCTGTGGATCTGTTGCGTCAGTATGCGAATTGGAGTGGATCTAGGGTTTCTGGGATGATGGTGTTGATGTGAGCCATGACCAGCCTTTCAAAGCACTTCATGGTTACCGACGTGTGCTACCATGTAATATCCACGTGTCAAGCAGACCACCATAGTCTATGTGCCCAACAATGCAAAGGTAACTTGATTAAATGACTACCGCCCCATTTAGGCAGGTTACCTTTGCATTCTTGGGCACAGGGACTATGGTGGTCTGCTTGAAACATGCGGGTATTACAGACTCTGTCAGGGAGAGTTTGAAAATGTCAGTGAAGAAACTTGCCAGTTGGTCCGTGCATGTTCTGAGTACACGCCCTGGTAATCCTACTGGCCCTGCGGCATTATGAAAGGCCTGTGACCTGTTTAAAAGACTTGCTCACATCGGCTACGGAGAGTGTGATCACACAGTCGCCCGGAATAGCTGGTGCTCTCATATATGCTTCAGTGTTACTTGCCTTGCCTCGAAGCGAGTATAAAAGGCATTTAACTCGTCTGGTAGGCTCGCGTCACTGGGCAGCTTGCGGCTGGATTTCCCTTTGTGGTCCGTAATACTTTGCAAGCCCTGCCACATCCGACGAGCGTCAGAGACGTGAGAATGGCGAAGGAGTGCCTTTAATTTGACAGCCTGCACATGTGCAGTTCGGCGCGAGATGACCATTAGATCCGGTGACGTGTTTCTACGCATGAGCTTAGCTAGCCAACGCCTCCATGTAATCGCCTACACGTGTGATCAGGGATTTCTATTGGAGAAGCAGTTAATATTATTATGATAATAGTATGTGTTAGTAATATTATTACGTGTTTATGGATGTTTACCAATTTCATCTTTATCCATTGTAGAAATTCTTTCATTAATTCATTGATTATCAGCTTTTTCTCAATTCTCACTCCCTCTCTCTTAGGACTTCCTGTATGTGTTTCCCACCAGCCTGCAGGCCGCTCGGGCAGGCAATGCTATCCATGCCATCATGCTGTACAGGAGAATGCTGGACCGAGCACAGATCAAACCGGTAAAGAGCCTTCACTGTTGGTCACTGCTTCTCATCTATTTGCTTTATGACCCTAAAGTTCCTCTTCCCTCTGTTTTTAACACCAAATGACATAAATATGGTTGTCTCTGTTTCATCCTTGCGGACGGGATATTCTCTCTGGTGCAGCTCTTTGCACTGGATAAAAGAGTTCCTCTTTGCTCCGCCCAATGGGAGCGCTTGTTCAATACGTCCCGCCTCCCAGGCCTGGAACGGGGTAAGAGGAGGGACTTTATTTTCACAGACCAGCTTTGGATCCAGCATACCTCCACCCCCCCCCCCCCCCCAATTCCTGTCCCGATGGAATTCCACACCAGCCATGCCCGTTTCACCAGTGTGTTCCATAATAACAAACTCATGTATCCCCCATTTGGCCTCCATTCATAACTGACATTGTAGGTGATTGTAAGTCCTTATAGGAATTACTGCTTCAGCACTTAAGGTTATTGTACAGGAATATAGTTTATTTTGACCCAGACAAGCATAATTATCAAGTCTGTAACATGCTGGTGAAATAGGATCAGCAATCTCAAACCCTTCCCCATCCCCTCCAATCATTCCCTTAAATGAAAAAACTAAAATTCCCTTCAGTCTGTCTTTTTTATCTTCTCTTCCATGGGAGAACTGTTTCCGTGAGCCGTTCTGGTTCCTCCATCACCCCCACCCCTGTAGCTCCCCTCCCGTCAGTTTCTAGGAGAGCAGGCTTTTGTGCTTTGGTCATTTTCTTTCATTTTTTCTACTTTTCTTTTTGCCTTTCAGCTCATGCTTCAAAATACCATTCCAATGTGCTCAGCGCAATATGAGCGTATGTTCAACACCAGTCGTATCCCAGGCATAGACACAGGTAGATGGCCACTTCTTCCTCCCCAGTCTCTCAATCACATAGACTAACGCAGTTCTAAGAACCATAGAATGTGTGGAAACCAATTGCAGATTGAACAGATTATTTGATCGTGCTATTATTTAGCAACCGTACATTTAAATGTACGCAGACTATGCACAAATATATCCAGTCAATGTGCACTTTCATACAGGCCAAATGGCATCACAGGATGGAGCTTTTTGCTCAATGCCAAGTTGACAGGCTATTTTTTTGTGACCGAGGCACCAAAGTGTCCTGAATTAGAACCCCATAGACTCCCATGTTTCATTTCGATCTTCATTGTGAGTTTTAACTTTTGTTTCATGCCAAAGAATCCCACTGCAGTTCTCAATGCTGCTTGGACATTACATCAACCATAGTTTGTACTTTAGAGCACACACAAGTCTTTCGCTTGAAACAACAGTTCAAACCACATTTAGTATCTCCAAGGTATCTCCTTGATACTCTGTCTTAGTTGCTAGAAAACCCTTTTTAGACATAGTGTAGTACTGCAGCTTCCACTTTTTTAGACATAGTGTAGTACTGCAGCTTCCACTTTTTTTAGACATAGTGTAGTACTGCAGCTTCCACTTTTTTTAGACATAGTGTAGTACTGCAGCTTCCACTTTTTTTAGACATAGTGTAGTACTGCAGCTTCCACTTTTTTTAGACATAGTGTAGTACTGCAGCTTCCACTTTTTTTAGACATAGTGTAGTACTGCAGCTTCCACTTTTTTTAGACATAGTGTAGTACTGCAGCTTCCACTTTTTTTAGACATAGTGTAGTACTGCAGCTTCCACTTTTTTTAGACATAGTGTAGTACTGCAGCTTCCTCTTTTTTTAGACATAGTGTAGTACTGCAGTTTCCACTTCTTAAGACATAGTGTAGTACTGCAGTTTCCGCTTCTTTAGACATAGTGCAGTACTGCAGTTTCAACCTTTTTTAGTTGCAAATTCTTCAGTAGGTCCAAATTGTCTGAACAGTTTATCAGAGCTCCTTTAAGCCATAATCATATTTTTGTTTAGATTTTGTTGGAAGTTACACATAAAGTTGTCCCTTCCTACCCTTGTGCTTGTCCAGACACCATCCAGCATATGCGGGACAGCAGGCACATCGTGGTGTACCACCGGGGGCGCTACTTCAAGGTGCCCATGTTCTACGACGGTCAGGTGCTGTCGCCCAGGGCCGTAGAGCAGCAGATGGAGCGCATCCTGGCTGACCCCTCTGAACCCCAGCCGGGGGAGGAGACCCTGGCCGCCCTCACTGCTGGGGACAGGTAAGCTAACACTACGCATATAATGTCAAGTAATGTATGCCATTTAACAAACGCTTTTATCTAAAGCAACTTGTGTGCACACATTTTCCTATGGCAGGAATGCAAACTAGTCACCTTTTGGCAAAATTCGCCATTTTGAATCCAAAATAGATTACCTACTTGATTCGTGTAGATCCGATGAGAAAAGTTTGTCTGTAAGCGAACGAGTGATGTGCATTTGGCGCAATACTGGCTGTATCCAAGGCTTAGCCAATCGTTCACATAACATCAGAATGCAGCACGCGACTGAAGAGAGAACATAAAACCAATTTGCTAATTACAGCTTTCTCTCTGGAGCGCCCGCTCTGGACAGCAGAGAGTAGAAAGGCATTTGCCAGTTAGAGCACCGCGTCCCCTGAGCGATAACTAATAGGTAGGTGAGAAGCCTGACCACGGAGACGGGGTGAGGAGGTGATGAAGCGTACTAAACGAGCTGTAACTGAAAAACAACTGGCATTTAGAGTTTGAGGTGAGGGAGAAAGTGTGGTGGAAAAAGTATTATTAGTCTTGTTAAGTACAGTTGAAGTCGGAAATTTACATACACCTTAGCCAAATACATTTAAACTCAGTTTTTCACAATTCCTGACATTTAATCCTAGTACAAATTCCCTGTCTTAGGTCAGTTAGGATCACCACTTTATTTTAAGAATGTGAAATGTCAAAATAAGAGAGAATGATTTATTTCAGCTTTTATTTCTTTCATCACATTCCCAGTGGTTCAGAAGTTTACATACAATCAATTAGTATTTGGTAGCATTGCCTTTAAATTGTTTAACTTGGGTCAAACGTTTCGGGTAGCCTTCCACAAGCTTCCCACAATAAGTTGGGTGAATTTTGGCCCATTCCTCCTGACAGAACTGGTGTAACTGAGTCAGGTTTGTAGGCCTCCTTGCTCGCACACGCTTTTTCAGTTCTGCCCACAAATCTTCTATAGGATTGGGCTTTGTGATGGCCACTTTTTTATGGCGATTTTGGAGCAGTGGCTTCTTCCTTGCTGAGCAGCCTTTCAGGTTATGTCGACATAGGACTCGTTTTACTGTGGATATAGATACGTTTGTACCTGTTTCCTCCAGCATCTTCACAAGGTCCTTTGCTGCTGTTCTGGGATTGATTTGCACTTTTTGCACCAAAGTACGTTCATCTCTAGGAGACAGAACGCGTCTCTTTCCTGAGCGGTATGACGGCTGCGTGGTCCCATGGTGTTTATACTTGCGTACTATTGTTTGTACAGATGAACGTGGTACCTTCAGGCGTTTGGAATTGGCTGATTTATTTTGATTTTCCCATGATGTCTAGCAAAGAGGCACTGAGTTTGAAGGTAGGCCTTGAAATACATCCACAGGTACACCTCCAATTGACTCAAATTATGTCAATTAGCCTATCAGAAGCTTCTAAAGCCATGACATCATTTTCTGGAATTTTCCAAGCTGTTTAAAGGCACAGTCAACTTAGTGTATGTAAACTTCTGACCCACTGATATAGTGAATTGTAAGTGAAATCATCTGTCTGTAAACAATAGTTGGAAGAATTACTTGTCATGCACAAAGTAGATGTCCTAACCGACTTGCCAAAACTATGGTTTGTTAACATGAAATCTGTGGAGTGGTTGAAAAATGAGTTTTAATGACTTCAACCTAACTTCCGACTTCAACTGTACCACTGACTTGCAGACTGCTTACAGGGTAAGGAAACCAATACGTAATTTTGTAATTTGGGTGAACTATCCCTTTAACATTGAGGGGGGGTGGGGAATCCTCATGTCTTACTTATTGTTGGAATTTTTTAGTGTCTAAATCGGATGTTATGTTCTAGATTTATTGAATATTATATGGATCCTATAATAAAAATAAAAAAATCTAATATTGGTGCAATCAATTAACTTAATTTCTCAGAAACGATTTCACAACAGTCTGAGTTGGTGGGTGCTTTTTAAGGTGTGTCTCAGTTGGTAGAGCATGGCTCTTGTAATGCCAGGATCGTCAGTTCCATTCTAGCTGGGGCTACCCATAGCAGGGATGCAAACTGGTGAGGGCCCAAAAAGGTGACACTTTTTTTTTTTTTCACCGAAACATGCAAAAAAATCCCTGCTATGTGGAAATGCAGGTTTTAACTAATTAAACCGCAAAGAATATGATCTACATGATCAGTCTGTGTTTAAAATAAAGTGGTTCATGTTTTTTTTATTTATTATTGAACCTTTAACTAGGTAAGTCCGTTAAGAACAAATTCTTATTTACAATGACGGCCTACACTGGCCAAACTCGGACGACGGTGGGCCAATTGTGCGCCGCCATATGGGACTCCCAATCACGTCCGGATTGTGATACAATGTGAACCTAACTCACGCTAAACAAAGTAAAGAAAGCAATCAAATGTTATTTGTTATGTTACTGCAAATGACAAGTCTTGAGAGAAAAACAATACACTAATATTGCAGTTATCCATGACAGCCTTTATAATAGAACGCTTGTGACCACACACATCTAAATATTGCACTTGGGGGGAAAAATAGTAGAAATAGAATGAAACAAACAGGCATTCGATTTTTGCTCTATTATATTGGACACTATAGTAGACATCGATCAAGTGCACAAGGCTACATGTGTGCAAAAATAACGTTCACTGAGTAAAAAAAAATGTAATAATCCCCCCTCACTCACACAGTGTTACTGTCAGGTTCAACACAATAAAAGCAATATCTTTGGGCTACACTACACATTATTACATTGTACACTTTCTGCCTGTGGACATCTTTTCTACAATGTGCCAGCGGAGCGTGATACCCTTTGTTGGCATAATTTAGCTCTTTCAAGCCGAGAGTACACCTGGCATACCCCTTTTTATCCACTGTATTGAAAAAGTGAGAAAGAGGGAAAGTGCGTGGTGTTCCTTTTTGACCTCTATAGTGGCATCCAGCTTAAGCCAGGCCCAGCTCCAGCATCACTTGATCCCAGAATCCACTTGTTTAACAAGCAACGCCTCATTTTCATCTAATTTTCACCTAATTCTCTCATTCAAAAAATTAACCACATACTTTAGAGGGAAAACTTTAGTTCACAGATTGTGATTATTTTCTTAGCTAGTTAACATTTCACGCAGATTGCCAGATTGCCAAGCATACTTCCAAAGTTGTGGCAAAATGGCTTAAGGACAACAAAGTCAAGTTATTGGAGTGGCCATCACAAGCCCTGACCTCAATCCTACTTTGGTGCAAATCAATCCCAGAACAACAGCAAAGGACCGTGTGAAGATGCTGGAGGAAACGGTTACAAAAGTATCTATATCCACAGTAAAACGAGTCCTATATCGACATAACCTGAATGGCCGCTCAGCAAGGAAGAAGCCACTGCTCCAAAACTGCCATAAAAAAGTGGCCAGACTACGGTTTGCAACTGCACATGGGGAAAAAGATTGTACTTTTTGGAGAAATGTCCTCTGGTCTGATGAAACAAAAATAGAACTGTTTGGCCATAATGACCATTGTTATGTTTGAAGGAAAAAGGGGAGGCTTGCAAGCCGAAGAACACCATCCCAACCGTGAAGCACGGGGGTGGCAGCATCATGTTGTGGGGGTGCTTTGCTGCAGGAGGGACTGGTGCACTTCACAAAATAGATGGCATCATGAAGAAGGAAAACTATGTAGATATATTGAAGCAACATCTCAAGACATCAGTCAGGAAGTTAAAGCTTGTTCACAAATGGGTCTTCCAAATGGACAATGACGCCAAACATACTTCCAAAGTTGTGGCAAAATGGCTTATGGACAACAAAGTCAAGGTATTGGAGTGGCCATCTCAAAGCCCTGACCTCAATCCTATAGAAAATGTGTGGGCAGAACTGAAAAGGCGTGTGCGAGCAAGGAGGCCTACAAACCTGACTCAGTTACACCAGTTCTGTCAGGAGGAATGGGCCAGAATTCACCCAACTTATTGTGGGAAGCATTTGGAAGGCTACCTGAAACGTTTGACCCAAGTTAAACAATTTAAAGGCAATGTTTCCAAATACTAATTGATTGTATGTACACTTCTGACCCACTGGGAATGTGATAAAAGAAGTAAAAGCTGAAATAAATCATTCTCTATACTATTATTCTGACATTTCACATTCTTAAAATAAAGTGGTGATCCTAACTGACCTAAGACAGGGAATTTGTACTAGGATTAAATGTCAGGAATTGTGAAAAACAGTTTAAATGTATTTGGCTAAGGTGTATGTAAACTTCTGACTTCAACTGTACCTGTATTAGCATTTTCACACTTCATGTTCAAATCATGCTAAAGTATGTACATTTTTATTGTGTTACTCAATTATGTTATTTGAGATGGATATGAAGCGCTAAGAAACAGTGGCCAGGAAGGTCAACAAAACCAAAGCATGGGTTAGTGTCGTACCTTGTCCATCGATGGCTTGAAGGTTAAGGAAACCAATGTAATTTGGGCAAACTATCCCTTTAACATTGATGGGGGGGGGTCTTAAAAAACAGTGGTATAGTGAAATCCTCAAGTCTAACTCATTGTTAGAATGTTTGGGGGTAAAAGGTTTGGTCCAAATCGGATGTTATGTTCTACATTTATTTAATATTATATTAATTCTATCATTTAAAATGGGCAATTTGGGTGCAATCAACTAACTTAATTTCTCATAGATCAAATGATGATGTTGCAAGAATGCTTATCTTATATGTTTCTAACTCTAGAAATTATTTCGAAACAATCTTGAGATGGTGGGTGTCATGGCTTGCTCAAATGATATGGAACAACCCAGGATATATTCTACACTAGTACAGAAAATACACTTCCAGTGTCCTGTTCATAAGAGCATGGTGCATCCTAAAGGTACATGATGTCAGTTTCTTCTAAGTCGCCCCTTCAACATCACATCGGTATCATGGGATATTCTCTGTCCCTTGCTAATTGGCTGAAGTAGTTTAAAATCACGCCGATTGGCCAAAAGTAATGTAATCTAAGAGGAGGCTCCGCCCTCCAAAGGGTTGAAAACCCTATGGTGACTTGACCGAATTAACGTAGTTAAACAATCCTTGAGCAAACCTTGAAGCAGACTGAATTGGATCAACCCAAATATTGAAATCCACTCTCTGTGATAATACATTATACATTATGTTCACCCCACTTGGCAGGGTGCCCTGGGCAGAAGCCCGTGAGGCCTACCTGAGACAGGGCAAGAACCAGCAAGCCCTGGACACTGTGGAGAAGGCTGCCTTCTTTGTCACCCTGGACGACACAGAGCAGCGTTACAAGGCTGACGATCCCGTCCGCTCCCTGGACAGCTACGCCAAGTCCCTGCTGCACGGCAAATGTTACGACAGGTGAGACAGAGGGCTCCAACCTTTTCATATTATGCACATTGAGTGTGAGAAATGCGCTCTACAAATTAAATATAATATTAATTATGATATTTATCTACCTGAGCCCTCATTTATTCTACAGTTTACACTTTACAAAAACGTTAAATAATAAGCTGTTATAATTACTTATGAATGTTATGAATGCTTATGAATTAAATCATTATTAAATACCTGTATAATACATGTTAATTAATAAATAATTAAATACCAGAGTTTGTGTGTTACTCCATGCTCAAGCACTGGTTTGGATTTGTATATTTTTCTGTAGGTGGTTTGATAAGTCCTTCAACCTCATCGTGTTCAGGAACGGCACCATGGGTCTGAACGCGGAGCACAGCTGGGCAGATGCCCCCATCATAGGGCACCTCTGGGAGGTAGATAGCCGTGTAGAAACCGTTCTTCTGCTTCTTTAAATGTGTTCGCTTATACAGACACAGTCTAAACATGATCAGGAATAGATAGCTGGCAGAACAAATGGTGTATGTGCATGTCTCTAAATTAGTTTGTTGTCTTATTGTAGCATGTGCTGTCGATGGACCCTGTGAAGCTGGGTTACACAGAGGAAGGCCACTGCAAAGGAAACCCCCACCCGTCCCTCCCAGGCCCTCAGAGGCTGCAGTGGAACATCCCAGCTGAGGTACCCCACCACAGGGGGTTTGGGTTTAAAGAAAATGTTGTAGGGATGTTGCCCTTTTCAAAAGATATTGATTGTTTTCATAATTATCATCAATTAATGCACATCATTAATGCACACGCAAACCTTTCCATAATGTTTAATTGTTCTAGTGATCAAACATGATCCCCAGTGATCCTGTCTGTTTGGTACGTGTGCGATAATAGATTAGACGTTAGAAAGACCTTCAGATTTCACACCTTTAAGCCACCTGAGCTCTCATCTTTCTGAGGCCCCCCCTTCAACTGGCTCATCTCAAATCTTCAAATGAAATCAAGAACTGAGGCTCTTTAATGAAATACATCAGAGACCAAGTGAAATGGGCTGATTTGAGTGTCTTTGTTCCCCCTGTGTGGTGCCTCAGTGTCAGACGGCCATCGCCAGCTCTCTGATGGTGGCCAAGGCATTGGCAGACGACGTTGACTCCCACATCATCCCATTCAACTGCTTCGGGAAGGGCCTGATCAAAAAGAGTCGCACCAGCCCTGATGCCTTCATCCAGATCGCCCTGCAGCTGGCTCACTTCAGGGTAGGATCATTATCTTTTCCCCCTGTTGACTGGCAACAAACAGTGAAGAGGATCAGCTGATTGGATTAGTCCATTGGCTAATTAGCCAGGATTAGCCAACGAGGCGATTTAGAAGGAGGGAATGATGGATATATAAAAACCCAGGTTTGGAATTTAGCTTCCTTAGGACACGGGAATTAATACCAGTGTTAAGAGATGATGCTACAAGTAGCTGTCAGCAATCTGTAGTTTGATGAGATAAAACCCCTCCTTAATAAGGATGATAACTATAACTAATATGCTTGTATTATTTATTAACCAAACATGACAAGACTAAAATGTGCCAGCAAGAAAAATCTAACACTTTAGCCGACTGGTATAATGCCTTGTTACTTTTTATAATAATTTATGGACCTTTTATTATGTCTTACTACTGTATGTGTTATAATATGTTATAACTACATTACTGGATTGTTAACTAAGTCTTTACTCTAGTTATAATATGTTATAACCACATTACTGAGACAATCAGCGACCCCCACTCCCCACCTACGCACCTCCGCCCCTGCTCCCTCTGGACTGATCCTCAACATCCCCCTTCCCCCTACCTCCCCACCTGGGCTGGCTTTCATCTCCAACCAAGTGAAGAGAGAGCTGAAGAGACTACATCAGTGGAAAGCGGCGGGCCCTGATGGCATCAGCCCAAGGGTGCTTAGGGGGTCTGTGCTGACCAATTGTGTGGAATACTCCAGCGACCTTTCAACCTTAGCCTGAGCCTGGAAAGGGCCCCTGTGCTGTGGAAAACATCCTGCCTGGTCCCATTGCCAAAGAAGGCGCACCCCACTGTCCTGAATGACATCAGACCTGTAGTGCTAACATCCCACATCATGAAGACCCTGGAAAGGTTAGTCCTTGCTCACCTCAGACTCCTGGTGTGTACATCACTGGACCCCCTCCAGTTCGCATACCAGCGCAACATCGGGGTGGATGATGCAATCATCTACCTTCTGAAGAGGGCCTACTCTCACCTGGACAATGCAGGTTGCACTGTGAGGGTTAAGTTTTTTTACTTTTCCAGTGCCTTCAACACCATTCAGCCCCTGCTACTGGGTGAGAAGAGGATGAAAGTGGAAGCACCCTTAGTCTCCTGGGTTACGGACTACCTAACCGGTAGGCCACAATTTGTGCGGCTACAGAGCTGTGTGGCAGAACGGGCAGTGACCAACACAGGGGCCCCCCAGGGAATGGTCCTGTCCCCCTTCCTGTTCACCCTCTACACCTCGGACATCAGATATAACTCTGAAACATGCCACCTACAGACATTCTCGGATGACTCCGCAATTGTAGGGTGCTTTAGGGGTGGGCAGGAGGAGGAGTACAGTAGCCCAATCAATGACTTTGTGGTGTGGTGTGAGCAGAACCACCTTCAGCTCATAATCAGCAAAACAAAGGAGATGGTGGTGGACTTCAGGAGAACCAAGGCCCAACCGACTGCAGACCCTATACAGGGGATGGATGTGGAAATGGTTGGGTCATACAAGTTCCTGGGAGTCCATATGTACAACAGGCTGGAATGGGCTGGTAACACCGGGGCTCTGTACAAAAAGGGCCAGAGCCACCTCTACTTTCTGAGGAGGCTCAGGTTTCATCAACGTGTGCAGTAAACTACTGCATACTTTCTACCAGTCTTTCTACCACTCTTTTTTGCAGTGGTGTGCTGGGGCGCCAACATAAAGGCCGGTGATGCTTCTCGGGTAAATAAGCTGATCAGGAAGGCTAGCTCTGTTCTGGGGATTAGCCTTGACACTCTAGAGGAGGTGGCGGAGAGACGGATCCTTGCCAAACTGCTGGCCATCATGGACAGCGTCACCCACCCTCTGCATGGTTATGATGCAGAGGAGCACTTTCAGACACAGACTGATCCCACCACGGTGTGCCAGAGAACGCTACAGGAGGTCCTTCCTGCCGTCGGCTATTAGACTATTTAATGCCTCATCGGGGTGCCGTGCCATCGGCAACATAGACCTGGAACTGTTGGGGTGTTGGACCTAGTTTAACAATTATGCATCCATCCTTGAGTAACTCTGGTCTGTAATCACTCATTCATTCAGGACTGTATATACAGTCGTGGCCAAAGTTTTGAGAATGACACAAGTATTGGTCTCCACAAAGTTTGCTGCCTCAGTGTTGATGATATACTCCAGAATAAAAATAGGATTACAGAGTGAACAGATGAATTGCAATTAATTGCAAAGTCCCGCTTTGCCATGAAAATGAACTTAATCCCACCAAATACATTTCCACTGCATTTCAGCCCTGCCACAAAAGGACCAGCTGCCATCATGTCAGTGATTGTATTGTTAACACAGGAGAGAGTGTTGACTGGCTGGAGATCACTCTGTCATGCTGATTGAAATCTGTCATCCATGGTTACCTGCAAGGAAACACATGCCGTCATCATTGCTTTGTACAAAAAGGGCTTCACAGGCAAGGATATTGCTGCTGGTAAGATTGCACCTAAATCAACCATTTATCGGATCATCAAGAACTTCAAGGAGAGAGGTTCAATTGTTGTGAAGAAGGCGTCAGGGCACCCAAGAAAGTACAGCAAGCGCCAGGACCGTCTCCTAAAGTTGATTCAGCTGCAGGATCGGGGCACCACCAGTGCAGAGCTTGCTCAGGAATGGCAGCAGGCAGTTTTGAGTGCTTCTGCACGCACAGTGAGGCGAAGACATTTGGATGATGGCTTTGGGTCCATGGCTAGGAAACTCCCCAGACCTTAATCCCATTGAGAACCTCATGTCGACCCTCAAGAGGCGGGTAGACAAACAAAAACCCACAACTTCTGACAAACTCCAAGCATTGATTATGCAAGAATGGCCTGCCATCAGTCAGGATGTGGCCCAGAAGTTAATTGACAGCATGCCAGGGCGGATTGCAGAGGTCTTGAAAAAGAAGGGTCAACACTGCAAATATTGACTCTTTGCATAAACTGAATGTCATTGTCAATGAAAGCCTTTGACACTTATGGAATACTTGTAATTATACTTTAGTGTACCATAGTAACTACTGACATAAAGATCTAAGAACACTGAAGCAGCAAACTTTGTGGAGACCAATACTTGTGTCTACCTACCTACCTACCTACCTACCTAGCTACCTAGCTACCTAGCTACCTAGCTACCTAGCTACCTACCTACCTAGCTACCTACCTACAGTTGTTATATCATATCACGTGCAATATTATAAGTAATTATTGGACTGAATTTACGTAGTCATTCACTCAGGACTGCATATTAGTATACTGTCAGTTGTATCTTTTTTCGTTGCTTTTAGTACATTGAATGTGCAATACGTGCATTTATCTGTAACTAAACCCTACACTAAGGACTGTATTTTAAGGGAATTATTATTACCCTAAATTATATCATAAGCACATTTAGCTATTTAAGTATTTCTCTGCCATCGACCTGTATAGTATAGTTAACCATGCAAATATTCGTTATTTATCTATATCTACTTGTAATATTTGTATACTGTAACAATTTATAGTGTACATATTCAGCCATCCACCCATACTATACAATGCCTTTTTATAGCTTTTTGCACTCCAGACTTCTTGTATTTTTATACTTTTTCATACTGCCACACTATGTATTGTGTATCTGCCCTGTGTTTTTTCGTAGCTGCTTGACGAAGAAAATTCCCCTCTGGGATCAATAAAGTATCCTATCTAATCTATCTATCTATACTCAGTCTTTACTCTAGTTATAATGTGTTATAACCACATTACTGGGCAGTTAACTGAGTCTTTACACTTAACAAAATGTGAACCTGACTTTCCTTAATCACCCCTGAGTGGATAAATAAAAAATGTATTGAATTTGATTAAATTGAATTTGTCTTCCAGGACAAGGGGTGGTTCTGTCTAACGTATGAGGCGTCCATGACGCGTATGTTCCGAGAGGGGCGCACAGAGACTGTGCGTTCCTGCACAGTGGAGACCTGTGCCTTCGTCCGCACCATGGTGGAAGACACCCCGGTAAGGATCCAGGTTCAACTGTGATATATTTAAAACAATGCTTCAAAAGAAAAATGCTTCAACCAGTTATTTTCATATGTTCGCTCATGGGAGAAATGGTTAGATAGTAATATCTGGATTTGATTGGCCAAAAGAGACAGATTTGACCTGTTACCCCCGCACCGCTCTGTGGTTGGCTTGAATGCGGAAGACACATTTTGGTTGACTGCGTTCAGTTGTGCAACTGACTAGGTATCCCCCTTTAATTATTTCATAATGTCTCCTTGTCTCTTCCTACCATTCCTTGTTTTCTCTGTAGAGAGAGCTGCGACTGAAGCTGTTGAAGGAAGCTGCGACGAAACACCAGCAGCTGTACCGGCTGGCCATGACTGGAGGAGGCATCGACCGTCACCTCTTCTGTCTCTACGTGGTCTCCAAGTACCTGGGGGAGGACTCCGCCTTCCTCAAAGAGGTCACATACAGCATTTTGACATGTGGATGTACTATTCATCTTTAAAGTGGAATGGAGATCTTAGTGTTTTTTTTATTTTTATACAGTGTGTTTTCCTTTAAGAGGTTTGTATGTTAAAGCCTGTGTGTGTGTGTGTGTGTGTGTGTGTGTGTGTGTGTGTGTGTGTGTGTGTGTGTGTGTGTGTGTCCTCCTGTAGGTGCTGTCAGAGCCGTGGAGGCTGTCTACCAGTCAGACTCCCCTCCAGCAGGTGGAGCTGTTTGACCTGGCTAGACACCCAGAGTTAGTGTCCAGCGGAGGAGGCTTTGGCCCGGTAAATTCCCTGCCTGACCTCAAAATGAATCAGCCATTAAAGATGTGTAATGCCGCCTTAAAACCTAAAAAATCTTTATGTAAAACAAGAACATACACTGAAGAAGATATAAACGCTACATGTAAAGTGTTGGTCCCATGTTTCATGAGCTGAAATAAAAGATTCCATAAGCACAAAAAGCTTATTTCTCTAAAATGTTGTTCACATATTAGTTTAAATCCCTGTTAGTGAGCATTGCCAAGATAATCCATCCACCCGACAGGTGTGGCATATCAAGAAGATGATTAAACAGCATGATCATTACACAGGTGCACCTTGTGCTGGGGACAATAAAAGGCCACTCTAAAATGTGCAGTCACACAACACAATGCCACAGATGTCTCAAGTTTTGAGGGAGCGTGCAATTGGCATGCTGACTGCAGGAATGTCCACCAGAGCTGTTGTCAGAGAATTGATTGTTAATTTCTCTACCATATGCCGCCTCCAACGGCATTTGGAAGCGGGTTGCTGATGTCAACGTTGTGAACAGAATGCCCCATGGTGGCGGTGGGATTTTGGTATGGGCAGGTATAAGCTACAACAATGAACATAATTGCATTTTATCGATGGCAATTTGAATGCACAGAGATAACGTGACAAGATCCTGAGGCCCATTGTCGTGCCATTGATTCGCCGCCATCGTCTCATGTTTCAGCATGATAATGCACGGCCCCAGGTAGCAAGGCCCTGTACACAATTCCTGGAAACTGAAAATACTCACCAGACATATCACCCATTGAACATGTTTGGGATGCTCTGGATCGACGTGTATGACAGCATGTTTCAGTTCCCACCGCCCATATCCAGCAGCTTCGCAGAGCCATTGAAGAGGAGTGGGACAACATTCTACAGGCCACAGTCAACAGCCTGATCAACTCTATGCAAAGGAGATGTGTTGCGCTGCATGAGGCAAATGGTGGTCACACCAGATAATGACTTGTTTTCTGATCCACGCCCCTACCTTTTTTTTTAAAGGCATCTTTGACCAACTGATGCATATCTGTATTCCCAGTCATCTGAAATCCATAGATTAGGGCCTAATATATTCCAATTGACGGATTTCCTTATATGAACTGTAACTCTGTAATAGTGGGGGAAAAACCTGTAAAAAAAAAAAATGTACATGAAAGAAATTACATTTTAAAGGGCCCAAGTTTTCTTTCATTTAGCAATTGAAAATACAGTAGGATATTGTGTGTAATTATCTCTGTTCTGCCGTGTAATCCTATTTTACAAATGCTGATTGTGTTTCTCTCTGTCAGGTGGCAGATGATGGATATGGTGTGTCCTACATCATCTTGGGAGAGAACCTCATTAACTTCCACATCTCCAGCAAGCACTCCAGTCCTGAGACGGTGAGTTGGCTGATCCACATGGCCTATCTTGAATGTTGCTTTCAATCAGCTGTCCTCACTTGAAACAAAGACCGCTATCGCCTGGGTAACATACAGACCTGAATTTCATGGCTGACCAGCCACTACTGATACCAACTGCCTCTCCATACAGGTTATTTTGTATCAGCTTGCCTTAGAAACGTGTCCATTCTATAGTTCTATTGTATCAGCTTGCCTTAGAAACATGTCCATTCTAAATTGTTTCCTCTCTGTCCGATAGGACTCTCATCGTTTTGGAAACCACATCAAACAGGCCATGCTCGACATCCTGGCCTTATTTCAGCTGGATGCAAATGCCTTGGAGTAATTTCTTTTTCCCCTACCTGAAAACCTCAACTTGAACTTCCATAGGCAGATGATATTCTGTGATATGATCTTAGAATGTTTAAAAATCATACAGTATTAACATAATAAGAGGGTGTATAGGATTCTAGGGGTGTTTTTGCCATTTTAAGTTGTGTGCTGCATGCTAGCCCACAGACCCATGCTGCCATGTATTGTCTTATGTTAAGGTTACACTCAGCTTATTTCAAAGTGCTGGTGCCTTAATGCACTGTGGTAGTTGTAGTGAGTGAGGGACCAAATAGCCATTATAGTACACCCACTGTCTTTTCTTGAGTTCAATTATTTTTGCGCTGCTTGCGATGTATTTTGAACTGAGCAATGGCATTTGGTCTCTGGGTTTTAATATCAGGTTGTTGTTGGGTTTTTTTTTTAACCATTGCTCTGTGCACCACCAAGTAAAGGTCTGTTGGCAGGGGTAACAGCCTAGAGGCTGACACATTTCAATAGTATGATTATTGACAGTTGAGGGATCATACTTAAGGGCCAGTTGCCCAGACACAGAAATAAGCCTAGTCCTGGACTAAAAACCTATTTTGATGGATATTCTCCATTCAGCGTGTTTTTCTGTGCAGGACTATGCTAAATCTGTGTCCAGGAACCTGCCCTCTAGGTTCTACCATTGGTAAAGTCTTAAAGGGATGGTGCTACATTTTGGCAACTAAGACCTTTTTCTACTTACCCAGAGGCACATGAACTCATGGATACCATTTTTATGTCTCTGCTTGCTGTACCTATAGACTTCCAGTCATTGCGCGAACGCTAGTTAGCAATGGCTCACCGAACTACCTTCAGCTTCCTCTAAAACTGCACCATGAGGCATTACACGTCCAATTTTGTTTGTTAGATGTAAAATTGTAAAGTATAATTAAAAATATTTAAACTTGATGAAATTAGAATTTCAAAAGTATTTGAAATATCATATATAGCAATAGGAATCAGTAGAAGTTATTCCTTTGTTGTTGCTTGTTTTTTATTGCTAAGGCGATAGTGTTACATGTTTTGTAATAAATATGTAAAACAACATATATACCAAAACGAAATAAAAGTATGTCATCAGTGGATTAATATTTGTTTACTTGTTGCTGTACTGTTAGGAACTACTAACACAAGCATTTCACTGCACCCGCTGTAACTTCTGATAAACAGTGTACATAACCAAAAAACTTTGATTTGAACTGTCAGCCCAACTGCCATAACTGTTCTGTGTCCTCTTCACCCTGAGGTTCTAATAGAAGCCTGGCAGTTATGCCTTGACAGGTACAACAAATACTGTCATAATCCTCACCCAGAAACAGAAATGCACTGCACTACTACACTGCTACAGGTCCTGACATATTTTCTGTTGTGGCTTTCCACTTTGAAGAAGAAGCTTCAGAAGACTGATGATACATAGCCATGGGCTGAACTTAGATGTCTCCCCGCAGCGCAACACATATCTACTATTACTGCTCTACTTAGAGCTTTTGAAGTCATTACAAACACTGTCTTAACTTCCGTTAGAAATGTATAAGAATATACAGATTCATTATTAACAAGAATGTATCCTGGCTTAAACCAGTCTAAGGTGACATGATGACAATATCCCGTTTAGTTTGCGGTCTACCACACTTTAACATACACTGTTTTGGATGAAGTGAGCATTTTTATTTAAGATATTTACAAATAAAACAAATATAATGTAATGCTGTCCCAATTCTCTCCCGTTCTTCCTCAGTCTCTGCACTGTCTGACCTGATTGCTAAGCAACATAATACTAATAACACACACGAGGCTATGCAGATTAGTCATCAAAATGTCAAAAAGGACCTGGCCACATGCCATTGTCTGGATAGAGCAACAGGGATTACATTACCCATAGGAAATAAAACATAAACTCTGTTGTGTAATTATACAGGGATTACATTATTCACTTCCTCCTCCAAGGCAGCTGTCTGGACCTCATGGTTTCAATGATCATGATTGTTTTCTGTGCGTCAAGCATTAATGGTCAACATGCTGTCATAGTGAGTTTGAATTTGGTTTAAAAGTATCTCAGGACACAACTCATGTGTCCCGTATACTGCCATGGGTTGGTGTGCCGTATACTGCCATGGGTTGGTGTGCCGTATACTGCCATGGGTTGGTGTGCCGTATACTGCCATGGGTAGGTGTGTCGTATACTGCCATGGGTATGTGTGCCGTATACTGCCATGGGTAGGTGTGCCGTATACTGCCATGGGTTGGTGTGCAGTATACTGCCATGGGTTGGTGTGCCGTATACTGCCATGGGTTGGTGTGCCGTATACTGCCATGGGTAGGTGTGCCGTATACTGCCATGGGTATGTGTGCCGTATACTGCCATGGGTAGGTGTGCCATATACTGCCATGGGTATGTGTGCCGTATACTGCCATGGGTAGGTGTGCCGTATACTGCCATGGGTAGGTGTGCCGTATACTGCCATGGGTAGGTGTGCCGTATACTGCCATGGGTAGGTGTGCTGTATACGTCCGTGGGTAGGTGTGCCATATACTGCGCTGCGCTACGGGGAGACATGGTTAGGTGTGCTGTATACTGCCATGGATTGGTGGGCCGCATTCTGCCATGGGTAGGTGTGTCATATACTGCCATGGGTTGGTGTGCCGTATACTGCCATGGGTTGGTGTGCCATAACTGCCATGGAAAGATAAGCCTTCTTTGCATTATTCTTGATCAGTAGTCTTTTTAAAAGAAATGTAGCTTCCAACTGGGTGATATGATCATCAGTATGGAGAGATGACCTGATACCACAGTGTCTGGGAGATATGATCATCAGTTAGGAGAGATGACCTGATACCACAGTGTCTGGGTGATATGATCATCAGTTAGGAGAGATGACCTGATACCACAGTGTCTGGATGATATGATCATCAGTTAGGAGAGATGACCTAATACCACAGTGTCTGGATGATATGATCATTAGTTAGGAGAGATGACCTGATACCACAGTGTCTGGATGATATGATCATCAGTTAGGAGAGATGACCTGATACCACAGTGTCTGGGTGATATTATCATCAGTATGGAGAGATGACCTGATACCACAGTGTCTGGGAGATATGATCATCAGTTAGGAGAGATGACCTGATACCACAGTGTCTGGGTGATATTATCATCAGTATGGAGAGATGACCTGATACCACAGTGTCTGGGTGATATGATCATCAGTATGGAGAGATGACCTGATCTCCACAGTGTCTGGGTGATATGATCATCAGTTAGGAGAGATGACCTAATACCACAGTGTCTGGGAGATATGATCATCAGTTAGGAGAGATGACCTGATACCACAGTGTCTGGGTGATATGATCATCAGTTAGGAGAGATGACCTGATATCACAGTGTGGGTGATATGATCATCAGTTAGGAGAGATGACCTGATACCACAGTGTCTGGATGATATGATCATCAGTTAGGAGAGATGGCCTGATACCACAGTGTCTGGGTGATATGATCATCAGTTAGGAGAGATGACCTGATACCACAGTGTCTGGGTGATATGATCATCAGTATGGAGAGATGACCTGATACCACAGTGTCTGGGAGATATGATCATCAGTTAGGAGAGATGACCTGATACCACAGTGTCTGGGTGATATGATCATCAGTTAGGAGAGATGACCTGATACCACAGTGTCTGGATGATATGATCATCAGTTAGGAGAGATGACCTGATACCACAGTGTCTGGGTGATATCATCAGTTAGGAGAGATGACCTGATCTCCACAGTGTCTGGATGATATGATCATCAGTTTTTCAGTCATCCAATTTCTTCCATTTAAAAAAGTTGTGTACATTAGCGCAAACCTTGGAATGCATTTCTATAAAAAAAATCTGAAAACTATGCAAGGATGTGAATACTTTCACTAGGCAGTGTACAGTAATACATTCCAGACCCTGAGATCATGATAGAAATCACCTTTCGTTGTTAGGTCATGAACAAACAGAGTAAAAACTCAAACGGACGACTAGGAAAGATATGTTTATTCACCCACTGGGTCATACAACTGAAAAGACAAGGTATGATTACACAAGCACATATATTTATAACCTCCTACTTGGCGGAGTCAACTCCTTACACATCTAGACAGCCAATATGTCTCTGTTGCTAGGCAGGAACTCAATTGGTTCCTCTCACTGGTGTAGTCATGGCCCTGCCTGATGCTAAAACCAAATTCCTATCCACCCTTCATTGACCCCAACATATACAGTGGGGAGAACAAGTATTTGATACACTGACGATTTTAAAGGTTTTCCCACTTACAAAGCATGTAGAAGTCTGTAATTTTTATCATAGGTACTCTTCAACTGTGAGTGACGGAATCTAAAACAAAAATCCAGAAAATCACATTGTATGATTTTTAAGTAATTAATTTGTATTTTATTGCATGACATAAGTATTTGATACATCAGAAAAGCAGAACTTAATATTTGGTACAGAAACCTTTGTTTGCAATTACAGAGATCATACGTTTCCTGTAGTTCTTGACCAGGTTTGCACACACTGCAGCAGGGATTTTGGCCCACTCCTCCATACAGACCTTCTCCAGATCCTTCAGGTTTCGGGGCTGTCGCTGGGCAATACAGACTTTCAGCTCCCTCCAAAGATTTTCTATTGGGTTCAGGTCTGGAGACTGGCTAGGCCACTCCAGGACCTTGAGATGCTTCTTACGGAGCCACTCCTTAGTTGCCCTGGCTGTGTGTTTCGGGTCGTTGTCATGCTGGAAGACCCAGCCACGACCCATCTTCAATGCTCTTACTGAGGGAAGGAGGTTGTTGGCCAAGATCTCGCGATACATGGCCCCATCCATCCTCCCCTCAATACGGTGCAGTCGTCCTGTCCCCTTTGCAGAAAAGCATCCCCAAAGAATGATGGTTCCACCTCCATGCTTCACGGTTGGGATGGTGTTCTTGGGGTTGTACTCATCCTTCTTCTTCCTCCAAACATGGTGAGTGGAGTTTAGACCAAAAAGCTCTATTTTTGTCTCATCAGATCACATGACCTTCTCCCATTCCTCCTCTGGATCATCCAGATGGTCATTGGCAAACTTCAGACGGGCCTGGACATGCGCTGGCTTGAGCAGGGGGACCTTGGTGCGCTGCAGGATTTTAATCTATGACGGCGTAGTGTGTTACTAATGGTTTTCTTTGAGACTGTGGTCCCAGCTCTCTTCAGGTCATTGACCAGGTCCTGCCGTGTAGTTCTGGGCTGATCCCTCACCTTCCTCATGATTATTGATGCCCCACGAGGTGAGATCTTGCATGGTGCCCCAGACCGAGGGAGATTAACCGTCATCTTGAACTTCTTCCATTTTCTAATAATTGCGCCAACAGTTGTTGCCTTCTCACCAAGCTGCTTGTCTATTGTCCTGTAGCCCATCCCAGCCTTGTGCAGGTCTACAATTTTATCCCTGATGTCCTTACACAGCTCTCTGGTCTTGGCCATTGTGGAGAGGTTGGAGTCTGTTTGATTGAGTGTGTGGACAGGTGTCTTTTGTACAGGTAACGAGTTCAAACAGGTGCAGTTAATACAGGTAATGAGTGGAGAACAGGAGGGCTTCTTAAAGAAAAACTAACAGGTCTGTGAGAGATGGAATTCTTACTGGTTGGTAGGTGATCAAATACTTATGTCATGCAATAAAATGCTAATTGATTATTTAAAAATCATACAATGTGATTTTCTGGATTTTTGTTTTAGATTCCGTCACTCACAGTTGAAGAGTACCTATGATAAAAATTACAGACCTCTACATGCTTTGTAAGTAGGAAAACCTGCAAAGTCGGCAGTGTATCAAATACTTGTTCTCCCCACTGTACATTCCTTATACATGTAAATTAATCAATAAGTATGGTAACATGAAAAAGTATATTTAAACTACAATCCAACATTCCCTCCTTTTTGAATAGTAACTCCATACTGTTCAACATTATATAAATTTAGAAATTACTTGTAATCTGTAATCTGCTTCCATGGCATAAGGCCCTGGCCTCAAACCTATAATCACCCTATGCACACTCTACTATTAATGCTCTTTAACAATAGGATTCTGATGGCATGGTAAAACAAAGCCCCTACTATCAATGTCCCAATGATGGTTAGCCCAAGCTTTCAGATAACCTTCCTCTCAGAGGACATGAAAAGATAAGGTTTCCTGGGGGGAAACCATCCGTAGACTTAATGGATTCTTACAAATATTGAATTAGTTTCAGAAAGCACCTGCAGGATGAGAAGTTCACCCTCCCCTCCCCTCACTCTCCTCACAGCACTGTCTCTCCTTCTCAACTTTCCAAATCATAATTAGAACTATTGATAAATTATCCAACCAGCTCACTGCACCCCTCATCCAACCCAAGACAGTTCACTAGTAACCAAAAAAGTGTTAAACAAATTTATATATATTTTAGTTTCTTCAAAGTAGCCTTGATGACAGCTTTGCACACTCTTGGCATTCTCTCAACCAGCTTCACGAGGTAGTCACCTGGAATGCATTTCAATAACAGGTGTGCCTTGTTAAATGTTATTTTGTGGAACTTCTTAACTTCTTAATGTATTTGAGCCAATCAGTTGTGTTGTGACAAGGTAGGGGTGGTATACAGAAGATAGCCCTATTTGGTAAAATACGAAGTCCATAATATGTCAAGAACAGCTCAAATAAGAAAAGAAAAACGACAGTCCATCATTACTTTAAGACATGAAGGTCAGACAATATGGAACATTTCAAGAACTTTGAAAGTTTCTTCAAGAAACAAAAACCATCAAGCGCTATGATGAAACTGGCTCTCATGAGGACCGCCACAGGAAAGGAAGACCCAGAGGCTGCAGAGGATAAGTTCATTAGAGTTAACAGACACATCTCAACATCAACTGTTCAGAGGAGACAGCGTGAATCAGGCATTCATGGTTGAAATTCTGCAAAGAAACCACTACTAAAGGACACCAATAATAAGAAGGGACTTGCTTGGGCCAAGAAACACGAGCAATGGACATTAGACCGGTGGAAATCTGTCCTTTGGTCTGATGAGTCCAAATTTGAGATTTTTGGTTACAACCGGCGTGTCTTTGTGAGACGCAGAGTAGGTGAACGGATGATTTCCGTATGTGTGGTTCCCACGGTGAAGCATGGAGGAGGTGTAATGGTGTAGGCTTGCTTTGCTGGTGACACTGTCAGTGATTTATTTAGAATTCAAGGCACACTTAACAGGCATGGCTACCACAGCATTCTGCAGCGATACGCCATCCCATCTGGTTTGCGCTTAGTGGGACAATCATTTGTTTATTAACAGGACAATGACCCAACACACCTACAGGCTGTGTAAGGGCTATTTGACCAAGAAGGAGAGTGATGGAGTGCTGCATCAGATGACCTGGCCTCCAAAATTACCCGACCTCAACTCAATTGATATGTTTTGGGATGAGTTAGACCTCAGAGTGAAGAAAAAGCAGCCAACAAGTGCTCAGCATATTTGTGAACTCCTTCAAGACTGATGGAAAAGCATTCCAGGTGAAGCTGGTTGAGAGAATGCCAAGAGTGTGCAAAGCTGTCATCAAGGCAAACGGTGGCTACTTTGAAGAATCAATAATATAAAATATGTTTTGATTTGTTTAACACTTTTTTGGTTTCTACATGATTCCATATGTTTTATTTACTAGTTTTGAGGTCTTCACCTTTATTCTTCAAGGTAGAAAATAGTAAAAATATAGAAAAACCCTTGAATGAGTAGGCATGTCCAAACCTTTGACTTGTACTGTATATCAATCCCTGATCATTTATCAATGTGTACCCTGTGTCATAACAGTACATTTCTCTCTTGAACCATAAGAGTAGGTTTGTATAGCATCCCCCTTCGCTTCACACCTGCTGCTGTCAAAGTCATCCTTCACCAAGATCAGGCCAGGGTCAGTATCTATCAGAAATCCCAGTGTTGTTTAATCTCGGCAGTACCTGAGCACAGACAATGGCCTGGGCAGGCTGTTCCCTGTGATTCAATTTTCTGTTCCACCTTGGCTGTGATACAAAGATTGCATCCACTCTGTAATGAGGTCATTCATTTCGCTTTGATGCACTGGGGCTGTCCAGTTTGGGAACTAAAGGTGGCTACCGGCAAAGACTGCCTGAGTCACACAACATACGCAACACACCATATGCAACACACCATACACAACACAACATAAGCAATACACCATACACAACACACCCTACTCAACACAATATACACAACACACCATACGCAATACACCATACACAACACACCATATTCAACACAACATACGCAACACACCGTACGCAACACACCGTACGCAACACACCGTACGCAACACACCGTACGCAACATACCATACTCAACACATCATATGCAGCGCACCATACGTATCACACCATACACAACACACCATACACAACACACCATGCACACCATACACAACACACCATACATACCATGCACAACACACCATACACAACACACCATGCACACCATACACACCATACACACCATACACAACACACCATACACAACACACCATGCACACCATACACAACACACCATACACACCACACCATACACAACACACCATAACAAACACAAACACACACACTGCAGAAATGAATGCTCCGTTGTCATCTGTCCCCCAATAATGTCTGCACCTCTGTCTCACTATGTCCTCCAGCACGCTGTCAGTTTGAATTGTTAATGGACTTCATTTCATTTCGCTCAGAGAAACACAATAAATAGAGGTAAAAACGTATATAGCTCAATAAAGGAGAACAATAAAAGCACAAACAATTAATATGGACAGACAGATAGAGTGAATGTACAAGGTTTCAAGTAGACTACGACATTATTTTCCCCTAAAGCACTGTCTGGAGAAACATTGAAACTAAAACATTATGCATGTTGATTATACAGGATTTACATTAGACAAGCAGACTGGAGCCTTATTGGGGGGTGCCCAAAAACCAGCTGCCTCAAAGATCATTAGTGTCGTCTCTAACAAACTGTTTAACATATGTTACCGGGGACTTGGGTCTCATATGGGAGCTGCTCAACTGTCATGTTATTCCAATGGGACAAGATGCCTTTGGAGGACACAGCTTTATTAGAGAGAAATGGGAAGGCTGGTAAATTAAGCTGGAGAAAGCCTGGATTCCCACAGTCTCCTGGGCGGTTTGGACAAAAGATCAGGATTTGCTGCAGGTGGCAGTCAATAATTCATGGCTTTGTAAGACTCACGAGTTATGAGAGCTCTATTTTGATGCATCTGTTTTCACTCTCACACAGCGGAAAAGGTTATACTCATTAGGGCTATATAGACTATATATACAAAAGTATGAGGACACCCCTTCAAATTAGTGGATTAGACTATTTCAGGCTCACCTGTTGCTGATAGGTGTATAAAATCGAGCACACAGCCATGCAATCTCCATAGACAAACATTGGCAGTAGAATGGCCTTACTGAAGAGAGAGCTCAGTGACTTTCAACGTGACATTGTCATAGGATGCCACCTTTCCAACAGTCAGTTCGTAACATTTCTGCCCAGCTAGAGCTGCCCTGGTCAACTGTAAGTGCTGGTATTGTGAAGTCGTAAAGTCTAGGAGCAACAACGGCTCAGACGCAAAGTGGTAGTTCAAGCTCACAGAACGGAACTGCTGAGTGCTGAAACTGTTAGCGCATAAAAATCATCTGTCCTCAGTTGCAACACTCACTACCCTGTTCCAAACTGCCTCTGGAAGCAACTTTAGCAGAATTACTGTTCGTCGGGAGTTTCATGAAATGGGTTTCCATGGCCGAGTGGTCGCACACAAGCCTAAAATAACCATGCGCAATTCCAAGCGTCGGCTGGAGTGGTGTTAAGCTTGCCGCCATTGGACTCTGGAGCAGTGGAAACGTGTTCTCCGGAGTGATGAATCACGCTTCACCATCTGGCAAGTGCGTGTCAGGTCCTGACTGAGGCCAGGTCTCTGGCTCTCTCTATCGGGAGTCGTATGGCCACAGTCAGGCGCTGACAATAGTATTCAGGGAGTCCTTTTTGAGTTTGGCTAATCCCCAATTAGAGGCAGCTGTCTTGAGTTGTCTCTAATTGGGGATTCTATTTATGTTCCGTGTGTGTCCACCTGCGTTCGTGGATCATTGTCTGTGTAGTGTTTGTCTTCTGTCAGCGACACTTAGCTCAGGGGATTGTCTTCGTTCTTGCTTTGTTGTTTTCTGTTAAGAAATAAACATGTTTGCTCGCACCTCTCGCTCTGCGCCTCGTTCCCCCCCCCCACGCACCGTGACAGAATGATCCACCCCCCTGGGAACCCACAGCCGATACAGGAGGAAGAGTATTCTTACTCTATCGCCCCAGTCCTCGAGGAGGAGCCCGGGCAGCACTCCGGGACCGGCAGCCAGCCCTGCTACATGGCTGGAAACCCCCTCTGCGTCGGTGCCCAGGCTAGGCACGGCGTCCAGTGATGCTCCAGAGCCGGAGCTCCATGCCACGCCACGCCGGTGCCCAGTCCGGGGCAGGCAGCCAGCCCGGCTACACAGCTGGAGTCATCCTCCACACCGGTGCCCAGTCCGGGGCCGGCAGCCAGCCCATTGACATGGCTTGAAATCCCCTATGCTTTGGTGCCCAGACTGAGCACAGCATCCAGTCCGCCTCCAGAGCCGGAGCTCCTCGCCACGCCGGTGCCCAGTCCGGGGCCGGCAGCCAATAGAGCATCTTTCAGATGAGAAGGAACGGGTTCTTCGCAGCATGAATGTACTGCCGTCTAATCTGCAGCAATTGCGTGATGCCATCGCATGAGCATGGACCAACATCCCTGTGGAATGTTTCCGACGTCTTGTAGAATGACCTGAAGAATTCAGGCTGTTCTGGAGTCAAAGGGGGAGGTCTGACCCGGTACAAGGTGGATGTACCTAAACTGTTCGGTGAGTGTACAGTTGTGGTCAAAAGTTTTGAAAATGACAGAAGTATTGGTCTCCACAAAGTTTGCTGCTTCAGTGTTCTTAGATCTTTATGTCAGTAGTCACTATGGTACACTGAAGTATAATTACAAGTATAGGCTTTCAGTTTATGCAAAGAGTCGATATTTGCAGTGTTGACACTTCTTTTTCAAGACCTCTGCAATCCGCCCTGGCATGCTGTCAATTAACTTCTGGGCCACATCCTGAGTTGTGGGTTTTTGTTTGTCCACCCGCCTCTTGAGGATCGACCACAAGTTCTCAATGGGATTAAGGTCTGGGGAGTTTCCTGGCCATGGACCCAAAATGTAGATGTTTTGTTCACCGAGCCACTTAGTTATTACTTTTGCCTTATGGCAAGGTGCTCCATCATGCTGGAAAAGGCATTGGTCGTCACCAAACTGTTCTTGGATGGTTGGGAGAAGTTGCTCTCAGAGGATGTGTTGGTACCATTCTTTATTCATGGCTGTGTTCTTAGGCAAAATTGTGAGTGAGCCCACTCCCTTGGTTGAGAAGCAACCCCACACATGAATGGTCTGAGGATGCTTTACTGTTGGCATGACACAAGACTGATGGTAGCGCTCACCTTGTCTTCTCCGGCCCAAACAATCGGAAAGGGGATTCATCAGAGAAAATGACTCTAGCCCAGTCCTCAGCAGTCCAATCCCTGTACCTTTTGCAGAATATCAGTCTGTCCCTGATGTTTTTCCTGGAGAGAAGTGGCTTCTTCGCTGCCCTTCTTGACACCAGGCCATCCTCCAAAAGTCTTCGCCTCACTGTGCGTGCAGATGCACTCACACCTGCCTGCTGACATTCCTGAGCAAGCTCTGCACTGGTGGTGCCCCGATCCCACAGCTGAATCAACTTTCTTTTTCTTGGGCGCCCTGACGCCTTCTTCACAACAATTGAACCTCTCTCCTTGAAGTTCTTGATGATCTGATAAATGGTTGATTTAGGTGCAATCTTACTAGCAGCAATATCCTTGCCTGTTTGTGCAAAGCAATGATGACGGCACGTGTTTCCTTACAGGTAACCATGGTTGACAGAGGAAGAACAATGATTTCAAGCACCACCCTCCTTTTTAAGCTTCCAGTCTGTTATTCTGACTCAATCAGCATGACAGAGTGATCTCCAGTCTTGTCCTCGTCAACACTCTCACCTGTGTTAACGAGCAGCTGGTCCTTCTGTGGCAGGGCTGAAATGCAGTGGAAATGTTTTTGGGGGATTAAGTTCATTTTTATGGCAAAGAGGGACTTTGCAATTAATTGCAATTCATCTGATCACTCTTCATGACATTCTGGAGTATATGCAAATTGCAAACTATGTGGAGACCAGTACTTGTGTCATTCTCAAAATGTTTGACCACAACTGTATGTCTCAATAGAGCTATATAGAGTATGTCTCTCATACTCAGTAGAGTTATAGACACCCCCGGTCAAAAGTTTGGAATATTACTCATTCAAGGGTTTTTCTTTATTTGCACTATTTTTTACATTGTAGAATAAAAGAGAAGACATCAAAATGATGACATATCACATATGGAATCATGTAGTAACCAAAAAAGTGTTAAACATATCAAAATATATTTTATTTTTTACTTCAAATAGCCACCCTTTGCCTTGATGACAGCTTTGCACACTCTTGGCATTTTCTCAACCAACTGGAATGCACCTGGAATGCTGTTCCATCAGTCTTGAAGGAGTTCCCCCATATGCTAAGCACTTGTTGGCTGCTTTTCCTTCACTGCGGAGGTTGGAACCAAAAATCTCAAATTTGGACTCCAGACCAAAGGTGAGACAGCCTAACAGCCTGACAGGGCTAATAATTAACCTATTAAAAAATCGGTTCAGCTCATTGGCTCTGTCCTGGGTCCCCTCCGTCTGCCCACTGTTTGACTTTTTTGAAGCCAGTGATATTTCTCATACCATTCCACACATATCTCATACTCAGTAGAGTTATATATCTCTCTCATACTCAGTAGAGTTATATATGTCTCTCATACTCAGTAGAGATATATACACTACCGTTCAAAAGTTTGGGTTCACTTAGAAATGTCTTTGTTTTTGAAAGAAAAGCTATTGTTAATGTTGTAAATGACTTCTGTAGCTGGAAACGGCTGATTTTAAATGGAATATCTACATAGGCGTACAGAGGCCCATTATCAGCAACCATCACTCCTGTGTTCCAATGGCACGTTGTGTTAGCTAATCCAAGTTTATCATTTTAAAAGGCTAATGGATCATTAGAAAACCTTTTGCAATTATGTTAGCACAGCTGAAAACTGGCCTTCTTTAGACTAGTTGAGTATCTGGAACATCAGCATTTGTGGGTTCGATTACAGGCTCAAAATGGCCAGAAACAAAGAACTTTCTTCTGAAACTCGTCAGTCTATTCTTGTTCTGAGAAATGAAGGCTATTCCATGTGAGAAATTGCAGAGAAACTGAAGATCTCGTACAACGCTGTGTACTACTCCCTTCACAGAAACTGGCTCTAACCAGAATAGAAAGAGGAGTGGGAGGCCCCGGTGCACAACTGAGCAAGAGGACAAGTACATTAGAGTGTCTAGTTTGAGAAACAGACGCCTCACAAGTCCTCAACTGGCAGTTTCATTAAATAGTGCCCGCAAAACACCAGTCTCAATGTCAACAGTAAAGAGGTGACTCCGGGATGCTGGCCTTCTAGGCAGAGTTGCAAAGAAAAAGCCATATCTTCCTCTGTCCAATGTCTGTGTTATTTTACTCATCTTAATCTTTTATTTTTATTGGCCAGTCTGAGATATGGCTTTTTCTTATCAACTTTGCCTAGAAGGCCAGCATCCTGGAGTCACCTCTTCACTGTTGACTTTGAGACTGGTGTACAGAGGTACTCAGACCCTTTGCTATGAGACTCGAAATTGGGCTCATTGGGTTTCATTGATCATCCTTGAGATGTTTCTACAACTTGATTTGAATCCACCTGTGGTAAATTAAATTGATTGGACATTATTTGGAAAGGCACATACCTGTCTATATAAGGTCCCGCAGTTGACAGTGCATGTCAGAGCAAAAACCAAGCTTTAGGTCGAAGGAGTTGTCTGTAGAGCTCCGAGACAGGATTGTGTCAATGCAAAGATCTGGAGAAGGATACCAAAAAATGTCTGCAGCATTGAAGGTCCCCAAGAACACAGTGGCCTCCATCATTCTTAAATGAAAGAAGTTTGTAACCACCAAGACTCTTCCTAAAGCTGGCCGCTGAGGTGATCAAGTGTCAGGCTCTGGCCATAGAGAAGCCTATTTGGCTTCTCTATGTAACCATGGTCAGAGTCTGACAGGTCTATTCTTTCTGGTGGTGGTTTGTGTGGGATCCCTAATTAGAGGCAGCTGTAGCGCATCGTCTCTTTTTAGGGATCCTACATAGGTTTGTAGATTTTCACACTGGGTTATGGGTCGTTGTCGTTATATGTCGCAGTCACAGTGAAAGTGTGGTATTTGTTACGTCCGTTCAGTCGTGTGTGTCGTTAGTTGTGTCGTTAGTGTTTGTTTGGTGTTGTATAGTTCGTTCATTTTGTGACATTTTATACATAGTATAAATAATAAATATGACAAACTACTATCCCTGCGCTGCGCCTTGGTCTCCCTATGCACCCTCACGTGACATCAAGAACCTGATGGTCACTCTGACAGAGCTCCAGAGTTCCTCTGTGGAGATGGGAGAACCTTCCAGAAGGACAACCATCTCTGCAGCCCTCCACCCATCAGGGCTTTATGGTAGAGTGGCCAGACGGAAGCCACACCTCAGTAAAAGACACATGACAGCCCGCTTGGAGTTTGCCAAAAGGCACCTAAAAGACTCTCAGACCATGAGAAACAAGATTCTCTGGTCTGATGAAACCAAGATTGAACTCTTTGGTCTGAATGCCAAGCATCACGTCTGGAGGAAACCTGGCACCATCCTTATGGTGAAGCATGGTGGTGGCAGCATCATGCTGTGGGGATGTTTTTCAGCGGCAAGGACTTGGAGACTAGTCAGAGCAAAGTACAGAGAGATCCTTGATGAAAACCTGCTCCAGTGCGGAGGACCTCAGACTGGGGTGAAGGTTCACCTTCCACCAGGACAACAACCCTAAGCACACAGCCAAGACAACGCAGGAGTGGCTTCGGGGCAAGTCTCTGAATGTTATTGAGTGGCCCAGCCAGAGCCCGGACTTGAACCCGATCTAACATCTCTGGAGACCCTGAAAATAGCTGCGCAACGACGCTCCCCATCCAACCTGATATAGCTTGACAGGATCTGCAGAGAAGAAGGGGAGAAAATCCCCAAATACAGGTTTACCAAGCTTGTAGCGTCATGTCTCGTTGCTGTAATCGCTGCCAAAGGTGCTTCAACAAAGTACTGAGTAAAGGGTCTGAATCCTTATGTAAATAAGGTACTTCTGTTTTTGTTTTTAATACATTTGCAAAACATTTTAAAAACCTGTTTTTGCTTTGTCATTATGGGGTATTGTGTGTAGATTGATAAGGAAAAAAAACAATTTTATCAATTTTAGAATAAGGCTGTAACTTCACAAAATGTGGAAAAAGTCAAGGGGTCTGAATACTTTCCGAAGCACTGTAGCTCCATAAATAAACATAAATATATCTTGTAGTGAACTGTGGGGTCAGATGGCTTTCTGCGAGTAAACTCACCATTTGCTTCTGATGCCAACATCAGCCACTGAATACACTGGCACTTTTAGTTTCTTTATGTTTCTGTTGATTTTTACACTAGTGTTGATGTTTGTGTTGATGTTTACACCAAACTCCAACCGCCCCCCGAAACCGCTGCCAACAAGCCCCCATTCAAAGTGTTGTAGACATATCTCCTTCAACCCCCCACACAACCCCTCAACCTCAAACTCCCAACACCAACTATCATAAACATGCCCCCTAACCCCCCTGCCCTCAACACCCTCAACCTTAAGCTCCCAACACCAACTATCATAAACATGTCCCCTAACCATCCTGCTCTCAATACCCTCCTTTGTTAATCTCAAACAAACACATGTGCCCTGAACCTCTTTTGCCAGTCCCTACCAGTCTGTGTGCCCCAAAACTACCCACAACCACTCGCCCTTATCCTCCAGAACCCTGTGTCTCTCACTGCCACTCAGGCAGCACTTCAGTGATCTGCCTTCTTTCCTGTCACACTCCAAAGGTCCGAGTGCCTCATGATTACTGTTCTATGTATAATAGGTAGCATTCATCATCCCCTAGTGACAGGAAATGATGGAGGAGTCGGGGGCGCAGAATAAAACACAGAGACAGAGCACTAATCTCCTCCTCTCCTCTTTTCTTTATCTGCTAATATAATGATATGCTCATATTCCTCCCATTAACCCACTCATCTCCTCTCACATCCCTACAGTAAACCAGATGAAGTGTGTGGATATAGAAGTTAATTAGGTTTAATTACGTTGTTGCCCCTGTTTTAGGACAGCACCTACCCCCCCTACCTCCCTCCCTCTCTGTCTCCCTCCCCCACCTCCCTCCCTCTCTGTCTCCACACCCCTTACGTCCCTCCCTCTCTGTCTCCCTCCCCCACCTCCCTCCCTCTCTGTCTCCCCGCCCACCTCCCTCCCTCTCTGTCTCCACACCCCTTACTTCCCTCCCTCTCTGTCTCTCCCCCCCACCTCCCTCCCTCTCTGTCTCCCCGCCCACCTCCCTCCCTCTCTGTCTCACCCCCACCTCCTTCCCTCGCTGTCTCCCCACCCCCTACCTCCCTCTCTCTCTGTCTCCCCACCCCCTACCTCCCTCAATCTCTGTCTCCCCACCCCCCTACCTCCCTCCCTCTCTGTCTCCCCACCCCCTACCTCCCTCCCTCTCTGTGTTCCCACCCCCCCTACCTCCCTCCCTCTCTGTATCCCCACCCCCTACCTCCTTCCCTCTGTCTCCGCAACCCCTACCTCCCTCCCTCTCTGTGTTCCCACCCCCCTATCTCCTTCCCTCTCTGTCTCCCCACCCCCCTCCATCCCTCCCTCTCTGTCTCCCCACCCCCCTAACTCCCTCCATCTCTCCCCACCCCCCACCTCCCTCCCTCTCTGTCTCCCCACCCCCTCCCTCCCTCCCTCTCTGTCTCCCCACCCCCTACCTCCCTCCCTCTCTGTCTCCCCCCCACCTCCCTCCCTCTCTGTCTTCCCACGCCCTATCTCCCTCCCCCTCTGTCTCCCCACCCCCTACCTCCCTCCCTCTCTGCCCCCCCCCTCTGTCTCCCCACCCCCCTACCTTCCTCCATCTCTGTCTCCCCCCCACCTCCCTCCCTCTGTCTCCCCACCCCCCTACCTTCCTCCCTCTCTGTCTCCCCACCCCTACCATCCTCCCTCTCTTTCTCCCCACCCCTACCTCCCTCCATCTGTCTCCCCACCCCCCTACCTCCCTCCCTCTCCCCACCCCTTCCCTCTTTCTATCCATCTCTCATCCTCTTCCACACATCCTCTATCCCCATATTCCATTATTCTGTCTTTCACAACTCTCTTTCTGCAGCTCCCCAGTTCATTTTAATCAAGCTGGAAATGGGGACGTTCAAGTAAACAGCATAAGATATTGCCAATGCAATCAGAGAGCATCCCTCCCTCCCTCGCTCTCTGTCTCCCATTGCACTGCAGCTCCTCCCTGCACCTTGCTCAGCACCGGCTCCTCCCTCTATCTCTCTCTCGCTCCCCTCTCCCTCTCTTCAACTCTCTGTCTCACTCAGCTCAGTGCAGCATGTATGTGAGAGTGTCTGAGCCACCGGAGCCTGTGTTTACATGCAAGCCTATCAGTGGAGGTGGATTTACAGCATCTGTAGAACCCAGAAATGTCCCATGCTCCTCACCGGGGACTCGCCTCTTTTTATCTTGCCTCTGGAATCCCATTTCTCCCTTTGAATCCTCCTTTCAATGGCCTCTTCAATCTCTGCCCTGCTCTCTGAGGAATTTTGGATTTCCTTGGCAACGTGGAGCAGCTTAAATTAGAATTCTGTGCATGACGGTCCTGGTAAGTAGCCTCCTCTGTCTGTTCTGTGGGTTTCCAGCACTGAGCCATAGAAGCAGGCTCATCATGGTGCAGTCAGTGGTGGTCAGAATTGGAAGGAAAATATTTGTCCGGAGAAATGGTACGTATTTAAAGGGGTAAAGGGAGAGCGAGAGAGTGATGGAGGGATGGGATGTTTGATCATTCTGCCAGATAGGCTTCAGAACCAGGTTTGTTCTGTTACCTGCATACTGCCATTTATTTATATGTGGAAGACCATACATGTAGGCTACTGTGTGTGTGTACGGTGTGTGTGTGTGTGTGTGTGTGTGTGAGTACGGTGTGTGTGTGTGTGTGAGTACGGTGTGTCTGTGTGTGAGTACAGTGTGTCACTGTGTGTGCGGTGTGTCTGTGTGTGTACGGTGTGTCTGTGTGTGTGTGTACGATGTGTCTGTGTGTGTGTCTGTGTGTGAGTATGGTGTGTCTGTGTACGGTGTGTCTGTGTGTGTGTACAGTGTGTCTGTGTGTGTGTGTACAGCGTGTCTTTGTGTGTGTATGGTGTGTCTTTGTGTGTGTATGGTGTGTCTGTGTTTGTGTACATTGTGTGTGTGTGTACAGTGTGTCTGTGTGTGGGTACGGTGTGTCTCTGTGTGACTATGGTGTGTCTGTGTGTGAGTATAGTGTGTCTGTGTGTGAGTAACGATGTGTCTGTGTGTGTGTATGGTACATATATGTGTTTGTACGGTGTGTCTGTGTGTGTGCATGGTGTCTCTGTGTGTTTGTGCGGTGTGTCTGTGTGTATGTACGCTGTGTCTGTGCGTGTGTGTGTATGGTGTGTCTGTGTGTGTGTACGGTGTGTCTGTGTGTATGTATGCTGTGTCTGTGTGTGTGTACAGTGTGTCTGTGTATGGTGTGTCTGTGTGTGTGTACACTGTGTCTGTGTGTGTGTACGCTGTGTCTCTGTGTGTACGGTGTGTCTGTGTGTATGTACAGTCGTGGCCAAAAGTTTTGAGAATGACACAAGTATTAGTCTCCACAAAGTTTGCTGCTTCAGTGTTCTTAGATCTTTATGTCAGTAGTTACTATGGTACACTGAAGTATAATTACAAGTATTCCATAAGTGTCAAAGGCTTTCATTGACAATGACATTCAGTTCACATTCAGATCACGTTTGCCTTATGGCAAGGTGCTCTATCATGCTGGAAAAGGCATTGGTCATCACCAAACTGTTGGGAGAAGTTGCTCTCGGAGGATGTGTTGGTACCATTCTTAATTCATGGCTGTGTTCTTTGGCAAAATTGTGAGTGAGCCCACTCCCTTGGCTGAGAAGCAACCACACACATGAATGGTCTGAGGATGCTTTACTGTTGGCATGACACAGGACTGATGGTAGCGCTCATCTTGTCTTCTCCGGACAAGCTGTATTCCGGATGGCCCAAACAATCGGAAAGGGGATTCATCAGAGAAAATGACTCTACCCCAGTCCTCACCAGTCCAATCCCTGTACCTTTTGCAGAATATCAGTCTGTCCCTGATGTTTTTCCTGGAGAGAAGTGGCTTCTTCGCTGCTTGACACCAGGCCATCCTCCAAAAGTCTTCGCCGCACTGTGCGTGCAGATGCTTTCACACCTGCCTGCTGCCATTCCTGAGCAAGCTCTGCACTGGTGGTGCCCCGATCCTGCAGCTGAATCAACTGGCGCCTTCTTCACAACAATTGAACCTCTCTCCTTGAAGTTTTTGATGATCCGATAAATGGTTGATTTAGGTGCAATCTTACCAGCAGCAATATCCTTGCCTGTGAAGCCCTTTTTGTGCAAAGAAATGATGACGGCACATGTTTCCTTGCAGGTAACAATGGTTGACAGAGGAAGAACAATGATTTCAAGCACCACCCTCCTTTTAAAGCTTCCAGTCTGTTATTCTGACTCAATCCGCATGACAGAGTGTCCTCGTCAACACGCTCACCTGTGTAAATGAGACAATCACTGACATGATGGCAGCTGGTCCTTTTGTGGCAGGGCTGAAATGCAGTGGAAATATTTTTTTGGGATTAAGTTCATTTTCATGGCAAAGAGGGACTTTGCAATTAATTGCAATTCATCTGATCACTCTTCATGACATTCTGGAGAATTGCCATCATCAACACTGAGGCAGCAAACTTTGTGGAGACCAATACTTGTGTAATTCTCAAAACTTTTGGCCATGACTGTACGCTGTCTGTGTGTATGTACGCTGTGTCTGTGTGTGTACTATGTGTCTGTGTGTGTGTATGGTGTGTCTCTGTGTGTTTACGGTGTGTCTGTGTGTGTGTACGGTGTGTGTGTGTGCGGTGTGTCTGTGTGTGTGTATGGTGTGTCTGTGTGTTAATACGGTGTGTCTGTGTGTGAGTACAGTGTGTCTGTGTGTGAGTATGGTGTGTCTGTGTGTGAGTATGGTGTGTCTGTGTGTGAGTATGGTGTGTCTGTGTGTTAGTATGGTGTGTCTGTGTGTGAGTACAGTGTGTCTGTGTGTGAGTATGGTGTGTCTGTGTGTTAGTACAGTGTGTCTGTGTGTGAGTATGGTGTGTCTGTGTGTTAGTAAGGTGTGTCTGTGTGTGAGTACGGGTGCGTTTGTATAACTGTTTATCTTTGTGTGTGTGTGCATGAATGTGTGTCTGTGTGTGAGTCTTTTATGTGCTCCTGTGTCCCTGCTGTTTCCATGTCTATTTTAAAAGGTGTGTTACATTGCTACTGTAGGTGATCGTGTGTGATGGAGAATGCCTGTTGTGTGTTCTTGCCTGAGTGCTCCTCTACCAGGGTGCTTATTGTAGCTCTAGCTTATCTGTTCTTATTAGCATGGCTCTTTCTAAAGACCGTAAACACCACGTCTAGCCTGACACTGATTGGCTTCGGGAGGTCAAACCTCATTCAATCACAATTAATTTGCTGTGTTCCCTCTGGGGTTGAAGAATGGTGCTTCTATTCACCCACAGGTTGCAGAGAAGGCTTTTTGTCCCATTATGTATGTAGGTCAAACATCCCAGCCTCTCATCCGTTCTCTGTGTGTGTGTGTGTGTGTGTGTGTGTGTGTGTGTGTGTGTGTGTATGTGTCTCTGTCTGTGTCTGTGTGTGTGTCTGGGTGTGTCTGTGTCTGTGTCTGTGTGTGTGTGTGTGTGTGTGTCTGTGTCTGTGTATCTGCGAGGGTGTCTGTATTTGTCTGTGTGTCTGTGTCTTTGTCTGTCTGTGTGTGTGTCTGTGTCTGTGTGTCTCATCCTTCCAGCCTGTATTATTTGCATCCCTCATAATGGTGCCTGGCTGCAGTGCTCTGGCACACAGTATAAATCTAGAGAGACTCTTCTACCTCCTATAGCAGTACAGTACAGCAGCTGCCTGCCAGCCACAAGCTGACACCTCTACCTGGTGGAGTTGAAGTTGTTTTTGCAAAGAGACACACACTGTTGGTTACTGTACGTGAGGCTCCCTAAAATAGACGAAACTGGAAAGAGACTGGAAAGAGATTCCTCTTCCACTGGTTTCCACTGGTATCACGCCACTTTGTTACAATTGCTATTTTTTTTAACACTGAGACCTAAATTGCGTCCTGTAAAGGTCCTAAACGAAAAAATCCTGTCCAACGCTACCTAGTGCATCTCCTTAGACCCAGATGTATCTCTGAGTAGTATTGTTGTGTCAGTAGGCTTATTGTAGGCCATTCATGCAATTTTATCCATGAAATCTTGTTTCCTGTCATCTCTAAGATGTAATGATTATGAAGAATTAATAGAGAAACAAACATTCTGAACCTGAACTAGAGGTTGTTTTGGAAGTGTTTTAAAAACATAACGTTGGGCTGAAAGGTTTGAACACAGGGCTACATTAATATACTGATAGAAAAGATAGATTGTTTTCCTTCTAAATACTTAAAGAGTAACTTTTATGCCTCTTCTACACATCAAAATAACAACAATGTGTGTATTATGAGGTCAGAGTACTGCCATGATGACCATTACATGTTAAAGGAAAAGGGAAAGGCGGGTTACTAGCCAGTTGTACGACTGAATGCATTCAACTGAAATGTGTCTTCCGCATTTAACCCAACCCCTCTGAATCAGAAGTAAGATAGTAGGTTATCTCTCCAAATGACACCAGAAAGGATAACCAAATATTACTGAAAGTAAGTTAGATGTTCTCCATACATAGAAAACCCACAAAATAGTTCATCCTTTCAAAAATATATGTTTTTGATAGCAAAATAAAAAAATTGTAAAGTTGATCTATTTTTCTATTTCATACAAAATAGGACTTCATTTCAGATTTAGATTTCATTACACAATATTTTCCATCACATGTAAATGCTTTTGATCCATTTTGATGTGATATTAATCGAATTTCCCAGTTTTCTTACCACACATTTTTCCTACCATTGAAGCCCAATGTTAACGTTTCCAGAAAATTGTTCTACAAACTAAAAAATATTATTTAATGAAATGTTTTCCTCATTTGGATCTATGCTTGGGTCTCACAGGGTTAAATGTTTTGGCCAGGACTTGAGGCTGTTTCACATCCGGCCTTGATTGAGAGTCCCATAGGGCGGCGCACATTTAGCCCAGCGTCGTCCAGGTTTTTGCTGGGGTAGGCCGTCATTGTAAATAAGAATTTGTTCTTAACTGACTTGCCTAGTTAAATAAAGGTTAAATAAAAAAAATACAAAAAAAAATACATGGTATGAGCTGTAGGTTAATACATACAGTGTGCATCATGATAACAAGGTGCCGCTAGATATCAATCTACAGAACATCGATGTCACATGAAATGTGGGCTTCACGTCGTGACTGAGTGAGTGATTAAAACCACGATGGTTACCTGGCAACACATTACTGTAGGTGGTCTAATGGTGTCATCTATAAAGCCTTTATAAACACTGTTCTCCAATTAGTTTTGCCATAATGCAAGCACAGTTTCTTTAGCAAGCCCATCTGTTCAATCACAATATCAACACGTGATACCTTATAATATCATAAGTACAGTATGCTTATGATCTGGATATCATGCTCATTCATGTCAATGATATGTAGTATAAATGTACTGTAGCAATATAAATGTTAATTAACTACCACTTAAAGCAGGACCACGTGTGTGAGCGCCACAGCGGCCCTGGTTGTTTCAGTACACCCACTGTTCATAGGCTACTACCGTTTGCTGATGTATGAGCCTATTGGAGCTGCTGCAGTCTTTAAACATGTGATTGCTCAATTGTGACACATCAGACAGGAAGTCATAACTCATCACTGTTCTGAATCTGTGAGCAGATATGTCTCATGCATAATTCTGTTATATTCTCTCAGACGATACGACAGAGATGTTACAGAGATGCAGCCATGGTATAATGGTTGTATATAGCCTTGCTGTTACATTGTTCTTCTGACCTAGAGTGGTCATCTGAAGGGTCTGGTCTAAATGTCCCCCTCAGGGCCTTGGTACATAAGCTGAACACAATAACCACTGGCTCTTTTAAATGGATTGTGTTGGCTGTACAGCTGGGTAGCGTTTAACCACTGGGAACGCCAATCTATATACGGTTCCAAGATTGATAATGGCACTTGATTGATTTGATTCGAATGGGAATGTTATAACTATCTAGCAGTGGATGCCTCCATAGAGCCCTATTTGGCTTTTAATAGGATGGAAAAGCAGGTGGTTAAGGTTGAGGATCATGCAGGTAATGGATTTCCACTCCACAGTCTCTCTGGTGGTCCGATTGGTCATTACAGTAATGAGGTGGTTCACTATATCCCCACTTTTGTTACACAACCGACTGACCAGAATGCAAGTCATCAGCAAGGCATTATTAGTGCAAGTCTTGACATGCAAAATAGATCTATAGATGAATATGTACACTGTAGGCCAATTTACTGTTCAACAGTCCATCCATACCACCCATCTATTGCATTGTGAGACCCTGTGAGCAGTAGCTTTTCATGTAAATCAAGTCTGTGCCAGGAATATTTAGTCTGCCTGTCCTGAACACTAGCCCTCAGTGAGATATGGGGGAAAATAAGAGGGTGAATGAGGCTACAGAATGTTGTAATAGTAATGTGGAAAGATGGACAGATTAGAATCTCAATAGGGAGATTGTTAAGGACACTGCGGGAACCACGACATTGCAGTAAGTATACAGATGTAGGATCTTAATTTTATCGCACTTTTAAAAAGGTTTAAAAAGGCTTCTAAAATGTGTAATTTCCACTTTGTTAGACTTGATATGCCCTAACGTTTCAGCCCTTACAAAGAAATTTCCATGAATTATAATCCACATAATAATTCACACTTCCTGTTTATTTTCCTGCTGTAGCAAACTTGCTCAAATGAAGATCCTAAATATGTAATGGTCCTTTCTGTCGGGTACCGTTAAGACGGTCGGACCACGTGTAGACCACGTGCAGGCGGGAGGGAGGAGACAGACAGACAGACAGACAGACACGGGCAGATCAGTCACAGGGTAGTCTATTCAATCTTACTCTCCACAAATGTATTCAGAAGGTCATGGTGGCGCTTCGCTGCAGCAGCCTCTCCCATTTAAATGTAATCATAACAGCTTTATGTAAAATATGATCCAGGCATGGTGGAGGATGGGGGTTTATTCTCCCTCTGACTCCTACACTCCATCAGCTCTATAATGCAGGGATCTTTACATATTCTAAAGCAAAGTGTGGGCTACAGATTAAACACTCCTCCTGCCCATTTGTTGTAATTGTAGGGAAGACTGGTCAGGAAATGAGTGTTGGCTAGAGTGAGCTATATCGGCTCAATGAATATGAGAACGAAGGTTGCTGGTGGTAATTATTATACGAGTGATTTGGGATAAAAACATCTCCCAGAATCACCCATTGTGCTGTCCATAAAGGGCTTTAAGAAGCTTGGCCGGTGGAAAATTGCCTTCAGGATTGCATTGAGCCACAGTTTTCAATTCTACTGGAAACTTGGATCCCTGTTGATACAGAAGGGAAAAGGTTTATGTAATTACCGGCTTAGGCTGCTCCTATAGCCGGGAATTTCCAAGAGGAATGGTGTTAATGAGGAAAGAAGCACCCCTTTACAGAATTATTATTAGACATTCAGTCAGAGCCGAGAGACAGATCTGTGTGGAAATATTACCAATTAGACTAGGCACAGGCTCTGCACCGCAAGTAATTTCATACAGAACAAAGCACCCAAATGAAGTGAAACCAACTAAACAGCAACCATTACAATATGTTGAGCTTCCATTAAGGAGCACTCGTACAAGGATGTGTCATGCAGCACAATTGTATGCATATTGCATAACGAGCTGATGTTCTTACAGATCGCATATTCTCTTTGGGTTTTTAAATTTGAGGTATTATTCATCTGATGTGTTCCAGTTCCTAAACACAACAGCTACGGGTATTAGAACATAGTGTAGCTAATTACATAAGACCTCTTACTTAGTAGTCACTATGTACTGTATTTTGGAGCTGGCCAGTTGGTGGCAGCGATGGGATCTCCTTTTAGGGCCAAGTCACATGACAGAGGCATAGGTTAACATAGATTAACAGTAACCGCATATTCTTTTGCTGTGAATTCTACAAAGTAACCAGTAATTGACACCAAAAGGACAAATTCAGAGTATTTAAATGGAGAATTAGCCTACACGAGAAGGGGCCACTTGGGAAAAATGTTTGGGGTCTCTGGAGTCACAGACACCCAAATATCCCCGATGTATATTTTGACATGGCCTGTTGATTAACCAGATACACCATTTATCTTATTAGTAGTATTATTTTGTGCTATAATTTGGCATTCATCTTGAAACATATTGTAGCAGGCTCAAGGGTGTGGGGTTTCCACATCACCAAGTTCAATAACAAAACACGCACAGGAAGCACAACTAGAATGCAAATGGGGAATTTATTAAGGATATTTACACCGAGTGGTAAAGGGGGGAATTCAGCATCCCGTTCACAGTCCATAATACGCTCTCGTTGTCCATTATCCAGGGGTAATCCAAAACTGGGTCCTCAGCCAAACCAGTTTGGTACACAGTGGAGGTAATCACACCGATCATTATCTCGCTTCTCACGCATTTCCCTCTCGCACCCTCTTCTCCATTTGTGCAGCCCGCTTCCTCTTTTATCCCCAAGCACACAATGGCTTATTGAGCGACAGGCTCACCTCGTTGGTGCAGGAAGTCCATATAAGGCTCGGGGGTGGAGCAAGATATCTTCCTTCAATCAATACTCCCCTCACCTCTCCCTGCCATCTGCCACAATATTATCACTATGACTTTCTTCTATTGTTGTCTCAATGGGCCACCAGCGTAGAAATAGGAGCTAAGAGCAATGGTCAGGTCCCTCTGAGGAAGACGTCAGCTTGACGTTGAAATGTCAGTCACCTGTTCGTATCCTGTATAGTGGATTAAAGTGAGCTAAAAGAAATCAATCTCTGCTTTTTTTTTGAGCGCTCCAATTCCTTTCTATGTGGAATGAGTCCTTTTGGAAGTGTTTCTTGGGGAGCCCTTAACTTGAAGAGCATATCAATATATTATTTCTGAATCAAGAAAAGGTATAACACAAGCTCTCTGGTAGGAGCTCAGCTCTTTGAATCCCCCCTGCCTAGTTTTGCAGTCTTCACTTCAGTGTGCAAGGGCTTATTCTGTGGGATTCAAGGCTGCAGATAGATACGATTCGCAAAGCTGGTAAAATCCCCTTTTCTACAAGACAAGAGAAAAGACGGAGAACAATGGCTCTTCTATCAACACTCCATTTCTGTCTGGATGTGCTGTGACATTGTGCCCTCCCAAATAAGCCCATAGGGGAATCCCAATGCAGGAGTAGTATAAACTGCCTTCTTCTCCTTTCCTGCACCAGCACTGACTGCAAAAAGTGAAAGCAATCATGGTATGGAGGCATTCAATACTTATCTTTCACCTTCCACATGTTGTCAGATCAACCAAGAAAAGGAGATGAGAAAGCCTCTTTAGTATTTTGGGACCAACTGCTATCTGGTTGCCATGGTAGCGGACAGTCCTTCCAAGTGTTCTGTGTCTGAGGATCCAGTAACCAGTTGTAGTTGTTGCTCTGTCAGTTCCTCCCATGTTACACACACATTAGAGAAAAGGCAGGCCCCTAAAATACTCCCAATCCAATATCATAGACAAGCAACCACTATGTTGAAGCAAACATTCATTTGAACTGAGATCACCTTTCAGTAGAGTAGCAGCAGTGGGAGGCTATCACCTGACCAAACCTACATATTACCTCAATCAATCACCCCAACTACCTCATACCCTAGTACACACTCAGTACCGGTACTCCTTGTATATAGCCTCATTATTATAATTTTATTGTGTTACTATTTAATTTGTATCCATTTTCAAATGTTTTACTTTATTGTTGGAATACAACAAGGTCTACCCTTGTGACAATTTGATTTGTGTTGGAGCCCTGTATTCCAAGCTGTTGATTTGATTTGGGAGCCCTATATTCCATGCTGTTGATTTGTGCTAGAGCCCTTTATCCAAGCTGTTGATTTGATTTGATTTTTTTTTATTTTGAATGGCACAAGTATTGGTCTCCACAAAGTTTGCTGCTTCAGTGTTCTTAGATCCATAAGTGTCAAAGGCTTTCATTGACAATGACATTCAGTTTATGCAAAGAGTCAATATATGCAGTGTTGACCCTTCTTTTTCAAGACCTCTGCAATCCGCCCTGGCATGCTGGCATAATCAATGCTTGGAGTTTGTCAGAAGTTGTGGGTTTTTGTTTGTCCACACGCCTCTTGAGGATCGACCACAAATGGGATTAAGATCTGGGGAGTTTCCTGGCCATGGACCCAAAATGTCGATGTTTTGTTCCCCGAGCCACTTAGTTATCACTTTTGCCTTATGGCAAGGTGCTCCATCATGCTGGAAAAGGCATTGGTCGTCATCAAACTGTTCTTGGATGGTTGGGAGAAGGTGCTCTCGGAGGATGTGTTGGTACCATTCTTTATTCATGGCTGTGTTCTTAGGCAAAATTATGAGTGAGCCCACTCCCTTGGCTGAGAAGCAACCCCACACATGAACGGTCTGAGGATGCTTTACTGTTGGCCTGACACAGGACTGATGGTAGGCTGGCCCAAACAATCGTAAAGAGGATTGATCAGAGAAAATGACTCTACCCCCAGTCCTCAGCAGTCCAATCCCTGTACCTTTTACAGAATATCAGTCTGCCCCTGATGCTTCTTTGCTGCCCTTCTTGACACCAGGCCATCCTCCAAAAGTCTTCACCTCACTGTGCGTGCAGATGCACTCACACCTGCCTGCTGCCATTCCTGAGCAAGCTCTGCACTGGTGGTTCCCCCGATCCCGCAGTTAAATCAGCTTTAGGAGACGGTCCTGGCGCTTGCTGGACTTTCTTGGGCGCCTTGACGCCTTCTTCACAACAATTGAACCTCTCTCATTGAAGATCTGATAAATGGTTGATTTAGGTGCCATGTTACCAGCAGCAATATCCTTGCCTGTGAAGCCCTTTTTGTGCAAAGCAATGATGACGGCACGTGTTTACTTGCAGGTAACTATGGTTGACAGAGGAAGAACAATGATTTCAAGCACCACCCTCCTTTTAAAGCTTCCAGTCTGTTATTCTGACTCAATCCGCATGACAGAGTGATCTCAAGCCTTGTCCTCGTCAACACTCTCACCTTTGTTAACGAGACAATCACTGGCATGATGGCAGCTGGTCCTTTTGTGGAAGGGCTGAAATGCAGTGGAAATGTTTTTTAAGTTCATTTTCATGGCAAAGAGGGACTTTGCAATTAATTGAAATTCATCTGATTACTCTTCATGACATTCTGTAGTATATGCAAATTATCATCATCAACACTGAGGCAACAAACTTTGTGGAGACCAATACTCTCAAAACCTTTGGCCACAAATGTACAGTGGTGGAAAAAGTATTACATTGTAATTTTTGAGTAAAAGTCAAAGTAAATGCTTTACATCAAATGTTTTGGACAGCCAGGCACACTCCAACACTCAGACATAATTTACAAACTAAGCATGTGTGTTTAGTGAGTCTGCCAGATCAGAGGCAGTAGGGATGACCTGGGATGTTCTCTTGATAAGTGTGTGAATTGGACCATTTTCCTGTCCTGCTAAGCATTACAATTGTAACGAGTACTTTTTGGTGACAGGGAAAATGTATGGAGAACAAAGTACATTATTTTCTTCAGGAATGTAGTGAAGTAAAAGTAAAAGTTGTCAAAAATATAAATAGCAAAGTAAAGTACAGATACCCCAAAAAACTATAAAAAAATATTTTTACTTAAGTACTTTAAACCACTGCTGAAAACCTCCCCTGAAAGAGCATTGAGATGCACCCCATGTCTGAAAACCTCCACTGAAAGAGCATTGAGATGCACCCCATGTCTGAAAACATCCCCTGAAAGAGCATTGAGATGCGCCCCATGTCCCTGAAAGAGGGGAGCACAGATGTGCTGCAGGCGAGAGTCTGTTGAATTAGATTAGAGAAGACAAACAAGGCAGTTCAAAGTCATCAATGAGCTTAATTTACTCATTTACTCATGTAAAATCAAAGTGTAGTTTTATGAAGTATTTCACAATATCCAGCTTTTAATTTTACGCAATCTACAGTATGTAGCCTACATTTTGACAGTAGTTTGAAAATGTTGATTTGCTTTGAAATTATTTTTGTTTGATGGTTTGTGAAATTGGAGAATAATTATTGATTTTGGCAAAATCTGTCTGAGAAGTGTCTCTTTACAGTATGTCAACATCAAGGTGTCCAGAGTTTTTGCTGTAAGTCAACTTAACAGATTCCCAGCTGTCAACAACTCAAAGCTTTGATCATAATCTTAGAGTAGTCAAAGAGAACATCAAAGGAGGGTAGGTTTACAGTAAAATAAAGCTCAAAGCATAAAAAAGAAGTTGTTCCGTTTCCATTTCAAATTGAATGTATTGGGATGCTTTACTCTCATAAGCTTCATGGCGTTACAGTATCATTGAAATGTGAGGCTTACCCAACCTGACTTATTGGTTACACTTCATTTGACAGTTCCTTTGACAGACCTTTTGATTTATTTAGATGAGATTCATTGAAACAAATGGCTCTGAATATTATTTGGTCCAGTAATTTGAGTAATTTGGTAAAGGAAGAAAGTACCAATTAGAAGTAGCAACCTCTTGTAATTCCCTGGTTTTCACTGATAGAAATACTGAGTCATCTATGGGGTTGATGCCCAGCATAGCAGAATTGCTGCCTGTAATATCAATCTCTTTCTTGCCTTGAAGGTCAGTCACTATGTGTGGAAGGGGAAGAGAAATAACAACATGTTGTTGGCCGTTATGTTCCTACAAGTGGAAATATGTTGTGTACCGACGATGTTCCCATGTCTCTATACAAAGTAATAGGAAATCCTTCATACTTAATGTGTTGTGAATGATTGATTGAAAACATGTAGTGAATGATTGACAACTATCCTTATTTGCACAGCTTACACAATAAGCCAAGCTGTCTCATCTATAGTATGTTGTGTAACGTTGTTTGCTATAGTTAGCTTTGAATAGTTAGCCTTAAATATATTAAGCCTTGAATAGTTAGCCTTGAATAGGGCTCCCAAGTGGTACAGTGGTCTAAGGCTGTCAGGCACTGGCCATAGAGAAGCCTATTTGCTTCTCTATGTAACCATGGTCAGAGTCTGACAGGTCTTTTCTTTCTGCTTCTGGTGGTGGTTTGTGTGGGATCCCTTATTAGAGGCAGCTGTAGCGCATCGTCTCTAATTAGGGATCCTACATAGGTTTGTAGATTTTCACACAGGGTTGTGGGTCGTTGTCGTTATATGTCGCAGTCACGGTGAAAGTAAGTGTGATATTTGTTACGTCCGTTCATTCGTGTTTGTTTTTGTTGAACGTGACGTTGTGTCGTTAGTGTTTGTTTGGTGTTGTATAGTTCGTTCATTTTGTGACATTTTATACATAGTATAAATAATAAATATGACGAACTACTATCCCTGCGCTGCGCCTTGGTCTCCCTATGCACCCTCACGTGACAAAGGCACTGCATCTCAGTGCAAAAGGCATCACTGCAGTCCCTGGTTTGAATCCAGGCTGCATCACATCTGGCTGTGATTGGGAGTCCAATAGGGTGGCGCACGTTTGGCCAGGGTAGGCCATCATTGTAAATAAGAATTTGTTCTTAACTGACTTTCCTAGTTAAATAAAGGTTAAATATAAATAAAATAGTTAGCCTTGAATAATTGGTCTTAAATAATTAGGCTCAATAAGGTGGAATAGTATTTGGATTTATTATGGATCCCCATTAGCTGGTGCCTTGAGGTCCAGCAAAATGAAGGCAGTTATATAAATTTACAAACATTACTGTCCAGTACTGCTGCTCATTCCGTGCACTGAACTGTGTCATTACGCACACCTGGTTCCCATTCCCCACTGATAAGTAATTGTATAAATGTGCCCTGTGTTCACCATTGTCTTGTCGATTACTGTTACAATGTCCGTTGGGCCTGTCAGTACCTGTGCTTTGTTGTTTTGGCTTTCGTGCTGCTTGTATTATTGTGCAAATGTGATTAGGGGTCTCGTCCCGCGTCATATTGTGCACTTGTTATTTCGGGTCTCGTCCCGTATATTTATTAAAGGTTTACCTCGCTCTTTTGTTTGGGTCACAGTCCTGTGTTTTTGTAAATGTGTTTGTGTTGGGCTTCGTCCCCGTGCCTTTTCAGTGGCACGTTGTATTTGTTGGGTGAACAATTAAAAACCCTTACGTATTCCTGCGCCTGTCTCCCGATTATTCAACAATGTGACAATTACAATACATTCTCAACAGATTTTACAACACATTAAATGTATGCCCTCAGGCCACTACTACCACAAATCCGTTTGTACGTGTGTAAAGTGCGTATCTTATCATGTATATGCATGCCTGTTTGTCTTTTCACAGTCCCCGCTGTTCCATAAGGTGTATTTGTATATGGTCTGTTTTTTAAATCTCATTTTACTGCTTGCATGAGTTACTTGATGTGGAATAGAGTTCCATGTAATCATGGCTCTGTGTTGTACTGTATAGACGGTGAATGTATAAACATTCACAGGGTAAGTGGACAGCTCCCTGTGATAACCAGCTTCCTTGCTCAGCTGCATCTTACGAGAGAGAGAGAGCGGGGAGGGTGGGGGGGTTGGAGAGAGAAATCTGTCAGAATGTGATGAGAATGAGAGGTCCAGAGAGGAAAGGGCTAGCAGGCCTAGAACTGCAGGAGAGAGGAGGAATAGGGGAGAGGAACGTCCACTGTGCTTCCTCCCAAGGTCATCACTAAGAGACGATGGAGGGAGGTGGAAACAGGGGAAGAGGGAGGCGGACAGAGGGAGGGAGAGAGGGAGGCAGAGACGGGGAGAGAGGGCGGCGGAGACGGGGAGAGAGGGAGCGAGGGAGGCGGGAAGGGAGGCAGAGAGGGAGGCGGGAAGGGAGGCAGAGAGGGAGGTGGAGACTGGGGGAGAGAGGGAGACGGGGAGAGAGGCATGGAGATAGGGAGAGAGATGGGAAGAGGGAGGTGGAGACTGGGAGAGAGGCAGGGAGAGATTGAGATGGAGACAGGGAAAGATGCAGGAAGAGAGATGGGGAGGTGGAGACAGGGAGAGATTGAGATGGAGACAGGGAAAGATGCAGGAAGAAAGATGGAGAGAGGGAGGTGGAGACAGGGAGAGAGGGAAAGATTCAGGGAGAGAGATGGGGAGGTGGAGACAGGGAGAGATTGAGATGGAGACAGGGAAAGATGCAGGAAGAGAGATGGGGAGGTGGAGACAGGGAGAGATTGAGATGGAGACAGGGAAAGATGCAGGAAGAAAGATGGAAAGAGGGAGGTGGAGACAGGGAGAGAGGGAAAGATTCAGGGAGAGAGATGGGGAGAGAGTGGTGGAAACGGAGAGAGGCAGGGAGAGATTGAGGTGGTGATGGGGAGACAGGGAGGCGGAGACGGGGAGAAAGGGAGGCGGTGACAGGGAGAGAGGCATGGAGACGGGAAGAGAGAGGTGGAGATTGAGATGGAGACAGGGAAAGATGCAGAGAGGGAGGTGGAGAGAGGCAAGGAGAGAGGGAAAGATGCAGGGAGAGAGTTGGGAGAGGGAGGTGTAGACAGGGAGATATGCAGGGTGAGATTGAGATGTAGACAGGGAAAGATGCAGGAGAGGGGGTTGAATTTCCTGTTTTTTATGGGTTGAATTTCCTCCAAAGTGGAAAGAAATGAGATCACTCACTAAACTCCAATACAAACATGCAAAGTGATTTGAGACAGAAAGCAACATAGCTAATGGATTATCTTTTCATTTTAAGGGCTAATTCAATGACATTGTTTGGTTTATTTCTGCCCCATATAAAATAACGAATAAAAATACAAACTTTTGCAAGTGAATCCCGGATGACACAATACTGTAGAATATCCATGTAACTTTCTCTCACTGTAACACATTTTCACAGGGACACAACCCATCAAATAAGGCTCCATGACTTTAGGTTAGAATAAAATTAAAGCACCAGAGCATAACAATGCCTTTCAGCTACATTGTCTGGACATGTGTTGAATATTTTTAAGCTTTTGTTCAATATGTTTAGGCCTATGATCCAAAGAACAGAATTGGAAGGTTAGAAACCACAGTAGGTTATTCAGTAAATGTATAAAGTGGCATAGGATAACAACAGAATGGAGGTCAGAGCAGTCAGTAAATCCCAATAGTTAGAGCAGTCAGTGAAGCCCAAGAGAAGATAATCATATGGTTTTATGGGGTACACTTAGACACATATTAGCTATAATATAAGAATGACTAGAATAGTTGAATAAAACAGTGTCTGTATTGTGCTGTGGTTGTACCAGGTTGTAACAAGCACTAAGAATTAGTGTCCATGTTAAGATTTATGAGTGTGTGTCTGGTTGCCTTCATGGGTGAATGTGTTTATCTTTGCACCATTACTAGGGGGTCGCCACTATGGTTTCATTGTTTTGTATCTTGAAGGTTTATTGCCAATGGGAGAGTGTTTTATATTTTGAATGTTTAACTGCTGACAGGAAGAGGAGGTAGACGAACCAGAATTGAAAGGTTTTGAAACGATAGTGGAAGACGGTTAAGAGGTGTTAGTCCCTCCCTCATGGGTAGGATGATTATGTATGCTATGTAACCACAAATGTGTATAAGAAGAGCAGAGGAGTCTGGGAAGATTAGTGGTCTCCGGAGGCTCCTCGGCTTTTGTTACTCGCGTAATAAAAGTCAATGTTACTTTTCCAAACTTTGAAAGTGCTTTATTTTTGAGAGAAAGAGGGAAGATTTTCCACAACACATGCAGTGGGAAATACAGGCTGCGTTTACACAGGCAGCCCAATTCTGATCTTATGCCCAGTTATGAGCAAAAGATCTGATCGGATTTGGTCAAAAGAGCAATTATTAGCAAAATATCAGAATTGGTCTGCCTGTGTAAACGCAGCCTTAGTCATGTGTTAGCGTGTTGTTATTCCAGTCCCCTTTGACTCATTATGTTTGGCATTTTATCACGGTACGAAATGACATCACAACATTTACATTGAGGTGCTTTTATCATTTGAAAAATCAAAATGTCTCCTTCATCTTTGTTATATTCCTTGGCTGGTAGACTGATGTCCTGTCTGGGCTAGATAAAGGGCAGCCATTTCATCAATCAGATATCTAATAGATGTTTTATTGTGTCGCATATTCCAAACCCTCAATTAGCATCAGTGAGCTTTCGCAGTCATCAAACCAATACAACCCAATACATACCCAAGGTTAAATTCTCATCTTTATCTTTATATGTGGCATATGTGGCATATTTCAAACACTCAATTAGCTGGGGTGGATGACTGTGAATACTTTTAAACCAACATGATCTATCCATTCACAAGCCACACAATAATACTGTACGGTGAAAGGCTGAAAAAATGTGAACTAAGCAACCCAATGTCACAAACGAAGTAGACTTTGGTGTATTACCGGGGCTGTGTATACTGTACATTGTAAACAGGGTGGTTCGAGCCCTGAATGCTGATTGGCTGACAGCAGTGGTATATCAGACCGTATACCACGGGTATGACAAAACATTTATTTTTACTGCTCTAATTACGTTGGGTACCAATTTATAATAGCAATAAGGTCCCTCGAGGGGTTTGTGGTATATGGCCTATATACAACGGCTAATGGCTGTGTCCAGGCACTCCGCAATGCGTCGTGCATAAGAACAGCCCTTAGCCATGGTATATCGGCCATATACCACAAACACCCAAGGTGCATTATTAATTAATTATACAGCCCCTGAAAAATTTCAATTTAGATTGGAGGAGAAATGTAGAAGACATACCGGGCCGCTGGCTCTGCTCAAATAACAGTCCTAACTTCTCTAATGCTAATGCCTTTTCTCCATCTGGCATTTGTAAGGTGTAATTGGTGTTATCACACTGCTACCAGCGGAATCACTCTCATCCCACCGTCAGGTCTGTTTTGATAATCGCACAACTATGTGACACAACTTGCGCAACAAGAGACCCTATTGAGCACCTCCGCCAAACAATTGAAGCACTCTTGAAGAACCGTTATGTGTCGCAGGGAAAGAGTTGCCCTAGTTCTCATCTGTGTGAGTTCAAACTGTTTATATGCTGATTCAGCATCACCACTTATCAGCAGTGACGACATGTCGGCTCTCCGGCAGGAGACTGTTTCTGTTCTACTTGATACTCCAACACACCTGGACAGCTTTGTACAACTCTCTCCAGTACACTCATCACTGTGCTCCTCTCGCTGTGGGAAACCCACTCCAAGTAGAGCTGTGCTCCTGATATACTGCCTAGTACTACCGGCATATTATACTTTCATTACACTGTAATAGAACCTTTTATCAGAAATGCTTGAGAAACAGATTCCTGTAGAGCTAAGTGAAATACCTCCTGGAGTACTTATATTTTGGAGAATGCATCAGAGACCACAGAAATGTTCAATATGAATGGTTAGCGTACTACTTTATAAATAGCATAAACCATGAAATCTTACTGTGCTGCCCAGAGGTTAAATATGATGTCAACTGCAGCCACTCTTGGAAGCCAAATACAGCATTTGGCAGTACGTGCCATAGAACTAAATCCATAGAACAAGCCTCCCTATTCAAGTCTCTGATGGCATAACGGGAGGATTCTATTTCTATGGTATGTGTCACATAGCTGTGGTTACTGCAGTTACTGTGGTCCTACTCTCCCCTTTGAACGTTTGTTTATGTCCAGGATACTGTCCCTGGAGAAATGTACAGTCTAGTCAACATGTTTAGTATCCGTCCCTGGAGAAATGTACAGTCCTAGTGAACATGTTTAGTGAAACCACAATGTTTGGTTAGTTACTGTATGTTCAGTATGTAACTTTCACCATGCATTTAGGAAAAAACAAGCAGTATTTTTGATTGTCATGAGTTTGCAGATTCTTTTTGGACTGTGTAGACAGCCTTTCTTCCTCTCTGTCTCTGTGGGCTTTAGCCAGGAGTCAATGAAATGGTTTGAGGACAGCAACATTTGCCCTGTCCTTTAGGGACATTTAGCCACATTAGCTCATATTGAGGGATGACACAGATTTTTGCTGGAATGTCAAGTAAAGCCCTCTCAATAAAGAGAATGCCCAGAGAGCTATTATTCTGACTTAGCATGGCTTCTTCACAGAGCCCATCCTACAGACATGGATGAGCCCCAAATAGTATGATCGATGTGGGAAGCAGAGCTTGAAGGCTTTTGCAAGTTAAAGCGCCCCTGAGTCTAAAGCAAATAGGGTTTTAAACAGTCTCTCTCTCCATTTATCGCTTCTCTGCAGCAATCTCCGTTGTATATCACAGCAAGGTCGACAGCTCGCCAGCCAGCCGCATGGGAGTGTTGTGTGTAGTTGCAGTCAGTACACTTGTTTATTCACGCCATTTAATACACAGGGAGATTGACATGTGACTCAAGGTGCTGCTAACGCCTAGAACAGTAACTGACAGACCCTGGAGGCTACAGGGCAGCCCATTCCCCTTTGGCCAGCAGATTAAGAGCCAGGATGAAGAGTTTATCTGTCCCTCACAGTTGGATGGACAGTCGTTTTTGGGGTTTACATAAGACTTACAGTCCTAAGTCAATAGAGCAGCAGTTGATGTTTAGGATCCTGACACACAGAGAAGAGAAACAGAGAAGAGAAACCTGTAATCGGAATAGACAGAGTACAAGGTCCTCCAGGCAAGTGCACCTGTACAGTACAATACATGATGTTTCATACAAGCCTGGCATAATTCTCATTTACATTGGAATTTGGTATCTCTCCATGATGTGTAAATTAAGCTGACATTTGTTTATTGCTGTAAATACTTTGTCTGCTTCATTTAGTTGATTGGGGTTGATGAGAGAGCCTAATCGGACGTGAAAAGGACTAATTTGAGCTTTGCCGTCACATGTCCATTGCATTAAAAAAAACAATTAAAGCTGTAATTCAGCTGTATCCTCTCTGAGTGGTGTAGTTACTAACACAACAAAAATTGATTTTGACAAATCATACCAACTTATAATTTAGCAGACACTCTTATCCAGAGCAATTTACAGTTAGTTAGTGCATACATGTTCATACTTTCTTTTATACTGGTCCCCTGTGGGAATCAAACCCACAACCCTGGTGTTGCAAGCACCATGCTCTACCATCTGAGCTACACAGGACACCACTTAAAGGGGAACTGAAGTCAAGAGTTGAAATCTGAGGTTTTCTGTTCACCTTCTGGTATTTCATCTGATATTTCTACCATTTGTCTAACCCAGAGCTTTTAGTCCAAATCTGAGGTGAATGTAACCCTGTGACATCATCTTTTGGGCCGAAGTTATGATCTTCGTCTGTTGTGTGGCTAAAGTATTGTTTGTTAAATAAACACCTTTGTTTTTTTGTATAAATACTACTTTAGGTGATAAGGGACAAACCTGACAACATAATATAACGTTTTAAACCTTTAAATGTGCCAACCACCCCTCTTACTTGTGTCTCCGCAGGTAAGCAGTAGAATGGTGTCCGGGGAGGCAGGTGGGCACAGCTACCTGGTGGCATGCTGGCAGCCCATTCTGGTCCTAATGCTGGGCACCGTCCTCTCCGGCTCCACCACCGGCTGCCCGTCCCGCTGTGAGTGTAACGCTCAGGAACGTTCCGTGGTGTGCCACCGACGGAGGCTGGCCGCGTTTCCCGAAGGCATCCCCATCGAGACGAAACTACTGGACCTCAGCAAGAACCGTCTGAAAAGTCTGGGGCCTGAAGAGTTCATCAACTACCCGCAGCTGGAGGAGCTACAGCTCAATGAGAACAATATCTCCTCCATGGAGCCCGGGGCTTTTAGCAACCTTGTCGGCCTGCGGACTCTGGGGCTGCGCAACAACCAGCTTAAACTTATCCAGTTGGGAGTGTTCACAGGCCTCAGCAACCTCACCCAGCTGGACATTAGCGAGAACAGAATCGTCATCCTGCTGGACTACATGTTCCAGGAGCTGTACAATCTGAAGTCTCTAGAAGTCGGCGATAATGATCTGGTGTTCATCTCTCACCTAGCGTTCCACGGCCTCAGTAGCCTGGAGAAGCTGACCATGGAGCGCTGCAACCTGACCTCTGTGCCCACCGAGGCCCTGAGCCATCTGCACAACCTGCTTTCGCTGCGACTACGCCACCTCACCGTCAATGCTGTCAGGGATTACTCCTTCAAGAGGCTCTACCGCCTGAGGGTGTTAGAGATCTCCCACTGGCCCTACCTGGACACCATGACCTCCAAATGCCTGTACGGACTCAACATCACCTCCCTGACCATCACAAACTGTAACCTCACCGCCATCCCTTACCAGGCCATCCGACACCTTGGGCACCTTCTCTTTCTCAACTTGTCTTTTAATCCCATTCACACAGTGGAGGGGAACAAGCTGCACAATCTGCTGAGGCTCCAGGCCTTCCACTTGGTAGGAGGAAGATTAGCCACAATCGAGCCCTACTCCTTCCGGGGCCTGAACCATCTCCGAGTCCTCAACGTATCCAGCAATAGCCTGAGCACCCTGGAGGAATCCGTCTTTCACTCTGTGGGCAACCTGGAGACCCTGGCTCTGTACGATAACCCACTGGCCTGCGACTGCCGACTGCTCTGGGTCTTCCGCCGCCGCTGGAGGCTCAACTTCAACCGGCAGCAGCCCACCTGCTCTTTGCCCGAGGCCGTGCGGGGCAAGGAGTTCAAAGACTTCCCCGACATCCTCCCCTCCGATTACTTCACCTGCCAGAAGTCCAGGATTCAAGACCACAAGGCGCTGCAGAGGCATGTGGACGAGGGCACAACTGTACATTACACATGCCAAGCGGATGGCGATCCAGAACCTGTGATCATGTGGCTGTCCCCCAAGAAGCAGTTCATCACCACCAAGTCTGTGGGGCGTCTCAGTGTATCCCCTGAGGGAACGCTAGAGGTGCGCTATGCCCAGATCCAGGACAACGGTACCTACCTGTGCATCGCCAGCAATGCGGCAGGGAATGACACCAGACCTGCCCACCTGCATGTGCACAGCTACTCGCCCAACTGGCCGCACCAGCCCAACAAGACGTTTGCCTTCATCTCCAACCAGCCCAGCGAGGACGGGGCCAACGAGACCCTGGCCCAGGTTCCCTTCCCGTTCGACGTGAAGACTCTGATCATCGCCACCACCATGGGATTTATCTCGTTCCTCGGTGTCGTCCTCTTCTGTCTCGTCATCCTCTTCCTCTGGAGCAGAGGGAAAGGCAATGTCAAGCCAAACATAGAGATTGAGTATGTACCCCGTAAGGCGGAGGCAGGTGAGAGTAGTCCAACCAGCGAGGCGCCACGTAAATTCAACATGAAAATTATGTGAGACTCAACCTTCTGACTTCAAAATGAGGGTGAACACACTATGTTCTCTTTAAATATATGTGGAATTTATGAGAGATAGACAACTTGATACTATACCTAAGACTGTTTTACCTTCAGGGACTGAATCTTAAACAGCGAGTGTTGGATTTAAAAGTATTCAAATCTCTGTGCGTTTTTATGGGCAATAGTCATTAAGAAAATAAGCCAGAATAAGCCAGTCATGTGTTCTGCTCCTTTCAACCTGAAAAGGGAGATTGTCTTTATCTAGTCTTTTGATTGTATTTTTTTTCTGTGTCTTGTTCTTCTTTCCATTTACAATGAGCAAATTAATGGTTGCAATGCCACTTAAAGGCGTTGTTCACAAAAATACTGAAATTGACAGCAGCAATGGTAAGAGGAAAATCATGTCAATTTGTGTGAACTATACCTTGAATGGTTATGGGTTTTGAGCATATTACTGTTTTACGAGCAGACAGATACTAAACATGTTCACTAGACTGTACTTTTCTCCAGGGACAGATACTAAACATGTTCACATTTTGTTACGTTACAGCCTTTTAAAAAAATGTATTCAATCTTTTTTTTCCTCATCAATCTACACACAATACCCATAATAACAAAGCAAAAACTAGTATTCAGACCCTTTACTCAGTAATTTGTTGAAGCACCTTTGGTAGCGATTACAGCCTCAAGTCTTCTTGGGTATGAAGCTACACGCTTGGCACACCCGTATTTGGGGAGTTTCTCCCATTCTTCTCTGCAGATCCTCTCAAGCTCTGTCAGGTTGTATGGGGAGCGTGGCTGTACAGCTATTTTCAGGCCTCTCCAGATATGTTTGATCGGGTTCAAGTCCGGGCTCTGTCTGGGCCACTCAAGGACATTCAGAGACATTCCTTTGTCCGCATGGCTTGGTATTTGCTCTGACATGCACTGCCAACTGTGGGACCTTATATAGACAGGTGTGTGCCTTTCCAAATCATGTCCAATCAATTGAATTTACCACAGGTGGACTCCAATCAAGTTGTAGAAACAAGGATAATCAACAGGACGCAAATAATATGTAAATAAGGTATTTCTGTTTTTATTATTTAATACATTTGAAAAGATTTCAAAAAAACTTTTTTCGCTTTGTTATTATGGGGTATTGTGTGCAGATTTTGAGGAAAAACATTTTAATCAATTTTAGAATAAGGCTGTAATGTAACAAAAAGTCAAGGGGTCTGAATACTCTCCGAATGCGCTGTATATTAAGAGATACAAGTAAGCTAGAAAGGCATAGAATGGTATATTCGAATTTGTAAACAAAAAAAGTAATATGCTTGACAATCATCAAAATCACAAAGGACATTAGTGTAAAACACGGAATAAGTACAATGTAAAGTATCGTCAATAAAATCCTTTCCCAGCAAACTAGGAACATTCCCTGGACATTAGCTAAGATTCCCATTAAGTTCTAGTTAAGGTTTTATCTAACATTAGAATGATAACATCCCAAAAACATTCATAGATATTTCTTTAATGAATTATCGTTGGAATGGTCTCTAAGATTCACTAAACTGTTGTGCACAATGTCTGTAAGAACCACCACAGAACATTCCCCAAACATTCTCATTAGGTTTACAGGTAATGTAACAACACAATGTACCAGTAATGTTTTTAGAACATTGTGCTGCAACAAAATATGAGAGCAACGCTCTGGGAACCTTCTTGCAACATGCCAATGTTTTACACAAACATTGTATAATCATCAGCACAAGTGGACAGTTTTTGTGTTATGAGAACATTTGCCGCAACCTACCATATGTTCTGGGAACTTTCACAGAATAAATTTTGGTTTGCTGGGTTGTTTGTATAATCAGATGACAATTGTGATATTCATAATTTGATGCCTTATGTTTTTTCTCTCAGTGTGTTTTCCTGATTGCAGTGATCAGGAACCAGTTGTTGTAATACAGTTGATGTGTTAACAGGGTTTTTATGTGGTGAAATACATTTTACAGCCATAGTCTGCTCTAACGCTAATGTGTTCATAAACCCTTAAACCACTGGATTTCAAATAATGGATGAATGGAAACCATATTAAAACAATAAAGTGTTTTTTTACAGTAAGTGTGGTCATTTTTTATGTTATTTCACTCTAGCACATTGAAAGGACACCAAATGAGTCTATTTGCCTGCTGTATGTCACCATATGAGTCTATTTGCCTGCTGTATGTCACCATATGAGTCTATTTGCCTGCTGTATGTCACCATATGAGTCTATTTGCCTGCTGTATGTCACCATATGAGTCTATTTGCCTGCTGTATGTCACCATATGAGTCTATTTGCCTGCTGTATATCCCCATATGATTCTATTTGCCTGCTGTATGTCACCATATGAGTTTATTTGCCTGCTGTATGTCACCATATGACTCTATTTGCCTGCTGTATATCCCCATATGATTATATTTGCCTGCTGTATGTCACCATATGAGTATACTTGCCTGCTGTATATCCCCATATGTGAATACAGTAGTAGGCTAAACACTATTTCAGGTCTCAGAGTTGGTTTTCTCCCTTTGCATGTGGTAGCCTAGCCAGATGGGTAATGCTAGAACGAGTTTATTCTTTCATAAAGTGAGAGCAGCTGTGAATAATTTACAGGGGATGACGTTGCTTTGAACACCAAAGAATATTATTGGAGTAGATCCTGCTACAGAACCAGAGGCCAGGGAGGAGCTATGGATTTTGAGTTGAGTACATAGGGATTGCTTTAATTCATTACACTATTAAATGCAACCTTGCTCCTATATATATCCCATATCTCCCATATCTGCTATAGCTCCTATAGCTCCTATAACTGCTATATCTGCTATAGCTCCTATAGCTTCTATAGATGCTATATCTCCTATATACTGTATCTTATAGCTCTATAGCTCCTATATCTTCTATATCTGCTATAGCTCCTATATCTCCTATATACTGTATTTTATAGTTCCTATATTTCATATAGCTCCTACATCTCCTATATCTCCTATAGCTTCTATAGCAGATACATCTCCCATATACTGTATCTATAGCTCTTATATCCTATGGTCCTATAGCTGCTATATCTTCTATATCTCCTATAGCTCATATATCTTCTATATCTCCTATAGCTCCTATAGTTGCTATATCTCCTATATTCTGTATCTTATAGCTTCTACATCTGCTATATCTCCTATATCTCATATTGCTCATACAGCTGTTATATCTACTATATACTGTATATTATAGCTCCTATATCTCCTATAGCTCCTATCTCCTATTGCTCCTATATCTCCTATAGCTCCTATATCTCATATAGCTGCAATAGCTGTTATATCTACTATATACTGTATATTATAGCTCCTATATATCCTATATATCCTATAGCTGCTATACTGTAGTGCAGCTGTGAATAATTTACAGGGGATGACGTTGCTTTGAACACCAAAGAATATTATTGGAGTAGATCCTGCTACAGAACCAGAGGCCAGGGAGGAGCTATGGATTTTGAGTTGAGTACATAGGGATTGCTTTAATTAAGCTGTTAATTAAAGCAATTAAATGCAACCTTGCTCCTATATATATCCCATATCTCCCATATCTGCTATAGCTCCTATAGCTCCTATAACTGATATATCTCCTATAGATGCTATAGCTCCTATATACTGTATCTTATAGCCCTTAGATCTCCTATAGCTAATATATCTCATATAGCTGTTATAGCTGCTATATCTCATATATCTCCTATAGCTCCTATATCTGCTATATATCCTATATCTCCTATATCTGCTATAGCTCCTATAGCTGCTATATCTCCTATATACTGTATCTTATAGTTCCCATATCTCCTATATCTCCTCTAGCTGCTATATTTCCGATATACCGTATCTTATTGCTTCTATATCTCCTATATCTCCTATAGCTCCTATAGCTGCTATATCTCCTATAGCTCCTATAGCTGCTATATCTCCTATATTCTGTATATTATAGTTCCTATATCTCCTAAAACAAAAGAAATCAGCCAAGACCTCAGAAAAAAAACTGTAGACCTCCTCAAGTCTGGTTCATTCTTGGGAGCAATTTCCAAACGCCTGAAGGTACCACGTCCATCTGTACAAAACAAAAAGGAGGGCTACAAACCTGACTCAGTCACACCAGTTCTGTCAGGAGGAATGGGCCAAAATTCAACCAACTTATTTTGGGTAGCCTGTGGAAGGCTCCCCGAAACGTTTGACCCAAGTTAAACAATTTAAAGGCAATGCTACCAAATACTAATTGAGTGTATGTAAACTTCTGACTCACTGGGAATGTGATGAAAGAAATAAAAGCTGAAAGAAATAATCCTCTCTACTATTATTCTAAGACAGGGAATTCTTACTAGGCTTAAATGTCAGGAATTGTGAAAAACTGAGTTTAAATGTATTTGGCTAAGGTGTATGTAAACTTCCGACTTCAACTGTAGCTTCTATATCTCCTATAGATCCTATATATCCAGTGCATGTCTCTTATATATTCTATATATCCTGTAGTTCCTATATACTATACTATATATTCTATAGCTCCTATAGCTGCTATATCTCCTATATATTCTATATATCATATAGCTCCTATATCTCCTATATATTATATATCTCCTATTTCTTCTATAGCTCCTATATATTCTATATCTTCTATATCTCCTATAGCTCCTATACATTATATATCTCCTATTTCTTCTATAGCTCCTATATCTTCTACTCTACCATTCAAAAGTTTGGAGTCACTTAGAAATGTCCTTGTTTTTTAAATAAAATAAAAAAGAATTTGGAAACGGCAGATTTTTTATGGAATATCTACATAGGCGTAGAGGCCCATTATCAGCAACCATTACTCCTGTGTTCCAATGGCACGTTGTGTTAGCTAATCCAAGTTTATCATTTTAAAAAGCTAATTGATCATTAGAAAACCCTTTTGCAATTATGTTAGCACAGCTGAAAGCTATTGTGCTGATTAAAGAAGCAATAAAACTGACCTTCTTTAGACTAGTTGAGTATCTGGAGCATCAGCATTTGTGGGTTCGATTACAGGCTCAAAATGGCCAGAAACAAAGAACGTTCTTCTCAAACTTGTCAGTCTATTATTGTTCTGAGAAATGAAGGCTATTCCATGCGAGTAATTGCCAAGAATCTGAAGATATCGTACAATGCTGTGTACTACTCCCTTCACAGAACAGCGCAAACTGGCTCTAACCAGAATAGAAAGAGGAGTGGGAGGCCCTGGTGTACAACTGAGCAAGAGGACAAGTACATTAGAGTGTCTAGTTTGAGAAACAGACGCCTCACAAGTCCTCAACTGTCAGCTTCATTAAACAGTACCCAGTCTCAACGTTGCAAAGAAAAAGCCATATCTCAGACTGGCCAATAGAAATAAAATATTAAGATGGCAAAAGAACACAGACACTGGACAGAGGAAGATTGGAAAACGATGTTATGGACAGACAAATCTAAGTTTGAGGTGTTCGGATCACAAAGATGAACATTCGTTAGACACAGACCAAATGAAAAGATGCTGGAGGAGTGCTTGGCATCTTCTGTCAAGCATGGTGGAAGCAATGTCTGGGGGTGCTTTGGTGGTGGTAAAGTGGGAGATTTGTACAGGGTAAAAGGGATCTTGAAGAAGGAAGGCTATCACTCCATTTTACAACGCAATGCCATACCCTGTGGACGGCGCTTAATTGGAGCCAATTTCCTCCTACAACAGGACAATGACCCAAAGCACAGCTCCAAACTATGCAAGAACTATTTAGGGAAGAAGCAGTCAGCTGGTATTCTGTCTATAATGCAGTGGCCAGCACAGTCACCGGATCACAAGCCTATTGAGCTGTTGTGGGAGCTGCTTGACTGTATGGTATGTAAGAAGTGCCAATCAAGCCAATCCAACTTGTGGGAGGTGCTTCAGGAAGCATCTCTTCATATTACTATAGCTATAGCTCCTACATATTATATATCTCCTATAGCTCCTATATATTATATATCTCCTATAGCTCCTACATATTATATATCTCCTATAGCTCCTATATATTATATATCTCCTATAGCTCCTACATATTATATATCTCCTATTGCTCCTATATATTATATATCTCCTATAGCTCCTACATATTATATATCTCCTATAGCTCCTATATATTATATATCTCCTATAGCTCCTACATATTATATATCTCCTATAGCTCCTATATATTATATATCTCCTATAGCTCCTACATATTATATATCTCCTATAGCTCCTATATATTATATATCTCCTATAGCTCCTATATATTATATATCTCCTATAGCTCCTACATATTATATATCTCCTATAGCTCCTACATATTATATATCTCATATAGCTCCTATATATTATATATCTCCTATAGCTCCTACATATTATATATCTCCTATAGCTCCTATATATTATATATATCCTATATCTCTTATATATTATATAGCTCCTATAGCTCCAATATCTCTTATATATTATATATCTCCTATAGCTTCCATATCTCTTATATATTATATAGCTCCTATATCTCCTATATATTATATATCTCCTATAGCTCCTACATATTATATATCTCCTATAGCTCCTATATATTATATATATCCTATATCTCTTATATATTATATAGCTCCTATAGCTCCAATATCTCTTATATATTATATAGCTCCTATAGCTCCAATATCTCTTATATATTATATATCTCCTATAGCTCCCATATCTCTTATATATTATATAGCTCCTATATCTCCTATATATTATATATCTCCTATAGCTCCTATATCTCTTATATATTATATATCTCCTATAGCTCCTATATATTATATGGCTCCTATATCTCTTATATATTATATATCTCCTATAGCTCCCATATCTCTTATATATTATATAGCTCATATAGCTCCTATATCTCCTATATATTATATAGCTCCTATAGCTGCTATATCTCTTATATATTATATAGCTTCTATAGCTCCTATATCTTTTATATATTATATAGCTCCTATATCTCCTGTATATCCTACATATTCTATATATTCTATAGCTCATATAGCTCCTATATATTCTATATATCCTATACATTCTATAGCCCTTATATATTATATATCTCCTATAGCTCCTACATATTATATATCTCCTATAGCTCCTATATATTATATGGATCCTATATCTCTTATATATTATATATCTCCTTTAGCTCCTATATCTCTTATATATTATATATCTCCTATAGCTCCTATATATTATATGGATCCTATATCTCTTATATATTATATATCTCCTATAGCTCCTATATCTCTTATATATTATATATCTCCTATAGCTCCTATATCTCCTATATATTCTATAGCTTCTATAGCTTCTATATCTCCTATAGCTCCTATATCTCCTATATATTCTATAGCTTCTATATCTCCTATAGCTCCTATATCTGTAAGGGCCTGACTGAGGCCAGTTCTCTGACTCCCTCTAATGGGAGTGGGATGGCCACAGTCAGGTCCTGACAATCACAGGGTGGGTGTTGGGTTTTTGGTGATCCCCAATTAGAGGCAGCTGTCTTGAGTTGTCTCTAATTGGGGATTCTATTTATGTTCACATTTTGTCCACCTGCGCCGTGGATCATTGTTTGTTTGTGTGTGCTTATGTGTATGCCAGACACCAAGCTCACGGTATTGCGTTGTTTTTTGTTTCGTTTTTGAGTTACAAATAAATATGTTTGCAAGCACCTCTCTCTCTGCGCCTCGTTCCCTCACCCGAGACCGTGACAATATCTCCTATATATTCTATAGCTTCTATATTTTCTATATCTCCTATATATTGTATATCTCCTATATCTGCTATATCTCCTATATATTCTATAGCTCCCACAGGGAAAAAAACGTAAGTTAGAAAGTAAGACATTTCTGCCATTGCCATGCTGTGCTGCAGCATCATGTCAAAGGATGCAAGAGCTTTAGGTAAGTTAAATGTTATGCAAGTTAACTGCCAGTTTGCATAGCCAATCAGCAGACCTAAATAATGGTTTGTAGCATAAAACATTACATTACTAGTCAACAGATGCCATGACTATGAACGGCATTTGTTGAGCAATTATTAGGCTGTGGTATAACCCTGGTATGTAGACCTGCTGACAGAGGGTTACAGTGTTAGGCTGTGGTATAACCCTGGTATGTAGACCTGCTGACAGAGGGTTACAGTGTTAGGCTGTGGTATAACCCTGGTATGTAGACCTTCTGACAGATGGTTACAGAGTTAGGCTGTGGTATAACCCTGGTATGTAGACCTGCTGACAGAGGGTTACAGTGTTAGGCTGTGGTATAACCCTGGTATGTAGACCTGCTGACAGAGGGTTACAGTGTTAGGCTGTGGTATAACCCTGGTATGTAGACCTGCTGACAGAGGGTTACAGTGTTAGGCTGTGGTATAACCCTGGTATGTAGACCTGCTGACAGAGGGTTACAGTGTTAGGCTGTGGTATAACCCTGGTATGTAGACCTGCTGACAGAGGGTTACAGTGTTAGGCTGTGGTATAACCCTGGTATGTGAGCTGTTTATTTGGAATGCATGCATGACTCTGAGTGGTGCAAATTAAAACCAGCAAGGACTGCCTAATATGACTGAGTGGTGAGTGGCGTAACTCTCCTGTTTCTGTAGCCTGAGGCAGCTTGATGTAAACCATTTGGGAACCACTGCCTTAATGTCAATGGTTGTGAAAGCTCAGAATACAATACTGTACCATCTATGTAATAAACAGAAAAGAAGTAGTGACAGTACATAGCAATGTTGTACAGGGGAACCATTCATAATGCAATAGATATGAATAGATGGATTCTTGAACAAGCAACACACATTCATCTATTATGATTTGGAGGGTTTAGAGATGTAGGTTATTGTAATAAATACAAGCAGGTTATATATGGATGATATGAATTCATGTGGCAGGGAGGCTCTAAGAGACTGGCAGGAATCAGGTGCCTGGTGTGATTGTAAAACCACAGCACATGGATACCCTATAGATTCAGTATCAGGAAGTAGAATAGTTGAAGTTCTCTCCAGAGAATATCTAAAGTGAAATGTCTACTGCCTGTAACGTTGGTTTTATGCCCGTCTCCAACGGTGCCATATCAAGCTAACAGGCATTATTTATGTGTGCACTGTTGGCTCTTTTTCCCCAGAATGGATCGATACCTCTCAGGCACTGACATGCTGTTACGGTCAAAGCACAAGGGCGACCTGTTCATAATTCTACACAGCTAATGTCTATTAACCCTACCCGTGTAAACAAGAGACATATAATTTAAACCTAGCTGCTATGGCAAGATGAATACAACAAAATTGACCCAGGGTTTATGCTCCATGTTGCAGGTTGCGTGATAACTTGATCCATTACGGATATTAACAATAGCTGAGCTGCTAAGTGTGGGTGTGTGGAAATAGTAGTCTTTATATAGACGTATACAAGTGCCTTCAGAAAGCATTATTCCACATTTTGTTGTGTTACAGCCTGAATTCAAAATTGATTACATAGATTTTTCCCCTCACCCGTCTACACACAATACCCCATAATGACAAAGTGAAAACATGTTTTTAGATATTTTTTCAAATGTATTGAAATTAAATACAGAAATATCTCATTTTCATAAGTATTCACCCCCTGAGTCAATGCATGTTAGAATCACTTTTTGTAGCGATTACATCTGTGAAGCTTTCTGGGTAAGTCTTTAAACACTTGGAACACCTGGGGTGTACAATATTTGCCCATTATTCTTTAAAAAACTCTTCAAGTGTCAGGCTCTGGCCATAGAGAAGCCTATGTGCTTCTCTATGTAACCATGGTCAGAGTCTGACAGGTCTATTCTTTCTGTATCTGGTGGTGGTTTGTGTGGGATCCCTAATTAGAGGCAGCTGCTGCGCATTGTCTCTAATCAGGGATCCTACATAGGTTTGTAGGTTTTACACTGGGGCGTGGGTCGTTATATCTCCGGTCACGGTGAAAGTTAGTGTGTTTCAGTTTTGTCATTTCTTCGTTGGTTTTGCTTGAATAGTTCGCACATTTTAGTTTTAAGTTAATAAAACTATGTTGAACTATTACTGCGCTGCGCCTTGGTCTCTCCATGCACCCACACGTGACAGAACGACCCACCACAACGAGACCAAGCAGCGCAATTGGGGAGAGACGGAGAGAGAGATAGCCCCGCATCGTTATACGGACACGGAACTCCTCGGAGGGTTCGAGACGGACTCGTTGGAGGAGGACGACAACGACGATGTGCTTCGGTTCCCTCACTCGTGGGGGCTCCTGGCGGAGACCTCACCGGAAGGGGATAGGTGATGGGGAGAGGAAGATCGGGGCAGTCCCAGCCCTCCAGCGCCAGTTCCCAACCCGGTGCCTCCAGCGAAGGTCCGCAGCCCCGAACCTCCAGCGAAGGTCCGCAGCCCCGAACCTCCAGCGAAGGTCCGCAGCCCGGAACCTCCAGCGAAGGTCCGCAGCCCGGAACCTCCAGCGAAGGTCCGCAGCCCGGAGACTCCAGCGAAGGTCCGCAGCCCCGAACCTCCAGCGAAGGTCCGCAGCCCCGAACCTCCAGCGAAGGTCCGCAGCCCGGAGCCTCCAATGAAGGTCCGCAGCCTGGAACCTCCAGCGAAGGTCCGCAACCCGGCAACCTCCAGCGAAGGTCCACAGCCCGGAACCTCCAGAGAAGGTCCGCTGCCCGGAACCTCCAGCGAAGGTCCGCAGCCCGGAACCTCCAGCGAAGGTGCGCAGCCCCGAACCTCCAGCGAAGGCCCGTAGCCCCGAACCTCCAGCGAGGGTCCGCAGCCCGGAAACCCCAGCGAAGGTCCGCGGCACAGTACCCCCAGCGAAGGTCCGCCGCCCGGAACCCCCAGCAAAGGTCCGCAGCCCGGAGCCTCCAGCGAAGGTCCGCAGCCTGAAGCCTCCAGCGAAGGTCCGCAGCCCAGAGCCTCCAGCGAAGGTCCGGAGCCTCCAGTGAAGGTCCGCAGCCCGGAACCTCCAGTGAAGGTCCGCAGCCCGGAACCTCCAGTGAAGGTCCGCAGCCCGGAACCTCCAGCAAAGGTCCGCTGCCCAGAACCTCCAGCGAAGGTCCGCAGCCCGGAGCCTCCAGCGAAGGTCAGCAACCCGGAGCCTCCAGCCACAGCCCAAGGCCTGGAACCTCCAGCCACAGCCCAAGGCCTGGAACCTCCAGCTACGGTGCTCAGCCCGGGTTCGGCCGTCTGCTCCGCTCCTGAGCCAGAGCAGTCCGCTCCACCAGTGCCCATTCCGGGTCCGGCCTTCTGCTCCGCTCCTGAGCCAGAGCAGTCCGCTCCACCGGTGCCCAGTCCGGGTCCGGCCGTCTGCTCCGCTCCAGTGCCAGAGCAGTCCGCTCCACCGGTGCCCATTCCGGATCCAGCCGTCTGCTCTGCTCCAGTGCCAGAGCAGTCCGCTCCACCGGTGCCCAATCCGGGTCCGGCCTTCTCTCCATGCACCCACATGTGACATCAAGCTCTGTCAAGCTCATTGTTGATCGTTGCAAGAAAGCCATTTTCAAGTCTTGCCATAGAATGTCGTCTTGGTAACCAACTCCAGTGTATATTTGGTTATTGTCTTACTGAAAGGTGAATTTTTCTCCTAGTGTCTGTTGGAAAGCAGACTGAACCAGGTTTCCTCTAGTATTTTGCCTGTACTTAGCTCTATTCTATTCTATTCCTAGTCTTTGCTGATTACAAGCATACCCATAACATGATGCAGCCACCACCATGCTTGAAAAAATGAAGAGTAGTACTCAGTGATATAGTGTGTTGGATTTGCCCGAAACATAATGCCCTGTACAACATTGTTTTCTATTTTGGCGGCAGGTAGCCTAGTGGTTAAAGCGTCGGGCCAGTAACTGAAAGGTTGCTGGTTTGAATACCAGATCCAACAAGGTGAAAAACCTGCTGATGTGTCCTTGAGCAAGGCACTTAACCCTAATTTGCTCCAGGGGCTGACCCTGTAGGTAGGCCGCCATTGTAAATAAGAATTTGCTCTTAACTGACTTGCCTAGTTAAATAAAGGTTAAGTATTCAGAGCATAAAGCATTAATTTCTTTGCTACATTAGTTTTACGTATTGCAAACAGGATGTATGTTTTGGAAAAATTTTATCCGGTACAGAATTCCTTCTTTTCAGTCTGTCATTTAGGTTAGTATTGTGGAGTAACTACAATGTTGTTGATTCATCCTCAGTTTTCTCCTATCACTGCCATTAATCTCTGTAACTGTTTTAAAGTCACCATTGCCTCATGGTTAAATCTCTGAGTGGTTTCCTTCCTCTCCGGCAAGTGAGTTAGGAAGGACACCTGTATACACACCTTTGTAGTGACTGTGTGTATTGATACACCATCCAAAGTGTAATAAATAACTTCTCCATCCTCAAAGGGAATTTCAATCTGCTTTTTAATAGATGCCCTTCTTTGTAAGGCATTGGACAGTCTCCCTGATCTTTGTGGTTGAATCTGTGTCTGAAATTCCCTGCTTGATTGAGGGACCTTACAGATCATTGTATGTGTGTGGTACAAAGAAGATGTAGTCATTGAAAAATCAGGTTAAAAACGATTATTATTATTGCACACTTGTTAACACATTTATTCTCCTGGACTAATTTAGGCTTGCCATAACAAAGGGGTTGAATACTTATTGAATCAAGATATTTCAGCTTTTCATTTTTAAATAATTTGTAGGCCATATGTACTGTAGACATATACAGTATAACGTACACATGAAATGTTGCCTTGTGGGTACTGTCTGCCCTGCGATTGGAAAGTTGGGAGTTTGATCCCCAGCCGATTCATACTAACTCAAATAAATTGGACGAGATGCATAAAGGAAATGTATTGTGGGTAATGCCCTGCGATAGACTAGCCCAGGATGTGTACTTGTACATCAAGCTGCTACAGAAACAGGGGCAGGCTCCTGCCATTCTGGCTTGCACAAGCCAAGGCTACTTACTAACTCAAATTCAACAACCTTCTTGTTGTCGTCTCAAATGGACCAATCTGCCATTTGTAAACACATAAAGTAGTACTGGATGCCACTTCCTCCAGGGGGTAAACAACAGAAAGCTCTGGGAACAAAGCCACAAGATATGATGGGTCCCAGGAGAAAGGATGGGGATTCAATGTGGGAGTAGGGCAGCACCTTAATAAAAAAGGATTATGCCTCTGTAAACCCATGTGAATTTTCAGGGCTGAAGATATAATATCGGTCTAAAGAGCACTGAGTAGATTGAAACATGGACTCTCTGGGGAGGAAATGTGATTTGTGATGGATGTGTGTGTGTGAGTGTGTGTCCATGTATGTGTGTGTGTTCATGCAGTGTCATTGCTATTGTGTGTGTGCATGCACACACCCGCTGTGTGACTGACCTCTGTGATATCTCTGTCCTCTCTGTGAAGTACCACCAGGGAAAAACAAGCAGTGAGTGGTGCTGACCTCACATAAAGACCTAATAAGGAACAGATCAGGGTGGTGCTGACCTCACATAGAGACCTAACAGGGAACAGATCAGGCTGGTGCTGACCTCACATAGAGGCCTAACAGGGAACAGATCAGGGTGGCGCTGACCTCACATAGATACCCAACAGGGAACAGATCAGGGTGGCGCTGACCTCACATAGATACCCAACAGGGAACAGATCAGGGTGGCGCTGACCTCACATAGAGACCTAACAGGTAACAGATCAGGGTGGTGCTGACATCACATAGAGGCCTAACAGGGAACAGATCAGGGTGGCGCTGACCTCACATAGAGACTTACCAGGGAACAGATCAGGGTGGTGCTGACCTCACATAGAGACCTAACAGGGAACAGATCAGGGTGGCGCTGACCTCACATAGAGACCCAACAGGGAACAGATCAGGGTGGCGCTGACCTCACATAGAGACCTAACAGGGAACAGATCAGGGTGGTGCTGACCTCACATAGAGACCTAACAGGGAACAGATCAGGGTGGCGCTGACCTCACATAGAGACCTAACAGGGAACAGATCAGGGTGGTGCTGACCTCACATAGAGGCCTAACAGGGAACAGATCAGGGTGGCGCTGACCTCACATAGAGACCTAACAGGGAACAGATCAGGGTGGTGCTGACCTCACATAGAGACCTAACAGGGAACAGATCAGGCTGGCAATTAAGCCCTTTTTCTAGTGTTCTTGTCTATTCTACTGCTTATCATTCAAACCTTAGAGTTTCAGTAAAGGCCTTGCTTAGCACGTTTAACAATGTCCCTTAACTCACACATAGAAAACAAATGAATCATTGACCGACAGTCCAACCATGCATTATTCAAGTACTGTACCCTTGCATTTTATATTGGATGTTTTACTGTACCTCACAAGAGGCAGGTTGCCTTGCACTGCACATCACTGGGTGCTGTGTTTAATATTCAAATATAAAAAGATAAACCGTCAATCCCAGGTCTGCGAGAGAACTAGCCATATATACATTATGACTAAAAATATACATTTTAATATGTGACTTCTATGTATCTCTTCGTAGTCATACATGTACCTTCCAGATCTCCGTTAGCGGCAACATCAAAATCTAAATTAAATCAACGTTTATTGGTCGGTACACAGATTTGCAGATGTTATCCCAGGTGCAGCAAAATGCTTGTGTTTCTAGCTCCAACAGCTCCAACAGTGCAGTAATGCTTGTGTTTCTAGTTTCAACAGTGCAGTAATGCTGTCATTTACCTGTACAGTTTGTGTAACCATGCAAGTATTCACTTATCTGTAAATATAACTGTATACTTACCTGTACAGTTAATTTAACCATGCAAAATGTTCACTTATCTGTTCATTTAGCCAGTCTGTCTATTAAGTAAACTATTATTACCTTCACTCATATCGTACGCATTTTTAGCTACTGAAGTATTTCTCTGCCATCGACCTGTATAGTATAGTTAACCATCCAACGTCCACCAATGTATAGTGTACATATTCAGCCAACCACCCATACTATGCAATGTCTTTTTATAGCTTTTTTTGCACTCCAGATATCTTGTATTTCTATACTTTTTCATACTGCCGCTCTATGTATCATGTACCGTGTATCTGTCTTTTGTGTACTTTCGTTGTGGCATTTTGCACCTGCCCTGTGTTTTGTTGTAGCTGCTTGACAATGAAATTTCCCCCCCGGGGGATCAATAAAGTACCTATCTATCTGTCCATCTGTCCATCTGTCCGTCCGTCCGTCCGTCCATCCATCCATCCATCCATCCATCCATCCATCTATCCATCTATCCATCTATCTATCCATCTATCTATCTATCTATCTATCTATCTATCTATCTATCTATCTATCTATCTATCTATCTATCTATCTATCTATCTATCGATCTAGCTCCAACATTGCATTAATACCTAGCAATACAAAACAATACACACATAAAAAATCTACACGTATCTCCACCAGATGAATTTACCCAAGATATACTAACAATGACAGTAGATATATTAGAGTGAGCTATGTCAATAATCCAGTATATAACTAAATATGTGGTGTGTAAAAACAGTGTAACTAAAATGCAATGTACATTAGTAGAACTATTAGAATGAGTTATGTCAAGAATACAGTATTTAAATACACAGTACAAAACCATGTAGCAAACCATATAGCAAACCATAGAGCAGAATGGATAGAATAGCAGGAAATTAATATAAACACTTTATATGTATGTAATGGTGTGTATAGTCAGTATGGAAAGTATGATAATATAAATGGTGTTTATAGACAGTATGGACAGTATGAGAATAGAAATGGTGTGCATAGACAGTATGGACAGTATGAGAATAGAAATGGTGTTTATAGACAGTATGGACAGTATGAGAATAGAAATGGTGTGTATAGACAGTATGGACAGTATGAGAATAGAAATGGTGTGTATAGACAGTATGGACAGTATGAGAATAGAAATGGTGTTTATAGACAGTATGGACAGTATGAGAATAGAAATGGTGTGTATAGACAGTATGGACAGTATGAGAATAGAAATGGTGTGTATAGACAGTATGGACAGTATGAGAATAGAAATGCTGTTTATAGACAGTATGGACAGTATGAGAATAGAAATGGTGTGTATAGACAGTATGGACAGTATGAGAATAGAAATGGTGTGTATAGACAGTATGGACAGTATGAGAATAGAAATGGTGTTTATAGACAGTATGGACAGTATGAGAATAGAAATGGTGTGTATAGACAGTATGGACAGTATGAGAATAGAAATGGTGTTTATAGACAGTATGGACAGTATGAGAATAGAAATGGTGTGTATAGACAGTATGGACAGTATGAGAATAGAAATGGTGTTTATAGACAGTATGGACAGTATGAGAATAGAAATGGTGTGTATAGTCAGTATGGACAGTATGAGAATAGAAATGGTGTGTATAGACAGTATGGACAGTATGATAATAGAAATGGTGTGTATAGACAGTATGGACAGTATTAGAATAGAAATGGTGTGTATAGACAATATGGACAGTATGAGAATAGAAATGGTGTGTATAGTCATTATGGACAGTATGAGAATAGAAATGGTGTGTATAGACAGTATGGACAGTATGAGAATAGAAAAGGTATCACTCGATACTTGTAAAAATGTCCATTAGTTAATAACTACTGTATACAGTATCTATGTTTGTCCTGTGCATTTGCTGTGCTATCCTTGTTGAAATCCATCGCTTTTCTTCAAAACTGCATTCTACGCTATGTGAGAGCCAAAGCACAGAGATGGCCTTCTAATGTCAAAACAGTGATGTATTTGCAGTCATAGTTTATGAAAAAAGTCTGCAACTGTGACACAACATAGAATGTCATAACACATGAAAACAATCCAAGTGATTGTCATGACAGAACTGGAGGGAAGTGCTCAGATGCTTATTGTTTCATCAGGACCATAAATTCACTTAGTACGAACCCACAGGCTATAGTGAATATAGATAAGCGCCTAGGGCCTGAAGAAATACACTGTTATGACCTAGAGGCATAAGAATAACAACAACGAGTGTGGATCTGTGTGTGTTGGCCTACAGATGAGGAGGTGGAGCTGTGTGTGTTGGCCTACAGATGAGGAGGTGGAGCTGTGTGTGTTGGCCTACGGATGAGGAGGTGGAGCTGTGTGTTGGCCTACGGATGAGGAGGTGGAGCTGTGTGTTGGCCTATGGATGAGGAGGTGGATCTGTGTGTGTTGGCCTACAGATGAGGAGGTGGAGCGGTGTGTGTTGGCCTACAGATGAGGAGGTGGAGCTGTGTGTGTTGGCCTACAGATGAGGAGGTGGAGCGGTGTGTGTTGGCCTACAGATGAGGAGGTGGAGCTGTGTGTGTTGGCCTACAGATGAGGAGGTAGATCGGTGTGTGTTGGCCTACAGATGAGGAGGTGGAGCTGTGTGTGCAGTAATAAATTATGACAAGGGGCAGGCAGCACGATCACACAGTATTTACACTACACATTCATTACGGTGTAAACGCTAGCATTTCAGTGATCTGTTTATGCTGATATAGTAAAGCCCCTAAGCAGAGGGACCCACTGGAAAACATGTTGACTAAAGTAAAAAGAGAAATGGCAAGCTAAACATGAAAAGAGCAGATACAGTAACTATGAAAAGAAAGCCGTCACATAACTGGACTCCCAAAAGGACTTCCCAGGCCAATGTACAATATGTGCCGTGCCTTTACAAGTCAACCTTGAACTCTGGAAGGCCTTTTGAACTGAACAGGACCTCAGTGTTGTTTTCAGTTTTCAACACCCTCCCAACCCAAACACAAGGAAAAATAATGATGTCTGAGGTTTTGAGATTAATTCAAAAGTAGAGGACATCAACCCTATCTGAACCCATGTTTTTCTTTCTTAAAATGGTGATAAAAAGAAAATGCATTGGGTTTCATAGGCTATATATAATGCATGTACACTTTTTATTTTGACTTTTGCTAGCATTATATTGTCTTGTAAGGCCTACATGGCGCTAAGCGCATGTTGGTACTGTATCATGACGATACAGAACTTCCTTGTTTTAAACAGGCCATTAGAGCTCAATTTGGATAGGATCTCCATGAGAAGGGAAGCGACTCAGAATTTCTCTTCTTCGGCTTGCCTCCATTTCTCCTCTTATATGGCTTCCTCTTTGCTCTGTTACACTGATCTATTCCCCTCTAGGTGATCCACCACATTTCTCCACAGAACGCCGCTGATCTAAGCTCACACTCGCTGTGGAGATTATGCCACCCCATGACAATACTCAATCTACATCTTTATTATTCTCTCTGGTATGCAATCTGGTTTCCGCTCATGTTATGGATGTGTCACTGCAACCTCAAAGGTCCTAAATTCTGTCACCGCCACCCTTGACTATTTTTATTGACTTGGTCAAAGTTTTTGATATTGTAGACCATTCCATTCTTGTGGGCTGGCTAAGGAGTATTGGTGTCTACGAGGGGTCTTTGGCCTGGTTTGCTAACTATTTATATAGAGATGATACAGAGTTTGAGGTAGTCACTTCATACAGGTACTTGGGAGTATGGCTAGACAGAACACTGTCCTTCTCTCAGCACATATCCAAGCTGCAGGCTAAAGTTAAATCTAGACTTGGTTTCGTTTATCGTAATCACTCCTCTTTTACCCCAGCTGCCAAACTAACTCTGATTCAGATGATCACCCTACCCATGCTACCCATCCTACCCATCCTACCCATGCTAGATTAAGGAGACGTTATTTATAGATTGGCAGGTAAGGGTGCTCTCAAGCGGCTAGATGTTCTTTACCATTCGGCCATCATATTTGCCACCAATGCTCCTTATAGGACACATCACAGCACTCTAAACTCCTCTGGCCATCTCTGTATACATGGCGCAAGATCCACTGGTTGATGCTCATTTATAAAACCCTCTTAGGCCTCACTCCCCCCTATCTGAGATATCTACTGCAGCCCTCATCCTCCACATACAACACCCGTTCTGCCTGTCACATTCTGTTAAAGGTCCCCAAAGCACACACATCCCTGGGTCGCTCATCTTTTCAGTTCGCTTTAGTTAGCGACTGGAACAAGTTGCAACAAACATTCAAACTGGACATTTATTCTCAATCTCTTCATTCAAAGACTCAATCATGGACACTCTTTTTTTAACCTTTATTTAACTAGGCAAGTCAGTTAAGAACTAATTCTTATTTACAGTGACAGCCTACCTACTAGGTCAGCCCCTGAAGCAAATTAGAGTTAAGTGCCTTGCTCAAGGACACAGACAGGTTTTTTTTCAACTTGTCGGCTCAGGTATGCGAACCAGCAACCTTTCGGTAACTGGCCCACCACTCTAACCACTAGGTTACCTGCCGCCCCCTAACAGTTGTAGCTGCTTCACATGATGTATTGTTGTCTCTACCTTCTTGCCCTTTGTGCTTTTGTCTGTGCCGAAACATGTTTGTACCATGTTTATGCTGCCACCATGTTGTGCTGCTGCCATGTTGTGTTGTTACCATGTTGTCATGTTGTGCTAATACCATGTTGTGTTGCTTCCATGTTGTGTTGTTGTCATGTTGTGTTGTTGTCATGTTGTGCTAATACCATGTTGTGTTGCTTCCATGTTGTGTTGTTGTCATGTTGTGTTGTTGTCATGTTGTGTTATCATGTTGTGTTGCTGCCATGTTGTGTCGTTGTCATATTGTGTTGCTGCCATGTTGTGTTGTTGTCATATTGTGTTGCTGACATGTTGTGCTGTTGTCATGTTGTGTTGCTGCCATGTTGTGTTGTTGTCATGTTGTGTTATCATGTTGCCCTTTGTGCTGTTGTCTGTGCCGAAACACCATGTTGTGCTGCTGCCATGTTGTGTTGTTACCATGTTGTCTTGTTGTCATGTTGTGCTAATACCATGTTGTGTTGCTACCATGTTGTGTTGTTGTCATGTTGTGTTATTCTCATGTTGTGTTGTCATGCTGTGTTGCTGCCATGTTGTGTTGTTGTCATGTTGTGTTTCTGCCATGTTGTGTTGTTGTCATGTTGTGTTGCTACCATGTTGTGTTGTTGTCATGTTGTGTTGTCATGTTGTATTGCTGCCATGTTGTCTTGTTGTCATGTTGTGTTGCTATCATGTTGTGTTGTTGTCATTTTGTGTTATTCTCATGTGTTGCTGCCATGTTGTGGTGTTGTCATGTTGTGTTGCTGCTATGTTGTGTTGTTGTCATGCTGTGTGGTTGTCATGGTGTGTTGCTGCCATGTTGTGTTGTTGTCATGTTGTGTTGCTACCATGTTTTTTTATCTTGTTGTGTTTCTGCCATGTTGTGTTGTTGTTATGTAGTGTTGTGTTATCATGTTGTGTTGCTGCCATGTTGTGTTGTTGCCATGTTGTGTTGCTACCATGTTGTGTTGTTGCCATGTTGTGTTGTCATGTTGTGTTGCTGCCATGTTGTGTTGTTGTCATGTTGTGTTGTCATGTGTTGCTGCCATGTTGTATTGTTGTCTTAGATTTAAGTTTTCAGTGTTTCTATGGCGTTAAGCAAATTTTCTTTCAAGCTGAATGTTAACACTTGTTTCCCAATGACATAGACAGTAACTCATCTCCATTCTTCATTATCTCTCCTTGCATGACGCAGATGTGGGCCTACAGCAGATTCTCCTGATGTTAGGCCTACAATAGAGCATATTGTGTAGAGAGAGAGCTACAAGACAGCTTCCCAGCGACCGACCGGCTTCCCAGAATGACAGTGATGGAATTCATTAATCATTGCCAGACGTCTTGCCCACAACGACGTGCCTCGCGCTGCATTCTGTTTGAATGAGCAGCCCTGCTTCCAAATGTGAACGTTATGATTAGTGGTGTGCACGAAGAAAGAGAACTGCTTAATGGTCAAATTCTCGCCTCTGATGTCTATTTACAATCTGGGAATGTGGACTTTTCATCTGCAATGCTTTTATGACTCACGATAGTGTCTATAATTGTGGTAACTTCCTGACGGGTTGACCCCAGGTGGTAAAGGGATGTTACCTCCGCCATGCTGACCCTCAACACGGTGGCCCCACAGGGGTGTGTGCTTAGTCCCCTCCTGTATTCACCCACGACTGCGTGGCCGCGCACGACTCCAACACCATCATTAAGTTTGATGACGACACGACGGTGGTAGGCGTGATCTCTGGTGACGGATGAGACAGGACAACAACCTCTCCCTCAGTGTCAATAAGACTAAGGAGCTGATGGTGGACTACAGGAAATGGGGGCTGGGGAGCACGCCCCCATCCACATCGACGGGGCTGCAGTGGAGCTGGTCGAGAGCTTGTTTGCGTGTGCGGTTCACACAAACACCCTCAGGAGGTTGAGAAGATTTGTCATGGGCCCTAAAATCCTCAAAAAGTTCTACAGCTTCAGCATTGAGAGCATCTTGATTGGCTGCATCACTGCTTGGTATGGCAACTTTCACCGCTCTCGATCGCATGGCACTATAGAGGGTGGTACGGACAGTCCAGTGTATAACTACTGACACTGGAACTGTCCCTGTACATAGCTACTGACCCTGGAACTGTCCCTGTATATAACTACTGACCCTGGAACTGTCCCTGTATATAGCTACTGACCCTGGAACTGTCCCTGTATATAACTACTGACCCTGGAACTGTCCCTGTATATAGCTACTGACCCTGGAACTGTCCCTGTATATAGCTACTGACCCTGGAACTGTCCCTGTATATAGCCACTGACCCTGGAACTGTCCCTGTATATAGCCACTGACCCTGGAACTGTTCCTGTATAACTACTGACCCTGGAACTGTCCCTGTACAACTACTGACCCTGGAACTGTCCCTGTATATAGCCACTGACCCTGGAACTGTCCCTGTATAACTACTGACCCTGGAACTGTCCCTGTATAACTACTGACCCTGGAACTGTCCCTGTATAACTACTGCCCCTGGAACTGTCCCTGTATATTGCTACTGACCCTGGAACTGTCCCTGTATATAACTACTGACCCTGGAACTGTCCCTGTATAACTACTGACCCTGGAACTGTCCCTGTATAACTACTGACCCTGGAACTGTCCCTGTATATAACTACTGACCCTGGAACTGTCCCTGTATAACTACTGACCCTGGAACTGTCCCTGTATATAACTACTGACCCTGGAACTGTCCCTGTATAACTACTGACCCTGGAACTGTCCCTGTATATAACTACTGACCCTGGAACTGTCCCTGTATAACTACTGACCCTGGAACTGTCCCTGTATATAACTACTGACCCTGGAACTGTCCCTGTATATAGCTGACTTATTCTCTCCTGTTCTTCTTATTTCTATTTATCGTTTTATTCTATTTGTCTTCTATTGTATTTTCTATAGTACTACTGCATTTTGTTCTACTTGTCTTCTATTGTATTTTCTATAGTACTATTGCATTGTTGAGAAACAGCAAGCTAGGCATGTCACTGTACTAGTGCACGTGACAATAAAGGCATGTCACTGTACTAGTGCACGTGACAATAAAGGCATGTCACTGTACTAGTGCACGTGACAATAAAGGCATGTCACTGTACTAGTGCACGTGACAATAAAGGCATGTCACTGTACTAGTGTACGTGACAATAAAGGCATGTCACTGTACTAGTGCACATGACAATAAACACTTGAAACTTTGTCAAACTACTAATGGGTAAGAGTAAAACAACATGTGACGATAATAGTTCAATACATTTTGAGTTACTGAGAAATAATTGTTGTTTACAGAGGAATTACCACTTGTGAAACTGAATAGCATTCGTTTGTATCCAAATTAAATCTCTTCTGAAAGCCACCACATGTGGATAAAGACATTATAATTTATTTAAATGGCCTCTCAAGCAGACTGAAAACCTCTAATGATCTCTTTTTCTACTCAAGCAGAGTGAATGTCTGGGGAAATGGTGACTAATGTAACAACAACTTTAATGCACTGCTCCTCCTACGTTTGGGAAAAGTGACACACAACCTTATTCCACACTCCAGAGTGACGCTGGCTTTTTAGTCTCTAAATGGTATGCAATACTGAACACATACCCTCATGCCAATAAACCTATACATTTATGGCAAAGAACCACCTTTTGGGCGGGAATGGCACATTACAGTTGAAAAGATTCAATTTTCAGTTTAATGGGGCCTGATTGCGGAAGAGGGTTACTGCTATTTGCAACCCCTGGTCTGCCCAGGTCCTCGGATATTTGATTACATTTATTTGGCAGTGGTCGTTGGGCTAATTAACTGAATTCATTAAATGAATGACTGGTGCCCGACCTTCCTGTCACGTCTACTCCCGCTCCCCCTCTCAGGCGCTTGACGGCGCCGGTTTACTAATCACTGGCTCTGACAACCATCATTGCGCGCACCTGCGTCTAATTATGAGTCTCACCTGGACTCCATCACTTCACTGATTACCTCCCCTATATCTGTCACTCCCTTAGGTTCATTCCCCAGGCAGTATTGATTATGTGTTTCATGTCCAGACGCTACTTCTGTTTTGTATCGTTCCATGTTCATTGTTTTATTAAACTCACCACCTGCATCTGCTTCTCGACTCCCAGCATCTCCGTTACAGAATACTGCCTTGACGAACAGGGATACCTAATTCATCAACAACACGACCAGCTGGCGCAACTCGGGACGGCTATGGAAGAGGTTCTTTGCAGTCCTCAACATCTTGAACATGCCCGAGAGGCGTTGCCTTCAACTAGCGGAGGATACTCTATCACCAGTACACCAGTCCATTCAGCAGTCCGCCCAGGTCAGATCACACCAGTCCATTCAGCAGTCAACCCAGGTCAGCAATGCCCGTTTGTCTCTCCCGGATAAATATGACGGAACCCCATATAAATGCCGTGGCTTCCTACTCCAGGGCTCCCTCTATTTTGCGCACCAGATGGGAGCCCTCACCACAGAGAGGTCCAAGGTTGCCACGGTTATTTCTCTACTCACTGTGCGGGCATTGGAATGGGCCACAGCCGAGAGAGGAGAGGAGGAGCTGGATTCGTATGAGGGGTTCATGGCTCTGTTCAGAGGTATCTTCGATCATCCACCGGAGTGCAAAGAGGAGGGTGAGCGCCTGCTCCAACTATGGCAGGATGACCAGACCGCTGCAGAGTACGCGCTCACCTTCCGGAGGTAGGGGTCACACACCTCCCCGCGGATGAGCGACGCAGACGGAGACAGCTGGGGCTCTGTCTCTATTTTGGTCAAGGAGGGCACCAGCTCCCACAGTGTCCAGTATGTCCCAACTCAGGATCCATGAGAGCAGAGGGACGGTCACGTGATCTTCCACCTCCTGGGGCAGGTGTGAGTATCCCCTCTTCATCACTTTCTGCCAAACCCTTTCTGGTGCCGCGGGGAACTTTATTGACCAGACCCTTGCCTCCTCTCTTAACATCACCTCATACCCGCTCTCCTCTCCGTTTAAGTTTCAAGCCCTTGATAATCGGCCACTAGGATCCGGGATCATCACACACATCACACCACTCACCCACACCTTGGAGTACATCCATCACCTACATCACCACACCACTCACCCTCACCGTGGAGTCCAACCATCACACACATCACCACACCGCTCACCCTCACCGTGGAGGCCATCCATCACCCACATCACCTCACCCCCACTGTGGAGTCCATCCATCACACACATCACCACACCCCTCACCCTCACCGTGGAGACCATCCATCACCACATCGCCTCACCCCCACTGTGGAGTCCATCCATCACACACATCACCACACCACTCACCCTCACCGTGGAGTCCATCCATCACCCACATCACCTCACCCTCACTGTGGAGTCCATCCATCACACACATCATCACACCAGTCACCCTCACTGTGGAGTCCATTCATCACAGACATCACCACACCACTCACCCTCACTGTGTGTCCATCCATCACACACATCACCACACCACTCACCCTCACTGTGGAGTCCATCCATCATTAGTGCACCAGCTCACAAGATCATCTTCGGCCTCCCATGCCTCCAACGGAATAACCTCACCATCTCATGGTCGAGGATGAAAATCTCGGACTGGGCACCCGAATGCCGGAGGACCTGCTTTCCCGTCCCCTGTGGTTCCACGTCGGGTTGAGAGTCCTGTGGTTGCCCTTCAGCCCAACATCCCGGAGGTATACCAGGACCTGCCGGAGGTATTTCCCAAAACCTGCGCCGCCTGTCTACCTCCTCATTTCCCCTGGGTCTGTGTCATCGACCTGCTTGCAGGCTCTGCACCCCGCGCAGACGCATCTACCCTCTGTTGGTGGCTGAAACCAAGGCAATGGAGCAGTACATCCATGAGGCGCTCCAACAAGGTTTCATCCGCATGTCCACCTCTCTTGCGTCTGCAGGCTTCTTCTTGATGGCTAAGAAGGATGGAGGATTACGCCTGTGTATTGATTACAGAGGACTGAATGAGATTACCACCAAGTACCATTACCCACTCCCGTTGGTGCCGGCAGCCATCGAACAGCTCCGCGGGCCCGGTTCTTTACCAAATTGGACCTGCGGAGTGTATACAATCTCATCCGCATCCGGGAGGGGGATGAATGGAAGACAGCTTTCAGCACGATCTCTGGTCACTACGAGTACTTGGTGAGGCCTTTTGGCTTAGCCAATGCTCCGTCAGTGTTCCAGGCATTCGTCAACGAGGTGTTCTGGGACATGCTCGGACACCAGGTGGTCATGTATGTCGACGACATCCTGGTCTACTCGGCTACTCGGATCACATCGCTCACATCCGAGTAGTCCTGGAACGCCTCCTGGCCAACCAGCTATATGTCAAGGCAAAGAAGTGCCAATTTCATCAGGACGCTGTCTCCTATCTAGGCTACCAGATCAGCCAGCAAGGAGTGATGATGGACGTTAAGAAGGTAGATGCGGTCAAGTCATGGCCAGTCCCAACCACCAAGTGGTTACAACGTTTTTTGGGGGGTTTGCCAACTTCTACCGCTGTATCATCTGGAACTTTAGCTCCATCGCCTCTCCTCTCACCTCTCTCCTCAAGCTATGGTCCTCGTAGGTTGGTGTGGAGTCCAGCAGCTGACGAGGCCTTCCGCCTACTGAAGGGACATTTCACCTCCGCCCCATTGCTCAAACACCCAGATCCTACGCTACCCTTTGTGGTGGAGGTAGACGCTTCAGAGGTGGGGGTGGGGGCTGTCCTGTCCCAACGACAAGGTATCCTTGTGCGTATTACTCGAAGAATATGTCTCCTGCAGAGAGGAATTATGGCGGTGAAGTTGACATTAGAGGAGTGTCTGGCTATGTACCCAACCTGTCATAAACCACAGTGTCTATGTACCCAACCTGTCATAAACCACAGTGTCTGTCTATGTACCCAACCTGTCATAAATCACAGTGTCTATGTACCCAACCTGTCATAAACCACAGTGTCTGTCTATGTATCCAACCTGTCATAAACCATTATAATAATTGTCACAATTTCACAGTATTATTCCAACCTCATAGAGTGGAAATACATATTTTTTGACTGCACCGGGCCTTTAACAAACCATTGGTTGACACTTCTAACAAGAATATGAAATATACATAAATATATATATAAAATTATGTCATGGCTTTAATGTTTGGCCTTAATGACCATCGTTATGTTTGGAGGAAAAAGGGGGAGGCTTTGTCACAGTTTGGATTGATGGGACGATACACAGAGCGCTGGTGGAGCGTCATTCCTTTTTATTTCGGAGATGGACTCACGAGGCACGAAAATACAAAAGGAGAGAGAAACAAATGAAACTAAACAAAACACAGTGACTTACGTTGTGGGCTGCTGGCAGTGCAGACAAACACAAACAAACAATGATCCACACACAGGTGGAAATGTGTGGAGCCTATATACTATCCCCAATCAGAGACAACGCTAAACAGCTGTCTCTGATTGGGGATCATAATCTCCCTAGTTAGGGTGTGAGGACTTGATTGTGTGCCTCTCTCCTCCCCTAGGTGGGAGTAAGAGGCCTTACCACAACCAAGCCCTCACAGTACCCCCCCCCCTAAGGTGCGGACTCCCGATCGCACACGATCCCCCCCCCTCCCAAAAGTAAAAATGCACAAAAACTAGGGGGGAAATGGCGGGGTACTGAGGTGGTTGCTGGTGGGGGCTCCGGTTCCGGCTCCGGGCGTGGCGCAGGCTGTGAGGGTAGCTTCCCTCCTACTTTTCCGTTGCACGCCCGGTCCAGTCCGGACCCTTCACCGGAGGCTTCGGGCTGCTGACCTTCACCGGAGGCTTCGGGCTGCTGACCTTCACCGGAGGCTTCGGGCTGCTGACCTTCACTGGAGGTCTCGGGCTGCTGACCTTCCCCGAAGGCTTCGGGCTGCTGACCCTCACCGGAGACCTCGGGCTGCTGACCCTCACCGGAGACCTCGGGCTGCTGACCTTTACCGGAGGCTTCGGGCTGCTGACCTTCACCGGAGGCCTCGGACTGCTGACCTTCACCGGAGGTCTCGGGCTGCTGACCTTCACAGGAGGTCTCGGGCTGCTGACCTTCACCGGAGGTCTCCGGTGTCCTCCGTCTTCGGCGCCTCTGTTTCTCCGGACCCCAGCCTTCCTCCACCGAACGATAATAAGAGTGTTCCTCCCCCATACCGAGGAGGATATCTCCCAAAGTAATCCCCCATTGCGTCCCAGGGTGGTGGATCATTCTGTCACAGTTTGGATTGATGGGACGATACACAGAGCGCTGGTGGAGCGTCATTCCTTTTTATTTCGGAGATGGACTCACGAGGCACGAAAATACAAAAGGAGAGAGAAACAAATGAAACTAAACAAAACACAGTGACTTACGTTGTGGGCTGCTGGCAGTGCAGACAAACACAAACGAACAATGATCCACACACAGGTGGAAATGTGTGGAGCCTATATACTATCCCCAATCAGAGACAACGCTAAACAGCTGTCTCTGATTGGGGATCATAATCTCCCTAGTTAGGGTGTGAGGACTTGATTGTGTGCCTCTCTCCTCCCCTAGGTGGGAGTAAGAGGCCTTACCACAACCAAGCCCTCACAGGCTTGCAAGCCAAAGAACACCATCCCAACCGTGAAGCGTGCTTTGTGGGGGTGCTTTGCTGCAGGAGGGACTGGTGCACTTCACAAAATAGATGGCATCATGAGGAAGGAAAATTATGTGGATATATTGAAGCAACATCTCAAGACATCAGTCAGGAAGTTAAAGCTTTGTCGCAAATGGGTCTTCGAAATAGACAATGACCCCAAGCATACTTCTAAAGTTATCGCAAAATGGCTTATGGACAACAAAGTTAAGGTATTGGAGTGGCCATCACAAAGCCCTGACCTCAGTCCTATAGAAACTTTGTGGGGAGAACTGAAAAAGCGTTTGCGAGCAAGGAGGCCTACAAATCTGACTCAGTTACACCAGTTCTGTCAGGAGGAATGGGCCTAAATTTCACCCAACTTATTGTGGGAAGCTTGTGGAAGGCTACCCCAAACGTTTGGCCCAAGTTAAACAATTTAAAGGCAATGCTCCCAAATATTAATTGTAAACTTCTGACCCAGGGGTAATGTGGTGAAATAAATAAAAGCTGAAATAAATCATTCTCTCTACTATTATTCTGACATTTCACATTCTTAAAATAAAGTGGTGACCTGAGACAGGGCATTTTTACTAGGATTAAATGTCAGGAATTGTGAAAAAGTTCAACTGTACCTACAGTATAGTCTCGTTATCATAAATTATTTCATGTTTGTTTCAAATATGGATAGTCCCCATTACTAATTTCTAATTCATCATAGTTTATTAATGCATTTAGTTAACTTTTAATCCTGTCAACATTTAGACCATGGAACAAGGTTACATTAGCACACAATTACATTGTTCGGCTTCTACGAATTCAGCAGACTTCCTGGGAGATGTAAGACCAAGGGAAAAGCACTGCTGCTACCTCGCTCTCCAACCACGGTGCATAAATTGAGGAAGACAGGAGATTCAACTAGTGTTTGAGGACAATTGAAGTAAATAAAAAAGCTTCTTTATTGTTAAAAGAGGTGGATGGACACCATGGCTTTTTAAATCGGGGTTAAGGGGTCGTGTTCATTTCACGTATTTCTGGGAGATCAGGTTGCGAAGGCTGATCTGTATGAATAGATATGCTGAAGGTATCAGTTTATGCAGGGGATATACAGTATATGTAGCAGACATGAGTCGGGTATATACAGTGGGGAGAACAAGTATTTGATACACTGCCGATTTTGCAGGTTTTCCTACTTACAAAGCATGTAGAGGTCTGTAATTTGTATCATAGGTACACTTCAACTGTGAGAGACAGAATCTAAAACAAAAATCCAGAAAATCACATTGTATGATTTTTAAATAATTAATTTGCATTTTATTGCTTGACTTAAGTATTTGATCACCTACCAACCAGTAAGAATTCCGGCTCTCATAGACCTGTTAGTTTTTCTTTAAGAAGCCCTCCTGTTCTCCACTCATTACCTGTATTAACTGCACCTGTTTGAACTCGTTACCTGTAAAAGACACCTGTCCACACACTCAATCAAACAGACTCCAACCTCTCCACAATGGCCAAGACCAGAGAGCTGTGTAAGGACATCAGGGATAAAATTGTAGACCTGCACAAGGCTGGGATGGGCTACAGGACAATAGGCAAGCAGCTTGGTGAGAAGGCAACAACTGTTGGCGCAATTATTAGAAAATGGAAGAAGTTCAAGATGACGGTAAATCTCCCTCGGTCTGGGGCACCATGCAAGATCTCACCTCGTGGGGCATCAATGATCATGAGGAAGGTGAGGGATCAGCCCAGAACTACACGGCAGGACCTGGTCAATGACCTGAAGAGAGCTGGGACCACAGTCTCAAAGAAAACCATTAGTAACACACTACGCCGTCATGGATTAAAATCCTGCAGCGCACGCAAGGTCCCCCTGCTCAAGCCAGCGCATGTCCAGGCCCGTCTGAAGTTTGCCAATGACCATCTGGATGATCCAGAGGAGGAATGGGAGAAGGTCATGTAAACTCCACTCGCCGTGTTTGGAGGAAGAAGAAGGATGAGTACAACCCCAAGAACACCATCCCAACCGTGAAGCATGGAGGTGGAAACATCATTCTTTGGGGATGCTTTTCTGCAAAGGGGACAGGACGACTGCACCGTATTGAGGGGAGGATGGATGGGGCCATGTATCGCGAGATCTTGGCCAACAACCTCCTTCCCTCAGTAAGAGCATTGAAGATGGGTCGTGGCTGGGTCTTCCAGCATGACAACGACCCGAAACACACAGCCAGGGCAACTAAGGAGTGGCTCCGTAAGAAGCATCTCAAGGTCCTGGAGTGGCCTAGCCAGTCTCCAGACCTGAACCCAATAGAAAATCTTTGGAGGGAGCTGAAAGTCCGTATTGCCCAGCGACAGCCCCGAGACACTCACAGTTGAAGAGTACCTATGATAAAAATTACAGACTTCTACATGCTTTGTAAGTGGGAAAACCTGCAAAATCGGCAGTGTATCAAATACTTGTTCTCCCCACTGTAGGTACTCATGCCTGTGACTTCAAAATCGGATAATTTCCTCTTGGTCTAACGGTCAAGATGTTACTTTCTTATGTGGAGGACCAGGCTTCAGATCCCAACCGTGATGTATAGGCCTGCTACAGGTAACTGCCAAAATAAAGGAAACACCAACATAGAGTGTCTTAATAGGGAGAAATTCAATCATTTGGTATTTTGTTGATGGTGGTGGGAAACACTGTCTCAAGCGTAGCTCCAGAATCTCCCATAAGTGTTCAGTTGGATTGAGCTCTAGTGACTGAGACTGCCATGACATAAGGTTTACATTGTTTTCATGCTCATCAAACCATTCTGTGACCACTTGTGCCCTGTGGATGGGGACAAGTGGACCATTAGGAGATGGTCCTCGGAGGCGAATGAGGCCCTACAGGACTGCTTTGAAACAACAGACTGGGATGTGCTCTGTGAGGCTCATGGGGAGGACATTGATGGACTTACTGACTGCATAACAGACTATTTTAATTTTTGTGTAGACAACACTGTACCCACCAGGAAGGTACGCTGTTTTCCAAATAATAAACCCTGGGTCACCAGCGACCTGAAGGCCCTGCTGAATGAGAAGAAGAGGGCCTTCAAGGAGAGGGACAAGGACAAATGAGGTAGCTGAAGTTGCGGAATGCTGAGGGGAAGAGAGGGTATAAGGAGAAGATGGAGGACAAGCTGAGGCAGAGCCAGGTGAGAGAGGTGTGGAAGGGTATGAGAAATATAACTGGCTTCAAAAAGTCAAACAGTGGGCAGACGGAGGGGACCCAGGACAGAGCCAATGAGCTGAACCAATTTTTTAAAAGGTTTGATACTGGCCCTGTCCACCTCCCTTCCAGCTCCCAGGCCACACACCCTCACGGCTGTCCCACCCCCACTTTGCTCACAACACCTCTGCTGAGACAATCAGCGACCCCACCTCCACCCCTGCTCCCTCTGGACTGATCCTCAACACCCCCCTTCCCCCCACCTCCCCACTTGGGCTGGCTTTCACCACCAACCAAGTGAAGAGAGAGCTGGAGAGACTACATCAGTGGAAAGCGACGCACCCTGATGGCATCAGCCAAAGGGTGCTTAGGGTCTGTGCTGACCAACTGTGTGGAATACTCCAGCATCTCTTCAACCTAGAAAGGGTCCCTGTGCTGTGGAAAACATCCTGCCTCGTCCCAGTGCCCAAGAAGGCACACCCCACTGTCCTGAATGACTTCAGACCTGTAGCGCTAACATCCCACATCATGAAGACCCTGGAAAGGTTAGTCCTCGCTCACCTCAGACCCCTGGTGTGTATATCACTGGACCCCCTGCAGTTCGCATACCAGCGCAACATCGGGTGGATGATGCAATTATGTACCTTCTGCAGAGGGCCTACTCTCACCTGGACAACGCAGGTTGCACTGTGAGGGTTATGTTTTTTGACTTCTCCAGTGCCTTCAACACCATTCAGCCCCTGCTACTGGGTGAGAAGATGAAGAGGATGAAAGTGGAAGCACCCTTCGTCTCCTGGGTCACGGACTACCTGACCGGTAGGCCACAATTTGTGCGACTACAGAGCTGTGTGTCAGAACGGGCAGTGAGCAACACAGGGGCCCCCCAGGGAACGGTCCTGTCCCCCTTCCTGTTCACCCTCTACACCTCGGACTTCAGATATAACTCTGAAACATGCCACTTACAGAAGTTCTCGGATGACTCCACAATTGTAGGGTGCATCAGGGGTGGGCAGGAAGAGGAGTACAGGAGCACAATCAGTGACTTTGTGTTGTGGTGTGAGCAGAACCACCTTCAGCTCAACATCAGCAAAACAAAGGAGATGGTGGTGGACATCAGGAGAACCAATGCACAACTGACTGCAGTCCCTATACAGGGGATGGATGTGGAAATGGTTGGGTCATACAAGTTCCTGGGAGTCCATATGGACAACAGGCTGGAATGGGCTGGTAACACCGGGGCCCTGTACAAAAAGGGCCAGAGCCGACTCTACCTTCTGAGGAGGCTCAGATCCTTCAACGTGTGCAGTAAACTACTGCATACCTTCTACCAGTCTGTGGTGGCCAGTGCCATCTTTATTGCAGTGGTGTGCTTGGGATGCTTCTCGGGTAAATAAGCTGATCAGGAAGGCTAGCTCTGTCCTGGGGATGAGCCTTGACACTCTAGAGGAGGTGGCGGAGAGACGGATCCTGGCCAAACTGCTGGCCATCACGGACAACGTCACCCACCCCCTGCATGCCATAGTTATGACTCAGAGGAGCACCTTCAGTCACAGACTGATCCCACCACGGTGTGCCAAAGAACGCTACAGGTCCTTCCTGCCGGCGGCTATTAGACTATTTAATGCCTCACCGGGGTGCCGTGCCGTCGGCAACACAGACCTGGAACTGTTGGGGTGTTAGGACCTAGCTTAACAATTATGCATCCATCCGTGAGTAACTCTGGTATGTAATCACTCATTCGCTCAGGACTTATTTATTCATTCATGTCTGTATATACATATTCATGTACAGTTGTTATATCATATCACGTGCAATATTGCAAGTAATTCTTGGACTTAACTTACGTAGTCATTCACTCAGGAATGCATATTAGTATCCTGTCAGTTGGATCTTTTTTCATTGCTTTTAGTATATCGAATGTGCAATTCGTGCAGTTATCTGTAATTAAACCCTGCGCACTAAGGACTGTATTTTATTGGAATTACTATTATCACCCCAAATTATATCATACACACTTTTAGCTATTTAAGTATCTCTTCCTGTCATTTACCTGTACAGTTTATGTAACCATGCAAGTATTCACTTACCTGTAAATATAACTGTATATTTACCTGTACAGCTAATTTAACCATGCAAAATATTCACTTACCTGTTCATTTAACCAGTTTGTCGATTAAGTAAACTATTATTACCCTCACTCATATCATATGCATTTTTAGCTATTGAACTATTTCTCTGCCATCGACCTGTATAGTATAGTTAACCATACAACATCCACCAATGTATAGTGTACATATTCAGCCATCCACCCATACTATGCAATGTCTTTTTATCGTTTTTTTGCACTCCAGACATCTTGTATTTCTATACTTTTTGATACTTCCGCTCTATGTATCATGTATCGTGTATTTTCGTTCTGGCATTTTACACCTGCCCTCTGTTTTGTTGTAGCTGCTTGACAAATACATTTCTCCCTCGGGGATCAATAAAGTATCTATCTGTCCATCTGTCCATCCGTCCGTCCGTCCGTCCATCCATCCATCCATCCATCTATCTATCTATCTATCTATCTATCTATCTATCTATCTATCTATCTATCTATCTATCTATCTATCTATCTATCTATCTATCTATCTATCTATCTATCTATCTATCTATCTATCTATCTATCTATCTATCTATCTATCTATCTATCTATCTATCTATCTATCTATCTATCTATCTATCTATCTATCTATCTATCTATCTATCTATCTATCTATCTATCTAGCCATGGTAGCCAAAATAAGGACCTGACCAGCATTTTTATACATGACCCTAAGCATGATGGGATGTTAATTGTTTAATTAACTCAGGTACCATACCTGCGTGGATGCACCTGCTATCAATATACTTTGTATCCCTCATTTACTCAAGTGTTTCCATTATTTTGGCAGTTATATAGTTGGCTATTGCTATGCTGCAATAGGCAACATATAATGGGAGTTAGTTACAGTGTATTCTAGGAAGAGAGAGGACAGTGTATTCTAGGAAGACAGATGACAGTGTATTCTAGGAAGACAAGAGGACAGTGTATTCTAGGAAGACAGGGACAGTGTATTCTAGGAAGACAGCGGACAGTGTATTCTAGGAAGAGAGAACACAGGGTATTCTAGGAAGACAGAGGACAGTGTATTCTAGGAAGACAGAGAATAGATGGGAGTTAGTTAAAGTGTATTCTAGAAAGTGAGAGGACAGTGTATTCTAGGAAGACAGAGTACAGTGTATTCTAGGAAGACAGAGGACAGTGTATTCTAGGAAGAGAGAGGACAGTGTATTCTAGGAAGACAGAGGACAGAGTATTCTAGTAAGACAGAGGACAGTGTATTCTAGTAAGACAGTGTATTCTAGGAAGACAGAGGACAGTGTATTCTAGGAAGACAGAGGACAGTGTATTCTAGGAAGACAGAGGACAGTGTATTCTAGGAAGACATAAAATAGTATGGGAAACTGTTGCCACATTGGTGCAATATTGAGTATGAGTGTGAATAAATTTGTGTTCTATAATACATTCTGGATAATTAAGATGTACTGTTGTTATCACTTTGCTGTAATGAGATATATCATACACCCAATAGATTTGCTTCTGGCAGAGAATAATACTGTACCATTTGGACTGTCCTAGTTGTCACTATCCCCCATGCAGAGCACAGCCAGCTGTTGGCTACCAGACAGCAGCAGCCTGTAGGGAGGAGCAACCATTGATATCTTTCATCTGCCCTCTCATGGTTAAGAGAGCTTACATGAAAACCATACAGGCTTAGAATATGGTTAGTATTCAAGCCAACGTCTCTCCACATTAACAATGTTCTCGATTGTTCATTAGATTGGATAAAGGACTGATTTGAGTCTAACAAATGCTAAGTCCACATAAAACAGGAAATCTAGAATTCTACCAGGTTAAGACTATTCCATGGATTTAAGAGCACTGACAATGCAGATTCTTTTTTGCGCATGCTTTTAAAGTCCAGGAGTAGGTTTAATCTGGGTCTAAGAAACAAGCCCATGGAGTGGAAGGTTTAATCTGGGTCTGAGAAACCAGTCATTGGAGTGGAAGGTTTAATCTGGGTCTGGGAAACCAGCCCATTGAGTGTCAGCCTGCCCTCCTGTAACCTTCGCTGGAACCAATCTGAAACCAATCCTACCACAAACACACAGACCTGGAACCAATCTAAAATAATCCTACCACAAACACACAGACATGGAACCAATCTGAAATCAAGCCTACCACAGACACACAGACCTGGAACCAATCTGAAATCAATCCTACCACAGACACACAGAACCTGGAACCAATCTGAAATCAATCCTACCATAGACACACAGACCTGGAACCAATCTGAAATAAATCCTACCACAGACACACAGAACCCGGAACCAATCTGAAATCAATCCTACCATAGACACACAGACCTGGAACCAATCTGAAATCAATCCTACCACAGACACACAGACCTGGAACCAATCTGAAATCAATCCTACCACAGACACACAGACCTGGAACCAATCTGAAATCAATCCTGTTCGTCTGAGGGCGTAACAGATTTCTTATAAGCGTCCAGGTTAGAGTCCCGCTCCTTGAAGCCGGCAGCTCTACCCTTTAGCTCAGTGCGGATGTTGCCTGTAATCCATGGTTTCTGGTTGGGTTATGTACATACAGTCAATGTGGGGATGACGTCATCGATGCACTTATTGATGAAGCCAGTGACTGATGTGGTGTACTCCTTAATGCCATCGGAAGAATCCCGGAACATATTCCAGTCTGTGCTAGCAAAACAGTCCTGTAGCTTAGCATCTATGTCATCTGACCACTTCTTAATGACCGAGTCACTGGTACTTCCTGCTTTAGTTTTTGATTGTAAGCAGGAGTCAGGAGGATGGAATTATGGTCAGATTTGCCAAATGGAGGGCGAGGGAGAGCTTTGTATGTGTCTCTGTATGTGGTGTAAAGGTGGTCTAGAGTTTTTTTCCCTCTGGTTAAACATTTAACATGCTGATAGAAATTGGGTAAAACTGATTTAAGTTTTCCTGCATTAAAGTCCCCGGCCACTAGGAGCGCCGCCTCTGGTTGGGCGTTTTCCTGTTTGCTAATTGCCTTATACAGCTGACTGAGTGCCGTCTTAGTGTCAGCATCTGTCTGTGATGGTAAATAAACAGCCACGAACAATATAGATGAAAACTCTCTTGGCAAACAGTGTGGTCTACAGCTTATCATGAGATACTCTACCTCAGGCGAGCAAAATCTTGAGACTTCCTTAGATTTCGTGCACCAGCTGTTGTTTACAAATATACACAGACCGTCACCCCTCGTTTTACCGGAGTCTGCTGTTCTATCTAGCCGGTGCAGCGTATATCCCGCCAGCTGAATGTTATCCATGTCGTCGTTCAGCCACGACTCGGTGAAACATAAGATATTACATTTTTTGTCCCGTTGGTAGGATATTCATGATCGTATCTCTTCTAATTTACTGTCCCATGATTGTACGTTGGCTAGTAATACTGATGGTAAAGGCAGATTTCCAACTCGCCGTCGGCGGATCCCGATCTCTGTCCTCGATACCTCTGTCTCCTTCTCCTGCCAATGACGGGGATTTGGGCCTTGCCGGGTGTCTGAGGTACAGTACATCCTCCGAGTCGGGGTCATTGAAAAATAATTGTTCGTTGGAGAAAAATAAAACATTGTCCAGTCCAAGGTGAGTAATCACTGTCCTGATATCCATAAGCTCTATTCGGTTATAAGAGACGGTGGCAGAAACATAATGTACAAAATAAGTTACAAATATCGTGGTAGACACACAGACCTGGAACCAATCTGCAACCAATCCTACCACAGACACACAGACCTGGAACCAATCTGAAATCAAACCTACCACACACACACAGACATGGAACCAATCTGAAATCAAGCCTACCACAGACACACAGACAGCAGTAAAGCTGAAAGGCCGTCATGGGCGAGCCAATATAGATGTTCTCTCCATCCCTCTTCACTTTAGTGCTGTCCTGACGGGAGAAGAGACATGTCTGGGTTCTAAGTGAATCTTCTATCTGTCCCCCAGGCTGTCCTTCATCCTTCTGCACGCACGCATGCACGCACACACACACACACGCCACTCCATCATGTCTCACCGGGGAGATGTCCATCGGACATCCATGTTTTGCGGCCTCCGTTTATTTCTCATTATCCCCAAGAGAGTTTGTTGTGCATCATCTAGTTGGAGCCCATGCTGTCCCAGTTTTGTCAGAGCTGTCACAATAATTCCCCACATCAGTGATGCATGCTGGTGACAGTTCCCAGATGCAGGAGATTGGAGGCGAAGTAGTGTAACGGTACCCATTTTCCCTTACCAACAAGCTATCTAGTCTAGGTATTATTACTATTTTCATCAGACCATCTCTCTTATAAAAACACTCCACAAGGTATTGACTTTGTCGACTTGATCACTGTCAATCCATAGACCACCAATTTATTTGAATACAGAAACCACTTTGGCCCACTATATTTGATCACTACATCAGAGGGCCTCTCAAAATCAAAAGGGCTGTCTGTGGCTTAGGCGATTATCATGCAGGACTTGTAATAAGATTTTCCTGGTATAGACCCACACAATTTATAGCTCCCAGCTCTTTGACAATTCAGATAGAGTACAGTTGACTCTTTATAAATGCTACGGCTTGGGACTGTTGTGTGACAGCAACCGAAGCATTCAAATATAGTGCATTTCATGAGAGTTTGCACTCATCTGATGTGCACTACTCATGAGTTCACTTCGTAGAATATAAGATTATGTAGTATGAAATTACATTGTGAGGATATCTGTATCGACAGCAAATTGCCTAGTCATTCTCTCAACATTCATTAGTCATATATTTCCCCACTCACTTTGGTTTGATTAAATCCGCTGCTGCATGGAAAATGCAATCAATTTTGTCTGTGGACCTCAGTTTTCTGTAATTAGGCCTTTGATTTGAAGTTTCTTTTCAGCATACTTTATTCATTAGCTCAGTCTATTATAGAGGTGCTGCTGTACAATTGTTGATAACATGATGATATGGTCTGTACAATGAACCTCCTTTATGTAACATTTTAGAGTAGTTATAGGTAGTCTGTAAACATGTCAGTGAGTAAGTAAGTGGTCCATATAAAGTAGAAATATTCCCTCATAATTCTGTCCTCACAGATATTGAAATGATTCAAGAATGCAGATGTTTAAAAAAGAAGTCATTAGTGTTTGTCGTGACAACTGTTCACAAAGTCGTAAATCAGAAATAAGACCAGTGTTGGGGAGTAGTGAACTACATGTAGTTCAACTAGTAATGTAACTACATTTTGCAGTAGCTTGGTGGTAGTTGAACTCAATTCTAATCTCAGTACTGTTTCAGTAGTTAATTATTTTATAGTGTTGTAGCTAACTACAGGAACTACACACTACTTTATAGCCATGTAGTGGTGTAGCTAACTACAGGAACTGCTCACTACTTTATAGTCATGTAGTGGTGTAGCTAACTACAGGAACTACACACTACTTTATAGTCATGTAGTGGTGTAGCTAACTACAGGAACTACACACTATATCAGACCTCTCTAACCCGGACGACGCTGGGCCAGTTTTGCGTCGCATCATGGGTCTTCCAGTCGCGGCCGGCTGCAATGAACCAGGATCTGTAGTGACACAGCTAGGACTGCGATGCAGTGCCTTAGACCTCTGCGCCACCCGGGAAGCCCAACTATTCTTAAGGGTAGCTTTTGTGTAGCTTAACTTCTTCCTGTGGCTTCTCCGACACTGAATAAAATTAATTGGTTAACTAACTAATGGTTAGGAGCTAGCCATGATTAGTTTGCATTCTGTTCCCTGCAACATAACTGTTGAATCATCCAAAATGACTACACTGAGGATAGCTCAGTGCTAGAGTGTTTTTCAATATTGCCTTCAAGACATAAGCTCTACAGAAAAGGCTGAATCATGTGGAGTTTTCTAGGATGCCATCCAGAACCTAAAGCACAGCCCTTGTCATCAAATTATAATGCATGCTTTATTTAGCAGACATTGCAGTCAGAATTTTGAAGAATAATCTTGAAGAAAGCATGAGAAAAACAGCTGTGAGGCAGCTATACACTTGAGTGAGTGGTTCCCTCCTACAGACAGTGAGTGAAGTGGGCGTGGCTTGCTATATAAAGCAGGCAGACAGTCATCGAGCATTCTAAACAAGTGACCTAAGCGACTTTAAGCGTGGTGTGATCGTCGGTGACTGGCGTGCCGGTTCCAGTATCTCAGAAACGGCAGGCCTCCTGGGCTTTACACGCATGTCTAGGGTTTAAAGAGAATGGTGCGACAAAAAACCTCCAGTCAGCGGCAGTCCTGTGGGTGGAAACAGCTCGTTGATGAGAGAGGTCAAAGGAGAATGGCAAAAATCGTGCAAGCTAACAGGAGGGCCACAAACAGACAAATAACGACGCAGTACAAAGGCATCTCGGAATGCACAATTCGTCGCTCCTTGTCACGGAGGGCTATTGCAGCAGACGATCACACACTGGGTTCCACTCCTATCAGCTATAAAACAAGAAGTGGCCACGCGATCACAAACACTGTGTCCGGGTCCCACTTGTCTGCTGCAATAGCCCTCCGTGACAAGGACCAACTAATTGTGCATTCCGAGATGCCGTTCTGCACACCACTGTTGTACTGCGCCGTTAATTGCCTATTTGCCTCTCATCATCAAGCTTTTCTCTCTCTATGTATATATATATATATATATATATATATATATATATAGAGAGAGAGAGAGAGAGAGAAGATTTGGTCATAGTATAACATATAACTTAAGATGGGATGAGATGCCTTATATTGGTTGACTATACATCACATGTGGTCTATTCTGTGTTATGGAATTGGATTTATCATATGTCATGCTGTCCAAGAGTTTCAGAGGACTAACAATGAACGCTAGCAAGTTGCTTAAGTTATGGGACTGTGAGTCTAGCTTGGGATATCAAATATTAATTGGCATATCCATAATTAACTCATCAACAATAAATATTTAGATTTATTTTCTGACTTCTTCATATTCTCTCGAAAAACAAGTCTAATCATCAAGCTTTTCATTTGACACTGCACTATCAGTGCACTGATAGCATGCTGAACACTCACTGGGGAGATTCTAGATCAGTAAAGAGACAGAAGACAGAAGACAGTCAGACAGATGTCTCCAGACATTACTCACCAGTCAGACCAAAACCTGTCAGAGGTGGGCCTCAGGGAGCCACACTCACTGTCTGAGCTCTCTGCCAGAGTCAATACGCTTGACAACACATTATTACTGCTTTACATATTGACTAATTTTGGTTTTGTTTAGCCTCTGAAAAGTTGGGTCAGTCATGGCCACCACACAGAGATGTCTGAGGGTCAGAAGTCAACATGACGTCACGTCCCACACAAACTCACACGGTCCCCACAAGGAGATGTATCTCTAACAACTGTATTATGAAGGTTGTTATGAATGATACCGAAACGTGCATAAAGGTGTTATGACTGGTTTCGTAAAAAAGGGGTTATGACTGGTTTCATAAAGGTATTATGACTAGTTTCGTAAAGGTGTTATGACTGGTTTCTTAAAGGTGCTATGACTGGTTTTATGAAGGTGTTATAACTGGTTAATCTTGACCCCCAAAAAACATCTGGGTCAGATGGTTTAGACCCTTTCTTTTTTAAGTTTGCTGCCCCTATCATCATCAAGCCTATCTCTATCTTCTTAACCTGTCTCTCATCTCTGGGGAGGCTCCCATTGCTTGGAAGGCCACGGTTAGTTCTTTATTTAAAGGGGGAGATCAAGCTGATCCTAACTGTTATAGGCTTATTTTTATTTTTCCCTGTTTATCAAAAGTGTTGGAAAAACTTGTCAATATACAAATGACTGGCTTTCTTGATGTCTATAGTATTCTTTCTAGTATGCAATCTGGTTTCCGCTCAGTTAATGGATGTGTCACTGCAGGCAGCAGGAAGCTCTCTTATCCATTTATATGCAGATGATACGGTCTTATACTCAGCTGGCCCCTCCCCGGATTTTGTGTTAAATGCTCTACAACAAAGCTTTCTGAGTGTCCAACAAGCATTCTCTGCCCTTACCTTGTTCTGAACACCTCCAAAACAAAGGTAATGTGGTTTAGTAAGAAAAATGCCCCTCTCCCCACAGGTGTGATTACTACCTCTGAGGGTTTAGAGTACGAGGTAGTCACATCATAAAAGTACTTGGGCTATGGCTAGATGGTACACTGTCCTTCTCTCAGCACATATCAAAGCTGCAGTCTAAAGTTAAATCTAGACTTGGTTTCCTCTATCGTAATCGCTCCTCTTTCACCCCCAGCTGCCAAACTAACCCTGATTTAGATGACCATCGTACCCATGCTAAATTACGGAGATGTAATTTATAGATCGGCAGGTAAGGGTGCTCTTGAGCGGCTAGATGTTCTTTACCATTCGGCTATCAGATTTGCCACCAATGCTCCTTGTAGGACACATCACTGCACTCTATACTCCTCTGTAAACTGGTCATCTCTGTATACCCGTCGCAAGACTTATGCTTATTTATAAAACCCTCTTAGGCCTCACTCCCCCCTATCTGAGATATCTACTGCAGCCCTCATCCTCCACATACAACACCCGTTCTGCCAGTCACATTCTGTTAAAGCACACACATCCCTGGGTCGCTCGTCTTTTCAGTTTGCTGCAGCTAGCGACTGGAACGAGTTGCAACAAACACTCAAACGGGACAGTTTCATCTCAATCTCTTCATTCAAAGACTCAATCATGGACACTCTTACTGACAGTTGCGGCTGCTTTGCGTGATGTATTGTTGTCTCTACCTTCTTGCCCTTTGTGCTGTTGTCTGTGCCCAATAATGTTTGTACCCTATTTTGTGCTGCTACCATGTTGTGTTGCTGCCATGTTGTGTTGCTACCATGTTGTTGTCATGTTGCTACCATGCTGTGTTGTCATGTGTTGCTGCCATGCTATGTTGTCTTAGGTCTCTCTCATGATGTGTGTTTTGTCCTATATCTTTATTAAATGTATTTCTATTTTTAATCCCAGCCCCCTTCCCTGCAGCAGGCCTTTTGCCTTTTGGTAGGCCGTCATTGTAAATAAGGATGTGTTCTTAACGGACTTGCCTAGGTAAATAAAGGTGTTATGAATAAAGAAAATAAAGGTGTTATGAATGCTTATGTATACCTCCTGTAAGTGAAGGGTTATAAGCTAGGATGTAGCTGCCCCTAATTCAACACCCAAACCCCCCATAACCCCAATCAATCTGGCACCACTCGCACCTCTGAGATTGGACGTATTCTGTTGAGGGTGGAACTACTTCCTGTGTTTCTATCCAATCACATTAAGGTTACATAGAGGTGAATTAAATCAGGCAGGGGGAAAACGTTGTCCTAAATTCTTCCATCTCATTTAGAGTGAGAGGGACCTGGCGATCAGGACAGTTCAAATGATGCCCCAAGGCAATATGGACAGTTTCCTGTATGGTAGTACTAGGCACTGTAATAAATCCCAATAGGTCCCAATTTGGTATATTCCAGCTAATGATTGTCAAATATGTCTCTTAGAACTGCTCTGAAAAACACACCATTAAGCCCTTCTCACATGCAATACCATTCACAGCATCACACATTACATTGTTAATATACAGTACCATTCACAATGTCGCACAACACATTGTTAATATACAGTATCATTCACAGCATCACACAACACATTGTTAATATACAGTACCATTCACAGCATCACACAACACATTGTTAATATGCAGTACCATTCACAGCATCACACAACACATTGTTAATATGCAGTACCATTCACAGCATCACACAACACATTGTTAATATACATTATCATTCACAGCATCACACAACACATTGTTAATATACAGTACCATTCACAGCATCACACAACACATTGTTAATAAGTAAAAGACTCCCGTGATGAACAATTACAAGTGTTCCAGTCCATACCTACTGTATTAAGGTGGGCAGTATGTTAATTTTATTTTTCTTAGTTTACTTTCTTTGGCAACAGGTAATAGAATAAACCCTTTCATACCTATGTTCTATTGAGCCATCGGTGGCTGAACCTTTTCACTTGATTTCATGGGTTTCAGGTAAAAAAGATTGGGTCTTAGCTGTGTAGAACAGCGCCTCCTGAAAATAGAATGCAAATTTCAAGCCACATTAAGCTATTGCTATGGCTGTGAGGCTGGGGAATTGTCTTTGGTTAGTCCCGTCTCCGCGCCGACAATCTCCGCGCCGACTGTCTCGACGTGTCACTCCCCAACTCCCTAAGCCTATATCATTTCATGGCAGTCTAAAAGGTGCAGCTAGCTCAAAGGAACAGGAGGCTGATCCCTGGGTGTGTGGCCCATCTCCTGGCTGTGCACCACAGTGATGTGACAATGTCACATTTGCTTTAGAGGTGGATTACTGCTGTGATACAACCTGGATTCAAACCAGGGTCTGTAGTGATGCTTCTAGCACTGAGATGCATTGCCTTAGACCACTGCACCACTCGGGAGCCCCTCAGGAGCATAAGGATGCCCTCTGCTCAGTTTGTGAAATAGGTTCCATGAACAGTGACAATGAGATATCACTTCATAACCTTAGTCACAGCAGCAAATGTTTCAGCTAACAACATAAAAATGCATTTACATATTGAGGCCAGAATCCATTCACTGTGTATAGGCCTATGCCTTAGAATGAACAATTCAACTTATCGAGATGCTTTATATTCAAGGCTTCACTTGTTTGCATGTTGAAAGGTGTCAGCCAAACCTAATTGTGCATTCATGTGGAATAACTTGAGTTGACCCATGGCAGCAGGATTGAAACAATGATGTTTCTTCACCATCACAATAAATAGGGGATTGTTGTGGTTTTCCTAATAATCTGGAGAAGAGATAGAGAACCTCAGAGGAGACATAGATTAGCAGAACCTTCTGACGGCTGAAGCCTATGAGTCTTCTGTCTATATTGAGTGAAGGCTGAAGCCTATGAGTCTTCTGTCTATATTGAGTGAAGGCTGAAGCCTATGAATCTTCTGACTATATTGAGTGAAGGCTGAAGCCTATGAGTCTTCTGACTATGTTGAGTGAAGGCTGATGCCTATGAGTCTTCTGACTATATTGGGTGAGGCTGAAGCCTATGAACCTTCTGACTATATTGGGTGAGGCTGAAGCCTATGAGCCTTCTGACTATATTGGGTGAGGCTGAAGCCTATGAACCTTCTGACTATATTGAGTGAAGGCGCAAACAGTTTGTCAAGCAGATAAACATCATCAAACAAACAGATTTGAAAATAGATATAGTGTTTTTATAAAGTCCCTGGTTAGATATCTGAGAAGCGACCTTCCATAATCCACACAGTAGTAGATTATAATTAAAGCAAAGGCCATCAGTCCACAAGCTTCTGCAACAACAACAACAAGTATTTTTCTGAGGGGTTTAAATGGAACCTTCAGGGAATGTCTCACTGAGCAGGAGGTAGATGTTTTATTAAGTCAACGACATGAGGGGCCACCACATAGCACAAACGAGAACAGAAATAGTTTGAAAAGCCTTTTGTCTGTAGGAGAATGAGCAGTGCCAATCTAAAAGCCTTTTGTCTGTGGGTAGAATAAGCAGTGCCAATCTAAAAGCAAATTCTCATCTATGGCTGGTAACCTTTGGGAACCCTTTATTTCTGAAGCTGGCTGGTTTGCAGGTTACATTGAATAGATGAATCCCCCCCACCCATAGTCGTTGACTCTGAAGAGAACATGGCCTATTATCATCACAATGTCCTACTCTGCACAGCCTTCAGTAAATGCTGACTCACAATGACCCCTCATTACTTGTGGACATGCATTTAATACAACGCTGTGAGTGTGAAAATGATGGCCGTTTTATTAAGTGACTGTTACGTGTCATGGCCCTAGGATCTTCTGAAGAGTTGTTTAACGGTAAAGATGGATTATTACCATCTCCATCTTCTTTTCAGTATGACGTTCATATTGTCATCTGCAATGATTAAAAAATATATACAACCCCGGTCAAAAGTTATAGTACTCATTCAAGGGTTTTTCTTTATTTGCACTATTTTTTACATTGAAGAATAAAAGTGAAGACATCAAAACTATGACATAACACATATGGAATCATGTAGTAACCAAGAAAGTGTTAAACAAAGAATGCCAAGAGTGTGCAAAACTGTCATCAAGGCAAAGGGTGGCTATTTGAAGAATCTCAAATATAAAATATATTTTGATTTGGTTAACACTTTTTTGATTACTACATCATTCCATATGTCTTATTTCATAGTTTTGATGTCTTCACTTTTATTTTACAATGTAAAAAATTGTGCAAATAAAGAAAACCCTTGAATGAGTAATATTCCAAACTTTTGACCGGGGGTGTATATATTTTATGTAATCAGGATGATGACAGTGATTTCAGTAAATCAGGATAGGATAGTAACCATGCTCCCCGGCCTCTAAACCATGTACCGGGAGAGTGCCCCGGCCTCTATAAACCATGTACCGGGAGAGTGCCCCGGCCTCTATAAACCATGTACTGGGAGAGTGCCCCGGCCTCTATAAACCATGTACCGGGAGAGTGCCCCGGCCTCTATAAACCATGTACCGGGAGAGTGCCCCGGCCTCTATAAACCATGTACCGGGAGAGTGCCCCGGCCTCTATAAACCATGTACAGGGAGAGTGCCCCGGCCTCTATAAACCATGTACCGGGAGAGTGTCTGGGAGTAGTTGGGAGTGGGAGTGGGAGTGGCAGTTGCCACATCTGTCTGAGATGGACTAAACTGCCAAGTTACTGGAGTTGATGGGCTGAAGCCATCAGTGTAGCAGTGTGGAATAAAAGCCTCTCAGAGGGAAAACAGTGAGTCACTAACTCTCTCTCTCTCGCTTACTCCCTCACTCTTTCTATCTCATTCTCACACTTCTCTGTCTTGTTCTCAATCGTTCCCCTCCCCCATATCCTCTCTCTCTCTATTCTACTCCCTCACTCTCTCATCTCTCACCACAGACAGGACAGGGCTGATTCCACGGCACTTCTACTCCACAGCACAAGACAGACATAAATGTGCATGTCTCTCCATGCACAGCATCGTCTCGTATGGAACCACTTTAGCTCCGGGCCTGTGCTAAAACACGTCAAGCCGAGCACCAATACTTTAGAGCTGCATGTTGTTTTCTACAGCGATAGTGGATTTCACCAAGCCTTTAATTCTGCATGTTGTTGTCTACCGAGATAGTGGATTTCACCAAGCCTTTAATTCTGCATGTTGTTGTCTACCGCGATAGTGGATTTCACCAAGCCTTTAATTCTGCATGTTGTTGTCTACCGCGATAGTGGATTTCACCAAGCCTTTAATTCTGCATGTTGTTGTCTACCGAGACAGTGGATTTCTGTGGTGGAGGATTTTGACTTGGGTCAATGTTGAGATCAATGCAGTTAAAAGTACAGCTAATAGGGTTAAAGATACTGAGAGACTGTAGTATACATATACTACATATATTCTACATGATGTCTTCTGTGGGGTTAGCAACCTCAATGTCTCATGTCACTGCTTGGGTATCGCAAAGCTAAATTCAGACACCAAATTCTATTACTATGAAAGTGCTGACTTTAAAGTCCAGAACTTTAAAGGCAGTAAACTAGCATTGGCACAGTTTTGTGTTGTTTGAACTGCTGTAGCAATCTGTTAGTGAGTCATATTGTTAGTAGTGCCAACCCTAAACAATTTACTTGTGTTCAGTCAAGATTTGGATAGACTTGATAGGATTGTTTCTTTCTTCAACTCATACCCAAACATAAACAGTCTACTGTGTGTCTAACAAACCCAATCTGATTTCTGACTGAGCATAGTTCCTTCTGCAGAAGTTAAATCAAAGCACATGAGCCCAAATGCAAAACATACCTTGCCGATGTTCTATACTATGCACATGAGACTACGTACTATGACTAAATGACAGACTAAATGACAGACCTTTTACTAAAGGAGTAAAATTAGAAATATGTCTTAACACCCAGATGTTATATGAAGTTGAAATGGGTTGGCATGGAAAGGTATGAGACCATGATCTCGTTCCTCAAACGTGCTGAAGTGCATCAAAGTTTTTCTCTTCTTGGCTGTCTACCTTGTGTACTAAAGGAGTAGGGACATGTAATGCTGTGTGTATGTGTGTTTGTGTGTGTGTGTCAAGATGGCTTAATGTACGAGAAGTGCATAAGAAGTCACTTTGCCCCAAAGAGACACAGAAATAGGTCAGTCACCCACCTGAAAGGTTAAAGAGTAACCTGATCTGATAAAAGAGAACTGTCTTTCATCTCTCCACCAGCTAAAGGTAGTTCTGTCAGAGCAATCATCGATATTCTGATTGGGTTCCATAGATAAGAATCGTCCCTGCCAACCACTATATTACCTTTAGGGCTGAGCGTCGTCCTGTGGGCTCCTCTATTGTGTACGTTGATCTCAATGAAAACAAGAAGAAGAAGAATACCTTCCTGTCCATTTTCCTTACAGTCCACAGAAATGTGTGTTTCTGCTCGTAACGCAATGCTAGTCTGGAATAATGGTAAGATAGATGGCCTTTACCTTGGAGTTGTCTATACAGTCGTAGCCAAAAGTTTTGAGAATGACACAAGTATTGGTCTCCACAAAGTTTGCTGCCTCAGTGTTGATGATGGCAATTTGCATATACTCCAGAATGTCATGAAGAGTGATCAGATGAATTGCATTTAATTGCAAAGTCCCGCTTTGCCATGAAAATGAACTTAATCCCCCAAAAACATTTCCACTGCATTTCAGCCACAAAAGGACCAGCTGCCATCATGTCAGTGATTGTCTCGTTAACACAGGTGAGAGTGTTGACGAGGACAAGGCTGGAGATCACTCTGTCATGCTGATTGAGTCAGAATAACTGACTGGAAGCTTTAAAAGGAGGGTGGTGCTTGAAATCATTGTTCTTCCTCTGTCAACCATGGTTACCTGCAAGGAAACACATGCTGTCATCATTGCTTTGCACAAAAAGGGCTTCACAGGCAAGGATATTACTGCTGGTAAGATTGCACCTAAATCAACCATTTATCGGATCATCAAGAACTTCAAGGAGAGAGGTTCATTTGTTGTGAAGAAGGCATCAGGGCGCCCAAGAAAGTCCAGCAAGCGCCAGGACCGTCTCCTAAAGTTGATTCAGCTGCGGGATCGGGGCACCACCAGTGCAGAGCTTGCTCAGGAATGGCAGCAAGCAGGTGTGAGTGCATCTGCACGTACAGTGAGGCGAAGACTTTTGGAGGATGGCCTGGTGTCAAGAAGGGCAGCAAAGAAGCCACTTCTCTCCAGGAAAAACATCAGGGACAGACTGATATTCTGCAAAAGGTACAGGGATTAGACTGCTGAGGACTGGGGTAGAGTCATTTTCTCTGATGAATCCCCTTTCCGATTGTTTGGGCCATCCGGAAAACACCTTGTCCGGAGAAGACAAGGTGAGCGCTAGCATCAGTCCTGTGTCATGCCAACAGTTAAGCATCCTCAGACCATTCATGTGTGGGATTGCTTCTCAGCCAAGGGAGTGGGCTCACTTACAATTTTGCCTAAGAACACAGCCATGAATAAAGAATGGTACCAACACATCCTCCGAGAGCAACTTCTCCCAACCATCCAAGAACAGTTTGGTGATGACTTTTCCAGCATGATGGAGCACCTTGCCATAAGGCAAAAGTGATAACTAACTGGCACGGGGAACAAAACATCAACATTTTGGGTCCAGGCCAGGAAACTCCACAGACCTTAATCCCATTGAGAACTTGTGGTCGATTCTCAAGAGGCGGGTGGACAAACAAAAACCCACAACTTCTGACAAACTCCAAGCATTGATTATGCAAGAATGGCCTGCCATCAGTCAGGATGTGGCCCAGAAGTTAATTGACAGCATGTCAGGGCAGTTTGCAGAGGTCTTGAAAAAGAAGGGTCAACACTGCAAATTTAGACTCTTTGCATAAACTGAATGTCATTGTCAATGAAAGCCTTTGACACTTATGGAATACTTGTAATTATACTTCAGTGTACCATAGTAACTACTGACATAAAGATCTAAGAACACTGAAGCAGCGAACTTTGTGGAGACCAATACTTCTGTCATTCTCAAAACTTTTGGCCATGACTGTAGTAGGTCTAGATATTTGAGGTGTGGCTAGGGATGAAGACCTACAGGTAGTGGTTGTGTTGTACTTATGTCTGTTGTCTTCCATTGGTTGAGACGAAGACCAATGGCATCATGCAGTCCAAGTGATGTCATTATATTATAGTGCAAAGCAAGGCAGAAGCCCTGGGTGCAGTGTCTGTGTCTGTTATTTATAATTCATGGATAATACTGTTTTGGTTTAGCACATTAATCTCTTTTCATCTGGTACATACTGAGTCATCCTTCATGATGGCGGCTAACATGAAGCTAAATAGGAAAACTATATGTAACTATAGAGACGCAAAGGTGTTGTTATTACGCTATGAAATGTCAGCCACTGCCAATACCTCCATGTTACCACACGGTGGAGCTAAACGTAAATACATTTAGACCATTTAGAGGTAAACAAGGGTAGTAGTCCGTGTGAACTGATTATCGCTGTTTTCACTATTGATTCACGTCACTGATTCAGTCTGAAACCACTTCAAAATAGAGGTACATCGATTTTAGATTTAGGGGGGGGGGGGGGGTAACTGTTTAATTGAAGGCAAGTGCAGACTGAATCCAAGTGCAGACTGAATCCAAGTGCAGACTGAATCAAAGTGCAGATTGATTCAAGTGCAGATTCATTCAAGGCTTCAAGGACAGAAGGAAGGGAGTTTCTGGATAGAAATCCACTAAGGATCATTATAAAGTTAATACTAAATTGAACATTCATTGACACAGGCAGGATTAGGATCGAAGAGTGGACACCTCATTGATTTGAAATATACTGAGTGCACCACCAATGGATTGTGTCAGAGAGTTTTTACATGAACAGAAAGAAGTATTGATGTGCTGAATGCATGTGAGCATTACGCAATGAACAATGTGACGTTATCACAAGCCTGTTTGAGAGAATCAAACTATTCTACTACAGTCTCCTGCTGTGCCATATACATACTAAAGTATACTGCTGGAAACTAGGCTAACACAGACTGTCTCCTGCTGTGCCATATACATACTACAGTATACTGCTGGAAACTAGGCTACCACAGACTCCTGTTGTGCCATATACTGTGTAGATACTACAGTATACTGCTAGAAACTAGGCTTCCACAGACTGTCTCCTGCTGTGCCATATACATACTACAGTATACTGCTGGAAACTAGGCTTCCACAGACTGTCTCCTGCTGTGCCATATACATACTACAGTATACTGCTGGAAAATTCTAATCAGAAGAATGTCTTACAAATAATAAGGGTTCAAATTATGATGTTTATTTGGGCAATAATGGGTGAACATAAAAACATTTTTTCACAAAGGGTCGTTACGAGTAAAACATTGAACAAAAATGTCTGTGAAAGAAAGCAACCCCAGGAGTAAATTAAATCCCTTGTAGTGAGATATCAAATGTAGCCTATTGCTTATATGTTAAAGGTGTAATATGCAGAAATCGCTCCGCCATTTCCTGGTTACAAAAATTCTAATAATTGCCTAATTTCAGTTTAAGTGACGAAACAAGCAATGTAAAGTACAGAGAATCATTATACCATCTAAACCACTGTGAAATAGATTTTCAATAACCAAAAATATTGTATTTTCTGCTGTTTAAAGCTGGTGTGCAAAACCAAAAGTAAATAAGGCAAAAACAAAACTTTAGAACGGGAAGCATAGAAATAGCACACATTGAAGGCTATGTGCAACAATGACTGACCTTTGTGAATAGGCCTATTATCTGAAATTACAGTACCCTCATTATGTATTTTTTTATTAATATCCTTTACTTAACCAGAGAAGTCACATTGAGATATGGATCTCTTTTTCAAGTGAGCCCTGGCCAAGATAGCAGCACACATACAGTGCCTTCAGAAAGTATTCATACCTCTTGGCTTACTCCACATTTTGTTGTGTTACAGCATGAATTAAAAATGTAATAAATAGATTTTTTTCCCTCACTCAAAATCAAAGTAAATAAGGCAAAAACAAAATTTAAGAACGGGAAGCATAGAAATAGCACACATTGAACAAATCTACTGCTTCTTAGACTTGCTTTCAATTAAGGAATGACAGATCTATAACTCATATTTCTATGCGAATTTGGTTGGGTCGCCCAAAAAGTTACATATAGCAGCTTTAATAAACCCTTAAAATGAGCCTTTTTCAGCAGCACGTCAATATATAGCAACACCCAGGGGAATCATAGTTATTATGTCAAGTCCTTATTGATTCAAAGAGAGGTCTATGGTTCATGCTGAGTTTTTGATGCTTAAGAGGGTCATTCAAAGTCATAGACATAATCTAGTGCAATAAAAGTGTAAAACAGAACCAGCACACGCTACCTCATCAATTCCCATTGAGAAACATACTGTATACTCTGCTTTATGTATTAATATATTGCCATTTTTAATTATATTTTATTTAACCTCTTATCACTGAGATAAAATCCCCTTTGCATACATTGATAAGATGTTGTGTACCTTTAGGATGCATGATGTAAATATTAGGTCTATAGTCCAAATAAGGTGCATTTTTGTGACTTTAGGCTACGAGCGACAATTTTTATTTATTTTATTTTATTTAAACTTTATTTAACTAGGCAAGTCAGTTAAGAACAAATTCTTATTTACAATGACAGCCTACCTAGGGTCAGCCCCCGGAGCAAATTAGGGTTAAGTGCCTTGCTCAAAGACACATCGACAGGTTTTTCACCTTGTCGGTCGGGTATTCAAAGCAGCAACCTTTTGGTTACTGGTCCAACGCTCTAACCGCTAGGCTACCTGCCACCCTATGAATGACTGACCTTTGTGAATAGGCCTATTATCTGAAATTACAGTACCCTCATATCTTTTTTTATTAATGTCCTTTACTGAACCAGAGAAGTCACATTGAGATATGGATCTATTTTCAAGTGAGCCCTGGCCAAGATAGCAGCACACATACAGTGCCTTCAGAAAGTATTCATACCTCTTGGCTTATTCCACAGCATGAATTCAAAATTGAATAAATATATATGTTTTCTCTCACCCATCTACACACGATACCCCATAATGACAAAGTGAAAACATGTTTTTAGAAATGTTTGCAAATTTATTGAAAATGAAATACAGAAATATCTCATTTACATAAGTATTCACAGCCCTGAATCAATATATGTTAGAATCAACATTGGCAGTGATTACAGCTGTGAATATTTCTGGGTAAGTCTCTAATAGCTTTGCACACCTGGATTGTACAATATTTGTTGGTTATTGATCATTGCTAGACAGCCATTTTTAAGTCTTGCCATAGATTTTCAAGCAGATTTAAGTCAAAATTGTAACTAGGCCACCCAGGAACATTCACTGTCTTATTTGTAAGCAACTACAGTGTATATTTGGCCTTGTGTTTTAGGTTATTGTCCTGATGAAAGGTACATTTGTCAAGGGTGTAAATACCTTCTGAAAGCACTGTACATGAGACAGAACACATCACAACATATAACACAACACATCACAACATATAACACAACAATGAATAGGAGTTAAAACAGTGCAAAGTAAATAAGATAGTTTAAAAGAGCAGCTTTTAAAAACGTGCAATATGTGGTCAACAAACCTCCAATCTGGTATTTAAAATCATCAATCAGAATAAACTTATCTAGTTATAAGTTATTTTGCAAAGTGTACATTGTTCAAAATATGAATTCTACAGTGCCTTTCAAATGTCCTAGAACATATAACAGTTGCAGAAACATTAGTTAAATAAAACACACAATAAAAAAAACTAAATAAAAGGATTGGCTTAGCTTGAGAATGTGTTTGGCCTCATGACATTGGGCTTGAGAATGTGTTTGGCTTCATGACATTGGGCTTGAGAATGTGTTTGGCCTCATGACATTGGGCTTGAGAATGTGTTTGGCCTCATGACATTGGGCTTGAGAATGTGTTTGGCCTCATGACATTGGGCTTGAGAATGTGTTTGGCCTCATGACATTGGGCTTGAGAATGTGTTTGGCCTCATGACATTGGGCTTGAGAATGTGTTTGGCCTCATGACATTGGGCTTGAGATTGTGTTTCGCCTCATGACATTAGGTTACATTTCTTGAAATAGGAAAGAGTATTCTAGGCCATATATTCTAGAAAAGGGTCTCACATACTGTAGTTAACCAAATAGCTACCTGGACTATGTGCATTGACCCTTTTTGCACTAACTCTTTTGACTTGTCACTGTCACATACGCTGATGCTACTGTCTATTACTTATCCTGTTGCCTAGTCACGTTACCCCTACCTATATGTCAGTGGAAACTGGTGACTTGGAAAATTGAGAAGGATGGGAGACCCCCGGTATATGCGTGGAACGCACAGAGACGACAAAGTGTGTTTCAAAAATCGTCCAAGACTAATTATTTTAACCTAAAGCATTTAATAAAGACATGTATTGTACAATATTATGAGGAATAGAAATGAGAGGGCTACTTGTATGTACTAACTAACTGTAATTCGCTCTGGATAAGAGCGTCTGCGAAATTGTAATGATCTAGTGATTGATAGCAGACTATGTGAGCGCAGCGGAGCTGGAGCTGAGCGTGCCCGGCCCAGCGTGCATTTGTAGTCTACTTGTATGCTGCTATAGCCCCTTGCTTTAGCTACTGTCATGGAGTTCGCTAAAAAAAAATCATAAAGAAACTGATTAAACACACAAGTGCGAAATCAAGGTGACTTACAAAGATGAGGACCAAGAGCAAGAGAGGGAATACGTTGATGTAGTGTTCACAACTACAGAATAATTGTGGAATCTGAAAAGATAACGTATCCCTAAAGCATGATGGTGTCCTTACTACGTCCACATGGCAGGGATGCAAATGGGTGTAGATCCAATGAGAAAACTGTGGGGAGGGGGATTAGCCACCAATCATTTTAATAGCGTGATTGTAGTCTAATCGGGTGCTGTATCCAAGATTTAGCCAATCTTCACATAACAACAGCATGCAGCACGCGACTGAAGAGAGAAGTTACAACCAATTTGCTCGTTATAGCATGCAGCTTTCTCTCTGGAAAGAGCGCGCGCTCTGGACAGCAGAGAGTAGAAAAACAGTTTGCCAGTTAGAGCACTGCGTCCCCTGAACGATAACTAATAGGTAGGTGAGAAGCCTGACCACGGAGACGGGGTGAGGAGGTGATGAAGCGTACTTAATGAGCTGTAACCAGAAAAACAACTGGCATTTAGAAAGTTTGAGGTGAGGGAGAAAGTGTGGTGGAACAAGTATTTTTAGCATTGTTAAGTATCTTGCTACCTGGATCGAATCATCCGTTAGCTAGCCAGATACATTTTGAGCAACTTTAGCCAACTTAACGGATCAAATCATTTAGTTTATGGTGTGAATATTAGCTGGCTAATAAAGTCAGACAGCTACAACATCAGATGAGCTAACGTTAGCAACCTAACAATTCGCTATAGTATTAATTGGTAACGTTATACGACTCCTTGCCGTTCCTCTCAAGATATAATGCGTTAGTTACTTACTGGACACTGGCAGTCTGTGTGAAATGTTAAATAGTTAACTAGCTAATGAACTAACTACTATCTGTGAACTAATGTTTTCCCTCTAAAGTATGTTGTTAATTTTTTAGAATGAGAGAATTAGGTGAAAATGATGTGCTGCATGTTAAACAAGTGGATTCTGGGATCAGGTGATGCTGGAGCTGGGCCTGGCTTAAGCTGGATGCCACTATAGAGGTGAAAGGAACACCACGCACTTTCCCTCTTTCTCACTTTTTCAATATAGTGGATGAAAAGGGGTATGCCAGGTGTACTCTCTGCCTGAAAGAGATGCCAACAAATGGTATCATGCTCTGCTGGCACATTGTAGAACAAATCAAATCAATTGTATTTATAAAGCCCTTTTTACATCAGCCGATGTCACAAAGTGCTATACAGAAACCCAGCCTAAAACCCCAAACAGCAAGCAATGCAGATGTAGAAGCACGGTGGCTAGGAAAAACTCCAGAGAAAGGCAAAAACCTAGGAAGAAACCTAGAGAGGAACCAGGCTCTGAGAGGTGTCCAGTCCTCTTCTGGCTGTGCCGGGTGGAGATTATAACAATTCATGGCCATTAAGGCCAGTTCTTTCTCCAAGATGTTCAAACGTTCATAGATGACCAGCAGGGTCAAATAATAATCATAGTGGTTGTAGAGGTTGCAACAGGTAAATACATCAGGAGTGAATGTCACTTGACTTTTCATAGCCAGGCATTTAGATGCGGTAGAGAGCGCAGGTACGGTGCAATAGAGTGCAGGTGTGGTAGAGAGAGCGAGAGAGAGAGAAAAAGAGAGAGCGAGATGAAAACAGAAGGTCTGGGACAAGGTGGCACATCCGATGAACAGGTCAGGGTTCCATAACCGCAGGCAGAAGAGTTGAAACCAGTGCAGCAGCACGACCAGGTGGACTGGGGACAGCTAGGAGTCATCAGGGCAGGTAGTCCTGAAGCATGGTCCTAACGCTCAGGTCCTCCGGGAGGAGAGGTAGAGTGGGAGAGAGAGAGAATTAGAGGGAGGATACTTAAATTTACACAAGACACCGGATAATAACACTGCACAAGCCCGAGGGGGCGACAAACCGGACAGGAAGTGACGCACCCCTCCTAGGGATGGCATGGAAAGCACCGGTAAGCCAGTGACTCAGCCCCCGTAATAGGGTCAGAGGCAGACAATCCCAATGGAGAGGAACTGGCAGAAAATGTACAATGTAAAAATGTGCAGTGTAGCCCAAAGATTTTTGCTTTTGTTGTGTTGAACTTGACAGTAACACTTGTGTATGAGTGAGGGGCAGGGACGGACTGGGAGTAAAAAACGGCCCTGGACTTTGGCCCAGACCGGCCCACCAGAACCGGCCCCTGTATACTCCACCACGGCCGCCCTGCTAATGCACGCACATACACACATGACCAGCCCCTAATACAACCACCTAGCTGCATCACAACCATTGATCACTATTGCAGTACTACTTTAAAAAGATTGCAGAACACACACTCAAACGCTGCACATTGTTATAAAACATCTGCTGCTCAGAGTCAGCTGGTTAGCTTTATGTCATGGGAGTACACCTCCTAAAAAACAATGGTTGAACACCTATCCAAACATAGAATGTAACCTGTAAGAGAGCAGCACAATCATGATTCATGATTGTACTACATCACATCACCTGAAGCCTAGAGTAAAAAAGAAAAAAATATCCACAATACTCACTTAGACATAGAACTGTCTAACTGCTGCCTGTCATCAACATCAATGCTCTCTTCCACTGAAACTGGACTGGGCCTGTCATCAACATCAATGCTCTCTTCCACTGAAACTGGACTGGGCCTGTCATCAACATCCATGCTCACTTCCACTGAAACTGGACTGAAATATCATCAACCTGGATATGAATAAAATAATATATAAATTAACTAATAAAGGCCCAATTTTGAAAAACTAAAAAAACACAGCAGCAGCCCCACTATTTCATATCAAGTGAATGATAATGACAACACAACACATTTTTTTGTGTGGCTTTACTCGCCGTTCACAACGGACTGTTGGCATGATGATGAGTTTCAATGCATTGTCTAGTAAGAGGCAAAGTGGTAGGAACCGTGGCAATGATGATCATAGCTAGCAAATAACTGTAGCCATATTCTCCCGCACAAAATATGAATTTGAGAGGGAAAGGACTTGATTGGTTTTACAATAGGTATACTATTTGCAACCAATGGCTGTATAGACATGAAATTAAATTAGGAAATTAACATTTGTATACAGTATGTCTAATGCAATTTAGAGTTTAGAACGACATGGCAAAACATTAAAATGCTTATTTTAGCTAAGTAAAATTATACGACAGTAAATCACTGATACTCAAGTGATTGCCTTTTCCCACAAAATTCCCACAGGACCGCGGAATCTAGGCATTTCTTTCTGTCTGGTACATTTACACAGCAGTAGCTGACCAATGGTATTTGCATTTCACTCATAAATTAACATATAACATGTTGTACAGTCATGGCCAAAGGTTTTGAAAATGACACAAGTATTGGTCTTCACAAAGTTTGCTGCCTCAGTGTTGATGATGGCAATTTGCATATACTCCAGAATGTCATGAAGAGTGATCAGATGAATTGCAATTAATTGCAAAGTCCCTATTTGCCATGAAAATTAACTTAATCCCCAAAAAACATTTCCACTGCATTTCAGCCCTGCCACAAAAGCACCAGCTGCCATCATGTCAGTGATTGTCTCGTTAACACAGGTGAGAGTGTTGACGAGGACAAGGCTGGAGATCACTCTGTCATGCTGATTGAGTCAGAATAACTGACTGGAAGCTTTAAAAGGAGGGTGGTGCTTGAAATCATTGTTCTTCCTCTGTCAACCATGGTTACCTGCAAGGAAACACGTGCCGTCATCATTGCTTTGCACAGAAAGGGCTTCACAGGCAAGGATATTGCTGCTGGTAAGATTGCACCTAAATCAAGCATTTATCGGATTATCAAGAACTTCAAGGAGAGAGGTTCAATTGTTGTGAAGAAGGCGTCAGGGCGCCCAAGAAAGTCCAGCAAGCGCCAGGACCGTCTCCTAAAGTTGATTCAGCTGCGGGATCGGGGCACCACCAGTGCAGAGCTTGCTCAGGAATGGCAGCAGGCAGGTGTGAGTGCATCTGCATGCACAGTGAGGCGAAGACTTTTGGAGGATGACCTGGTGTCAAGAAGGGCAGCAAAGAAGCCACTTCTCTCCAGGAAAAACATCAGGGACAGACTGATATTCTGCAAAAGGTACAGGTATTGGACTGCTGAGGACTGGGGTAGAGTCATTTTCTCTGATGAATCCCCTTTCCGATTTTTTTGGCCATCCGGAAAACACCTTGTCCGGAGAAGACAAGGTGAGCGCTACCATCAGTCCTGTGTCATGCCAACAGTAAAGCATCCTGAGACCATTCATGTGTGGGGTTGCTTCTCAGCCAAGGGAGTGGGCTCACTCACAATTTTGCCTAAGAACACAGCCATGAATAAAGAATGTTACCAACACATCCTCCGAGAGCAACTTCTCCCAACCATCCAAGAACAGTTTGGTGACGACCAATGCCTTTTCCAGCATGATGGAGCACCTTGCCATAAGACAAAAGTGATAACTAAGTGGCTCGGTGAACAAAACATTTTGGGTCCATGGCCAGGCAACTCCCCAGACCTTAATCCCATTGAGAACTTGTGGTCGATCCTCAAGAGGCGGGTGGACAAACAAAATCCCACAACTTCTGACAAACTCCAAGCATTGATTATGCAAGAATGGCCTGCCATCAGTCAGGATGTGGCCCAGAAGTTAATTGACAGCATGCCAGGGCGGATTGCAGAGGTCTTGAAAAAGAAGGGTCAACACTGCAAATGTTGACTCTTTGCATAAACTGAATGTCATTGTCAATTAAAGCCTTTGACACTTGTAATTATACTTCAGTGCACCATAGTAACTACTGACATAAAGATCTAAGAACACTGAAGCAGCAAACTTTGTGGAGACCAATACTTGTGTCATTCTCAAAACTTTTGACCACGACTGTATTTGTAACACATTTTGGCACATATCTTTGGCTTCGCTGTCATCTCCGTCTACTCTTTTACCCGCAAAACGGGTTGTGGCATCTTCCTCTTGCCGGTCTAGCACTTCGTTGATAGCATCGGTGGCACTGGTACTACTACCAAATAAGTTGGTTCGTTTTTTACATTTACTTGCATTTGAGTGAAGACTTTTGACTATTTTGTCTCTTAACTTTTCAGCCCCACACTTACGTTTCTTGCTCTGCTTTGTTTACATTTTCTATTGTAGCTAGTTTTCGAGCTGTCACTGTCAGTGTCAATGTGTGTGTCAGTGTGAGCGAGACAAAGGGGCTGGGCTAAGAGTTGCATAGACGTTTGTTTGTGTCACGATCGTGTGTGTTCATAGACCAAGGCGAAGCGTAGTTATAGTTCGACATGTTTTATTTAACCTAAAACGATACTTCGTCGGAACTATACAAAATAACAAAGAAGATATAGATATCACAAATGAAAACACACTTACTTCGAACTGACATCTAGGAACAATGACCCACACAAACGTGTGGGGTTGAGCAACTTAAATACAATCCCCAATCAGAGACAACGTATCACAGCTGTCTCCAATTGGGGATTCAACACAAAATTAAAAACACATCAGGCTCTGACCATGGCCAAAAGGTACTCCCTATGGCCAGAGCCTGACAGTTTGGAATAGACAGGGGGAAAGAGGGGGTTGGTCAACCTTCTGCCAACTTTTCTATTAATAAAAAATGTATAAGGCAGGCGATCTCGACCAGCCCACCAGGATTTCTCCCGGTGCTCCCGTTGACCAGTCCACTACTGGTGTTTTGTATGTGTGGTAATTTGGGTAGAAATAAAAAATCCTATTACTCATTCCTGCGCCTGTCTCCCGATCCTTCTATACCAACGTGACTGTCGCACTCGGAAATGCTTCACAATGTATTTCTTTGTAGGCTATAGCCTAGAAATAATTAAATTATACAGCCTACATAATTCATTTTTGTTCCTTAGGCTCCCTGTCTGGCTCCTGATCTATTTAGAGTGTTTATATGCTGTTTAATATGGCATGTAACCTATATGAAATGATGAGCGAATTTGGTCTGGCTCACATACTCTGATTGATAGTTTGTATTCAACAGTCATAAAAGTTTGCCTTATTTACACTGAACAAAAACATAAACACAACATATAATGTGTTGGTCCCATGTTTCATGAGATGAAATGCAACATGTAATGTGTTGGTCCCTTGTTTCAGGAGCTGATAAAAAAGATCCCAGAAGTTTTCCAAACTCACAAAAAGAGTATTTCTCTCAAATTTTGTGCACAATTCTTTTATATTCCATTCTCTTTTGCCAAGATAATCCATCCACCCGACAGGTGTGGCGTATCAATAAGCTGATTAAACAGCATGATCATTACACAGGTGTGCCTTGTGCTGCGGACAAGAAAAGGCCACTCTAGCAGTTTTGCAACACAACCCAATGCCACAGATGTCTCAGGTTTTGAGGGAACATGCAATTGGCATGCTGACTGCAGGAATGTGCACCAGAGCTGTTGCCAGAGAATTTAATGTTAATTTCTCTACCATAAGCCAACATCGTTTTAGAGAATTTGGCAGTACGTCCAACCGGCTTCACAACTGGAGACCACTTGTAACCATGCCAGCCCAGGACCTCCATATCCGGTTTCTTCAACTGTGGGATCATCTGAGACCAGCCACCTGGACAGCTGATGAAACTGTGGGTTTGCACAACTGAAGAAGTTCTGCACAAACTGTCAGAAACCATCTCAGGGAAGCTCATCTGCGTGCTCGTTGTCCTCACCAGGGTCTTGACCTCACTGCAGTTTGGCATAGTAACTGACTTCTGTGGGCAAATGTTCACATTTGATAGCCACTGGCACACTGGATAAGTGTGCTCTTCATGGATAAATCCTAGTTTCAACTGTACCGGGCAGATGGCAGACAGCTTGTATGGCGTCATGTGAGCTAGCAGTTTGCTGATGTCAATGTTGTGAACAGAGTGCCCCATGGTGGTGGTGGGGTTATGGTATGGGCATGCATAAGCTACGGACAATGAACACAATTGCTTTTTATCAATGGTAATTTCAAAGCACAGATACCGTGACGAGATCCTGAGGCCCATTGTCGTGCGATTAATCCGCCGTCATCACCTCATGTTTGAGCATGATTATGCATGGCCCCATGTCTGAACACAGTTCCTGGAAGCTGAACATTTCCCAGTTCTTCCATGGCCTGCATACTCATCAGACATGTCACCCATTGGGCATGTTAGGGATGATGTGGATCAATATCCAGCACTTTTGTACAGCCATTGAAAGGAGTGGGACAATATTACACAGTCCACAATCAACATCCTGATAAACTCTATGCGAAAGAGATGTGTCGTGATGCATGAGGCAAATGGTGGTCACACCAGATATTGACTGGTTTTCTGATCCACACCCCTCAATTTTTTAAAAGGTATCTGTGACCAGCAGATGCATATCTGTATTCCCAGTCATGTGAAATCCATAGATTAGGGCCTAATGATTTTATTTAAATTGACTGACATCCTTATACATTATGAACTGTAACTCAGTGTTCAGTGTACTTTGAAAAACTACAAAAATAGTGATTTTGTCAGACAGCATAGGCAGCAGCTCTATAGTGATGAGATGATGACTTGGAATTAAATAATAAAGTCATCAAATAAAACAAATATTTGATTAAGGTAAAGTAATGTGAATAAATTATGGTTAATAAGTGATAAGAAGTAATGGGCAGTTACACCCATCATGGGACTTTATAAATTGTTTTATTGTGTGTTGTTACAGTATTCAACACACATAATGCACTGTGCATTTAATGTATTTACAAAATGATCGAAACCGAACCATAATTATTTGTTTAATAATTGAACGGAAACCGAGCCAACCTCAAAAAGCGCTCATCGCTCAGCACTAGGAGTAGGCCCAAGTGCTCTCTCACATTCAGTTTAGCAGGTATGGTAGGTTAATATGTACCTGAAAACAGAACCTGTCATCACTAGAACGCCACATGACCTTTCTCAATTAAAACCCTTCTCTAAGCAAACCAGTGTTACTCGTTCACTATCATGGTCAAGGTCATTTAAATGAATTCCTCATTGTAACCTTACACAGAGACAGTCAAGCATGGTATTGTTACTTCTGTTAACAGCTGCCATATCTTTACAGGATACATACAATTACCTTATGGTATGGTATGCTTTCGTGGAGTTAATTGGTAAAGAGATGGGAAGAGAGTGTGGGAGAGAGAAAGAGAGAGGGGAGGAGATAGAGAGTGCGTGTGTGCTGTTGGACTATGCGGTTTTGAGGGGACTACACTCACCAACACATGATTGTTGTTCAATGCTGTCCAGAGGGCACTGCCTCCCCTTTTGTGCGATCAAGCGCGAAACAAGCACGCACAAGTAAGTCAACTGATGATAAGTAGTAGTCTAACGGTCCAGCAACAGGTAGGGGACATTTCTTCCATGGTTCGGAAACTTGCTCAACCAATGTAAGATATTACAATATGATTTTGGGAAAGCGATAGGTCAGAAAGGGCACCGGCTTTAGTACGTTATTTTTTTGTTTTCTTTCGCTCACTGCATGCAGGCTCCCCTTCATTCATTCACCAAGTGCGCACTGGACGGCGACTACAGCGTGTGTCCGTACCATTGATAAGAAAACACACCAGGCTGCAAACATCATGTCATCTCCAGACAGGACAACCCAAAGGAATGAGGTCCTCAATAACATACGGAGGTCCTCGATGGTGGCGGGACATGGGAGAAAACAGTCGGAGTTTGAGATGTCACAAGCGGCGTCAGCCGCACAACCTGGGGTGCTTATTTCTAACAACCGGTTACTGTGTGACGCCGAGGGCATCACCATTCACACAACGGTCACTCGACCGTCGGTGTCTCACCTACCCGGGCTCAATCGGAACCCCCGGATGTCCGTTTACAGCGTAACTCGTCCAGTTATCGTCAGCCGTGCTTACATTCAAGGACGCGCTTATAACTTTCTGGAAAGACCATCTGGGTGGAAATGCTTCGTGTATCACTTCTCGGTGTGAGTGTTTATGATGAATAACGTTGATATAACAGTAACACATTACTTGCAGTTGTCAACCATGCCAAATGCTTTGTGGGCGTTTTGCCAAGTGCCAAATTGTTCAAAGCAGTTCAAGGGCATGACACTAGGCTATGTTGGATTATTTCTAGTAGTCCTAATACAATACTGTACACGTGATGAAATGTAAAATGATGCTACTGAATGGTACTGTAGACTATAAGATGTAGGCTATGTGTAGATTTATACAGAACAAACACATCAGTATTTAATGAAAATCATGATGAGGTCAGACTGCTGTTATGGAGTGTTGACGTTTTGTTTTAACATGGAATTTTGCCAAACTCTATGGGCTGGTTGCTTGGACACAGATTAAGTCTAGGCCTGGCCGAAAAATACTTTATATTTCAATGAAGATTCTCAGCTCATTATGTTGTCCAGGAGAAACCAGCCCTATATCGTCATGTTATCCAGGGGAAACCAGCCCTATATTATCAGGTTGTCCAGGGGAAACCAGCCCTATATCGTCATGTTGTCCAGGGGAAACCAGCCCTATATCGTCATGTTGTCCAGGGCAAACCAGCCCTATGTCGTCATGTTGTCCAGGGGAAACCAGCCTATGTCGTCATGTTGTCCAGGGGAAACTAGCCCTATATCGTCATGTTGTCCAGGGACATGGGCATACTTTAATTGTTTTGGGGCCTGATCTCTGGCTGAGGAATGTTCAGTATGAAGACCAACCCTCAATGGTCAGTATCTCCTCTCACTGGAGTTGATAGCGGGCAGCTAAACTTGGCCCTGCCACCCTATGACCTGCTGGTTTGGGATGAGGGACGCAAAGGGAATATGATTGAGTCTGATGCATCGGGACAGAGATAGTCCTGATAGCACTGGATGCCAATGGACCACCACTGCAAATGCTCCGTTATGCCCCATTGTTTCCACAAATGTTACCTACTAAATAACTACTTCATTTGTTTCTAAGGATTTAGGCAGTATTTTCCTGACCTGTTTAAAGGCCTACACAGCACTGTCCTAATTATGGCATATCAGATGTTAAGAGTCTGGACAGTTGGGTTCTAACTTTGTAACTAACTTTACAAAGCCAAAAGCACCTTAACAAGGTAAAGTGTATCGTTGCAATGGGGGATGCAAGGTATACCCTGTATATAACATGTCATGGTGTGACTCAAAGATTACTTTGATATGATGGTTATTATATCAATATTTGCACATAAAAGTATTTCCACTGAAATTTCTCGCATAATTAATTTTAGCGACGCAAAAAGATCCCCCCTCGTCTAACGTTTTTTGGGGTGAAAGTTTACAGAATTTTTATATTTTTCCATCAGGCCTGTCATGACATTTTTTAAACCAACATGTACTTTACTCACATAAAAAGGTTGGATGGAAACCTGGTTTATAACTGTGATATGTGGTTGTCTCACCTAGCCACCAACTGTAAGTATCTCTGGATCAGAGTGTCTGCTAATTAACTCAATGTAATGTTAATGTTATTTCATTGTTGGGTCTCTTGTTGTGTAACTGTAAGAGCGGGAGGCAGGAATGAACATTGGCTTATCACTGACACAGAGTGAGAGCTCCAGAGAGAGTGATATCAGGACTGCAGGACCTCCCCCACAAGAGTGTGTGTGTGTGTGTGGTTGAATTGTTCCCTTACACCATGACCTCTATAGAGTTGGCATCATGCCTCATGCTAAACATGTGCTACTTACTGTATGCTGTTTACAATGTGTAGTCCAACATTTAGTTGGATACATACATTTACTTTCAGATCCTTAGACTCTACTAAACATTGTTGAGTCATCGCGTTCACAATGATTGAGTTATACAGTCATGTGAAAAAGTAAGTACACCCCCTGGAAAGTTCTCTTTTATTTGACATATTTGGACAGATGGATATGTCATCTTCACTTCAACACTACTGACAGATAAAGGTTACCCAATTTAACAAATCACACACAAAAAGTGTACCAAAACAAGTGCAAATTATTAGAAAACATTAGAGAGAAACTTAGGAGGGTCGTTTTATGTGATGGTAAAGGTAGGGGTGTACTAAATTTTTCCCCATAAGGAAAAGGCATTTTTGTTTATTTTAATTGCACTTTTTTTTTTAATTGCACTTTTTTTAAATTTAACTTTTTTTTTTTTGTGTGATTTGTTAAATTTGGTAACCTTTATCTGTCAATAGTGTTGAAGTGAAGATTACATATCCATTTGTCCAAATATGTAAAATAAAAGAAAACTTTCCAGGGGGTGTACTTACTTTTTCACATGACTGTATAACAGTGAGACACATCACTGCTGTCTACCCCTCTCTGCTCTGTCCTGCTACCCCCTGCATACACAGTAGACTGGAAGAGACCCTGCCCATCAATAATACATGGAGCATGGAGACGTGATGCTTACAGTATTGTGTAGAGCTCAATAGGGCCCACTCAGCCCAGCATATAGAGGGCAGTGTTATGTTATGGATGTGCCCACACAGCCCACTATAGGTAAAGCCCATGTTAAGTGTTATTAAGGATCCCATTAGTTCCTGCCAAGGCAGCAGCTACTCTTCCTGGGGTTTATTATGGATCCCCATTAGTTCCTATCAAGGCAGCAGCTACTCTTCCTGGGGTTTATTATGGATCCCCATTAGTTCCTGCCAAGGCAGCAGCTACTCTTCCTGGGGTTTATTATGGATCCCCATTAGTTACTGCCAGTCTGTTCTGGACAGTGGATCCCTCTTCTTCTCTGTTCTACTGGCTGCTGCACAGTGGATCCCTCTTCTTCTCTGTTCTACTGGCTGCTGCACAGTGGATCCCTCTTCTTCTCTGTTCTATGTGTGTTGAAGCGATTCCAGACCTGTCATCAGTAAGCACACCAGATACGCCGTAAGGTGATAAGGGCCTCAATGGAACAAACACTAACCACAAACAAAACAGCAACCCCTGACACTACAGATGTAGGATCTTTATTTGATCACTATTTTGTGTGGAGAGAATATTCCTGCATGGCAGGAAAAGCAAACTTGTAGTGTATTTTGGTTTGAAAAAGGCTTCTAAAGTTTGTGTATCAACCCAGAGAAAAACATAATAATTCACTGTTTCCTGTACTGGTGTACATCTACACAAACCTCTGGATATCATCTCAAAATAAGATTTCCATTGACTGAGGTAAAGTCAGCCAACTTGTCAAGGGGTGAAAATGTACATTTACTATGTCATCTGCATCTGTGTTTTGCTCCATTTTGTCTTAGCAGCTTGTAGCCTTATCTTGTACAAAGAAAAGCACTTTATCTCCTTCCTCTTGAGGACTCACAGTGGTCTTATTGTTGGTTCAGTTGGAAATAAGAGCATTTGACCTTGCATGAGATGAAAGAGAATGATGTACTGTATGTTTTTGTCCTTTCAGAATGTCAGGGGCTGGCACAGTAGTGGGATTAGAGTGTGTGGATTTGTGTTTGTCTATTTGTTTGTTTGTGTGTGTGTGTGTGTGTGTGTGTGTGTGTGTGTGTGTGTGTGTGTGTGTGTGTGTGTGTGTGCATGTGTGTGCAGAATGTCTTTATGTTTGGTGTGAAGTAGATGTGTTTGATCTGGTGACACATATATATCTTTGGAACACCATCTACTGTGATACTGTGTTGAAGTACAGTAACGCCCTCATCGTCTGAGTTCAGCTGAGGTAGCTAGTCTACTCTTCTGGCTACACTGCTCTACCCTGTTAGCACACTGCACGGCACGCACTCAACAGAGAAATTGACTCTACAGTCAAACACACCTAGTGGCTGGCTCATGAATGATAGATACTGTACATCATGTCGGTTTATGAATGATAAAAAAAAAACACTTATAGTGGGTTAACACCATGAGTGTTTTAAGTCATTGTTCTCAGCTTTAAAGCTGCAATATGTCACTTTTTGAGGCATCTGTGTGTTCTCTTGACTGCTTTCAATAATGTTCCACCTACTCTGTCTTTTTGTATATACTGTATCACTCCACGTCATAAATACATTGATTTGAATGTTGTTCTGTCCTGCAGGTTCCTCATCGTGCTCGCCTGTCTTATCTTCAGTGTGCTCTCTACTGTAGGGCAGTACCAGGCTCTGGCACATGGCACTCTCTTCTGGGTGGTGAGTTGGAACAGCAACATGCTCTCAATTGAATTTATTTATGAAGCCCTTTTAACAAAGAGCAAGCAAAGCAGAGGCAGAAGCATGGTGGCTTGGAAAAACTCCCTAGAAGGCAGGAACCTAGTAAGAAACCTAGAAAGGAACCAGGCTCAAAGGAAAGTGTAACACACAAGTGGGGGATGTCACGGGAGACAGAATGCTTACACTGGGGAGGGGACGAGTGATGAATCAGTCAGCCAATTAGGAATCAGACAATTAGGTTATTATTATTATTATTTACCTGCCAGTAGGCCAAAACCAAACGTTTACTGCATTTCTCCACAATATTCAGATCCTTATTGTGTTACAGAGTTGCTAGGGCAGCAGATGGCAGTAGTGGTATATTTTCTCTACACTATAGAAAGGCCGTTCTTCCTATGACAGTCCTCTCTCCCCCCACCCAAACAAACCTTCAGCACAACATGCATGGTCAGATAGCTATCCCAAAAATCAAACATCAAACCTTAACCTAAACTCCAGACATACCAGGCCCCTATCACCAACCCTGCATTTTATTTCAACTTCACCCTTGTCTGATTCCTCACCCTATCCTTATGTCTAAAGACCAATTAATTCTTTAGGGTCATTTTAGGGAATAATACTGTGATGACAATAGTTGACTGGATGGAAGTGCTCTTCATTTTATGGGGGAAACTCATTCACATTCACCAGCAATATGTAGAATCCACCTGGATGGGTCTGCATAGCCATAGTCAAAATGATATTATTTGTGAAACAAAACAACGGTCAACTTTGTCAATGCTCACAGATCAGTGTTGGCCAGCCAAAGCAACTCTGAATTTTTCAAACACATCCAGACCCTGGACACCACTGACCAGCTGCTGACTTAAACAGCTCTTGTGTTTTTATGCTTAGTCTGGCTGACAGATCCCTTCTGCAGTCAGAGGAACGGACACAAAGAAAGAGAGGGGAGAGAGAGAGAGATGAAAGAGAGAGAGAGAGAGAGAGGCCCTTCTGTATGCCAGGGGCCCTAACTAGCTTTGCTCTGACTGTTGTCCTTCTTCTGTTTGTCAACTATATGAGAAAAAACTAAAGACGTGTGAGTCGCCAGAACGCAAAATACTGTTTTGAATAAATATGTGATGCCTCTCTCTCTTTCTCTCTCTCTCACAGGAGATAGTGCTGGTGGTGTTATTCGGTGTGGAGTATGGTGTGCGGCTGTGGTCAGCAGGGTGCCGTAGTAAATATGTTGGCGTCTGGGGCCGGCTGCGCTTTGCCAGGAAGCCTATTTCCATCATCGGCAAGTGCCTGGAACACAATCCACACTAGCTTCCTCAGTCTTCAGATTAAATAAGAGTGCCTTGAACACACTCCACACTGGCTTCCTCTGTCTTAAGATGAAATAAGAGTCCCTAGAACACACTCCACACTGGCTTCCTCAGTCTTCAGATGAAATAAGAGTCCCTAGAACACACTCCACACTGGCTTCCTCAGTCTTCAGATGAAATAAGAGTCCCTAGAACACACTCCACACTGGCTTCCTCAGTCTTCAGATGAAATAAGAGTCCCTAGAACACACTCCACACTGGCTTCCTCAGTCTTCAGATGAAATAAGAGTCCCTAGAACACACTCCACACTGGCTTCCTCAGTCTTCAGATGAAATAAGAGTCCCTAGAACACACTCCACACTGGCTTCCTCAGTCTTCAGATGAAATAAGAGTCCCTAGAACACACTCCACACTGGCTTCCTCAGTCTTCAGATGAAATAAGAGTCCCTAGAACACACTCCACACTGGCTTCCTCAGTCTTCAGATTAAATAAGATAACAACATGTACAATAATTACAATTATTATTCAGTATGCAAATAGATATCCTAATTAAGTAGGAGTGACAATTTAGGGATTCCTCCTGTAACATGGGAACCTCCTGTAACATGGTTCCCTCCTTTAACATGATTCCTTCCTGTAACATGGTTCCCTCCTTTAACATGGTTCCATCCTGTAACATGGTTCCATCCTTTAACATGGTCCCCTTCCAGTAAAATGGTTCCCGTCTGTAACATGGCTTCCTCCTGTAACATGGCTCCCTCCTGTAACATGGGCCCTCATGTAACATGGTTCCATCCTGTAACATGGACCCTCCTGTAACATGGTTCCCTATAACATGGCTCCCTCCTGTAACGTGGTTCCATCCAGTAACATGTTACCCTCCTGTAACAAGGCCCCATCCTGTATCATAGACCCCTCCAGTAATATGGACCCTCCTGTAATATGGGACCCTCCTGTAACATGGTTCGAATACCCTCGCTGGTTCAAAGACCTGAGCCGACAAGGTGAAAAACATGTCGATGTGTCCTTGAGCAAGGCACTTAACCCTCATTTGCTCCAGGGGCTGACTCTGTAAGTAGGCCGTCATTGTAAATAGGAATTTGTTCTTAACTGACTTGCCTAGTTAAATAAAGGTTAAATAAAAATAAAATAAATGAACATGATTCCCCTCCACCTTGTGCTTCTCTGCAGATTTGATTGTAGTGGTGGCCTCCATCATCATGCTGGTAGTAGGCTCCAATGGACAGGTGTTTGCCACGTCTGCTGTCAGGTAAGACACTGGCCCTCGACTCTCACATCCAGACTGCGACCATTTAGTTGCATTTTGCTACCCTTTGACTTGGCTATTGCGAGTGAAATGTTTAATTGGTCGCATTGGTTCAAGCTGCACATTCTACATGGTCATCTCACTCCAAACGTCCTTTTTCTAGGAGGCTAAAACCATGATTTGGTCAAATAGTAATGTGCATGATCCTCATGGTTCCTATAATGAAGGTCTCTGCCCCTGTGCCTGTTTCACTGGGGCCTGCTGCTGTAATGAAGGTCTCTGCCCCTGTGCCTGTTTCACTGGGGCCTGCTGCTGTAATGAAGGTCTCTGCCCCTGTGCCTGTTTCACTGGGGCCTGCTGCTGTAATGAAGGTCTCTTCCCCTGTGCCTGTTTCACTGGGGCCTGCTGCTGTAATGAAGGTCTCTGCCCCTGTGCATGTTTCACTGGGGCCTGCTGCTGTAATGAGTGAGCCACTCACTCACTTTATCCCTGGATCCCGGGAGATTGTCCATCTAACATGTCCATTCCTGCATGGACATGTTAGATGAAACAACTTATTTCTTGAATACCATCTCAATAGTCTATAACTAGAAGATGATTACACAGTCTTTCTATTGTGTGATGCCATGGGAAAAAATGGATGCCCCCAGTTCCACCAGGGGAAAATGTTTGTCTGGAGCCCTGATCATGAGACAGAGAGTGTGTTTGTTCCAGAGGGATTCGCTTCCTGCAGATCCTGCGTATGCTCCATGTAGACCGGCAGGGAGGGACATGGCGTTTGCTGGGCTCTGTGGTCTTCATCCACAGGCAGGTCAGTTTGGGTCCTTGATAAGCACTATATTAATACCATGTATTCTTATTATTATGAGTTGACCACTGCACAGATAAACAGAGTTGACAAACACTAACACACACTCCTAAATTAATGCTGAACGATTGAGACAACATTTTGTTTGTTATTAAAAACGTTATTCCTCCTAGATAATGTCAGAGTTTGACCGGTGTAGGCCGTCATTGTAAATAAGAATTTGTTCTTAACTGACTTGCCTAGTTAAATAAAGGTTAAATAAAATAATATATATAAATATTTTTAAATAACTATGTTTAATACATTTTCCAGGAGCTCATCACCACGCTGTACATTGGTTTCCTGGGGCTCATCTTCTCCTCGTATTTTGTGTACCTGGCAGAGAAGGATGCTGTGGACAGCAATGGAGCCACTGAGTTTGGGAGCTACGCTGACGCCTTGTGGTGGGGGGTGGTAAGGCTGCTGTGTGTGTGTGTGCGTGTGTGTGCGTGTGTGTGTGTGTGCGTGTGCGCGTGTGCGTGTGTGTGTGTGTGTGTGTGTGTGTGTGTGTGTGTGTGTGTGTGTGTGTGTGTGTGTGTGTGTGTGTGTTTGTGTTGCTTAACAGGGCAGGTGTCTGGGATGACTTTTCTAGTAGCCTTTGTATTTTCAGGTGACCGTCACAACTATAGGCTATGGAGACAAGGTGCCTCAGACATGGATCGGAAAGACCATTGCATCATGTTTCTCAGTCTTTGCCATATCCTTCTTCGCTCTACCAGCTGTAAGTGCAGGAGTAATCAGGTGGAAAGATACTGTTTGTTCATCAGGAACAAAGTACACTCTTAGAAAAAAGGGTTATTCGTTTGTCTCCATTGGATAACCTTTTTTGGTTCCAGGTAGAACCCTTTGGTGGTGAAGAATGTTCTACTAAGAACCGTTTAGTGGTGAATGGGTTCCTTGTAGTTATTTTCAGAATTTGATTTGAAGAACCCTTTATGGTACTAGGTAGCAGTGTAGTAATCCGCTGTGTTTGTTTGCAGGGGATCCTGGGTTCAGGCTTTGCCCTGAAGGTCCAACAGAAACAGAGGCAGAAGCACTTCAACAGACAGATCCCTGCAGCTGCCATTCTCATCCAGGTAAGTGTGACAGAGACAGTCCCAGTGAAACCCACATCAGTGTGCTAGATAAGCAATATTAGCTTCCTCCCCTCTGAGTACAACTCAGAGTAAACTGTCTGTTCCACAGCTCCAACCCGGGGCCCTCTGCCTCGCTAACACGCTTGACCGCCCTCCTTGACAACGTACGAACCAGTTGAGCTATAGAAAAGGATCCAATGGCACAATTGGCGACATTTCAAGCTAGCCGTGAAGTGAGCTTTTCGGCCCATTCTTATCTCTGTTACACCAGCATGCTCTTTTACTTCATAACAACTCTTGTATTTCAGAAAACCTATTATTATTCTGGAGATGCTGTGGAGCATGGTTAGGTAGATGCGTTCCTCACCATTCTTTAAAAGTACTTTCATCTCGAGTCAACTGTGGTGTAGATTCTAGTCCTTGCCTGAAATGTTAATGTCTGTTTACTTCCTTATCACATGCTCTGTCCAGACTTCGTGGAGGGTCTTTGCTGTGGAGAACCCTGACTCTGCCACCTTCAAGATGTTTGTGAAGAGAAGACCTGCTCTGCCCAGCTCCTCTGTATCCAGTCCCAAGCCCAAGAAAACGGTCAGCTGTCACTATGGTCCTACATATCCATATAGAATCACTGGTTATCAGATCGATGCTTTTTCATTGATTCATTCATTTATCAATCCATTCATCCATCCACCCATCCATTTATCATCCACCGTCCACCCACCCACCCTTCCATCTATCCATCCATCCATCCATCTGTCCATCCATCCATTCACGTCTGTCCCTCTGTAAACAGGTGAAGCTGAGGAGGAAGTTGAAGAGCAGTGAGAAGGACGACTGGACTGGTTCTCCCACGATTCCCAGTATCACCTACGACTCTGTGTTCAATAGCGGGAGGGAGCTCAGCTCTGACGTCTACAGCACTGTGTGCACAGGTGGGAGAGGGGTACACTCCTGTAGATATTTACACTGCATCTTAGTGGCTTGGAGTGCAGTTCACCCACATGTCAATGGCACAATGTCAGGGGGTATCAGAGTCAATAACATTTCTGTCAGTTGAAAGGTGTTTAATGTAATTCATGAATTTCTCACGGTTTTTAACACACTCTCTCTTCTCTTTACCTCTGTTTTTCCATCACTCCCTCCCTCTTTTTCCCTCTCTGTTGTTTCTGGCTTCTGTTTAGCTGAAGCCCAAGGATGTGGTGAGCTCCTGTTAGTGTCCACTCTTGGCCAGTCACTGTTACTGTCCTTTTGACCAATCACTGTCACTGTTACTGTCCTCTTGACTAATCACTGTCACTGTTACTGTCCTCTTGACCAATCACTGTCACTGTTACTGTCTTCTTGACCAATCACTGTCACTGTTACTGTCTTCTTGACTAATCACTGTCACTGATACTGTCCTCTAGACCATTCACTGTCACTGTTACTGTCCTCTTGACCATTCACTGTCACTGTTACTGTCCTCTTGACCAATCACTGTCACTGTCTTCTTAACCGATAACTGTCACTGCCACTGTCCTCTTGACCAATCACTGCATCTGTCACTGTCCTCTTGACCAATCACTGTCTCTGTTAGTGTTATGTATGTCTCTCACTTCCTGACCCTTTAGTCAGTCAACTGCAGATCAATCAGTCTTCAGTTTGGGTTCCAGTACATTGGCAGCAGCATATTGAGTTTGTAGAGGTTTTGAAACCCCCTTCAAAATGTCTCAGTTGTGCCACCATTCTATCTTACTATGATAATTATTTTATTCGCTTGCTCGTCTGGGTTTTAGGCTGGGTATCTTTAAAGCACTTTGTGACAACTGCTGATGTAAAAAACAATGACATTTGAATGCAAACCCCAACCCATTGCCCCCTCAGTCCCCATCCACCTGCCCACATCCTCCCTCCCCACCCAGAAACCATGTTTCCCATCCTGCCCAGCCCTCCCCACCTCCCTGACCCAAAGAAAGCATGCCTCCCACCCCTTCCCATCCCACCCAGAGGATCATGGAGCTACTAGATTGCTAGCAACGCCAGGGTTGTTGGTTCAATTCCCAAGGGGGGCCAGTACGAAAAAAGTATGAACATGTAAGTCGCTCTGGATAAGAGCGTCTGCTAAATGACTCAAATGTAAATGTTTGTCTCCCTCCCTCCCTCCCCTTCTCTTCTTGCTCTCACAGATACCCAGCAGTCCTGGACCTCACTTTCCTCCCTTACATTCAGCTCACCACTCCCAGGTAACAAGGCAGTGACCTGTTTTGTTAAATAAATGTGAAAGGGTTGCATGGATAAGATCATAGGGAAATCTTCTGTCACTTGGCTATGCATATTCTGAGTGTGTGTGTGTGTGTGTGTGTGGTGTGTGCCTGCGTGTGTGCGTGCGTGCGTGGGACTGTGCGTGTGTGCCTGCGTGTGTGCGTGCGTGCGTGGGACTGTGTGTGTGTGTGCCTGCGTGTGTGCGTGCGTGCGTGGGACTGTGTGTGTGCGTGCGTGGGACTGTATGTGTGTGTGTGTGCCTGCGTGTGTGCATGCGTGCGTGGGACTGTGTGTGTGTGTGTGCCTGCGTGTGTGCGTGTGTGCGTGCGTGCGTGCGTGGGACTGTGTGTGTGCGTGCGTGGGACTGTGTGTGTGTGGTGTGTGTGCCTGCGTGTGTGCGTGCGTGGGACTGTGTGTGTGTGTGTGTGCCTGCGTGTGTGCATGCGTGCGTGGGACTGTGTGTGTGTGTGTGTGTGTGTGCGTGCGTGGGACTGTGTGTGTGTGCCTGCGTGTGTGCGTGCGTGGGTGGGACTGTGTGTGTGTGTGTGCGTGCGTGCATGCGTGGGACTGTGTGTGTGTTGGTAGTGGTAAAGAGCCCTGGTTTGTTGGAGGTTCAGGCCCCTCGTCCCCTCCAGAGGAACAGCAGCTTTGGGGACGACCTGGACCAGGAGGATCAGTGTGTTCTGACACCAGTCACCCACGTGTCACAGTGAGTCTGTTTCCCTTTCAGTCTGTGCTTTATTTCCAGCCTGAGTCTCAGTTACTGTAACAGTGGTTACACGGTGAACCAAGCTCTCTTGGTGATGACTAACCTTGTCTGATACCTGAAAACTTAGCTCCCTGAGGACACACACAGATAAACACGCATGCGCACACACACACACACACACATACGCGCTTGCATAATATGTGTATCATGGGCATCGTGAAAGCCGCTGTGATATAGACCTCTGTGAGAAAAGTGGTGTAAATGGGGCTGAGTTCCTGTCCCTGAAGGCTCCATACTAAACAGTGGGTTAATGGGTCAGGATCGCTATTGCATGGAGGGACATCATTAACTGGGACCCTCTCTCTGCCCCATTGCCTGCTAAACCCCTTGAATCCAGCATGGCCCCATTAAACAATGCTCCTTACTGAAACAAGCAGGGACCACTGTGTCCATGCATATTCCCTTTCTATGCATATTAGACTGATTTATCCTTCACCAAAATGGCTACCATTATCAGCGCACTGTGTAACTATGAGGGTCTTTGACATCAGGTCCTCTAGTGATCTCTGTGTGTTATAGGCTAATAGTTTTATCCTGATTTGTATTTGTATTTATTGGGGATCCCCATTAGCTGTAGCTCCAAGACATTAAAGCACTTACATTACATATAAAACTAAAGATGAAACAGTACATCATATAACATTATTACACCACTACATATCCACAATAGAACATGATAGTCTACTCTCAGGTACAGTAAGGTATATCATTGGTTGACTGAGGCCTGTGACTCCAACAATGGGTGGCTACTGGCTAGTGGCCATAGATGCAGCCTTATTATGGGCAGATTTTGCTCATATGACACAACAGTTATTTGTGATTTGTAAAATGTTCCTGGATCTTCCTACTGGTCTTTTAATGTGTCTTGCAAATGTTTTGATGAGTTAACATGTGGTGTATTTGACCAACAAGATAAGGCTCCAATTTGTTCCTGTTTATCTTATCCTGATTGCAGTGGTGGGCCGTCGAGAAGGGTAGCTTCTTTCTTTCCCATCATGGGAGGGCACTGGAGAGGTCATGAATGGCAGGCAGCTACTGTACAGTTCCCTGGTAGATAACAGCCAAGATGACTCCACAATCTTTAGCACAATGCTAGCAGGGGAGGGCGGCCATTTTGTGATAGTGCTGCTGTTTGTAGTTTGGTTTAAGACTCCCCTCAGTCACTGGCAGCTAGTACTAGCATGAAGATAGAGGAGCACCTATAGAGATTCCTATCGTGTCAAATCATCAAAGATTATTGGTTTTGGCCTAAAAAATTATGAAGAGTCAACATTTCTAGCCAGAGATCCTCATCTAGCATTGTGTTGGCCAGAGTCTCTGCTGTTCTGAGATCAGAGAGAGAGGGAGGGGCTGTTTAGACCAGGTTGTTGACACTAGTAATTACATGACCTTTTCCTGTCTCTGTCAGCTCCTTTGATATGCCTGCCTTGTTGTTGTCCCCAACAAACAAACAAACAGAAAAACAGACAGACTGACACAGTCCAGACCCCCAGAACCACACTACCAATGTCATGTCTCCTCTTATCACCCAAGTGTCACTTTGGTGAAAGAGGGGGAGAGACAGAGAGAGAGTTATTGAAGGCTGAATAGCCATTGCCCTTTATGGTTGTGAGGTCTGGGGTCCACTCACCAACCAAGAAATCACAAAAAGGGACAAACACCAAATTGAGACTCTGCATGCAGAATTCAGCATAAATATCCTCCGCTTATTTTTAAAATCCAGAAAAGAGACGTTAAATTCTACAACCACCTAAAAGGAAGTGATTCCAAAACCTTGCATAACAAGGCATCACCTACAGAGAGATGAACCTGGAGAAGAGTCCCCTAAGCAAGCTGGTCCTGAGGCTTTGTTTCCAAATACAAACAGACCCTACAGAGCCCCAGGACAGCAACACAATTAGAACTAACCAAATAATGAGAAAACAAAAAGATAATTACTTGACACATTGTAAATAATTAACAAAAAAACTGAGCAAACTGGGCTCCCTCACTGTTCTATCAAATCAAACTTTATTTGTCACATGCGCCTAATACAACAGGTGTAGACCTTACTGTGAAATGCTAACTTACAAGCCCTTATCTTAGATAGATAGATAGATAGATAGATAGATAGATAGATAGATAGATAGATAGATAGATAGATAGATAGATAGATAGATAGATAGATAGATAGATAGATAGATAGATAGATAGATAGATAGATAGATAGATAGATAGATAGATAGATAGATAGATAGATAGATAGATAGATAGATAGATAGATAGATAGATAGATAGATAGATAGATAGATAGATGATGGATGGATGGATGGATGGATGGATGGATGGATGGATGGATAGATAGCACACCACTGCAAAAAAGATGGCACTGGCCACCACAGACTGGTAGAAGGTATGCAGTAGTTTACTGCACACGTTGAAGGACCTGAGCCTCCTCAGAAAGTAGAGTCGGCTCTGGACCTTTTTGTACAGGGCCCCGGTGTTACCAGCCCATTCCAGCCTGTTGTCCATATGGACTCCCAGGAACTTGTATGACCCAACCATTTCCACATCCATCCCCTGTATAGGGACTGCAGTCAGTTGTGCCTTGGTTCTCCTGAAGTCCACCACCATCTCCTTTGTTTTGCTGATGTTGAGCTGAAGGTGGTTCTGCTCACACCACAACACAAAGTCACTGATTGTGCTCCTGTACTCCTCCTCCTGCCCACCCCTGATGCACCCTACAATTGTGGAGTCATCCGAGAACTTCTGTAGGTGGCATGTTTCAGAGTTATATCTGAAGTCCGAGGTGTAGAGGGTGAATAGGAAGGGGGACAGGACCGTTCCCTGGGGGGCCCCTGTGTTGCTAACTGCCCGTTCTGACACACAGCTCTGTAGTCGCACAAATTGTGGCCTACCGGTCAGGTAGTCCGTGACCCAGGAAACTAAGGGTGCTTCCACTTTCATCCTCCTCATCTTCTCACCCAGTAGCAGGAGCTGAATGGTATTGAAGAGACTGGAGAAGTCAAAAAACATGACCCACACAGTGCAACCTGCGTTGTCCAGGTGAGAGTAGGCCCTCTGCAGAAGGTAGATGATTGCATCATCCACCCCGATGTTGCGCTGGTATGCAAACTGCAGGGGGTCCAGTGATGTACACACCAGGCGTCTGAGGTGAGCGAGGACTAACCTTTCCAGGGTCTTCATGATGTGGGATGTTAGCGCTACAGGTCTGAAGTCATTCAGGACAGTGGGGTGTGCCTTCTTGGGCACTGGGACGAGGCAGGATGTTTTCCACAGCACAGGGACCCTTTCTAGGCTTAGGCTAAGGTTGAAGGGATGCTGGAGTATTCCACACAGTTGGTCAGCACAGACCCTAAGCACCCTTGGGCTGATGCCATCAGGGCCCGCCGCTTTCCACTGATGTAGTCTCTCCAGCTCTCTCTTCACTTGGTTGGTGGTGAAAGCCAGCCCCGGTGGGGAGGTGGGGGGAAGGGAGGTGTTGAGGATCAGTCCAGGGGGAGCAGCGGTGGAGGAGGGGTCACTGATTGTCTCAGCAGAGGTGTTGTGAGCAAAGTGGGGATGGGACAGCCGTGAGGGTGTGTGGTCTGGGGAGCTGGAAGGGAGGTGGACAGGGCCAGTATCAAACCTGTTAAAAAATTGGTTCAGCTCATTGGCTCTGTCCTGGGTCCCCTCCGTCTGCCCACTGTTTGACTTTTTGAAGCCAGTGATATTTCTCATACCCCTCCACACTTCTCTCACCTGGCTCTGCCTCAGCCTGTCCACCATCTTCTCCTTATACCCTCTCTTCCCCTCAGCAATCAGCAACTTCAGCTCCCTCTGGACGCATTTCAATTTGTCCTTGTCCTTGTCCCTCTCCTTGAAGGCCCTCTTCTTCTCATTCAGCAGGACCTTCAGGTCGCTGGTGACCCAGGGTTTATTGTTTGGGAAACAGCGTACCTTCCTGGTGGGTACAGTGTTGTCTACACAAAAATTAATATAGTCTGTTATGCAGTCAGTAAGTCCATCGATGTCCTCCCCATGAGCCTCACAGAGCACATCCCAGTCTGTTGTTTCAAAGCAGTCCTGTAGGGGATCATTCACCTCCGGGGACCATCTCCTAATGGTCCTGGTGGTCGCAGGCTGCCGTTGGACCATAGGCCAGTAGAGTGGGGTGAGGTGGACAAGGTTGTGATCCGATCTACCGAGGGGAGGGAGTGCAGTGGAGTTGTATGCATCCTTCACATTAGCATATAACAAGTCCAGAGTTGTATTATTCCTGGTTGGGAACTTCACGAACTGTTTGAACGTGGGCAGCGTTGAAGAGAGAGATGCATGGTTAAAATCCCCCGAAATGGCAAAGAAAGCACTGGGATCCACTGTCTGTAACCTTGCGATAACAGAGTGGATGACGTCACATGATGTGTTTGCGTCCGCGGAAGGCGGGATGTAAACAATAACATCAATGGCCACCGTGAATTCCCTCGGCAAATAGTAGGGTCTCAGGCTAACGGCTAACAGTTCAATGTCCGGGCTACAAAACTCTTCCTTAAGAGTAATATGGTTCGGATTACACCATCTGTTGTTAACTAATAAAGCCAGCCCACCACCCTTGCTCTTACCGGAAGAGACGCGATCCCTGTCCGCTCTGATGGTCTGGAAACCGTCGATAGTGACGTTCTCTATGGGGATGTTATCGTTCAGCCAAGTCTCCGTGAAAAGCATTAGGCTCGTTTCCCGATAATCCCTTTGTCCACGGACAAGAGCCTCAAGCTCGTCCATCTTGTTATTTAGTGACCTCACGTTGCCCATAATGATAGACGGCATAGCCGGCTTGTATTTCCTCCGCTTCGCCTTACACTTCAATCCCGCCCTGCGTCCACGGAGTCGCTTTTTCAACTCGTCCGGAATATCAAACTTTTCCCTGGGGTGCAGCAGCGCTGCGTGTGCTAAATCCAGGAGCTGGGCTCTGTTGTAAATAATAATAGTTGACGACTCCTGTCGACGTTCAGCTGCGAGAAAATCCATAATCCTGAACTATTATACTATTATAGTTCAACTGTAGCAAAAAAAAGCTAAAGAAAAGAGACGAAAAAACGAACTAAAACAACAATTTATGCACGGACAACGGGAGCTGCTTAACAGGCGACCACTCAGGGCGGCGCCAAACAATGCAGTTCAAGAAAGAGTAAAAATTGAATAAAAAAAGTAACACAATAAAATAAAATCAAGGCTATATGAGGTAGTTGAGGTAATATGTACATAGCTAGGGGTAAAAGTGACTAGGCAATCAGGATAGATAGTAAACAGAGTAGCAGCAGCGTATGTGAAGAGTGGGAGAGAGTGTCTGTGTGTGAGTGTGTGTGTGTGAGTGTATGGTGTGTGTGTGTGTGTGTGTGTGTGTGTGTGTGTGTGTGTGTGTGTGTGTGTGTGTGTGTGTGTGTGTGTGTGTGTGTGTGTGTGTGTGTGTGTGTGTGTGTGTGTGTGTGTATATGAACAAATGGAGGCGGAGGGGGCGTCAATGTAAATAGTCCGGGTGGCCATTTGATGATTTGTTCAGCAGTTTTATGGCCTGGGGGTGGAAGCTGTTAAGGAGCCTTTTGGACCTAGACTTGGCGCTCCGGTACCGCTTGCCGTGCGGTAGCAGAGAGAACAGTCTATGACTAGGGTAACTGGAGTCTTTGACAATTTCTATCAGGGTGATGAGGCCAGACAGACTACAGGTTCTATCAGGGTGATGGGGCCAGACAGACTACAGGTTCTATCAGGGTGATGAGGCCAGACAGACTACAGGTTCTATCAGGGTGATGAGGCCAGACAGACTACAGGTTCTATCAGGGTGATGAGGCCAGACAGACAGACTACAGGTTCTATCAGGGTGATGAGGCCAGACGGACTACAGCTTCTATCAGGGTGATGAGGCCTGACAGACTACAGGTTCTATCAGGGTGATGAGGCCAGACAGACTACAGGTTCTATCAGGGTGATGAGGCCTGACAGACTACAGGTTCCCGCTAATGGATGCTAAGCACCAGGACAAGCTACCACATAGTTAAAGCACTACTCTGAGCATAGTTTTTACAATGACAATCAAAGACAGATTAACTAAAGCTTTGGAACCACCTGTGCTTTCTGAACCACTTCATCAGAGGCAAATGACAGAGAAATTGAGCTTAAACATGAATGTTTCTGAGACACATACATTTTTCACCAAAATGTTTACCTAAAATCCAATTATTTTGTTAATTTTACATTTAATTCACGTTAGTTGACAACTCAACCAAATGTCAATCAAAAGTTTTGTCTTTGCCCAGTGGGAAGTGATTGCTGTGAAGGAAGCCTTATAGGATAATTAGCCCTAAACTCTCTGCTGGAAGTGTAGTCTGTAGGGAATGGCCCCATCTCAATCTGCCTCAATCTGTTTATTCAGAAGAAATGGGGCCATTTATGCTACCACACCCTGACACTCTTCAGCTGCAGAATTTCCCTCATGCTGTAAGGCAGTGATTCTCAACTGGTGGGTACTCCAGTCTGAACTCAAATGACATAAAACAAGTAGAGACATGATCATACATTAAAACATTTTTTATAATTTAATGTTTTCTTCAATCACAGTATTTTCAATATAGAGCTATTAGCAGCACTATGTTCGTTGATTTTGTGGTCTCAAACCAGTGAGTTTATTATGTGCAAAATGTTATTATTGACAAGGAAGAGGAGGGAATGTTTATAATTGCTACATTTAATATCAATATAGCATTAAAAATACAAATATAGTTTTCCGGATTGTATTTTGACGACTATTTTTCGCAATGCGAATATTGGGTCACGACTGAGACAACCTGGTTCAATTTGGTTCCGAGACAAAACCACTTGAGAACCACTGTTGTAGGGTACTGTACAAATTAATTTCCTTGTGACAGTATGGTTTACTTGACTAGTCTTAACTTGAGAATATTCCTGGATAGGCCTTGTGTTTTAGGTAATTGTCCTGCTGAAAGGTGAATTAATCTCCCAGTGTCTGGTGGAAAGCTGGTTTTCCTCTAGAATTTTGCCTATTCTTAGCTCCATTCTGTTTATTATCCTGAAATACTCCCCAGCACTTAACGATTACAAGCATACCCATAACATGATGCAGCCACCACTATGCTTGAAAATATGGAGAGGGGTACTCAGTAATGTAATGCATTATATTTGCCCCAAACATAACACTTTGTATTCAGGACAAAAAGTTAATTGATTTGCCACATTGTTTTGCAGTATTACTTTAGTGCGTTGTTCCTAAAAGGATGCATGTTTTGGAATATGTTTATTCTGTCCAGGCTTCATTTTTTTCACTCTGTCATTTAGATCAGTATTGTGGAGTAACTACAATGTTGTTGATCCATCCTCAGTTTTCTCCTATTACAACCATTAAACTCTGTAACTGTTTTAAAGTCACAATTGGCCTCTTGGTGAAATCCCTGAGCTGTTTTCTTCCTTTCTGGCAACTGAGTTAGGAAGGACACCTGTATCTTTGTAGTGACTGGGTGTATTGATACACCATCCACAGTGTAATTAATAACTTCACCATGCTCAAAGGGATATTTAATGTATTTTATTTTTACCTATCTACTAATAGTTGCCCTTCTTTGTGAGGCATTGGAAAACCTCCCTGGTCCTTATGGTTGAATCTGTGTTTGAAATTCACTGCTCGACTGAGGGATCTTACAGATAATTGTTAGTGTGGGGTGCAGAGATGAGGTAGTCATTCAATTATCATGTTAAACACTATTATTTCACACAGAGTGAGTCCATGCAACTTATTATGTGACTTGTTAAGCAACTGTTTTACTCTTGAACTTATTTAGGATTGCCATAACAAAGGGGTTGAATACTTATTGACTCAAGACATTTCAGCTTTTCATTTTTAATTAATTTGTAAAGAAATTGAAAAACACAATTCCACTTTGACATTTTGAGTGTAAGCCAGTGACAAAATGTAATACATGTTTTATTTAGTCTATAACACAACATAATGTGGAAAAAGTAAAGGGGTGTGAATACTTTCTGAATCCTATGCTATAACTATCATTCATAGCCATCTCTCTCACGCAGGCTGCAGGAGACCCACAGAGCAGCTATCCAGGTGATCCTATGGATGCGCTACTTTGTCGCCAAGAAGAGATTCCAGGTGGGTACGTTTGTAGGAGTGTTTTTGACCAGAAGAACGACCCACTGTATTTACACATACCACTACCTACATTCTGGTAGAGGCTACCACACCTGGGTTCAAATACTATTTCAGGTATTTCAATTACTTTTCAATACATTTCAAAACAAGTAGTTGAATAGTGGAATGTACAGTATTTGCAAATACACTTGGAAAGTATAAAACAAATTCTCAAATACACTGACTCAAATGTATTTAACCCATGCATTTGTATTTGAAATAAGTATTTGAAAGTACTTTCAATTACATTTTGGTCGCCAATTTGGTTTTTATAAATTACCATTCAAATAAAAATACTTGTTTTAGGCTGTTTATTTCAAAATACTCCACTGAGCTAAAGGGTAGAGCTGCCGCTTTCAAGGAGCGGTACTCTAACTCGGACACTTATAAGAAATCCGACTATGCCCTCAGACGAACCATCAAACAGGCAAAGTGCCAATACAGGACTAAGATTGAATCGCACTACACCGGCCCCTACGCTCGTCGGATGTGGCAGGGCTTGCAAAATATTACAGACTACAAAGGGAAGCACAGCCGCGAGCTGCCCAGTGGCACGAGCCTACCAGACGAGTTAAATCACTTCTACGCTCGCTTCGAGGCAAGCAACACTGAGGCATGCATGACAGCATCAGCTGTTCCGGACGATTGTGTGATCACGCTCTCCGTAGCCGATGTGAGTAAGACCTTTAAACAGGTCAACATTCACAAGGCCGCAGTGCCAGACGGATTACCAGGATGTGTACTCCGAGCATGCGCTGACCAACTGGCAAGTGTCTTCACTGACATTTTCAACCGGTCCCAGATTGAGTCTGTAATACCAACATGTTTTAAGCAGACCACCATAGTCCCTGTGCCCAAGATCACTAAGGTAACCCGCCTAAATGACTACAGACCCATAGTACTCACATCTGTAGCCATGAAGTGCTTTGAAAGGCTGGACACCATTATCGTAGAAACCCTAGACCCACTCCAAACAGATCCACAGATGATGCAATCTCTATTGCACTCCACACTGCCCTTTCCCACCTGGACAAAAGGAAAACCAACGTGAGAATGCTATTCATTGACTACAGCTCAGCGTTCAACACCATAGTGCCCTCAAAGCTCACTACTAAGCTTTTAGGGCACTTAACACCTTCCTCTGCAACTGGATCCTGGATTTCCTGACGGGCCGCCCCTAGGTGGCAAGGGTAGGTAACAACACATCTGCCACGCTGATCCTCAACACTGGGGACCCTCAGGTGTACGTGCTTAGTTCCCTCCTGTACTCCCTTTTCACCCATGACTGCATGGCCAGGCACGACTCCAACACCATCATTTAGTTTGCAGACGACACAACAGTGGTAGGCCTGATCACCGACAACGACGAGACAGCCTATAGGGAGGAGGTCAGAGACCTGGCCGTGTGGTGCCAGGATAACAACCTTTCCCTCAACGTGATCAAGACAAAAGAGATGATTGTGGACTACAGGAAAAGGAGGACTGAGCACGCCCCCATTCTCATCGACAGGGCTGTAGTGGAGCAGGTTGAGAGCTTCAAGTTCCTTGGTGTCCACATCACCAACAAACTATCATGGTCCAAACACACCAAGACAGTCGTGATCAGGGCACGACAAAGCCTATATCCCCTCAGAAAACTGAAAAGATTTTTTTTTACCTTTATTTTACTAGGCAAGTCAGTTAAGAACAAATTCTTATTTTCAATGACGGCCTAGGAACAGTGGGTTAACTGCCTTGTTCAGGGGCAGAACGACAGATTTTACCTTGTCAGCTCGGGGATTTGATCCAGCAACCTTTCGGTTACGGGCCCAACACTCTAACCACTGGGCTACCTGCTGCACCATCGAGAGCATATGGCCCAGTACATCACGGGGGCCAAGCTTCCTGCCATTCAGGACCTCTATACCAGGCGGTGTCAGGAAGGCCCTAAAAATTGTCAAAGACTCCAGCCACCCTAGTCATAGACTGTTCTCTCTGCTACCGCACGGCAAGCGGTACCGGAGTGCCAAGTCTAGGTCCAAAAGGCTTCTTAACAACTTCTACCCCCAAGCCATAAGACTCCTGAACAGCTAATCAAATGGCTACCCGGGCTATTTGCATTTGCATTGTGCCCCCCTCACCTTCTTTTACGCTGCTGCTACTCTCTGTTTAGTCACTTCAACTATACCTATACTTCAACTATACCTACATGTACATATTACCTCAATTAGCCCGACTAACTGGTGCCCCCGAACATTGACTCTGTACCGGTACCACATGTATATAGCCTCGCTACTGTTATTTTTACTGTTATTTTACTGATTTTATTTCTTTACTTATCTATTGTTTACCTAACACTTATTTTACTTAAAAACTGCACTGTTGGTTAGTGCTTGTAAGAAAGCATTTCACTGTAAGGTCTACACCTGTTGTATTCGGCGCACGTGACAAATAAAATGTTGATTTGATTTGAAATAACAAATACTCAAATACACATGTATTTGAACCCAGGTCTGAAGCCTACTGCTATCTCAGCTCTTTCCTCCTTCCCTCTCTACCCTGACACCATTACAATCCACTCCATACATTCAGACCTTCCCCCTCCCTGACACCATTACAATCCCCTCCATATATTCAGACCTTCCCCCTCCTTCCCTCCTCTCCCCTAGCCTGCTTCTTTCTGCTTTGCCCTCAGCAGTCAACACACAGCATATTCTGTTAGCCGCAGACTAGCGCTAGGTAGCGCTTGGGACAATGATGTCACGCTGCTGACTGTTTACCCTCCTCTTAACGGGTCTGCCTGTCTGCACGTCGGTGTGACTGTTTGCTTTCCAGACAGGCTGCCTTGATCAAGTCACACCGGGACTCCAGGACAAACTGAGCGGTGTTGTGGAGCTCAGCCTAAAACTAACAGAGTCAATCAATGAAGAGACTCTTCCCTTATGCTGAAAAGCAGAACAGAGAACAGCACTCAAGTTGTGTGTTTGCCTTGGTGTGTGTGTGTGTGTGTGTGTGTGTGTGTGTGTGTGTGTGTGTGTGTGTGTGTGTGTGTGTGTGTGTGTGTGTGTGTGTGTGTGTGTGTGTGTGTGTGTGTGTGTGTGTGTGTGTGTGTGTGTGTGTGTGTGTGTGTGTGTGTGTGTGTGTGTGTGTGTAGAATGTCTTTATGTTTGGTGTGAAGTAGATGTGTTTGATCTGGTGACACATATATATCTTTGGAACACCATCTACTGTGGTGCTGTGTTGAAATACAGTAACGCCCTCATCGTCTGAGTTCAGCTGAGGTAGCTAGTCTACTCTACTGGCTACAGGCCCACTGCTGCACTGCTCTACCCTGTTAGCACACTGCACGGCACGCACTCAACAGAGAAATTGACTCTACAGTCAAACACACCTAGTGGCTGGCTCATGAATGATATATTGTCAGTTTATGACTGAGAAAAAACACTCAAAGTGGGTTAACAACATGAGTGTTTTAAGTCATAGCGCTCAGTTTAAAGTGTTTATTTTTATATTTTTTATATCACCTTTATTTAACTAGGCAAGTCAGTTAAGAACAAATTATTATTTACAATGACGGCCTACACCGGCCAAACTCGGACGACCCAAGGCCAATTGTGCACTGCCCTATGGGACTCCCAACACGGCCGTATGTGATACAGCCTGCATTCGAACCTGGGACTGTAGTGACCTCTCTTGCACTGAGATGCAGTGTCTTAACACCATGAGTGTTTTAAGTCATAGTTCTCAGCTTAAAGTGGGTTAACACCATGAGTGTTTTAAGTCATAGTTCTCAGCTTAAAGTGGGTTAACACCATGAGTGTTTTAAGTCATAGTTCTCAGCTTAAAGTGGGTTAATACCATGAGTGTTTTAAGTCATAGTTCTCAGCCTTAAAGTTGCAATATCTAACTTTTTGGGGCGTCTCAGTGTTCTCTTGACTGCTTTCAATAATGTTGTGTGTGTGTGTGGTATGACTGTCTTTGATGTGCTTACATCAGAGAGAGATCTCTTCATATATTCTATCTAGTCTCCAACTCCAACTTCTTTTCACAAACTGTGTTAGAAAGACTTATTTTACAAGATGGCAGCTTTTTGATCTGTTGAGTTCTTTTGAGTTTTTTTGCTGCTGAGGGTGATTAACACTGTGTGTGTTCTGCAGCAAGCACGTAAGCCCTATGATGTGCGAGATGTGATCGAGCAGTATTCCCAAGGACACCTGAATCTCATGGTGCGCATCAAAGAGCTACAGAGGAGGTGTGCATGAGTCCCATTCATTTGAAATTGATATTTATCTGCATTAGTTGATTTTTTACTGCAATAAATTGAAATAACAAATATCCTCTTCATCGCCAGGGAAATTACATTATTTTGTGTCTGCCTTTCTCTCAAATATTTTGACCCAGGAGAGTGCAGTATGTTGTGCTGTGACTGCATCTGTATAAAACCCAATGCACTAACTTCAATGTCTTTAATTCTCCTCTAGACTGGACCAGTCTCTAGGGAAGCTGACCCTGTTCCAGACTAGCTCAGGTAAACAGTTCCAGTTGTTCATTTCAAGAGGGACACAGTTTGCTATATCTCTGTTGTAACTTACAGCATCTTAGAGGGGCTGGACACAGTGTGCTATATATATACTGTAACTTACTTCTTGTTTCTTGTAACATCTTCTTGTTTCGCTGTTCTATGACTTGGACCATGATGCTCCTGGGGCCAAAGACAAAGGCACCAACACCATCGGCTCCAGACTCAACAGGATGGAGGACAGGGTAGGATGTTACACCATGTTACACCCTCTTCTCTCTGAATGAGTACGGCTACTCATCTACAGGTGCCACTACAGAGTCAGAAGACATGTCCATGCCATTTATATTGTGTCTTTAACCAGATTTCAAAGCCCTGCATTTTGTGCTACCTTACCCACAGCCAATGTTAAGCACCCAACTCAGTGACACACGGCAGCAATTTTGTGCCAAATCGGTAACCAGTTAGACTATAGAAAAGCCATTAATTTGGTTCAACTGTGTTTAGACTGATAGTAGTTAATTCACTTTACACCGACACAATCCCAATCCCAAAATAGAAGGAGTTGACAACAAGGGTGGATTTTCATTTACAATACCTTTCAAGTTTTCTATTCGTTTTGGCTTTCATTAAAACTCTTTTGATCATTTAATGAGTGATGATAATGGCTTGGTTTGTTTTCCCAAGATGAAAAGGATTTGGTGATTTGACTTAAAAAGGCGGATAATGAGAACATTAGAATACACATTTCCATTTTCTGCAAATTCAGACAATAAAATAGACAGAGTATCTATTAATGATATTATATTGGTCTGTACAGCATTGACTTTTCTGTTTGACCATCTTCTTACAGATACAAAACATGGACCAGACACTCAACCAAATCGCAGAGTCCCTTACCCAGCTGTTGTCTGGGACGAGCCAGGGCCAGGGGGACATGGGGGGAGCACAGGGGCAAGGTAGGAGGAGGTCACAGGGTGGTGCAGGTGTCCACAGCCAGGATAGACTACCCAGCTACGAGCAGCTCTCCACCGCGACCCTCCATCCATCCCTCAACTCCAGCCTCAGTCAGGACAAGAGTTCCTGAAGTGACCCTCCATCCACTCCTCAATTCCAGCTGCTGTCAGGACAAGAGCTCCTGAAGCGACCCTCCATCCACCTCTCAACCCCAACTTCAGATAGGACATGAGCTCCTGAAGCGACCCTCCATCCACCCCTCAACCTCAGTCTCAGTCAGGACAAGAGCTCCTGAAGCGACCCTCCATCCACCCCTCAACCTCAGTCTCAGTCAGGACAAGAGCTCCTGAAGCGACCCTCCATCCACCCCTCAACCTCAGTCTCAGTCAGGACAAGAGCACATGAAACGACCCCCTAAACGTGAACCCGTATAGACGGGAGATTTAGCAATACTTGGAGGATAATGGAATTAAATAAAAACATATATGTTTTATTATTAAAAGTAGAACCAACATGTTTCAGCTTTCTGCCTTCTACTTTAAAAACAATAAAAAATATTATTTTATTTAGTTGCTGAATCCCCTCACTATTTCACTTCACCTTGGTTGGAGAGCGAGGTAGCGAGGTAGCGGCAGTGATCCCTTCCCTAAAACAGAACAGTGCCTTAGCCTACAGGACAAGCCAGCTAGACACACAGACAGGCCATGCACTAATTAGTTATGTTTCTATATCCTGCATAGGATTATGTTTCTGAATTCTCATTTACTGCAATTGTCAATGTTCTGGGGACCTTTTCTTGGAAATGTGAGCAAGCGGCATATTCAAAGTCTTTCCCCTCAATCAAAAGGAAATATAAGATTAAAGTGTTTAAATAACGGTATTCCAGCTGTGTAAGAGTATTGGAATGTTACAATATCAAAAAGGAAGGGTAGTATTTTATTTGATTGAAATTATATGTTTATTAGAATGCAAAGCACTTACTGCGTTAGAAAGGTATCTATGTTTTGATGGTGAATATGGATGTGGATGTCGAATGATGTCCACGCTAAAAGTAATCAGTTGTAATAACACAATATGTTTTCAAAAGTTCTCCATGTATGTACCGTCAAAACGTAAACTAAAGTGTTGGGGCCGGGGGTGAGGGCTATTATGTAGAGCTTCAATGCAATCAAATTGTGTAGCTATCCTGTTTTATAAAGAGTTTTGCATTGCCAATAAATTAATTTGGCAAATATCCATACCTTTTTGGGGTGATTGTCAAACAATAGTGTAACCATGGATCTTGCATCAATAAGTTATAGATTATTACATCAACTTTAGGTCATATCAATGTCCCATTGGATGCTGTACATGGAATATTCCTTGAAGGGCTATAACATCTAAGAAACCTTGTCCTATTCCTATAACCTTAACCTTTAAAAACCACAACGTTAACCATACACCACCACCAATCCCCAGAGGCAGACTTTCCATTCCATTAAGACCAAAGGGAGGGAAGAGTTAATTGCACCTCGATCCCCCTTCCCCTTTCATGTTTTGGACCTTGGAGGATGGTGGATGGAAGGACCAGTGGGCCCAGTGGCGTGGCTAATACCAGAGCTTTGGACAGATGACCTCAGCTGCAGCAGATGGTGACCTCATCCCGCTTGCCTTCCGGGGATCCTTCCATTCCTTCAGTAGTAGTAGCCACAGAGATAAAAGAGCATATGACCATCTGGGCCCTGCCTGCCTTCTGCCTGGGTGCTCATGACAATAGCACCCCCTCTCTAAGTGTGGTGTATAAGTGTGGGGGTCTTTGTGGCGGTCATTGTGGTGCTTTTGGAGGTGGGTGAGGGGAGAGGACAGAGGGTGTTGCTATAGGGACACTGCTGGGTTCTAAATGCTTTATAGAGGTCTGGTTGACTGTTCCTACTGGTCATTGTGTGAGTGAGTCAGTGTGAGAAGGCGGGCTTCGTATTCTGGCAAACAAAGAGGGAAATGACGGCTCATGTGCTGCTCCCCAAAACGCCCTTTGTCATGTTGGTGATAGCTACTATGTTTCAATGTTGGTCTATGTTAGATTCACTGCACTAGCTGCCATTGAATCAACGACATGTCAAGAAACATCAAGTATCTTATCTAGAGTAAGTCAGTCATGTAGAGGGAATGTGATGCTCTGCTATTAACATGACCTATTAAACCTAGACAGAACAAGTTCCTGAATTAAGTTCTCCTGACGTCGTGATAGAATTCCATCAATGTTTGACTTCTTAGTAGGTCTATTCATTAAACCATTCCTCCCTAGCTTCAAATGGGCCTATACAGTATTAATACATATACGGGCATTCATCCTTTTGATTCTATTATGATGACAACTGTAACAGTGCAGACTATTGCCAATAAAAGCCTTCTTATCCATGTGTGTGGTGTCTGATATACTTACTATCTCCCTTACAGGCAGATCAACTCTGTCATTGCATCATGCACTGGACAAAGAAGATAAAAAAAGTTACATCATGAAGGGAATTCTATCAACAGTGGGTGGGCAATAGCGGACCCTTGGGACAGATTTAATGAACAATTTTCAGGGTAAAATTGAATGCCTTGTGGGGACACTATATACTGCAGATAGACCATCTGTTTCTGGAAAAAAAAGTACAAGGAAAGTGCACTACTCAAATTCAAATTACTGCAGGTACAGACTATAATATTGACAACTGCATGAAATATGGAACCAAAATGATCTATCAAATTCTGTGAAAAAGTGACTATTGTCAATAACCAATATCGTATACCACTACTGTGTACTAACAGTGGAGTAACTTCTGAAGTGAGTCGTTTTTGGGGGTATCTGTATTTACTTTACTATTTATATTTTTGACAACTTTTACTTTTACTCCACTACATTCCTAAAGTAAATAATGTACTTTTTACTCCATATATTTCCCCTGACAGCTAAAAGTACTCGTGACATTTAGAATGCTCAAGCAGGACAGAATTATGGCACCTATAAATATAAAGGTTTGTCATTTCTACTGCCTCTGATATGGCGGACTCACGAAACACAAATACTGTGTTTGTAAATGATGTCTGAGTGTTGGAGTGTCCCCAGGTCTGTCCATAATTAAAAATCATACGAAACTCGTGCCTTCTGGTTTGCTTAATATAAGGAATTTGATGTATAGCATTTACTTTTACTTTGTACTTTTACTCAAGTATGACAATTGAAGTATGACAATTGAATACTTTTTCTAACATTGTACATATGTACAATTAAAACCAGATACTTTTAGACTTTTAGTCAAGTAGTATTTTACTGGGTAACTTTCCCTTTTACTTGAGTAATTTTCTGTTAAGGTATCTTTATAGTGGTACTCCTTATTCTACCACTGTGTACTAGACTAGTTGATTCGTTTTTCATTAGTGTCTAAAGACTTATCTGAAATAAAGATATGTGTATAAAGATAAATCTTGTATAAAGATAAATATATATATATTTATAGAGATAGTGGTATTTCGACTAATAATTGTTTATGCCAATATATCCTATATGTCTTAATTGGTTAAGCCTACAGATATAATACAGGGCTAATAGAGTTTGGAACTAAAAATAAACATTTGAATGGGTTTCGGCACGAGAAGTAAGGATCGTACAACGCATTTGACTGAAAAAAGAATGTAACTTTGTGAGGAAGAACCTGGGGGGTCTGTGAGCGTTCCTTTAGACACCACATTTGCAGGTGAAAGAAATGGCACACTCTATCTCCGCATGTCCCTTCTTCCATGTCGCAAGCCCCGATGCCAGATGGCCACTTCAATTCTTTAGGGTATTGTTCGTTTCCTGTTGTATGACCAATCCTTGAGACGTGCGAACCTTAAATTGTCGTGCAAATCTCCCATCCTCCCACTGCATAATTATTATGCGCGCATCGCTCATGGATCTATTTGTTCCTATTACTCACTATTTTTGCACGATTGCTATTGCATTCAACTATTGACGTATAAGTATATGTATGTACATAACATTACCATATAGTCACGCCTACTCGTTATCTCACAATAAAATAAGTATTAGGTTAAATATTACCCTCCCACTAGATCAATGTCATTGTGGTTTATGTATTTATGTAAGTCTATTTGATAGGGTCAACCATTTTAAAGTTGACACATTAAATAATCTATACCGTCAGACCTAGGTTAAGATTAAAACAAAAATGCATTGCACTTTTAAAGAAAGGTAACTCATCAAAAAGGTGCACCTGCCATATAACGGTTGGTAATACAGAATTTAAAAAGAAAATACAATCATTTGTGTAAAAGTCTTGATTATGTGTTACATTGTATGGTTTATTACTATACAGATGTCTTGGGTGTTAAAGCATAAATCAATTTTCCCCAATACCCTGTATAGGCCTAGGCTAGGCCTAGTCAGTCGGAAAACCCCCACATTAGTCTCATATCGGAAATATGCTTATATACTATTGAATGGATTAGATGATTTGCTGTGAGGGTAATAGCATTTGATGGTAATTGGGCTTGTGTGTCTGCGTGATTATGTGCGCACGCAATGCCTCCATGCGGAATTACGCACAGGAAGTGAAAGTTAATGTGATTGGTATATCAACCAAATATCAAAAAGGCATAATGCAGGCTGATTTTTTTTCCTTGAACAATGCCCATGGACATAACATAGTCATATAGCCATTCAGTGTAGGGCTAGTCTATGGGCCTACTGCTGCTACAATTTGTTGAGGCACTCATCAATTGATGTGCTGTCAAATGGAACGACTGCTGCTCCCATTGTTTCTCTAGTGCGTGTGAGAGAGGTGTGCATCGGCAGGTGGTGCCCCTGTTCACATTTATAGACGTTTGAGGGCTCACTAATGCAATAATAAAATGAGCAGAATGTCAACCAAATCGTTTTAATAGACTTTTTCACGGATACAAATCAACAGACATGAACAAAATCAGAAAACTTAGTTGAATTGAACAACAATTAAATACAGTTGAAACATAAATAAAATAAATAAAACAATATTTTAAATAAAATAAGACTGTTACTTTGGCATAAACATAGGCCAACATATTTTGGACGGTTACTCCATCTTTTTTTTGGTCCAAGACAGACAATAATAATTGCAAAAGGCGGATAGCCTAATTTGCCACATAGGTTATGGTATTATTTGTCCGCGTGGTTTATCGAATGATTTGAGCTTTGCGTGGCGTTTGTTCAAGGGGAATTGAGAGGGAAGAATTGTGCTGGGTGCTCTTCATCTCAGACGTTGATCTTCTCCTCTTTGGGAAAAAGTCTGCGGGGGAAAAAAAGTGTAGAACGGTTAGCTTTCAATTCTTATTAGTCAATCATATGAGGACGTCAACGTTATGTAGTCGGCAAGCCATTAAAACGAGTTGCTTATTAAATGGTTATATAGCGTTATCTAGAAAATGTATAGACCTACCTGTAATTTGAGTGAGGTTGACTGCATGTTCATGAGATGTTGTCCTAGACCTCTTACGCCGAATACACGTTGTTGATTTGGAGTTCAATTTCCACGTATTGGGGCAATTGGACCAATTCTCTTGGTTAACTTCGTTAGAAGAAAGTGCAGTCTGTTCACAGTCTGATAGAGGGGTTTGGTTGAGGCAACAACCACGCGCATTATCAGTGACAACATCTGAGGTAAAGGCTGTGTTTGATGTCACAACCTGAACCCTCATGCCTCCAACTTCCGTCGACTCCTGGTAGAAGGCAGGCGTTGAGTCCGCCGACACCCCTTCCCATTCGTAATTTCCGGCAATCGGTGTGTCTGTCTCGAAGTGGAAATTCCATCGATGCTGGTCTCGTTCAGATATTTCTTTCAGCTTCGCCTTCAAATCCCGGCTCAGCTCGTCATGGTCGATGGGTCCAAATAAGTTCCGACAAACGCTTGTATGGCGACGGAGAAGAGTCGCTCTCTGTGCCACCGGGCTCTCCCAACTAGTTGGTGTCTGAAAGTTTGTCATGACGTCCAGTAATATGTCCAATCTTGAAGAAATACGAAATGGATGCACACTGGGTTTTCTCTCCTAACATCAATGTAACTTCAACTGCGGCTACTGACATTGTGTAGATGTAGGTAGGCTATTTAAAGGCTCCAGGGTGCCGGCTATATAATGGCCGGTCTTGCTTATTGGTTGACCCTTAGTTTATTCACGCCCCCTTTTGGAATGGCGCCAAATGAGGTTGACTTTTTGCATCCTTGCAAAGGGTTAAAGGATGTAACCTTTCTGCGCTGCAGGAGGGATGTAGCCTACATATTTCTGCTGTTTAGGGCTGTATTCAATCAGTATTGTCTAAATCACGGAAGATCCGCTTTATAGCTGGATAGAAATTTAAAGTCAATGAGCGGAGACTGAATTCAAGGTAAACCCTGCATATGTCGGCTTAATTCAACGGCATTTCCGCGATACGGATTGGATACAGCCTTTAATAAATCGGGCTAATTAAAAAGGTTTTAGACCGCGTGCAGGCCTATATACCTTAATAAGACAACTTTGCTTCGAAAATGTGAAACATCCTCAGTGGAACAGGCCGACAACTGCAGTGGTCTAAGACACTGCATCTCAGTGCTAGATGCGTCAGTACAGACAACCTGGCTCGAATCCAGACTGTATCACAACCGGCTGTGATTGGGAGTCCCATAGGGTGGCGCACAATTGGTCCAGCGTTGTCCGAGTTTGGCCCGTCATTGTAAATAAGAATTTGTTCATAACTGACTTGCCTAGTTAAATAAAAAACAACCATTAGGTTTCAGAACATTATATTAGGTTATTTGAAGCCTGTTCAAATGATATATAGGAGGATATGCTTATCAATATACTGATTATTACCTATATTTATTACACTCTGGTTATTAATAACTTTAGGCGTTTCAACCTATCCAAGCTGAAGGACAGTTTGTAGAAACAAATATTAATTGGATGTATTCAAGCTGAAAATTGTCGTGGCCTATCAAAAGGGGACCATCGGGCTCTCCCAGAAGTTTGGTTGGTGCGTAAAACCCGTAAATTCAGATGAGCACAAATGTGTGATGGGTCTGCACTCAAAAAGATGTTGCATGAAGTGTACTTAATGTTTTTGTTTTTATTTTTGTTTTTGTTTTCACTGCATCATGGATAGCATACACAGACGTTTTTGCTTTGCAGCCTTCTTCAGTGTGTAGGCAGAAACCTTTTTCATCCCAAACACCATTTATAGGGAACACAGGTGAGCAACCGATGAGCAGCAGGTGCTTCTAATCAGGGTTGCCACTCATGTGCCAATCAAACCTGTATACAAGTTACAATCAAGTGGTGTGCTGTGCTGGCTTACCTTTTGTGTGGTTTATTATTTTTCAATATAAATAAAATGATCTTCATATACTTGTGGGTTTTATCCTAAGCTAAAGATAGAAGACCCATCACCCATGTTTCAGCTAAACCAACCTGAGACCACGTAAGACCACCCTTGAGCTGTTTATTTTAACTTTATGGCGATATACTGACCCCCAGTGGCAAATAATATAGCATCCACAACCTAACCTATGGTCCCTGTTTGGGAGGCACAGGGGCTTATTCAGCTGAATGCAATTTTACAATATTACAGAAATACATTGTGAAGAACAGATATGATTCCCATATGGACCAGGGAATTTCCTCAGCTTTATATGACATATCGGTTATTGCGTTATATCCAGTGGCGATTTTAGCATGTAAATCTTGGTGGGGCAAAAATAAAAATGATTTTGATGCATGCCAGCAAAGTCCCAACACAAGACTAAACAATACATGAATTGCACTGTAACGGTGACAAACGGTGCCTACAAACTGTTAGGGCCTACATAAAGTTGGCCCAACAGCAGAGCTTTCTTTTCAGCACTATGGAGTAAATCCTTACCACCACTACACCTGGCTATCAGCGGAGCCTTGTCTGGCAGCGAAACAGTTCATTCAGCCTCAGTTTTGGGTGATCCCCAATTAGAGACAGCTGTCTTGAGTTGTCTCTAATTGGGGAGTCTATTTAGTTGCACTTCACGTCCACCTGGGTGTGGATCATTGTGTGTGTTTGTTTAGTGTTTGTCTGAATGCACTAGACGCCAGCTCACGGTATTGTACATTTGTTGTTTTCTTTTAGTTTATTCACCTCTCGCTCTGCGCCTCGTTCCCTCACCGTGACACTTTCTTAGCTACAGTATACATATCTCCCTGGCATATTACACAATTTATGCAGCAGAGTACAATACATTTTTGGACTCACCTTGTTGTGCTGTGCTCACTTGAACAGGAAAGTGGCACGGCGGTCCGTCTTGTGAGAAAAGTTTGTCATCAAAGTCTGGCATTCTCTGGATTTATGGTACGACTGGGAACAAAAAAAAAACACGTTTGAATCATGATGTCAGTGATCATCAGGTTGGAGCGCTCGACGGCTCGGAATTCCAAGTTGTTTTTTTTCACAGTCGGAGCTAGTTTTTTTTTCAGAGTTCCCCTTTGTCTTGAACTCACTGAAGCCTGAGATTTTCCAGTTCCGAGTTTCCAGTTGTTTTGAACGCCGCAGAAGTCATGCTGGATTGACATCCTGGAAAATGTTTCCAACCTTTTCGGGCCCATGGTGTTGCATGTGAATGTTTATCCTTTTAAGCTTGGAAAAGAGACCCTTAAACCCAGACTTGGACCACACACCCTCTCCACTGACTAGCAGGCTAGTGATTGCTTTGCAATGCTTGCAGTTAGCCACTGATTCCTTTCAAGCCACTCATTGTTGAATTTGCGATTTCTAACTTCTTGTGTAATGTTTATGTCCAATGTCTGATGAGCACCGATACTTTTTATCTATAATTTCTCTTCATAAGACAAGGATTGAAAAGGACAGTAGATTGTCGACTTGATTAATGATGATGACTGCTTGCCTAGCTTGCTAGCTAAGATGTTGAAAGTATGATGTTGACATGATCAGTCCAATTAAAGCTACGGTAGCTATAACGTGATTGGACGTCATTTTATCTGTGGCCAATGACCTATGGCAGCACCCAAGGGGCATTTTTTGCTCTCCCTGTACATTTTGCAGTGACATAGTGTCTCCATGAGTGACAGAACACTGAGCCAATCACAGCGCAACTAGAGAACATTACCAACCCCTACACTCTGTATTTTCATTCCGCTGGTTGCCCCACCGCTGAGCCAGGCTGAAACACCTGTATTTTGTAGCTGCCTTACTCAAGAAAGCAAAAAAGAGGCCATGTTTGTACGCATCTGTATTAACTCAATATATATGTGTGTATATATATATATATATATATATATATATATATATATATATATACTTTTACAAACCAATGGTTCACAGCCCAGAGCCTCCTGTGATGGTCCACAGCCCGGAGCCTCCCGTGATGGTCCACAGACCAGAGCCTTCCGCTGTGCCGGTGCCCAGTCCGGGCCAGGTCGTCTGCCCCGCTCCATGGCCGGAGCCGTTCGCCACACCGGTGCCCATTCCCGGACCGGTCGTCTGCCACGCTCCGTGGCCGGAGCCGCCTGCCCCACCGGTGCCCAGTCCAGGACCAGTCGTCTGCCATGCTCCATGGCCGGAGCCGTTCGCCACACCGGTGCCCATTCCAGGACCAGTCGTCTGCCACGCTCCATGGTCGGAGTCGCCTGCCACACCGGTGCCCAGTCCGGGCCCGGTCGTCTGTCCCGCTCCAGAGCCGGAGTCGCCTGCCACACCGGTGCCCAGTCCGGGCCCGGTCGTCTGCACCGCTCCATGGCCGGAGCCGTTTGCTACACCGGTGCCCATTCCAGGACCGGTCATCAGACTAGATACAGGGAGGAAGCTGTCCAATTCGCCGGGGCCAGAACTGCCACCGATATTTTCCCTCCCTAAAAAACCCCCCATGTAATTGTGTTTTTGTTTCTTGCGGTCGTGAGTCCGCTCCTTTGGAGGGGGGGGGGGGGGGGTACTGTCAGGCTTTGGCCATAGAGAAGCCTTTTGCTAATCTATTTAGCCATGGTCAGAGCCTGACAGATCTAGTATCCTAGTTCTGTGTAGTGTTGTGTTGGGTCCCCAATTAGAGGCAGCTGCTATGCGTTGTCTCTGATTGGGGATCCTATATTAGTTGTAATGTAGTGTGGTTCATTGTCATGTATGTCAGTCGTGGAGGAGTGTATTTACGTTTGTTATACGTTGTTCTTGTTTTGTGTAGTTCGTCAAGTATATTTAGTTTAATAAATATTATGTCGAACTTCTACTGCGCTGCGCCTTGGTCTATCTACACACCCAGTCGTGACAATTATATCAGTTATGAGTTGTTGTATGCTATCAGTTATGAGTTGTTGTATTATTTCATCTATGAGTTGTTGTATGTTATCAGTTATGAGTTGTTGTATGCTATCAGTTATGAGTTGTTGTATTATATCAGTTATGAGTTGTTGTATGTTATATCAGTTATGAGTTGTTGTATGCTATCAGTTATGAGTTGTTTTATGCTATCCCATTGAATAAGCCCCTGGAGTGTAGCCCTGTGTATCACATTGTTCTTCTGCGACTCCTGTACAGGTGCACTGGTGGTGCAGATAATGATGCAAAGATAATGGAACTCAATGCAGACTGTGATTGGTCAGAGGAAGGGCGTGGCTTACCTGCCTGCTGCTTCCTGGAGGCTCCAAGGGCTCACCTGGTGTCAGTTGTCCCAGGCCAGAGATCTGAGACTGGAGGGAAGCTGACTGCACATTAGACCACAGCCATGCCAGAGCGACAAGACACGCCTCTGGTAAGTAACTATGTTAGCGACTGTAAGTGCATCACATCTTATCAAGCACTGTTGAACAGGTTGGCCAAACTCTCCAACATATACATGTCTATGTTGATTTGTTGTGTTTTTTTTTTTCTTCATTTGAGTGTGCAGGCACTATTCTATATTTTGGTCTGTGGTAAAGTGCTCAGCCTTTAAGAATCACTGTGACATTTATTTGGTTCTTGGAAATATTATTTCAGAGATGGCAAATGTTATATTTTTACAGTTATTGTTTACAAGTGCAGTTTGGATGCATTACAGCATTGTTCAGATTTGTAGACATGTTGTAATCATATGATTCATAGTGTAATGTTGCTCTAGTCTAGTGGAATGTCTCTACAGATAATATGATAATATCCATAGTGAAATTCCACTAGTAATCATAGAATAATCATAGAATAAAGAATATAATAAAAGTGCTATATTTCTTCTGTGGGGGAGTGGTATACGGTCTAATATACCACGGCTGTCAGCCAATCAGCATTCAGTGCTCGAACTACCCAGTTTATAAAATAATATAATCAAGTGCTATATTAACTTTTGAAAATGTCTTGGAATATTGTTCCCTTGATCACATCGGTAGACCCACTCTTTGATGGTAAACACATCTTGCCGAGTGTGGCTTTCATTCCTGTTTAAACTGTTCAAACTGTAGAAATACTCAGTGATACTCAAACAGCTGTGTGACAAATTCGGTTTAATTCAACATTTCCTGTGGGCCTTAACATAAAATTAACATAAAAGTCAACAATACCTTACATTCAAAATATTGTTAATTATTAAAGTGGTAGAACCCTTATGTGAGCTCCTAGAAATCTGCATGAATTTGTTTACAGATTATGACGTAGTGTGCATCATACCTACAGCGACTGTAGAGTTGGTTGAAGTTGCCTCGTCAAACTATTGGCCCATGACCTCAGTATTTGAGTGATAATGGACCACTAATGTAGTTGAGTAGAAATCATCCAAAACTCAAAATGGTGCATTGTACAGAACACGGGAAGCAGGCACAATGACTCAAGCCTGCATGCCCCTATGCTGAGGAGCATACCGCCCACACACACACACACTTCACTTGATGTCACAACTCTTCCAGTGACCTTGCATGTAAATGTTATGTTTGCATGGACAATAGTCCCTCCTGCCCCTCATTCAAATAAGACCCTTCCCGAGACCAGACTCACTTTTACATAACAAAGTGATCATGACAAACTGCACGCCCATCACTATGTCTTAATCCTCTACTGCACATTGGTGCCCCTCTGGCAACACAACACCTTTGTTTTCTTTGAGTTGCCACGGGCAACGATGTGCCATAAGGCTACATTGTCTGTTTGGCTACTTTCAGGGCAATATCATGCTCAATGAAAGATTTGATGTAAAATTATGGCCTTGGTCAATATTTTTGCTAACATATCCACTGATATGTTAGCAGAGTGCCTTATGAAAAGAGTGCCTTTTTCTACTATGTTCCCCTTGATAAATGTACCTTTATGGCACCACGTTGCCCTGAGGCAAAAACAAAACATTTCTGGGGCCTAAATCTCCAAGCAAATAGGATGAAATTATCAAAATACATTTTACTGAGTGGCCAGTGAGGCCAAATGCGTTAATAAGCTGAAGCTGCTTGTTGTTTTTGCTGTGCAGGCACGTGCCTCGAATCTCTTCCCATTTCTTATGATCATCTTTTAAAAGCCATCCCAGGCAAATGAGCACTGTCGAGCAATGTTGACTCAGATGCAAATTCTTAATCGCTGCCAAAAGGACACAAATATTATATGGCTCTTCTTTTCCAGAAGTCTAATCTCATCTGACAGCCAACACTCAGCTCAGTCTGTGGAAGAATATAGGTTAAATGCAGCATTCTAATCTCAACTGACAGCCAACATTTAGCCCAGTAATGGAAATAATCTAAATTACAGTTGAAGTCGAAAGTTTACAGTCATTAAAACTTATTTTCAACCACTCCACAGATTTCATGTTAACAAACTATAGTTTTGGCAAGTCGGTTAGGACATCTACTTACATCTACTTTGTGCATGACACAAGTAATTCTTCCAACAATTCCAGTGGGTCAGAAGTTTACATACATTAAGTTGACTGTGCCTTTAAACAGATTGGAAAATTCCAGAAAATGATGTCATGGCTTTAAAAGCTTCTGATAGGCTAATTGACATCATTTTAGTCAATTGGAGGTGTACCTGTGGATGTATTTCAAGGCCCACCTTCAAACTCAACATCATAGGAAATTGTATTTCAAGGCCTCTTTGCTCAACATCATAGGAAAATCAAAGGAAATCAGCCAAGACCTCAGAAAAAAAATTGTAGACCTCCACAAGTCTGGTTCATCCTTGGGAACAATTTCCAAACGCCTGAAGGTACCACGTTCATCTGTACAAACGATAGTTTTCAAGTATAAACACCATGGGACGACGCAGCCTTCATATCGCTCAGGAAGGAGACACATTCTGTCTCCTAGAGATGAACATACTTTGGTGCGAAAAGTGCAAATCAATCCCAGAACAACAGCAAAGGACCTTGTGAAGATGATGGAGGAAACAGGTACAAAAGTATCTATAGCAACAGTAAAACGAGTTCTATATCAACATAACCTGAAAGGCCGCTCAGCAAGGAAGAAGCCACTGCTCCAAAACCGCCATAAAAAAGCCAGATTATGGTTTGCAACTGCACATGGGGCAAAAATCGTAATTTTTATAGAAATGTCCTCTGGTCTGATGAAACAAAAATAGAACTGTTTGGCCATAATGACCATCGTTATGTTTGGAGGAAAAAGGGGGAGGCTTGCAAGCCGAAGAACACCATCCCAACCGTGAAGCACGGGGGTGGCAGCATCATGTTGTGGGGGTGCTTTGCTGCAGGAGGGCTGGTGCACTTCACAAAATAGATGGCATCATGAGGAAGGACAATTATGTGGATATATTGAAGCTACATCTCAAGACATCAGTCAGGAAGTTAAAGCTTGGTCGCACATGGGTCTTCCAAATGGACAATGACCCCAAGCATACTTCCAAAGTTGTGGCAAAATGGCTTAAGGACAACAAAGTAAAGTTATTGGAGTGGCCATCACAAAGCCCTGACCTCAATCCTATAGAAAATTTGTCGGCAGAACTGAAGAAGCGTGTGCGAGCAAGGAGGCCTACAAATCTGACTCAGTTACACCAGTTCTGTCAGGAGGAATGGTCCAAAATTCACCCAACTTATTGTGGGAAACTTGTGGAAGGCTACCCGAAACGTTTGACCCAAGTTAAACAATTTAAAGGCAATGCTACCAAATACTAATTGAGTGTATGTAGAAATAAAATAAATAAAAGCTGAAATAAATCATTCTCTCTAGTATTATTCTGACATTTCACATTCTTAAAATAAAGTGGTGATCCTAACTGACCTAAGACAGGGAATTTTTACTAGGATTAAATGTCAGGAATTGTATAAAACTGAGTTGAAATGTATTTGGCTGAGGTGTATTTGGCTGAGGTGCATGTAACTTCCGACTTCAACTGTAAATGCAGCAGTCTAATCTCATCTGACAGCCAACACTCAGCCCAGAGGTGAGTGGCATCCATCGATTGAGAAGAAAAATAAAAGTCAACCACTCCTTTTAGTATTTTATTTTTTATTTTATTTCACCTTTATTTAACCAGGTAGGTCAGTTGAGAACAAGTTCTTATTTGCAACTGCGACCTGGCCAAGACAAAGCAAAGCAGTGCGACAAAAAAAAAAAAACAACAACACAGAGTTACACATTAAACAAACAGTCAAAAACACAATAGAAAATCTATAAACAGAGTGCAAAATGTAGTGCAAAAATGCAGTAAGGTTGGGAGGTAGGACAATAAATAGACTATAGAGTAGAAATAAATTACAGAATTATCATCATTAACACAGGAATGAAGGATGTACAAATTATGATGTGCAAATAGAGATACTGGAGTGCAAGATTAGTGAAAAATAAACAAAAATAAATATGGGGATGAGGTAGTAGAGTGGGCTATTTACAGAAGGGCTATATAGTAACACGATGGTGCAACCTTTCTGGTATTCAACATCGCAGCCAATACTGGTCACCTCTCATTCTCTCTCAGTCCATCTAACTCCCTCTGATAACATCCTGTCTCATTTCATTCACATCCTTATTATAGTTGCCCTATTCGGGTACATAGTGCAGCAGTTACATTTGATATAGTTGGTTGTAATGTGGATAAATGGACGCTGACTCTGTGATATAGTTGGTTGTAATGTGGATAAAGGGGTGCTGACACTGTGATATAGTTGGTTGTAATGTGGATAAAGGGGTGCTGACACTGTGATATAGTTGGTTGTAATGTGGATAAAGGGGTGCTGACACTGTGATATAGTTGGTTGTAATGTGGATAAAGGGGTGCTGACACTGTGATATAGTTGGTTGTAATGTGGATAAAGGGGTGCTGACACTGTGATATAGTTGGTTGTAATGTGGATAAAGGGGTGCTGACACTGTGATATAGTTGGTTGTAATGTGGATAAAGGGGTGCTGACACTGTGATATAATTGGTTGTAATGTGCACAGATAAAGGGGTGCTGACACTGGGTTTCTTCAGGTCTCTTGACTACATAAGCAGGAAAAATCATGATATGAAAATATCACCTCCAAGGAAACATGTTTGACATTACTTCTTGGGGAACGTAGTATCCATATTTCCACTGCATGGGCCTAAGTAGTTCAATATCTCGCTCACTATGTTTTTATATGAGTTGTAAAACAGTCATGTTTAGTTTGCTAACTAGCACACTCAATCATTTGTTTTTTAAACAAATGAACAAGCTAGCTAGCACATTATCCGACTCTACTCTTTGTTAATTTTTCACACAAGTTAAACAAATTTTAGGGTATGAGGCAACTTGAGCTCAGAGGCCCCCCTGCCTCGCGGGGCTTCCTACGCCTCTGTGCCTAGCTTTCATTCTACAGAGTGCTTGTGGTTTGTTATGAGGACAGAACTCAGGAAGGAAGCTTTTTGCATGCAGAGCGAAAATGAAAATGCTAACTGCTTTGCATATAGGTCTAAGCTCTTGAAGATGCCTCACACCTGTCATCAGCAGCAGTGTGACTGGTGAATGATGCTGGGTTACATTTACCTGGCTGTGGGGTAAAGGTCATGTTGTGCACTATGGTGCTGCGTCTATAGGGGGCGCTACCGCTGCAGAGACGATGCCCACAATGCGGGGATGTACTGGAGGGGTCACGGGAGCAAAGGTAGGTGTGGTTTGTGTTTGTTTGTTTGTCATAGTTGATTGAATGACTGTACTGTAAATACTACTGAATATGATGTACAGTGTGTCTATGTGTATAATGTATATTCTGTAGGTACAATGTTTCTATATGTATAATGTATATTCTGTAGGTACAGTGTTTCTGTATAATGTATATATAATGTGTCTGTGTATAATGTATATTCTGTATGTATAATGTGTCTATGTGTATAGCGGATATATTGTAGGTCCAATGCATTTATATGTATAATGTATATTCTGTAGGTACGGTATGTGTTTGTGTATAATACATATTCTGTATGTATAATGTGTCTATGTGCTGTGGCAGTGCTCTGTTGGGCTGCCGTTGCTACTCTCAGCTGGATGAGGCTGTGGAGAGTGTGGCTGGAGGCCGAGGCCTGGGTGCTAGCAGGGGGGACAAGGAGAGGGGCCACTGGGCAGAAGGACGAGTGGGGGACATTGATTTCACTGGCACCAGTAGGACAAGGGGAAAGGTAACACCGTCCATACTGGTCCTATCTAAGAGGCAGTTCAGTGATCACAAACTGTGGTCCTGGAGACATGCATTTCAATATGTTCAGAACTGTGTTCTATTTCAGTAACAAAATGTTCAGAACTGTGTTCTATTTCAGTAACAATATGTTCAGAACTATGTTCTATTTCAGTAACAATATGTTCAGAACTATGTTCTATTTCAGTAACAATATGTTCAGAACTGTGTTCTATTTCAGTTCTATTTCAGTAACAATATGTTCAGAACTGTGTTCTATTTCAGTAACAATATGTTCAGAACTGTGTTCTATTTCAGTAACAATATGTATTTCAGTAACAATATGTTCAGAACTGTGTTATATTTCAGTAACAAACAATTCAGATTGATAATTAATGCATATTCTCACTCAGTCATTTCAGCAAAAGTTATCAATATTTACCTTCATTTTAAAAAACAATTTCAGGTCAAGAAAGAGATGAAAGAAATATGAAATAGGACCTATTCCTTGACCATGTTCAGCTCTCAGTAAATCGCACACTGTGCTTCTCTGTCCAGTTTGTGAGGGTCCACAGCTCCACAGATCCAGTGTTAATCTACCAGATGCTGACAGAGCAGTGGGGACTAGCCCCTCCACACCTGGTGGTGGCTCTGGTGGGAGGAGACGAGCTGGCTCAGATGAAACCCTGGCTCAGGGACACCGTGAGGAAAGGACTGGTCAAGGCTGCTCAGAGCACAGGTGGGACATGCACACACACACACACACACACACACACACATACACTTTTGTTTCCACTAAGATAACCATGGGCCACATTAAATCAGCCAATGTTTGAGACCACTGCTCTAAAGTGAGCATGTTGGACAAAGTGAGATGATGTCTCTGCCTCACAGGTGCCTGGATCCTGACCAACGGTCTTCGCTTTGGCATCACCAAGCACCTGGGTCAGGCTGTCCGTGACCACTCTCTGGCCAGCACCTCCTCCAAGGTCAAGGTGGTGGCCATCGGCATCGCTCCCTGGAACATGATCCATAACAGAGACGCACTGCTTGCTGCTAAGGTCTCAATACACATCTCCATGCAAAATATGATATACTATGAGTTCAGAGTACATTTAACATGTGGGTAGACCCCCCCCCGAAGAATTTTTTTATTTTTATAAATAAATAAATAGACTAGACTAGACATCAAGGTCATAGTAAAACGTCTATACGTGTGTCTGTGTGTGAGTTGCTGAGGTATTTTTATTAGCTCCTCTGACTGATGTGTGTCCACCTGCAGTCAGACCAGCCTGCCGTGGTGGAGCCCCAGGACCTGCCCCATGGGGCAGTGTATTCCCTGGACTGCAACCACTCCCACTTTGTCCTGGTGGAGGAGGACCCTCAGCGCCCCGGGGCCACCAGTGAAATGAGGGTCAAGCTGCTCAAGCATATCTCCCTGCAGCGCACCGGCTATGGAGGTGAACCTAACTTCAACCCGAGCTTAAACCTACTTACTTAAACTTAGTTGAATGGTGTTAATGTTTACTGGGTGTCATATTCAACACAGTACACTTGTATTTCTTCAGGAACAATGCTGCTTTTGACATTCCTGAACGGTGATAAATGGTTTTAAGGAATAACCAGGGTCCTTGTTGATACTCTGCATCACTACAGGTGCAGGCAGTTTTGAGATCCCAGTGCTGTGTCTCCTGGTGCATGGAGAACCCCGGATCCTACAGGTTTGTCACATTTTGGAAAATATTTGTTCAACTTTTTTTAATAATGTGTTATTACTTGTCATAAGCATTTATGAACATTTATCATTTCATATTAGAAGGCCTAGTGTATATCATGTTGCCATAGCAACTTTTGTAATTGATTGAAAGTGTCTATTTAGTCAGAATCATATAGATATATAAATAAAACATTACAAATCATTCATAAATGCTTATGACAAGTCTTACAGTGAATTACCAGCACATCATAATGCATTATACCTGTGTTACCATAGTTTCTATATTGCTGAGTGTGCTGTTTAGGTAAGCAGTCTTCCTCTGTCTCTGTGTACAGAGGATGTATAGAGGCATAGGGAACGCCATGCCCTGGCTGATCCTGGCGGGGTCTGGGGGCGTGGCCGATATCCTGGTCACGCTGCTGAATCGGGGCTCCTGGGACATGGACAGTGTTCAGGAGCTCCTGTTAGACACCTTTCCCAGCGTGCACCACAGCACTGACATCAGCAACTGGGCCAAGCTGGTAAGGAGCTGAGCAAGAGAGAGAGAGAGACTGAAAGAGAGATTGATTGACTGACTGACTGACTGACTGACTGACTGACTGACTGACTGACTGATTTCCTCCTGCACTTTAGATCCAGAAGATACTGGACAACGGCCACCTCCTGACAGTTCATGACCCCGAGCAGGAGAGCTCTGAGCTGGACACAGTCATCCTCAAAGCCTTGGTCAAAGGTACTGGATGGAATGCTTCTACCTGTGGTTGACAGCTCTTATTCAAAAAGCCTGGACATTAAATCAACCCTAAAAAGGCCAGAAAAGCAGATGAAAGATATCCATCAAAAGTTCAAAACATTTCCAATGATACTGAAAGCCATCCGTCAACATATGACCGACCCCACTTAGAAAATAAATAAGCTCATTCTGTTTTTAATGGATATTAACTGTCTGTCTGAATGGGGGTTAACCCATAAGCTTTGACCCTTAACATTTAACCTTGGACTCTTAACATCTAACCTTTGACCCCTAACATCTAACTTTTGCCCTGTATGTGTCATGCAGCATGTAAGAGTCAGAGCCAGGAGGCTCAGGACTTCCTGGATGAGCTGAAGCTGGCGGTGGCCTGGAACAGGGTGGACATCGCTAAGAGCCACATCTTCAATGGGGACGTGGAGTGGACGGTGAGAATGAAAGACAGCATGAGATGCCCCTCGTTCATTCCTTCTCTCTCTACTATTGGTCCGGAACTTTTTACTGCTAGTGCTGATTATTTTAATGTCATATATTTGCTGCCACATTGAGGATCATTAAAAAACGCATCTTACTTTAGTATACTAACGTAATGTAAAAAACCTATATGCAGCATAATTATTGCTTTGTAAAACCGAATATTAGAGTTTTATTGGTAATATATAGTACTATCTACTGTCAGGCGAGTGACCTGGAGGAGGTGATGATGGATGCACTGGTCAATGACAAGCCTGACTTTGTGCGTCTATTTGTGGACAATGGCGTGTGTCTGGGCGAGTTTCTGACCTACGGCCGCCTGCAGGAGCTCTACTGCTCCGTGTCAGAGAAGAGCCTCCTTTACCTACTCCTCCTCAAGAAGCACCAGGAGAAACAGCTCCTACTGAAGGCTGCACGGACCCCCGGACCCCCTCACGACCACCACAAGGCCGAGCCCGGTGACCGGAAGGCCCGCTTCACCCTGCACGAGGTGTCCAAAGTGCTGAAAGACTTCCTGCATGACTCATGTAAAGGCTTCTATCAGAAGCTGCCCACGGTGGGTACTGGGTAGGCTGTTCCCGAGGTAACTTAGTTTCTCAAATCATGAATCACAGATAGTTCCTCATGGATCACAGCTAAAGACTGAGTTGTGTCTGGAGAAAAGAAAACCTCACAGATGCCTAGGCTTTGTAAGATTAAAACCATGTCAAGATTTCCAGCAAGAGCCACGTTTTTCTCTGCACTTCTATGTGTCTGTCAGTTCCCTCTTCTTCATCCTCACGTGTGTGTGTGTGTGTGTGTGTGTGTGTGTCTCTGTGTGTGTCTCTCTTTGTGTGTGTATCTGTCTCTCTCTGTGTGTGTGTGTGTCTCCAGGAGAAGACAGGCAAGAAGGCAGGCCGTCACTTTAACAACCAGAAGAGCCTGGCTGAGCTGGAGGAGCGCTGTGAGCACCCCTGGAGGGACCTGTTTCTCTGGGCTGTTCTCCAGAACAGGCAGCAGATGGCTAACTACTTCTGGGCCATGGTCAGTCCCCTCCATCCCACAGAGTTAGTCCTGAAACCTCTCTGATCACCAGGAGGATTATTCAAATGAAGGTCAAGCACAGTAGTTAGTGTAGGTTTTATTGCTGTCCAGTGTCAATACTGGCAGTTGATATCATCAGGTAGATATCATCAGTATGGGGTTGAGCAGGGTGGTGGTGAGAGTGAGTTTAGTATACACACTTACTGCACAAGAAGAACCCCCCCCACCCCCCCAAATAAAATATGTTTTACAGACCGACAGACACACGCACTCACAAAAGGATGGTAAGTCTCTCTCTCTCTCTATCTCTCTGTACCCCCTCCCCCCTCACTCTCTCTCTCTCTCCCTCTCTCGCTCTCTCTCTCTCTCTCTCTGTACCCCTCCTCTCTCTCTATACCTCCCCCTCTCTCTCTCTGTACCCCCCCCTCTCTCTGTACCTCCCCCTCTATCTCTCTCTCTCTCTGTATTGCCCTCTTTCTCTCTATCTCTATTTATATACAGTATATTAGCTTTCTCTTTCTCTCTATTCTCTCTCTCTCTCTGTCCCCCCCTCTCTCTCGCTATCTCTCTATATATATCTCTTTCTCTTTTCTCTCTCTCTATTCTCTCTCTCTCTATCGCTGTACTCCCCCCTCTCTATTCTTATTCTCTCTCTCTATTCTCTCTCTCTCCCCAACCCCCCTTCTCTCTCTATTCAATTCAATTCAAAGGGCTTTATTGGCATGGGAAACATATGTTTATATTGCCAAAGCAAATGGAATAGACAATAAACAAAAGTGAAATAAACAAAGGAAACATTAGTGAACATTGGACTCACAAAAGGATGGTCAGTCTCTCTCTCTTTCTCTCTCAAAGTCAAATGGCTTCATTGGTTTGTTTATCAAAATTTGATTAATCTGAGGGAAATTCAGTTGAAGTTGGAAGTTTACATACACCGTAGCCAAATACATTTAAACCACACAATTCCTGACATTTAATCCTAGTAAAAATTCCCTGTCTTAGGTCAGTTAGGATCACCACTTTATTTTAAGAATGTGAAATGTCAGAATAATTGTAGAGAGAATGATTGAATTAAGCTTTTATTTATTTCATAACAGAAGTTTACATACACTCAATTAGTATTTGGTAGCATTGCCTTTAAATTGTTTAACTTGGGTAAAACATTTCGGGTAGCCTTCCACAAGTTTCCCACAATAAGTTGGGTGAATGTTGGCCCATTCCTACTGACAGAACTGGTGTAACTGAGTCATGTTTGTAGGCCTCCTTGTTCGCATACTTTTTCAGTTCTGCCCACAAATGTTCTATAGGATTGAGGTCAGGGCTTTGTGATGGCCAATCCAATACCAAGCTTTAACTTCCTGACTGATGTCTTGAGATGTTGCTTCAATATGTCCACATAATTTTCCTTCCTCATGATGCCATCTATTTTGTGAAGTGCACCAGTCCCTCCTGCAGCAAAGCACCCCCACAACATGATGCTGCACCCCCTTTTTCCTCCAAACTTAACGATGGTCATTATGGCCAAACAGTTCTATTTTTGATTCATCAGACCAGAGGACATTTCTCCAAAAAGTACAATATTTGTCCCCATGTGCAGTTGCAAACCGTAGTCTGGCTTTTTAATGGCGGTTTTTGGAGCAGTGGCTTCTTCCTTGCTGAGCGGCCTTTCAGGTTATGTCGATATAGGACTTGTTTTACTGTGGATATAGATACTTTTGTACCTGTTTCCTCCAGCATCTTCACAAGGTCCTTTGCTGTTGTTCTGGGATTGATTTGCACTTTTCGCACCAAAGTACGTCATCTCTAGGAGAGGAGAACACGTCTCCTTCCTGAGCTGTATTTTTATTTCACCTTTATTTAACCAGGTTGGCCAGTTGAGAAGAAGTTCTCATTTACAACTGCGACCTGGCCAAGACAAAGCAAAGCAGTGCGACAAAAAACAACAACACAGAGTTACACATGAGAATAAACAAATGTACAGTCAATAACACTATAGAGAATCTATAAGTTACATATTAGAATTAACACTGGAGTGATAGATGTGCAAATGATGATGTGCAAATAGAGATACTGGAGTGCAAAATTAGCAAAAATAATACATATGGGGATGAGGTAGTAGGGTGGGCTATTTACAGAAGGGCTATATACAGGTGCAGTGATCGACAAGCAGCTCTGACAGCTGATGCTTAAAGTTAGTGAGGGAGATAGGAACCTCTAGCTTCAAGGATTTTTGCAATTCGTTCCAGTCATTGGCAGAGAACTGGAAGAAATGGCGGCCAAAGGAGGTGTTGGCTTTGGGGGTGACCAGCGAAATATACCTGCTGGAGCGCATGCTACGGGTGGGTGTTTTTATGGTGACCAACGAGCTGAGATAGGGCGGGGATTTACCTAATAAAGACTTATAGATGACCTGGAGCCAGTGGGTTTGGCGACGAATATGTAGTGAGGGCTAGCCAACGAGAGAATACAGGTCGCAGTGGTGGGTAGTATATGGGGCTTTGGTAACAAAACGGATGGCACTGTGATAGACTACATCCAATTTGCTGAGTAGAGTGTTGGAGGCTAGTTTGTAAATGACATCGCGTAAGTCAAGGATCGGTAGGATGGTCAGTTTTACAAGGGCATGTTTGGCAGCATGAGTGAAGGAGGCTTTGTTGCAAAATAGGAAGCTGATTCTAGATTTAATTTTGGATTGGAGATGGTTAATGTGAGTCTGGAAGTTGAGTTTACAGTCTAACCAGACGCCTAGGTATTTGTAGGTGTCCACGTATTCTAAGTCAGACCCGTCGAGAGTAGTGCTGATAGACCGGTGAGCGGGTGCGGGCAGCGTTCGATTGAAAAGCATGCATTTAGTTTTACTAGCATTTAAGAGCAGTTGGAGGCCACAGAAGGAGTGTTGTATGGCATTGAAGCTTGTTTGGAGGTTAGTTAACACAGTGTCCAAAGAGGGGCCAGATGTATACAGAATGGTGTCGTCTGCGTAGAGATGGATCAGAGAGTCACCAGCAGCGAGAGCGACATCATTGATGTATATAGAGAATAGGGTTGGCCCAAGGTATGACGGCTGCGTGGTCCCATGGTGTTTATACTTGCGTACTATTGTTTGTACAGATGAACATGGTACCTTCAGGCATTTGGAAATTGCTCCCAAGGATGAATCAAACTTGTGGAGGTCTACAATTTTTCTGAGGTTTTGGCTGATTTCTTTTGATGTTCCTGTGATGTTGAGCAAAGAGGCCTTAAAATTCAATTTCCTATGATGTTGAGTTTGAAGGTAGGCCTTGAAATACATCCACAGGTGCACCTCCAATTGACTCAAATTATGTCAATAAGCCTATCAGAAGCTTCTAAAGCCATGACATCATTTTCTGGAATTTTCCAAGCTGTTTAAAGGCACAGTCAACTTAGTGTATGTAAACTTCTGACCCACTGGAATTGTGATATAGTGAATTATAAGTGAAATAATCTGTCCGTAAACAATTGTTCGAAGAATTACTTGTGTCATGCAAAAAGTAGAAAGCCAAAACTATAGTTTTTTAACGTGAAATCTGTGGAGTGATTGAAAAATGAGTTTTAATGTAAACTAAGTGTATGTAAACTTCCGACTTCAACTGTATGTGTCTCTAATATGGTAATACATTTGGCAGGAGATTAGGAAGTGCAGCTCAGTTTCCACCTCATTTTGTGGGCAGTGTGCACATCACCTGTCTTCTCTTGAGAGCCAGGTCTGCCAATGACGGCCTTTCTCAATAGCAAGGCTATGCTCACTCAGTCTGGTCAGGTATTCTTCCACTGTGTTCTCTCTGTTTAGGGCCAAATAGCTTTCTAGTTTTACAGTTTTTTTGTAAATCCTTTCCAATGTGTCAAGTAATTATATTTTTGTTATCTCATGATTTGGTTTGGTCTAATTCTGTTGCTGTCCTGGGTCTCTGTGGGGTTTGTGAATAGAGCCCTAGGACCAGCTTGCTTAGGGGACTTCTCCAGGTTAATCTCTCTGTAGTTGATGGCTTTGTTATGGAAGGTTTGTGAATTGCTTCCTTTTAGGTGGTTGTAGAATTTAACGGCTCTTTTCTGTATTTTGATAATTCTGTTTTACGTTGTCTCAATTTGGTGTTTGTCTCATTTTGTGAATTCTTGGTTGGTGAGTGGACCCCAGACCTCACAACCATAAAGGGCAATTGGTTCTATACCTGATTCATGTATTTTTAGCCATATCCTAATTGGTATGTTGAATTTTATGTTCCTTTTGATGGCGTATATATATTTTTTTGTGTGCTGCAGGGCAGCCGTGTCTATATGGAATTTGTATTTGTGGTCCTGGCAACTGGACCTTTTTTGGAACACCATTAATTACTATCAAGGACCAGTTCTGACAGAGTCTGTGCAGAATATCTAGGTGTTGCTGTAGGGCCCCCTTGGTTGGAGACAGAAGCATCAGATCATCAGCAAGCAGTAGACATTTGACTTCAGATACTAGTAGGGTGAGGTTGGGTGCTGCAGACTTCTAGCACCCTCAGCAATTAATTGATATACACTGAATGTTGAAAAGGGTGGGGCTCAAGCTACATCCCTGTCTCACCCCACGGCCGTGTGGAAAGAAATGTGTGTGTTTTTTGCCAATTTTAAACGCACACTTGTTGTTTGTGTACATGGATTTTTGGTTGTATTTTGTCCTGTAGTTCATTCAATGTAATTTGAGAATCCAGTGGGTTCTGGTAGTCTTTAATAGATCCAACCACTTCTGGGAAAACTGGAACAAACTAAACAAACAACAACACTAAGAGTTATCTATCCAATTATGGAGATGTATGGATAAACCACTTCTTTTTGGATCTATAACAAAGAACAAATACAAATCTTATAACTACTGCCAAGTTTACATCTTCAAGGGAATGAATTTGTTGTTGCCTAATATTTTTTTGTTAGATTTTCACACTACTTTCTTAATATTATTCAGTTATTTTGGCTTTGATGCCTAATGAGTATCGCTCTGTTCAAGTATTGTCTCTCCCTCTCTTTGTCTCTCTCTTTGTCTCTCTCTCTCTCTCGCTCTCGCTCTCTCTCTCGCTCTCTCTCTCTCTCTCTCTCTCTCTCTCTCTCTGTGTCTGTGTGTCTGTGTCTGTGTGTCTGTGTGTGTGGTTCAGGGTCCTGAGGCTGTGGCTGCTGCTCTGGCTGGTTGTAAGATCCTGAAAGAGATGTCTGGCCTGGAGTCAGAGGCAGAGTCAGCACGCAGCATGAAGGAGGCCAAGTATGAGCAGTTTGCCCTAGGTGAGAGACAAGGAGCATGTGAACACACGCAGGCATCAACCATCACTTAGTTGAAATATACCACTAAGACAAAGATGTTCCCTGAAACTATCTGTTTCCCCATTAAACTCTCATAGAGTTAGGATTCCCAGTAAGATCATCACAAGATAAGAATCTAGATACAACCAATGCATATATACCAAGCAGAGAACAGCCTGGTGTGCAGTCTTGGTAAGTCTGAGTCTGGTGTGAGTGTGTGTATGTATGTGTTGCCAGATCTGTTTGGGGAGTGCTATTCTAACAGTGAGGACAGGGCATATGCTCTTCTGGTGAGAAGGACCCGCTGCTGGAATCAATCCACCGTCCTCAACCTGGCAACCGAGGCTGACGCCAAGTGCTTCTTCGCCCACGATGGAGTTCAGGTAAGCAATAGTAACATGTACAGACACACACAGACACACTCAAACAGACATGGTTCAGATAGGCTACAGACACACACAGACACACTCAAACATACATGTGTCCTCCTTACTTTTAATCTTGATGTAGCATAAACAAATGATACATTAGATAGATTTGACTGTGTACACACTGAAACCAGCAGAGGGCACATCACCCCATAAAACACACCTATCGACACAGTCACACACCAAGAGAACTATGATTATTGTCTGTGCATACAGTCAAATCTAATGTATCATTTGTTTATGGTACATCAAGATTAAAAGGAAGGAGACCTCATGTCTCTTTGAATGTGTCTGTGTGTCTGTAGTAAGGCCTTACACATTTTTTTTAAATACTTTTTTTAAAACCTTTATTTAACTAAATGTTTAACGGATGCCCTTCTAAAAAAAGAAATCTGAAAAATTCAAAAGTTGTACTGACAATTTGAAGGATTATAGCAAAAGTAATGTCGTCAAGATTACAGTAAAAATATTAACTTCCTCTCGGATTATGAACTACCTCTTTCTGAAAGTTGAATTAAGTTGAAAAAATGAAATCTGTTAAACATGTAATACAATTAGTATGTGTGATAGGTTGGTAACAGTGATCATGGTTTGTCCCAGGGGTTCCTCACTAAGATCTGGTGGGGGGCGATGACTACAGACACAGCCATCTCCAAACTGGTGCTGTCTTTCTTCTGTCCCCCTCTCATCTGGACCAACCTCATCAAGTTCAGGTCACCACAGCAATCTAGCTTAGTATTGGCAATGTTGTCACAGAGTCATTTCCACAGTATGGTAGGAACCGTAGAACATATGTCTGTTGATGAAGCACATCGTTGTGGGCCCACATTTGAGTGTTTGTGTCTGTTTGTAAGTGAGCTTGTTCAATATGTTTGTGTGTGTATGTGTGCATGCATGCATAGGTTCCTGTCCTTGTGTGTGTAGTCATGTTGCCTCTATGTGTGAATTGCAGTGATGAGGAGTTAGACAGTCGTGGTGGAGGAGAAGAGCAGTATGTGGAGCTAGACAGTCTGGACACAGAAAAGGCCCTGCTACTAACAGACGATGACCCTTTGTGAGTTATAAAACTATTTATTATAAAATGGGTGGGTCAAGCCCTGAATGTTGATTGGCTGACAGCCGTGGTATATCAGATTGTATACCACGGGTATGACAAAACATTTTTACTGCTCTAATTGCGTTGTTAACCATAATAACCATAATAGCAATAAGGCACCTCGGAGGTTTGTGATATGTGGCCATTCATTAATTATACTATACCTCCTGTTTATAAAGGGACATAAACTAGCTGGCTCATTAGGCTGCTAACATGCAGGTTGACATTAAGTGTAGTCAACTTTGTTATAAGGGCAGAAATAATCTGATTGGTTTCTAAAAGGTCAATGGGTGGAGTTCAACAGATGCACAACTTTTTAAAACATGGTGGAGGTTCGAACTGAGTATCTTGGAAATAAAACTTGTAACGTTTTGAAATCATGATTTTGTTACAGTAGTCAGACAAATGTGACAATATCTCTAAGATGCAACTGGTCTCATGTCTTGAAGCAAAGAGTAAAATGTAAAAAGCCAGCAGCAACATGCTAAACCAATCAGAGCAAGATAACTAGCTAAGCATTTACCTCTTAGCTTCTCATGTTGAATTAATAAATGGAGCTAGCAAGCTAGCTAGGAGTGAAAAATATACAAGTAAGTCAGTTAACATTTTCTTTATTGAAAAATGGGGATGGAGGTAGCAACGTAAATTGTTGTGCCTAAACAGAGCTCTTTAGGTAAAAGATAGCTATCTCTTACTAATGTCAAGACATAGAATAGAGCTAGCTAGCCAGGTCTCAAATATACCAGTAAATCAGCCCCAGCTTACTTTATCAAAATATTTAGATGAATAAGATATATAAATACAAAAATTGGAATGGACTGCTATGTTTCCCTGGGGGCAGAAAGGTAAAATGCTAAGCTATATGTAGCTTAGCTGAGCAGAGCGCTGCCTCCTACTAAGATTTAATTATAAAATAGAAATAGCTATCAAGCTAGGTCAAAAATCTGCCAGTGGGTCAGTTAACATTTGTTTCACTTAAAGTTTAGTTGAATAAGCTATATAAACCAACAAATTGGAACAGACTCTATATGCTGCCCTGGGGGCAGTAAAGTTAGTTTGGGTCAAGATGACTTGAGGCCATAAAGTCTTCAAGAGCAAAAGGTATTACAAAAGTATTAACTTCCCTTGGGGAAGCCATTTGAATGCACTGTTTAAATACTTCCCCAGGGGCAGTAATGTTAGTTTGGATCAAGATCACTTGGTGCCCTAAGGGCCAGACTTCAAGTGCAAAATCTAAGCCCTTTTTAGAAACCAATCGGATTTGTTCTGCCCTAAACAATCAGATTCTTTCTGCCCATAGAACAAAGTTGACTACACTTAATGTCAACCTGCATGTTAGCAGCCTAATGAGCCAGCTAGTCTGGTAATACGAGGCCTTGTGAGCCAGCTTGTCTGTTAATACGAGGTCTTGTGAGCCAGCTAGTCTGGTAATACGAGGTCTTGTGAGCCAGCTAGTCTGCTAATACCATCTGCTAATAGGAGACCTTATGAGCCAGCTGGTCTGGTAATACGAGGCCTTGTGAGCCAGCTGGTCTGGTAATAGGAGGCCTTGTGAGCCAGCCAGCCTGGTAATACAAGGCCTTGTGAGCCAGCTAGTCTGGTAATACGAGGCTAGTATTTTAGTGGACATTTTAAGAATACTAAATATTCATGTAAAATTCCCAGTTTTCAATTTGTGGTATGGTGATCCAGAGACTCACAGGGTCCCCCTGGTGGTGTGGAGGGCCAGAGCAGTGCCGGCGTGTGGTGGCGGTTCCTGCTGCGTCGCTGGCGTCGCTTCTGGAGCGCCCCGGTCACTGTGTTCCTAGGCAACGTCATCATGTACTTTGCCTTCCTCATCCTGTTCACCTACGTGCTCCTGCTGGACTTCCGCCCTCCGCCCCCCGCAGGCCCTGGGGCCCCTGAGATCATGCTCTACTTCTGGGTCTTCACCCTGGTGCTGGAGGAGCTGAGACAGGTATGTTGACGTCACAGGCGAGATCTGAACTCGGGTCTCCCACGGGAGAAACCAACGTCTTAATTGTTAGGCCAAGAGGAAATGTCCTTGTAGGGCTGAGTGACACTGGCAGAGCTACCTCAGGAGACCATGAGCCCAACTCATGTCATCATCATTGACATCACTTCCAACTGGGCACAGAAGTAATTTAATGTCTAGTTTTGTTTTACATTTGGTTTACATTTGGTTTTGTTGAAATTATGTGGAAACAACGTTTTTGCCCAGTGGGATAGCGCAGTATGTGTGTCTGAAATGGCACCCTATTCCCTATAATTGTGCACTAGGAAATAGGGTTACATTTCAGAGCTTCTCAACTCTGTTCCTCAGGTACTCTTTACTTTGCTCACAAAGTTCTTGATAAGTTGCATCAGGTGTGCGGCTAGACAAAATATGTGCAGCGTTGAGGATACTCGAGGACTGTTGTTGAGGAACAATGATTTTTAGCCTGAGGAAATTTGACATAAATTACACAAATGACCTAGAAATATACAAAAATAGAATGATACTGCAATTGTAATTTTCTAACTGAGTGAACTAACGCTTTATTGACCTGGGTGATGCAGAGTTTCTTCACAGACGAAGACATGAGCATCCTAAAGAAATTCAAGCTGTACGTGGAGGACAACTGGAACAAGTGTGACATGGTGGCCATCTCACTCTTCGTAATCGGTGTGTCCTGCAGGTGAGCAGAATCCTTCCTCTCTTGCATCCAACTTCATATAGGTGTAGGATCTTAATTTGACCAGTTTCGTCGCAAGAGGTAAATAATCCTGCAGCAGGAAGATTTGATATTTTTTTTAAAGTGATAATTTCCAACAGGAAATTAGTTTTGATAGGCTACAGTAGGCTATAGGTGTGATATCTAGTGATAGAAAGAGAACTGCAGGTTTTCAGTGAATTTACTGTATGAAGAGACATTGGTTGTGACATTAACTCCATACAGCTGGGGTATTCAAATCTTACCCTACGAGGTCCGGGGACAACTGCTGGTTTTGTGTTGTACCTGATAATTAATTGCATCCACCTGGTGTCCCAGGTCTTAATCAGTCCCTGATTAGAGGGAGGAGAAGGAAATCAATGGAACAAAAATCTGTGGAACTGGCTTCGAGGTCCCGATTATAATTTGAGGGCCATAGTTTAATATAGGTCTAATATAGGATCTAATTATTACAGGATGGTGAAAGAAACGTATGAGGCGGGACGCACGGTTCTGGCGCTGGACTTCATGGTGTTCACACTACGTCTTATCCACATCTTCGCCATTCACAAGCAACTGGGGCCCAAGATCATCATTGTGGAGAGGATGGTAAAGTAGAGCTGTTAAAAAGACAAACATGTATGACCCACAACGTAGCCCCACTAAACCAAATTTTGAAAATGTGTGTAACAGGGTTGAGGTCAATTCCAGTCAATTCAGAAAGTAAACCAAATTCGAAATTTTGTCATTGATTATTATTTGTAATTGTAATTCCAGTGTACATCCTGAATTGAAATGGAATTGACCCCATCCCTGCTGTGTATAAATGTAATTGTGGTTATAACCGTACTTTATAAACTGGTACATTTGTAGTGCATGTCAGATGAGGATGACCTGTAATGTTTGGGCTCTGTTCTTCCTGGCAGATGAAGGATGTGTTCTTCTTCCTCTTCTTCCTGAGTGTGTGGCTCATAGCATATGGCGTGGCTACTCAGGCCCTTCTCCACCCCAATGACCCGCGCCTAGACTGGGTGTTCCGAAGGGTCCTGTACCGACCCTATCTGCACATCTTTGGCCAGATCCCATTGGAGGAGATTGATGGTGAGATCGAATGTTTTCTGTTTTCTAGCAATTCCTCTGCTCTGTTATAGTCATGTACATGTAGTTCACATGTAGTTCAGTTCACATGTAGTTCAGTTTACATGTAGTTCACATGTAGTTCAGTTCACATGTAGTTTACATGTTGTTTAGTTTACATGTGGTGTACATCACAGGAGGTTGGTAGCACCTTAATTGGGGAGGACAAGCTTGTGGTAATGTCTGGAACTGTCAGGCTCTGGCCATAGGGAAGCCTATTTGCTTCTCTATGTAGCTATGGTCAGAGTCTGACAGTGTCCTTCTTTTCTGTGTGGGTTTTGGGTTGGATCCCTAATTAGAGGCAGCTGCACCGCATTGTCTCTAATTAGGGATCCTATATATGTTAAGTCTGTCCTTCACTCTGGTGTGGGTCGTTGTCGTTATATGTCGCAGTCACGGTGATAGTAAGTGTGCTTGTGTTACGTCCGTTCATTTCGTTTGTGTGTTGGTGAACGTGACGTTGTCTATCGTTTTTGGGTTTTGTGTTGTATAGTTCGTCATTTGGTGTGTTATTATACATATTCATTATATCTGAGATTATTACATAGTATAATAAATCATGTCGAACTATAATCCCTGCGCTGCGTCTTGGTCTGTCTCTGCACCCGCTCGTGACAGGAACAGAATAAGTGGAATAGTACATGGTTTATATTCACCGTTCCAGACATTATTATGAGCCATCCTCCCCTCAGCAGCCTCCACATGTAGTTTACATGTAGTTCACATGTAGTTCAGTTCACATGTAGTTTAAATGTAGTTCCATTTCCATGTAGTTTCCATGAAGTTGACATGTAGTTCAGTTAACATGTAGTTTTGTTTACATTTTGTTTACATGTGGTACCATTTAAATGTAGTTTACATGTAGTTCGGTTTACATGTAGTTCACTTAACATGTAGTTTACATGTAGTTCAGTTTCGTTCGGTGCTACATGTTGTTGTCATTCACTCTATCTTTTGAATTGTTAGTGAATATAAGGGTCTTGGTATAAAACAAAGTATTTCTGCATTCTTGACCACACTGCCGGGCACTGCTCAGCGGGCGACCGGCGTCTGTGTTACGCAGTGCATTCTCTTGTTCGTAAAGCAAATATCTGTGAACAACAGATAATGAAGAACTATCTAATCTAATCTTCCCAGCGGCACGGATGCCCGAGATCAACTGCACCACGGAGATAGAGGAGATCATCATGGGAACTCTGCCCCCCTGCCCCAACATCTATGCCAACTGGCTGGTCATCCTACTGCTGGTAATCTTCTTACTGGTTACCAACGTTCTGCTGCTCAACCTCCTCATCGCCATGTTCAGGTCAGACTCAACACACACGCTACTCTGCAGCTTGGTTGGTAGAGCATGGGGCTGACAATGACAGGATAGGGTTAAATTCTTGGGATCACCAGTATGTAAATTGAAAAGCATCTGCTAAATGGCAAATATATACAAGGTCAGACTTAACACACATGGTACTCAAGTCACAGTCATCACCCAGGAAAGAGTATCCTTTAGGGGGTTCTTCAAATTGAAACTGTGGGGAAACCCCTATAAGTTCTTCGAAGAACCCTTTGAAAGGATCCTCGAAGAACCTTTTGAAGAATCTTTTGGGGTACATTTTTGAACTACCCCCCCCTATTGTTTTCATTATTTATAATAATATGCATAACAATAATAACAACAATAATAACAACAATAATAACAACAATGACAATAATAACAACAATAATAACAACAATAATAACAATAATAACAACAATAATAACAACGATAATAACAACGATAACAATAATAACAACAATGATAACAACAATAACAATAATAACAACAATGATAACAACAATAATAACAACAATAATAACAACGATTACAATAATAACAACAATAATAACAACAATAATAACAACGATAACAATAATAACAACAATAATAACAACGATAACAATAATAACAACAATAACACAGTATTTTGGTTGTCAGTGTTTATTATGATTTTAGTGGCAAAACAGAATTAAAAAATCTAAATATAAGGTAAACTCTCAGCAGAGCCCCAAGTCCAATGGGTGTATCCTCTGGCATGTTGATGTTAATGTGTTTATGTTCTCCGTATCCATAGCCAGCATTATTTTGCAGTGCATGGTGATCAAACCGGTTTCCTGTTATATTCAGAGGTGTAGGGAGGGTGATGTCTGTGAATCCAAAAAATAGTAATTATATAGATGATTATTAAAATTCATATCTTGGTTTTTGTGGTAAATGTGAATAATGATAATGGTTTTCATACACATACCTTGTCCATAATGTAGAGGCCTGTAGGATTTTCATTGAAGAGGTAAGGGAGGAGGATGCATAACATACCAATAGACATACCTTTGTATGCCTCCTTGTCTGTATACCTGCAGACACAGACACAAAGGTGAGTAGTTCAGTCATCTGTACCCAATACATGTAGCCTTCAACATGTTCTTATAGCCTACATATTCTTACCTCTTTGTTGATTGACATCCACTGAATTGTGTCCATTTTCTGTTTTAGAAATATTTGCACAAATATGAAAAGATATATGGTCATCAGAAAACAATATCAATTTAGATCATAAATTGAGGAGATCTTTACATTTTTCAGTTAAGTGCCTGCACAAATTCAAATCCAAATGTTTCAGTTGGGCAGTTAGGTTCCTGCAAGAACCCTCACCAACTAAGGAGGTTCCTTGATGAACCCCACCTCCTATGGGGTTCTTAGAATAATAATTTGTATAATGTACCGTCTATGTATCATGTACCGTGTATCTGTCTTTTGTGTACTTTCGTTGTGGCATTTTGCACCTGCCCTGTGTTTTTGTTGTAGCTGCTTGACAATGAAATGTCCCCCCCGGGGGATCAATAAAGTACCTATCTATCTATCTATCTATCTATCTATCTATCTATCTATCTATCTATCTATCTATCTATCTATCTATCTATCTATCTATTTGGGGGCAAATTTCAGTGTCAAGAACCCTAAGGTTCTTCGAAGAACTTTGAGTATCTTAGAAAAACCCTTGTTGAACCCCTCATTTTTAGAGTGTAGTTTATTCTGATGAGGGAGCCTGACTCCGAAACGTCCCAATTAAAATTCTATTGTCATGTGCTGCAAGAACAGAGGTTTGGATTTATTAATTGACATCCACTGTGTGAAACCCAAAGAAACTCGCATGCACAATCATTCAAACATACTTTTGTTTGTTTTCTCTGACCCAGAACACCTGGTAACAAATGTTGTATGAGCAAAGCCCCTAAACCTACAGTGCTTTTAATGATTTAATTAAAGGAAGAGTCGGGCCTGAACTTTGACTGACTTCACACAACCATCTGATATGATTATAAAAAATAATAATGATTAGGGTTGTATATTTCATGGGCATACACAATTCAACTGTCTCTCTACCTTGGATTAGTACAGAAAAAGATGAACACTTACTTACATGTATCTCATGCACTGTATTCTCACTGGGATGTTCCTCCACTGTGCTTACAGCTACACCTTCCAGGTGGTGCAGGGCAACACGGACATCTTCTGGAAGTTCCAGAGGTACAACCTGATCGTGGAGTACCACAGCCGGCCAGCCTTAGCCCCACCCTTCATCATCATCAGCCACTGCTCCCAGCTCCTCCTCAGCCTGGTCAAGAGGCCTGAGCCCAAACTGGAGCAACTGGGTAGGGCCATAAAAATATGTATTTACTGAACATTGCAGACATGTACACTTACATAGGTACATACTTACACACGCATTCACTCCTTCACAGAGTACATGTGTTTTTATACGTTGTCGGTTGCAACAGCCCTAACACACATCGTAGTGTGAACGTACATAATGCAATTCAGTTTAATATGAAAAATAACACACATAGACAGTATTCAGGTCCTTAGACCGTGGTGTTGGCGCTAGTATATACAGTGGGGAGAACAAGTATTTGATACACTGCCGATTTTGCAGGTTTTCCTACTTACAAAGCATGTAGAGGTCTGTAATTTTTATCATAGGTACACTTCAACTGTGAGAGACGGAATCTAAAACAAAAATCCAGAAAATCACATTGTATGATTTTTAAATAATTAATTTGCATTTTATTGCATGACATAAGTATTTGATCACCTACCAACCAGTAAGAATTCCGGCTCTCACAGACCTGTTAGTTTTTCTTTAAGAAGCCCTCCTGTTCTCCACTCATTACCTGTATTAACTGCACCTGTTTGAACTCGTTACCTGTATAAAAGACACCTGTCCACACACTCAATCAAACAGACTCCAACCTCTCCACAATGGCCAAGACCAGAGAGCTGTGTAAGGACATCAGGGATAAAATTGTAGACCTGCACAAGGCTGGGATGGGCTACAGGACAATAGGCAAGCAGCTTTGTGAGAAGGCAACAACTGTTGGCGCAATTATTAGAAAATGGAAGAAGTTCAAGATGACGGTCAATCTCCCTGGGTCTGGGGCACCATGCAAGATCTCACCTCGTGGGGCATCAATGATCATGAGGAAGGTGAGGGATCAGCCCAGAACTACACGGCAGGACCTGGTCAATGACCTGAAGAGAGCTGGGACCACAGTCTCAAAGAAAACCATTAGTAACACACTACGCCGTCATGGATTAAAATCCTGCAGCGCACGCAAGGTCTCCTGCTCAAGCCAGCGCATGTCCAGGCCCGTCTGAAGTTTGCCAATGATCATCTGGATGATCCAGAGGAGGAATGGGAGAAGGTCATGTGGTCTGATGAGACAAAAATAGAGCTTTTTGGTCTAAACTCCACTCGTCGTGTTTGGAGGAAGAAGAAGGATGAGTACAACCCCAAGAACACCATCCCAAACGTGAAGCATTGAGGTGGAAACATCATTCTTTGGGGATGCTTTTCTGCAAAGGGGACAGGACGACTGCACAGTATTGAGGGGAGGATGGATGGGGCCATGTATCGCGAGATCTTGGCCAACAACCTCCTTCCCTCAGTAAGAGCATTGAAGATGGGTCGTGGCTGGGTCTTCCAGCATGACAACGACCCGAAACACACAGCCAGGGCAACTAAGGGGTGGCTCCGTAAGAAGCATCTCAAGGTCCTGGAGTGGCCTAGCCAGTCTCCAGACCTGAACCCAATAGAAAATCTTTGGAGGGAGCTGAAAGTCCGTATTGCCCAGCGACAGCCCCGAAACCTGAAGGATCTGGAGAAGGTCTGTATGGAGGAGTGGGCCAAAATCCCTGCTGCAGTGTGTGCAAACCTGGTTTGGAAACGTATGATCTCTGTAATTGCAAACAAAGGTTTCTGTACCAAATATTAAGTTCTGCTTTTCTGATGTATCAAATACTTATGTCATGCAATAAAATGCAAATGAATTACTTAAAAATCATACAATGTGATTTTCTGGATTTTTGTTTTAGATTCCGTCACTCACAGTTGAAGAGTACCTATGATAAAAATTACAGACTTCTACATGCTTTGTAAGTGGGAAAACCTGCAAAATCGGCAGTGTATCAAATACTTGTTCTCCTCACTGTAGATACATACAGAGTGGTGTTGGTGCTAGTATATAGATACTTAGAGTGGTGTTGGTGCTAGTATATAGATACTTACAGAGTGGTGTTGGTGCTAGTATATAGAATCTTACAGAATGGTCTTGGCGCTAGTATATAGAATATTACAGAATGGTATTGGAATGGTATGTAGATACATAGAGTGGTGTTGGCATTGGTATATAAATACAGAATGGAATGGTGTTGGTGCTAGTCTATAGATACTTACAGAGTGATGTTGGTGCTAGTATATATAATCTTAAAGAATGGTGTTGACGCTAGTATATAGATATTTACAGAATGGTGTTGGTGCTAGCATATACTGTAGATACTTACAGAATGGTGTTGGTGCTAGCATATATGTAGATACTTACAGAGTGATGTTGGTGATAGCATATACTGTAGATACTTACAGAATGGTGTTGGTGAAAGCATATACTGTAGATACTTACAGAGTGATGTTGGTGATAGTATATACAGTTGAAGTCGGAGGTTTACATACACTTAGGTTGAAGTCATTAAAACACATTTTTCAACCACTCCGCAGATTTCATGTTAACAAACTACAGTTTTGGCAAGTCGGTTAGGACATCTACCTTGTGCATGACACAAGTAAATCTTCCAACAATTGTTTACAGACAGATTATTTAATTTATAATTCACTATATCACAATTCCAGTGGGTCAGATGTTAACATACACTAAGTTGACTGTGCCTTTAAACAGCTTGGAAAATTACAGAAAATGATGTCATGGCTTTAGAAGCTTCTGATAGGCTAATTGACATAATTTGAGTCAATTGGAGGTGTACCTCTGGATCTATTTCAAGGCCTACCTTCAAACTCAGTGCCTCTTTGCTCGACATCGTGGCAAAATCAAAAGAAATCAGCCAAGACCTCAGAAATAACGCCTGAAGGTACCACGTCCATTGGTACAAACAATAGTACGCAAGTATAAACACCATGGGACCACGCAGCCGTCATACCGTTCAGGAAGGAGACACGTTCTGTCTCCTAGAGATGAACGTACTTTTGTGCGAAAAGTGCAAATCAATCCCAGAACAACAGCAAAGGACCTTGTGAAGATGCTGGAGGAAACAGGTACAAAAGTATCTATATCCACAGTAAAACGAGTCCTATATCGACATAACCTGAAAGGCCGCTCAGCAAGGAAGAAGCCACTGCTCCAAAACCGCTATACTTTTTGGAGAAATGTCCTCTGGTCTGATGAAACAAAAATAGAACTGTTTGGCCATAATGACCATCGTTATGTTTGGAGGAAAAAGGGGGAAGCTTGCAAGCCGAAGAACACCATCCCAACCGTGAAGTACGGGGGTGGCAGCATCATGTTGTGGGGGTGCTTTGCTGCAGGATGGACTGGTGGACTTCACAAAATAGATGGCATCATGAGAAAGGAAAATTATGTGGATATATTGAAGCAACATCTCAAGACATCAGTCAGGAAGTTAAAGCTTGACAATGACCCCAAGCATATTTCCAAAGTTGTGGCAAAATGGCTTAAGGACAACAAAGTCAAGGTATTGGAGTGGCCATCGCAAAGCCCTGAACTTTGTGGGCAGAACTGAAAAAGCGTGTGCGAGCAAGGCCTACAAACCTGACTCAGTTATGTCAGGAGGAATTGGCCAAAATTCACCCAATTTAGTGTGGGAAGCTTGTAGAAGGCTACCTGAAATATTTGACCCAAGTTAATCAATTTAAAGGCAATGCTACCAAATACTAATTGAGTGTATGTAAACTTCTGACCCACTGGGAATGTGATGAAAGAAATAAAAGCTGAAATAAATAATTCTCTCTACTATTATTCTGACATTTCACATTCTTAAAATAAAGTGGTGATCCTAACTGACCTAAGACTGGGAATTTTTACTAGGATTAAATGTCAGGAATTGCGAAAAACTGAGTTTAAATGCATTTGGCTAAGGTGTATGTAAACTTCCGACTTCAACTGTAGATACTTAGAGTGTTGTTGGCACTAGTATATAGAATCTTACAGAATGGTGTTGGTGCTCGTATATAGATACTTACAGAGTGGTGTTGGTGCTAGTATATAGAATCTTACAGAATGGTGTTGGTGCTAGTATACATATGCTTACAGAGTGGTGTTGGTGCTAGTATATACAGTGGGGCAAAAAAGTATTTAGTCAGCCACAAATTGTGCAAGTACTCCCACTTAAAAAGATGAGAGAGGCCTGTAATTTTCATCATAGGTACACTTCAACTATGAGAGACAAAATGAGAAAAAGAAATATAGAAAATCACATTGTAGGATTTTTAATGAATTTATTTGCAAATTATGGTGGAAAATAAGTATTTGGTCAATAACAAAAGTTTATCTCAATACTTTGTTATATACCCTTTGTTGGCAATGACAGAGGTCAAACGTTTTCTGTAAGTCTTCACAAGGTTTTCACACACTGTTACTGGTATTTTGGCCCATTCCTCCATGCAGATCTCCTCTAGAGCAGTGATGTTTCGGGGCTGTCGCTGGGCAACACAGACTTTCAACTCCCTCCAAAGATTTTCTATGGGGTTGAGATCTGGAGACTGGCTAGGCCACTCCAGGACCTTGAAATGTTTCTTACGAAGCCACTCCTTCGTTGCCCGGGCGGTGTATTTGGTATCATTGTCATGCTGAAAGACCCAGCCACGTTTCATCTTCAATGCCCTTGCTGATGGAAGGAGGTTTTCACTCAATCTCACGATACATGGCCCCATTCATTCTTTCCTTTGAGTCGTCCTGGTCCCTTTGCAGAAAAACAGCCCCAAAGCATGATGTTTCCACCCCCATGCTTCACAGTAGGTATGGTGTTCTTTGGATGCAACTCAGCATTCTTTCTCCTCCAAACACGACGAGTTGAGTTTTTACCAAAAAGTTCTATTTTGGTTTCATCTGACCATATGACATTCTCCCAATCCTCTTCTGGATCATCCAAATGCTCTCTAGCAAACTTCAGACGGGCCTGGACATGTACTGGCTTAAGCAGGGGGACACGTCTGGCACTGCAGGATTTGAGTCCCTGGCGGCGTAGTGTGTTACTGATGGTAGCCTTTGTTACTTTGGTCCCAGCTCTCTGCAGGTCATTCACTAGGTCCCCCCGTGTGGTTCTTGTGATCATTTTGACCCCACGGGGTGAGATCTTGCGTGGAGCCCCAGATCGAGGGAGATTATCAGTGGTCTTGTATGTCTTCCATTTCCTAATAATTGCTCCCACAGTTGATTTCTTCACACTAAGCTGCTTACCTATTGCAGATTCAGTCTTCCCAGCCTGGTGCAGGTCTACAATTTTGTTTCTGGTGTCCTTTGACAGCTCTTTGGTCTTGGCCATAGTGGAGTTTGGAGTGTGACTGTTGTGGACAGGTGTCTTTTATACTGATAACAAGTTCAAACAGGTGCCATTAATACAGGTAACGAGTGGAGGACAGAGGAGCCTCTTAAAGAAGAAGTTACAGGTCTGTGAGAGCCAGAAATCTTGCTTGTTTGTAGGTGACCAAATACTTATTTTCCACCATAATTTGCTAATAAATTCATTAAAAATCCTACAATGTGATTTTCTGGAATTTTTTTTCTCATTTTGTCTCTCATAGTTGAGGTGTGCCTATGATGAAAATTACAGGCCTCTCTCATCTTTTTAAGTGGGAGAACTTGCACAATTGGTGGCTGACTAAATACTTTTTTGCCCCACTGTATGTAGATACTTACAGAGTGGTGTTGGTGCTAGTATATATGTAGATACTTACAGAGTGGTGTTGGTGTTGTGTGTTCAGAGAGGGAGCTGCCTGCAGGTCTGGACCAGAGGTTGATGACCTGGGAGACTGTACAGAAGGAGAACTACCTGGCCAAACTGGAACACGAGCACCTGGAGAGCAGCGAGGAGAGACTGAAGAGCACCTCTTCCAAGTAACCCTTTGACAATGTTTTGTTCATGGTATTGATCCATTCCCACTCCGTTGTGTGTGCTGTATATTAGTAATTCTTGTGAACTACCTTTAAGTCACAGTCTGTATCCTTCATTTGTGTCTTTGATATTCAATGTGTTTTTCAAATGTTTTTCTATATGGCAAAAGGGTTCAGAGCTTATTGAAGATTGTTGGAGGATTCAAGGAGCAAGAGAAGCGCATGTCATCCATGGAAGCTGAGGTACAAAAATAGAGATCTTTTTTTTTTTTGATTAGCAATTGATTTATCTTTCCCGGCATAATAGAACCAATAGAATAGTCCCAAAAGTGCATCCTGGGCAACACTAGGATGGTGCATGTATGTGTATTATCAAAGGTGTGTAATAGGTATGCCTCTGTCTGTCCCACCCCCAGGTGAAGTACTGTGGGGAGGTGCTGTCCTGGATCGCTGAGTGCTTTTCCCAGAGTACACTCAAGTGTGAGAGAGAGGCCCCCAGAGTTCCATGTGAGTGGTGATACTAGTGATGATGATAGTGATGATACTAGTGATGATTATAGTGATACTAGTGATACCAGTGATTATGCTTGTGATGATACTAGTGATGATACTAGTGATGATACTAGTGATGATAGTGATGATCATGATCATACTAGAGGTCACAACAATATACAGTAGATGCTAGTGGTTACTATGACTATAGTGATGATGAATTCAATTCAGAAAAAATAGAAGATGTGGTCATAACTCTGATTTGCAGGTATGAACCATTGTTAACAAATTGGGTTTGTGTCCTGAGTGTGTCATACAGGGAGCATAGTCTAAATGTCAATCTTTCTTATAGCTGTCAAGGCTACTGTCACAGGTGTGAAGGCTGGCACTTCTAGAGATCCCCCTCAGAATGTGTCAGACAAGAAGGTCAAGCCAGAGAGGAGAGAGGCTAAACCAGGCCCCTCAGGATACGGAGGGAACAAGAGGTTTTCTTACAATGACGAATAACATCCACATCAAAAGTAGTTTTTTTGTAATATGAATCCCACATTTTCTAAATGTTTTTAGTATAAAATTAGCTGTTGTGTTGGTTGAGAAATGACGAAATCTGAATCCAAAGTGCCTTATTAAAATGAATAGCCTTGATCCAAATGTGTCTGACTGTGATTTGTGATGTACAATGTTTCTACTCAAGAGTGCCACCATCAATATCTCAGCACTAAGAATAATTTACATATGACAAATACAATTTTATTTGATTTGAATTGAATGTTTAGACCCTGTGCAACCACTTATTTAAAGGAGACATAGAAAGTATGTTTTCTTCTTCTTGTTCTTGTCTTGATTTTGACCAATCAGATCAGCTCTGAAAAAGTTCTGATGTGAAAAGATCAGAATTGGGCTGCCTGTGTAAATGCAGCCTTAGATATTTATTAAGTGAAGTCAGTTCAGGTGGGAAACTCAGTCGCTGCTGTGTTCAATCTATCTGGTTGACAGCATCAATTGAGATTGCACCAATCCAATTCAAACACTTGGGGGGACCTCATAGCGGTTCTCTCTTTGCTCTTACCATAAGAAAAAGGGGTAAGTAATGGAAAGATATAGTTCAGACTTTAAATAAAGTTTGCATTATATATATATATATAAAAACAAATGGTCATTACTTGAAAATGAACAGAAACACAAAAGTATCATGTCAAGTGCATAATGTAATTTGAGTCATTGTAGGAAAAATACAAGCTCGTATCCAATCACTTTTGTCCTGTAAAGGGTTGATTATGGATGCCTGACCTGTAGTATCCTATTATCTTCTCAGTCAATTTCTGATTCATCTAGCTAATAATGTAGGCTAACAACTTTATCATGGCAAATGAAAAAATCTGCATTCAACATAATTTCTCAACCAGACATTGTGCTGTCAGCTACTGCTTCCTCTGTAGCCATGGAGATGGAATAGAGGAGAGAGGACACCTATCTTTGCAATGATGGATTATGTGACAGCATGGGCAATGTCCACGTTACTCTGAAATTCAAGCACTTTCACAATCTTGAAATGGTCCCATTCAAAGCATAAAAGCATTTTCAAGGTTTTTAAGTACCTGTAAGAACCCTGCGAAACGTTTTGTAAAAGCAGATGCTTAATCAATTAAGAATTTATTTTCATTAGCTTTAGAGTACCAAAAAGCATTTCAAGATGAAGTGAGCAAGACCATCGATACAGTTATGCAACAAACAATGGAATGTATCAAACAAACAGCTCTCCGGTTCATGAGCAATGGAATAGATCTGTCTAAGTCAGATGATGGACTGTAGGTTCTATGGAAGGTGACATGGTAAGCATGGTAACACCTTAAAACTAGATCCTTCAAAAATAACCAGCAGTGATGACTCCAACATTCCATTCTTTAACTCATAATGAAGTATATAAGTCAATTATTTGATCATGTAAAATGATCTTCGGCTAAGCAGGAGCAGTGTTCCGAGAGCAGTTTCATAGATTTTTCAATTTTATAATTAACACATCAATTGTTTTTGGCTTGTCATACACAAATACCAAGGTTTTGGGAAGATATCAGTACTGAATATCTAATGCAGCATGAGCTGGTTTTGATAATGGTCAGACTACATAAACTGGTGGTCTTTCTGGGTCCTACAGAATAACCCACACCTTCAGTAGGACATTTGGTAACTGTGGATAACGCTCGTTCTTTAAATGTGTTTTTTATTTTATTTTAAGAGGCCATTTCAGAGAAATTATATCACTCAAGTCAGAGCTATTAAATTGGAAATATATATTTTTTTTCATGTCCTCTGATCTCTACAGCGATCAATAATTTAGGATGAACAGTTGGAGGTTTGTAAACACTGGCATAAGTCTGCAAAATTGTTGTAACCACTGCAAAACAAAAGCTCCTGATTGTTCAGTCAACAGTCAGCAGTGTTTTGAAAGGCAGCATATTGCAGGAAATAAGACCATTTAACACGTGGGCACTTAGAGCACGAGTAACGCACTTCCTGCATTGGCCCTTTTTTTAACTCTCTAGCACTGACTCTACCCACACACTCACACAAACACAAACATGTATACTGATGCCACACACACAAACACACACTTTCATACTCACCACATACGCTGCTGCTACTGCTCAGTCTATTATCTATCCTGTTTAAAAAAAAAAAAAAGCTCTCCACACCTGAAGACTGTAATTACTGCAAAAGGTGCTTCTATAAAGTATTGACTTATGTAAATGAGATATTTCTGTATTTAATGTGCAATAAATTATGTGGTATTGTGTGTGAGAATAAATCTACTTTTTTTAAATTCAGGCTGTAACACAACAAAATGTGGAATAAGTCAAGGGGTGTGGATACTTTCTGAAGGCACTGTAGATCTATGCCGACTGCAAAGACAGATTTGCAGCATTTTTTTATTGATTTCAAACAAAACAACAAAGTAAGGCATATACTGTGTGTCCACACAAATACATTCTTATTCCACAAGAAACAATCAAACGTCCAGTGGGATTTAACGTATGAGAGTAAGCTATCCATTCTGGCGAGTGAGGATGTCTCCATAGCCTCATCCGATTGTCAATTGTAGCTATGATGCGGTATCGTCAACAATCTTCATCCATTGATGTGATGTAAGGCCACAAAATAAAGCCACAGACAACAGGGAGAACAGTTCTTATCTCCACTGCTCTGCTAATAACACCAAAGACACAGGGAGAACAGTTCTTATTATGACTCTGCTAGACAGTCTTGAGTCTTGCTTGGCAACAGAAGGCATTGGTCTGATTCCAAACGGATAACTCACTCCGTCCTCTCCCTGGGCCCTGGTTGACATCCATTTTTGGGTAAGAATGGACTGGACTGGATGGATGTTAATTATTAGAAATGGAATCAGGCCACTTGTTGACACAAGCACCTAACTTTGAGGCAAGAGTAACTTTTTTCCTACTGAGCAATACATAAAGCAAAGCGTAGTTTTTCCTCAGTACCAGTGACTCTGGTTACATTGGTTCAGTATCCTATGGAAAGAGTATGCTAACTGGTGGATACACCGTAGGCCCCTTATGAATAATGTTGAACTAATGTGTTATAAATGATACTGTAACATTTAAGAAGGCATCATGGCTGGTTTCATAAATGTGTTATGAATGCCTTATGTATACCCAGTGGTGGAAAAAGTACTCAATTGTCATACTTGAGTAAAAGTAAAAATATCTTCATAGAAGTAAAAGTGAAAGCCACCATAACAACCTGAGTAAAAGTCTAAAATGATCTAGTTTCAAATGTACTAAAATAGTGGTGGGAAAAAGTAATCAATTGTGATAGAGTAAAAATAAAAAGTAAATGCTATACATCAAATTCCTTATATTAATCAAAGCAGACGGCACCATTTTGTTTTTCATTTACGGACAGATGGGCACACTCCAACACTCAGACAATTTGCAAACACAGTATTTGTGTTTAGTGAGTCCACCAGATCAGAGGCTGTAGGGATGACAACGCGTTATATTCAATTTCTACTCCTTCCTCTATTACTAATAGGGATAGACCAAATGGTGAAGTTATATGCAATCTTATAGCCATACCAACTATATCAATAAACCATCAGACAGAGCCTGCAACAGTCTATTGAACGTAGCTTGTTTAAGTTAGAGTTTCCATGTGACTTTAAAAATCGTAAAGGACTTGGGTTGATGCATCTGAATATTAGGAGCTTAATTCCTAAACTGGATTACATCAAGATCTGGGATATGCAGGCGAATCCGGACATTCTGGTATTGACTGAAACTGACCATTGCCAGGGTCTCCCGAGTGGTGCAGCGGTCTAAGGTTCGATCCCTAGCTTGGTCACAACCGGCCGTGTTGGAGGAAACACCGTCCAACTGACGACCGAAGTCAGCCTGCAGGCTCACCACAAGGAGTCGCTAGAGAGGAATGAGCCAAGTTTTTGGGACGGTGCACAATTGGCCCAGTATCGTCCAGGTTTGGCTGGGGTAGGCCGTCATTGTAAATAAGAATTTGTTCTCAAGTGACTTGCCTAATTAAATAAAGGTTAAATAAAATAAAAAACTTGGCTCATTGCGCTTCGGTCGTCAGTTAGACGGTGTTTCCTCCAACACATTGGTGTGGCTGGCTTCGGGCTTAAGCGGGCGGGTGTTAAGGAGCATGGTTTGGCAGGGTCATGTTTCGGAGGGCGCATGACTCGACCTACGCCTCTCCCAAGCCTGTTGGGGGAGTTTCAGCAATGAGGCAAGATTGTAATTGGATATGACGAAAAAGGGGGTAAAAAATCACTTTATCGAATAAGTTGTCCTTGATAGGCCTGAGCTCTGACGCCTGTTCATCGTTTCATGATAATCTTATTGACAGAACTCAGGCCATCGTGATTGATGGGGGTAAGTCTGAATTTCTTGAAGTGCATAAAGGTGTACCACAGGGGTTGATTCTGGGACCTGTTCTCTTCACTATTTATATAAACACCATTGGTCAATCTGTTAAAAACTGGAAACTACTATGATGTTTCCTATTGCCCCGACTATTGATCTGGCTGTGTCAAAACTAGTCCGATTTTATAGCTATGCAGGAATCCCTTGCAGATTTAAAATTTGTGCTTAATATGGATGAAAATGAAATACATGTTGTTTTTAAACTCTCGTAAGAATATTTCAGATTAACTTCATGTTCAGTCATTAGAAGTTCCTGCATATAAATACTTAGGCATTTGGATTGATATGGATTTGACGTTTAAAAACAGCATAGGTGAGCTGGTTAAGAAGCTAAGATTTAAAGCCGTCTTTTTCTACAGAAATGGATTGTGCCATTCTCTAAGCAGTAGGAAGCAGATTATTCAGTCAATGTTTTCTATCTGTTCTTGATTATGGTGATTATTTATCAAAGTGCAGCTGCTAATACACTTAAAGCTTAGGATGCCACATTGCCCTTCGTTGTTACAGGCGACACTGCATCCTGACCTCGTCGCTTCAACATTAAAAGGGTCCTCACAGCGACGCCTCGGGCCCTCTGGGCTGCATGGCCGCCCCCTCGCGATTTAGGGAGCTGTCGAAGCGTGGCGTCACCTCGCAGCGCACCAGCAGCGTGTCGTCGTGCAAAAACCCTCGCTGCTGCAGCTGGATCAAGTGCAGAAAGGTGACGTAGCCGAAGCCCTTGGGGTTCCTCTGGATGGTGGGCCTCTGGAAGGCCTGCAGGTCGGGCTTGGTCTCCATCACCTCCACATGGTGCTGGCCCTCCGGCCCCTGGTCTAGTACGGCCAGCCGGATGGTACCTTGGAAGGGCCACGACAGCTGCCCATCAAATTCACCTTGCATGGTGTGAACAAACAGTGAGATGTAGTTGGAGCAGCGCTGGGCCGAGGGCGTTTGGAGGTGGAGGCGCAGGCACAGCTTGTAGCCCGGTCGGCCCGTGTAGAAGCCGGGGCTGTGCACCACAACGGGCTGTCCGGCAGCCTGGGTGCACAGGTAGGCCGAGAAGCCCTCCAGGGGCCACACGTACACGCCTTGGCACTGCTTGGCCTCCAGCTCCTTGAGGTTCTCCTCCAGCGAGGTGACCTTATGACGCAGCTCCGCCACCAGGCCCGCCACCAGGCCCGTCTGGGGATAATGATAATCGAAAACAAAATGGCCATTTAGTTGTAGATGCTTTAATCCAAACAAGTGAATTCAACGTCATAAATAATACATTTGTATCTCTGTTACACCTGAACGCTCAGCTCACGTAGCTGGTGGTCCTGCCGCACCAGTCGGCCCTCCAGCTGCTGGGTGGTCTCCCTCATGGTCTGCAGTTCCCCGCAGCACTGGCAGGGGGTGCCACCGCCGCTAGCTCCTGCGCGTGCCCCCAGCTCTGCAGCGGCAACCCCTCTGTCCTCAGAAGAAGGTGGCTGGGTATACCTGGTAAGGCTGTGGCTGTGCAGGTACTCAGCCATGTAGCGCATGTGCATCTGAGTGAACTCCTGCATGTGCTGGGCCAAGTCATTGCGCTGCATCTGAAATAGCACACAAAGACTTTAAAGAGCCACTGTGTTGACCAAAGTTGGAAATGGTAGCCTTGTCTGGTCTAAAAACCCTCTTTTGCTAGATCTTAAAGTATCGGATGGATGGGAGTAAATGCCGTGGAAACTCTACCTAGTCCTGCCAGAGGCCACGAAAAGTAGATGTTGGGTATCTCATCCTTATGGGTTATGGGGTTTGTTTTGGACAAAGCAAAGTAGTCATAGAACATCGGAGGTAAATTACTCAAAGTGTTGAGGTTGACTCAACCTCAGTGACCTACCATCTCTCGACATCCAAAAGTGCTGAAGGTACAGGCGATCGGAGCCTTTGGACAGTCTGTGTCATAGTGAGATTCCAACTGAAACAAAAGCAGGCAAACCAAAGTTATTCCACCACTAAGTCAGATCATACATGGCTTGAACTGTGTAGAAGCTTGTTACAAAGAGATACTTTTTCAGAGGAAAGGCAGGCAACCTGTCTGTGACCAAGGGCTAGCATTGAGGTCCATTGCCACCAAGCAAAGTTTTGCAGTCCACAACCATTCATGAACGATTGAGTTAAACATAGGTTTGTGTGGGCCGCAAGCAGATGTGAACTGGACCACAATTTGCCCGCGAGCCACACATTGTAGACTCCTGATCTACACCACCATCGTAGGTTTAGTAATCTGGACTACTGCTTTACACCACCATTGTAGGTTTAGAAATCTGGACTACTGCTTTACACCACCATTGTAGGTTTAGTAATCTGGACTACTGCTTTACACCACCATCGTAGGTTTAGTAATCTGGACTACTGCTTTAGACCACCATCGTAGGTTTAGTAGTCAGGACTACAGCTTTACACCACCATCATCCTAATCATCATCATCATCATCATATACAGTCATGTGAAAAGTAAGTACACCCCCTGGAAAGTTCTCTCTTATTTATTTTTTACAAATTTGGACGGATGGATATGTAATCTTCATTTCAACACTATTGACAGATAAAGGTTACCCAATTTAACAAATCACACACACAAAAAAAGTTTAATGTTATGCAATTAAAATAAACAAAAATGCCTTTTCCTTATGGGGAACAAGTTAGTACACCCCTACCCTTTACCATCACATAAAATGTACAAATTTGAATTAGGTACCAAAACAAGTACAAATGATTAGAAAACAGAGAGAAACTTAGGAGGGTCCAGCCTTCCATAAAGATAAGACAATTGGTCTGGTTTGGTCTTAACCATATGGGTGTGTGGTAACACATCATTCAAAGATCAAAAGACCTACCCGAGGCCCTCAGAAGAAAGATTATTGATGCCCATGAGTCTGGGAGGGGTTACAAATCTACAGTGGGGAGAACAAGTATTTGATAACCTGCAAAATCGGCAGTGTTTCCTACTTACAAAGCATGTAGAGGTCTGTAATTTTTATCATAGGTACACTTCAACTGTGAGAGACGGAATCTAAAACAAAAATCCAGAAAATCACATTGTATGATTTTTAAATAATTAATTTGCATTTCATTGCATGACATAAGTATTTGATCACCTAACAACCAGTAAGAATTCCGGCTCTCACAGACCTGTTAGTTTTTCTTTAAGAAACCCTCCTGTTCTCCACTCATTACCTGTATTAACTGCACCTGTTTGAACTCGTCACCTGTTTAAAAGACACCTGTCCACACACTCAATCAAACAGACTCCAACCTCTCCACAATGGCCAAGACCAGAGAGCTGTGTAAGGAAATCAGGGATAAAATTGTAGACCTGCACAAGGCTGGGATGGGCTACAGGACAATAGGCAAGCAGCTTGGTGAGAAGGCAACAACTGTTGGCGCAGTTATGCAAGATCTCACCTCGTGGGGCATCAATGATCATGAGGAAGGTGAGGGATCAGCCCAGAACTACACGGCAGGACCTGGTCAATGACCTGAAGAGAGCTGGGACCACAGTCTCAAAGAAAACCATTAGTAACACACTACGCCGTCATGGATTAAAATCCTGCAGCGCACGCAAGGTCCCCCTGCTCAAGCCAGCGCATGTCCAGGCCCGTCTGAAGTTTGCCAATGACCATCTGGATGATTCAGAGGAGGAATGGGAGAAGGTCATGTGGTCTGATGAGACAAAAATAGAGCTTTTTGGTCTAAACTCCACTCGCCGTGTTTGGAGGAAGAAGAAGGATGAGTACAACCCATCCGAACCGTGAAGCATGGAGGTGGAAACATCATTCTGTGGGGATGCTTTTCTGCAAAGGGGACAGGACAACTGCACCGTATTGATGGGAGGATGGATGGGGCCATGTATCGCAAGATCTTGGCCAACAACCTCCTTCCCTCAGTAAGAGCATTTAAGATGGGTCGTGGCTGGGTCTTCCAGCATGACAACGACCCGAAACACACAGCCAGGGCAACTAAGGAGTGGCTCCGTAAGAAGCATCTCAAGGTCCTGGAGTGGCCTAGCCAGTCTCCAGACCTGAACCCAATAGAAAATCTTTGGAGGGAGCTGAAAGTCCGTATTGCCCAGCGACAGCCCCGAAACCTGAAGGATCTGGAGAAGGTCTGTATGGAGGAGTGGGCCAAAATCCCTGCTGCAGTGTGTGCAAACCTGGTCAAGAACTACAGGAAACGTATGATCTCTGTAATTGCAAACAAAGGTTTCTGTACCAAATATTAAGTTCTGCTTTTCTGATGTATCAAATACTTATGTCATGCAATAAAATGCAAATTAATTACTTAAAAATCATACAATGTGATTTTCTGGATTTTTGTTTTAGATTCCGTCACAGTTGAAGAGTACCTATGATAAAAATTACAGACTTCTACATGCTTTGTAAGTGGGAAAACCTGCAAAATCGGCAGTGTATCAAATACTTGTTCTCCCCACTGTATCTAATGTTTTCAAATAATTTGCACTTGTTTTGGTACACCTAATTCTTTTTTTGTGTGTGATTTGTTAAATTTGGTAACCTTTATCTGTCAATAGTGTTGAAGTGGAGATTACATATCCATCAGTCCAATTACGTATATAAAAAAATAAATAAGAACTTTCCAGGGGGTGTACTTACTTTTTCACATGACTGTAATAGGTTTAGTAATTAGGACTACAGCTTTATACCACCATCATATCATAGGTTTAGTAAATCAGGACTACTGCTTTACGCCACCATCATAGGTTTAGTAATCAAGACAACTGCTTTACACCACCATCACATAATAGGTTTAGTAATCAGGACTACTGCTTTACACCACCATCACATCATAGGTTTAGTAATCAGGACTACTGCTTTACACCACCATCATATCATAGGTTTAGTAATCAGGACTACTGCTTTACACCACCATCATATCATAGGTTTAGTAATCAGGACTACTGCTTTACACCACCATCATATCATAGGTTTAGTAATCAGGACTACTGCTTTAAACCACCATCATATTACAGGTTTGGTCATCAGCTAAATCTAAATGGCAGCGGTCAGGTCTCCATCCCCACACCCACACACACCTGGTCTCTGATGAGCTCCATTTTGCAGTACTGACACACCACGTTGGCAAAGGGACACAGCGACTCATGAAGCTGAGGACAGAACAAAAATAAACATGTTCAAAAGGCTGTCACATGAACGCTTTTAGTAATGACAGTCAGTCTATCCACTTTTTTCAGTGAACAATAAAGGGGAGCTCAAATGGAGACTGAATACAGTTTCTTATTGACTGAGAACATGGACACTTTTACACACATTTTCTTTAAAAGTGCTGTGCGGCTAGCTAAGCAAACTGAGGCGTTGCAGCCGGTATTCAATCCAATAAATCTTTATTTATTCAGGATAGTGCACTCAGCATGAATGAGTTGGTGATGCTTACCTTACTGTCCTCGTAAACAAAGCTCTCCACACAGTCGGGACAGGACACAGGTCTCCGCTGGCAGTGTTGGCTTTGGTGCTCCTCCAGCTGGCTCTTCCACACCGCGTCCTGGCACAGTGGGCACGGCACGGTGGCAAACTCACACTTCGTAGCATGGCCCTGGCAGGGTGAGATGGCACAGTGAGCTAATCGTTTGGTTTCAACATCGCAACATGGTTGACGTGATATGAACTAAGGTATCAGCCATTGTCTGTGGAGAAGGATGCGTACATCCAGGCGGCGAAGCTCCATTTTGTCTGTGCAGCCTACGTTGGTGCAGCGGACCGTCAGGGAGAGGATCTCCCGCTTGGCAAAGTTATCTGGGAACAGCTGGTCTTCCCGTAGAACCTCATTATCCACTGGACACCTCTGCCCTGTATCACTGGGGGGAAAAGAAAGAAAGAATGGAAATAATTTTAAAATGGAGGTAGGCCCTACTAGCGGAACTTGTCCAATGAAAAGGCTCCTTTTTGAGATCCCTTACTACCATTATTATTTGAAGACCATTCAGACTATTTGAGGAAACTATACATGTATTCATCATCATCTTGTCAAAAGGGACATACAAATACGTGTAATTCAGCAGAATACAAACATCACAACAGTGCTGCAATAAACATGTTAGCTTGGTACTGTAATGGTATCACAGCAGTGCTGCAATAAACATGTTAGCTTGGTACTGTAATGGTATCACAAGAGTGCTGAATAAACATGTTAGCTTGGTACTGTAATGGTATCACAACAGTGCTGCAATAAACATGTTAGCCTGGTACTGTAATGGTATCACAACAGTGCTGCAATAAACATGTTAGCCTGGTACTGTAATGGTATCACAACAGTGCTGCAATAAACATGTTAGCTTGGTACTGTACTGGTATCACAACAGTGCTGCAAAAAACATGTTACAGTAGCTTGGTACTGTAATGGTGGGGAGGTGAAGGTAGTGATGAAGGGAAGTATGGCCACCAAATGCTCCAGAGTACATTTACCCATCATTTACCCAGTAAACCAGTAACCCAAGAGGCTCATTGCTCATTGCCAGGTCGCAGTTGCAAATGAGAACTTGTTCTCAACTGACCTACCTGGTTAAATAGTGAATGATTGACAGTTATCGATAATCCCAACTGTTATGTCATGTGGCTGTTGAAATACATAGCTATATGATGTATAGAGATGTTCTGCACTATACAATCACCTGCATTGCCCATCGTATCTGGTGGCCAACATAAAATCCTTTGTGAGTTGAATATTGACAAGCATATGACTATGACGTCTCCAGGAGTTACAGCAAAAATTTGAGTGATACTTGAGTCGATCTCTGACCGGCAGGAAAACGTTTGGCTCCAGGGCCACATCAAAAATCGAAATTCAATGGAGGGCCGCAGATCCTTTTACGACCAATTTGTTTTTTGGGGGGAGTAGATCAGCTTTAATAATGCAGATAGATTGTAGCTTCCATCAATGTAATTGTCTGCATCACTTCCAATACCTTATAAATATATATATATATATATATATATATATATATATATATATATATACACACACACACACACACTTTTAAAAGATTTTCCATTATTACTTTCACTAGAGATGAAACGGTTACCGGTTTCATGATAAACCACAGTAAAATTCCCGACGGTTAGTATTACCGTTTCAAATTGTAATTATCATTAACCAAACATGGTTTGAAAAACTAATGTCAAATACTGTCCAGCATCAACCGAAGTTAGCAACAGTCTGACGCAGGCGCAGCATGCAACGTGGGTTTTGATTTGTGTGAAAACACGGCGGAAGGCAGCCTTCTAAGAGGACAGAATCTGTGGTCGTTTTGGGGGATTTACAAGAGTGTGGAGGGAAACTTAATCGAAGATGGTCACACTGTCTGCAGAACATAGGGGAAGAAAATGCTGCGAAAGGGGGCATCTTCGTGACTACCACCCACTACATTACAGCGAATGCAAGGTAAGTTAACTTTTATCTCAATGCATGATGTGGGGACTTCGGAATAGGGGAAAATGTCATGGTTTGTCTGTCTAACTTGTTAATAGCTTGTCAATAAAGTAAACTGAAGCTTTCAGTGTTACCAACTCTTGTAAAAACACTACTCATTGTTCTGCTGCTGTATGTCTGCAGACTTTTCACCCATTGCACGCAATAACACGTTAACCAACAGATTTTGTTAATTTTAAATCCGGCAGTCGTCGACTTGGTTATAAAAGTGTTCCAACAGGAGGAACACTATAGACTCCTATACAAGACTCCTGTATGTACAGTTGAAGTCAAAAGTTTACATACACCTTAGCTAAATACATTTAAACTCAATTTTTCACAATTCCTGACATTTAATCCTAGTAAAAATTCCTTGTCTTAGGTCAGTTAGGATCACCACTTTATTTTTTCAATATGAAAATGTCAGAATAATAGTAGAGAGAATTATTTATTTCAGCTTTTATTTCTTTCAACACATTTCCAGTGGGTCAGAAGTTTACATACAATTAATTAGTATTTGGTAGCATTGCCTTTAAATTGTTTAACTTGGGTCAAACGTTTTGGGTAGACTTCCACAAGCTTCCCACAATACGTTGGGTGGATTTTGGCCCATTCCTCGACAGAACTGGTGTAGCTGAGTCAGGTTTGTAGGCCTCCTTGCTCGCACACACTTTTTCAGTTCTGCCCACACATTTTTTGAGTTTAGGGCTTTGTGATGGCCACTCCAATACCTTGACTTTGTCGTCCTTAACCCATTTTGCCACAACTTTGGTAGTATGCCGGGGGTCATTGTCCATTTGGAAGACCCATTTGCGACCAAACTTTAACTTCCTGACTGATGTCTTGAGATGTTGTTTCAATATATCCACATCATTTTCCTTCCTCATGATGCCATCTATTTTGTGAAGTGTACCAGTCCCTCCTGCAGCAAAGCACCCCCACAACATGATGCTGCCACCCCCGTGCTTCACGGTTGGGATGGTGTTCTGCGGCTTGCAAGCCTCCCCCTTATTCCCCCAAACATAATGATGGTTATTATGGCCAAACAGTTCTATTTTTGTTTCATCAGACCAGAGGGCATTTCTCCCAAAAGTACAATCTTTGTCCCCATGTGCAGTTGCATACCGTAGTCTGGCTTTTTAATGGCGGTTTTGGAGCAGTGGCTTCTTCCTTGCTGATATAGGACTCGTTTTACTGTGGATATAGATACTTTTGTACCCGTTTCCTCCAGTATCTTCAGAAGTTCCTTTGCTGTTGTTCTGGGATTGATTTGCACTTTTTGCACCAAAGTACGTTCAACTCTAGGCAACAGAACGCGTCTCCTTCCTGAGCGTGGTCCCATGGTGTTTATACTCGCGTACTATTATTGTACAGATGAACGTGGTACCTTCAGGCGTTTGGAAATTGCTCCTAAGGATGAACCAGACTTGTGGAGGTCTACAATTTTTGGGGGGAGGACATGGCTGATTTCGATTTGATTTTCCCATGATGTCGAGCAGAGGCAATGAGTTTGAAGGTAGGCCTTGAAATACATCCACAGGTACACCTCCAATTGACTCAAATGATGTCAATTAGCCTATCAGAAGCTTCTAAAGCCATGACAACATTTTCTGGAATTTTCCAAGCTGTTTAAAGGCACAGTCAACTTAGTGTATGGAAACTTCTGACCCACTGGAATTGTGATATAGTGAATTATAAGTTAAATAATCTGTCTGTAAACAATTGTTGGAAGAGTTACTTGTGTCATGCACAAAGTAGATGTCCTAACCGACTTGCCAAAACTATAGTTTGATAACATGAAATCTGTGGAGTGGTTGAAAAATGAGTTTTAATGACTCAAACTGTATGTCAATTGTTGGGCTCATTTTAAGTACTCACTGTCTTCTTAAGACTAATTTGTAATTATGTTGTTGTGCATGGGGTCATTGCATATACTCAAATGCAACACAGAAGATAGTGAGTGAGATTATGATAATAATAATAATGTAACAACACCAATAATAATAGTACATTTGCTATTCCCTTGTTTACAGAGTGGGTATGCAGCAGGCAAACCCAGTGATGCTACTGGTCCCTCCTCTACAGTTGTGACAGATACTCAAGCAAGCAATCAAAAGGCAGGCTGCTTATGCACCCACATCAAAAAAATGCTCAAGACCTCACTGCAGCCCTTTCATATTACATTGCAAAGGACATGATGCATACATCAATCTCAAGTGAACAAAGATGCATACATACAGGATGGTAAGCCAGCAGCACCTTATTTCTTTATGAAGGAGAGAACGGACATTACATAAGGTTGTGTTCATTAACCTACACTAGGGAAACTTTTACCTCTCATGGCCACATGGTGCCATCTTTAATATTAATATTATTATTTTAATGTTTATGCACACAGTGCATATTGCTGCTAATTTTGGTTTGTTGGTTTTCAATATAAAACTTGATGAAATGATTGCAGTGTGTGTATCAGTTTGAACATTTCCAGCACATTTTAACAATACCTGCGATAATATTGATAACTGGGATGATTTTGGTTACTATAATCGTGATATGACATTTTCATACCGTTTCATCTTTAACTATGACTTTTCAGATCACCCAGTAGTGCTATCTGCAGGGTTAGCGGCAGGTAAATATTGCAACTATTCAGCCATTCCTGGACCTGTGACCAAAAACAAGCTACACAAATGATCTAATGATTCTGTCTCTTCACAGTAAAATCTGCAGAGCTGGGAAGGTTGTATCCCCCATATAAATAACATTATATTGGTTGCAAGAATTTTGTATAATCATTTATATTGAACATTTCTATGTTTTGAAAACGGCGTCGTTTTGCGTATCAGTTCATAGACCAAGTGCCATGGAATCGGTGCATCAGATCTCTTCCCAACTATTTTGCAATCTAAATGTCATGGCTGTCAATTTATTGGTCCCTAAATGAAACAGAGGCCAATATTTGTTGCATTATTTGTTCTGTCCTTTCTAGTGGATTAAATTGAAACCAACTTTCTATGGCTTGTTTTAAAAATAGCAATATTTGGAGATTATTTCTTTGTCAAATAACAAAGTAAGATGCTGTAATCTGAATAAAGGAAGGCCATTCTTGAACATTGAGTGAGACATTCTTACTAATTTGCTAGAGAACCAGTTCGGATTTAAGTCCAATTTTTGTATGACAAGCCTTTAGTGAGAGGTCTAATGCATTAATATTTATATATTTCTGCCTCCGATTTCATATTCATTATATAAATTGGCCTGTTTAAATTTTGTCTGGCTTGCCGTTCCAAATAAAATGGAATGTTCGCTAGGTGTAGGCAAGACCATAAACATGCATGACACAAATAATTCTTCCAACAATTGCAGACAGAATATTTCACTTATAATTCACTATATCACAATTCCAGTGGGTCAGAAGTTTCCATACACTAAGTTGACTGTGCCTTTAAACAGCTTGGAAAATTCCAGAAAATTATGTCATGGCTTTAGAAGCTTCTGATAGGCCAATTGACATAATGAGTCAATTGGAGGTGTACCTGTGGATGTATTTCAAGGCCTACCTTCAAACTCAGTGCCTCTTTGCTCGACATCATGGGAAAATCCAAAGAAATCAGCAAAGAAAAATTGTAGAACTCCACAAGTCTGGTTCATCCTTGGGAGCAATTTCCAAATGCCTGAAGGTACCGCGTTCATCTGTACAAACAATAGTACGCAAGTATAAACACCATGGGACCACGCAGCCGTCATAACACTCAGGAAGGAGACGCGTTCTGTCTCCTAGAGATTAAAGTACTTTGGTGCGAAAAGTGCAAATCAATCCCAGAACAACAGCAAAAGGACCTTGTGAAGATGCTGGAGGAAACAGGTACAAAAGTATCTATAGCCACAGTAAAACAAGTCCTATTTCGACATAACCTAAAAGGCAGCTCAGCAAGGAAGAAGCCACTGCTCTAAAACCACTATAAAAAAGCCAGACTACGGTTTGCAACTGCACATGGGGACAAAGATCGTACTTTTTGGAGAAATGTCCTCTGGTCTGATTAAACAAAAATAGAACTGTTTGGCCATAATGACTATCGTTATGTTTGGAGGAAAAAGAGGGATACTTGCAAGCCGAAGAACACCATCCCAACCGTGAAGCATCATGGTGTGGGGGTGCTTTGCTGCAGGAGGGACTGGTGCACTTCACAAAATAGATGGCATCATGAGGAAGGAAAATGATGTGGATATATTGAAGCAACATCTCAAGATATCAGTCAGGAAGTTAAAGCTTGGTCGCAAATGGGTCTTCCAAATGGACAATGACCCCAAGCATACTTCCAAAGTTGTGGCAAAATGGCTTAATTACAACAAAGTCAAGGTATTGGAGTGGCCATCACAAAGCCCTGACTTCAATCCAATAGAAAATGTGTGGGCAGAATTGAAAAAGCGTGTGCGAGCAAGGAGGCCTACAAACCTGACTCAGTTACACCAGTTCTGTCAGGAGGAATGGGCCAAAATTCACCCAACTTATTGTGGGAAGCTTGTGGATGGCTACCCGAAATGTTTGGCCCAAGTTAAAGGCAATGCTACCAAATACTAATTGAGTGTATGTAGAAATAAAATAAATAAAAGCTGAAATAAATCATTCTCTACTATTATTCTGACATTTCACATTCTTAAAACAAAGTGGTGATCCTAACTGACCTAAGACAGGGAATTTTTACTAGGATTAAATGTCAGGAATTGTGAAAAACTGAGTTTAAATGTAGCTAAGGTGTATGTAAACTTCTGACTTCAACTGTAGTTGTTCCATGATACTTGCATTGCTACTAAGTAACCCTCCAATTGTTTTCCACTATTGCACCCGCTAAAGCCTTTTTTTTTTTATTACACTTGATCTTTCTTGAATAATTTCCTACAATAGAATAAGCAAATATTGTTTTGAAATCGTGGAGGGTATTTCCCAAAGCTGGACAACTAACATTTGAATATATCATTATCATGTAGGTATGGGTACCAGGCAGGCTTACCGGATGGACTTCTCGATGCAGCTGCGGCAGAAGCGATGGCCGCACGGCGTCTGCACGGCCGCCCTCAGGGCCATGAGGCAGATGGGGCACTCATACTTGCTCTCCAGCGGAGGGTCGAACTCCACGTCGTAGCCTTGCAGTGGGGCACCGCCCTGTAGGCTGGTGGGGGTACTCTCCGTGGGGCTCAGCGCCAAGTCGCTGCTCTCTTTCTCCAGCATGGCCAGCGCACAGTTGGACAGCTGTGGCGCGGCCGCTCCACCACAACACGCTTCATCATTCTCCAGGCTGCTCTTCTCACTCTCGAAGCAGGACATCTACACAGGGAGGTGAGGAAAAAGAGATACAAGCGAGCGCAATGACCATTAGCCCTCTACAATTCTTCACAAAGGGTTTTATTACACAGACAAATATGCCTTCTGTGGAAATCACTGGGCTATGGTTCTCTATCAGACGGTTGAATGTTTACTCCTTGAAACGTGTCATCAGTTCCACTTGGACTCAACCGTCTCCTGAGCTCTATTCTCAGATCAGCCCGAGATGAGTAACTTCATGACAGTACATGACTCAGGGAACTACAGGTAGGGTTATGCCACAAAAAAGACAACACCTAGCTATCATCCGCAATGCCTTTGCGTTAGCAAATTGACTTGGTGGATACAGTCTGAAACTACAGTAATCGACCTATATAGGGCTATAAATTACATAGCGAACTAAGAAACTAGCAATCTGGTTTGCTAGCTTGTCAGGTCAGTGGCATTATGGGCGGGGCAATCTCAGTTCCTCATGCATTTCAAGCAAAGAATTAATGATTCAGACAGCATGTCAATATCAGTAAACAACAAAATCTGTCTGACCTCAAAGTAACAAGTGGCTAGCTGTTTAATACCAGAAGCTCAAATATGACAAGACAAGTGTTTAAAAAAATAATAATTAAGTAGTAAATTAGTAATGTCACAAATTAGCTGGCTAGCGTTACGTTAGCGATGATGCTGACCCGGGACAGTATCGTTAAACCTACGAAATTATTGAGATTATATGTTAACATGCTAACAAAACGAAGCACTGTAATAACCACATTTAAGCATGACTCATGTATTAGTTGATGCTGTTGGAATAATTGACAATATGCGTGTTAATGCCTACCTTAGCTTTTAAAGTACATCAGTTTTCTTAAGACTCTTCTTTGCTAGCTAATAACTTCCTGCATTGTCGTCAAATTCTTCTTCTCTGCCTCATTGGTGGTTAATGGCGGGTGGCAAACGATAAAGGTGGACATTACCGCCACTGGCTGGACGGGGTGAAAATAAAAACAACTGTTTTAATTTAAAATCAAATCAAATTGTATTTGTCACATGCGCCGAATACAACAAGTGCAGACCTTAACGTGAAATGCTTACTTACAAGCCCTTAACCAACAATGCAGTTCAAGAAAGAGTTAAGAAAATATTTACTAAATAAATTAAAAAATAAATAAAAAGTAACAAAATAACAATAAGGATGATATATATACAGGGGGTACAGGTTAGTCAAGGTCATTTGTACATGTAGGTAGGGGTAAAACATCCAGTTCTTCATGTCCTCATATATCTTCAGCTTTGAGTCCTGAATGACCAAGATCCATTCCGAGCACTGATTACACTGTACACAGACTTCCTTTGTAGGTGGTTGGGCCTCTAGTATGACAAAGCTCCTCCCTTTTATCACATTGTACTGCAATGCAAACAGAGTAGTCAATGCACAAGTCAGTATAAAAGCTGAACAAAAATATGACAATATTATTCAGTCTTTAAATAACAATTTCTACGATATTTGATGTATATTACTTCATTCATTGTAGATTTTAGTTGTGATCTGTGAGTCTAAACGCTAATGTCTGCCTCCATCTTACAGGCAGCTTTCTTGGTGAGGTGGAGACAGACTGAGTCCCTCCGCAGCGCAGCAGAGAAAGGGGGATTTGTCTAGTGGTGGGGTGCTCCTTGCAGCAGATGCTGAACACACTGGAAAACTAGTAGGACAGTATGGTTTTTACATTTCTCACCAGGGTTACTCTTTTCCACGTTCCAGCTGTTTTCTGAAACTTTTTCATTTTATTTATTTAACTAGGCAAGAACAAATTCTTATTTACAACGACAGCCTACATACAGGGTCAGCACCTGGAGCAAAATAGGGTTAAGTGCCTTGCTCAAGGACACATCGACAGGTTTTTTTTCCACCTTGTCGGTTTGTGTATTCGAACCAGCGACCTTTCGGTTACTAGCCCAACGCTCTAAGCTACCTCCCGCCCAACAACAAGAACTCAATGATAAAACACGCTGTTCAAACCAGTTCAAACCAACAAAGCCAAAGCATGATTCATGATTCTCATATGCATCAAAATAAAAAACATTTTTAAAAAGACCCAGTCAATAACTTTCAACAGAAAAAACACACCTGCATCAATTTACAATTTACCTTTTTTGGAAACTGACTAGGAAAGTTAAATATAGTTGGAATGGCATCATTCCATAAACGAACACCACACCCAGTTGAGGGTGTTATCAGGTACTTCGCCTCAAAATGCTCTGAACACAGTCTGGAGCATTTGGTTGGCTTCCAGTATTTCCGTCTCATCTGATGGATCCACCTTTTTAGTCTTTTGGGGTCACTCAGCAGAAATCTGATGGCATGAGACAAAATAAAAATAAAAAGTAACAACTTATCTAATAAAGATCAACAGAAATGAGAGATAAACATTTCTCAGGTCCAATGCAGCCGTTTTTATCTCAATATCAAAATAATTTCTGGGTAAAATTAAGTAGCTTACTGTTTTCAAATAAAATGGTAAAAAAAAAATATATATATATATATACAGTATATATATATATATATATATATATATATATATATATATATATACAATATATATATATATGTACAGTATATAGCTTCTTAGCAAAGGGCAATTTCTCAAGCAAGAATTGATATAGGACTGTCTGGGCGGTGTTTGATTTGGGAGAGGACATCAAAGAGGTTTGGAACTCTTTTTATTGGTCTATCAACTAATTTACCACCTGGTGACTCACCTGGCAGGCCAAAACTCCATCCAACCAAAAAAGGCAGAACATTTCAGGAAGTCTTTTCAAACAGCTCTGACACTAAAAGGGCAATATCATCATTTTCACAATATTATTCCAACCTCAGTGTGGAAATATGTATATAAAAACACAGGAAATCACATTTGTAATAGCACTGAACCTTTAAATTCAGAGAACAGGGATTCTTGCAACTTGTTTTAGTATACAGTTTAAGGATGGAGCTATAAGGAAATGTAACGCCATAGTGCTCTAGATGCATGGGATGACAGCCCAGAACTCCCTAAAAACACGCCACTTTGATACATGCGACTTTTTGCATCAGGTTAGGAAAGCGTTTTAGCTAACCCTAACCTTAACCCAATTAGCTACATTAATTATCCTAATCTGCTACGAAAAAATCGTAGTTGTATCGAAGTGGCATGTTTTTAGGTAATCTCATGACAGTCCATGGCACCAGGGGTGTAATCATTAGACATTCCGTTTTGCAACTAAATCCAGAGTTTCTATTGTACAGCTACTGGTAAATCACTCTCCGTCCGTTTAAGATTTTTTTGCTACGAAAACCGTTTACTCCACTCGGAAAACTGTTTGCAACAAAAACAACAGTTTCTATTGGACAAATTCAGTTGCCCCCTCCCCGTTTCGTTTGGTTCCTAGTGATTACACCCATGACCTATTTAAAACCTATTTTGAAACGATGGAGTCATACAACCTTATATTTTGGGTATGATATAGAAAGACGGTTATGGCTAGCCTAAATATGGACAATTAGTCTAGCTGAAAATATAATTGCGTTGGACATATTCCCAGATCAATTTACAACATCAGGACTTGTTTATTTAGCTTTAATAAGACAATACAACAAATTGAGTAATATCGTTATTTAGCTAACTAGTTTATTATGATAAGGTATAATAAGTGACGTTCTATAAAATCGAAATTTCTGGAAATCTATCCGCTAGCCTCACAAGATAACGCTAGCTTCGTTAGCTGCTGCTCAAGCTACGTTGTTAGCCAAGATCGTGTTGTTAGTCAAATGCTGCAAGCCTTACCTGTGAAGTTTAACTTTTTTGGCACGCAACTGATTATTTTTATCATATGTATCATGTCCTCTATTCTTACAGCTGTAAGCTGAACATGACATTTGCAAATTGTTGATATTTAAACAAATAAAAGGGAAAGGTGTAAACGTCTTATGCACTAAAGTCTCTCACTGCTGCTGCAACTACCACATCAATCTTCGGTGATTTCTGCTCAATCAGTGTAGTTCATCACCATGACTATAAACGCAAGAAATTCAACCTTAATAAAACTCATCTTCAGGCAAACCTGGTCAATAACTACAGGAAACGTATGATCTCTGTAATTGCAAACAAAGGTTTCTGTACCAAATATTAAGTTCTGCTTTTCTGATGTATCAAATACTTATGTCATGCAATAAAATGCAAATTAATTACTTAAAAATCATACAATGTGATTTTCTGGATTTTTGTTTTAGATTCCGTCACTCACAGTTGAAGAGTACCTATGATAAAAATTAGACTTCTACATGCTTTGTAAGTGGGAAAACCTGCAAAATCGGCAGTGTATCAAATACTTGTTCTCCCCACTGTATATATGTATATTAGCATAGGATAGCAAAATGTGTAGATTTGCAGGAAACTAGCTTTAAAACTACAAATGTTTTCTCAGCCTCATGGCAAAATATGAACAAAAGCATGAGATGAGCTATAAAACAGCAAATTGTTTTCTCTACCCCATGGCAACAAGTGTAGAATTGTAGGTAATTAGCTTTAAAACTCCAACATTTTCTCTTCGTCTAATATAGAATTATACAACTGCATATGTTTCTCTTGCACCATGGCAAAATGTGTTGAAATGCAGTAAGTTACCTGTTTTCCAGGGCCCCAAATGCGGTAGACCAGGTAGGCGTGTTTTGTACCAGGTGAAAGTTGATTGTATTCGTTTTGGAACAGGGCTGTCTCCCGTTCAAAGCATACGGCAAAATCCGCTAAAAACAAAGTGACGTAAGTAGACATGTGGAGTAATGAATAGGGTTCTGTGTTTTCACATACACAGTGATTGCTTTGGATAAAATCACTATCTATAGCATATGTCATTTAGCAGACACTATACTCCAAAGAAATGTATTCATGCATACATTTTATGTATGGGTGGTCCAAGCGGGAATTGAACTCACAATCCTAGCTCTAACCAACTGAGGTACAGAGGACCATTTCTGACTTCCCAAAGAAAGCTAGTTTGAAAATTCGAACATATATTTTATGGAAAAGAGATGTTATATGTTCCTGGACGATGCACCATGCTGCCTTGTTGACAACATGACCCAGCGGTACAGATTACTGTTCCATTTGAAAAGGGCGCTCCTCCCTCCCAGCTCCTCCCTTTCACGTCACGGGTCATAGACCGCTGCCTTGCGGCTCAGCATAAACTAATCTGTCCAACAATGGAGTAGGAAGTAGCTGCTTAGTAGCCAATATCAGGGTGACAGTCACGGTAAGCAACCGTCTAACTAACCTGTAGCAGAGTGCCTTCCACACAATTACTTCTTTCGACACACACACCAACTTCCTTTCGACACACCCACTTTCCCATACTATGGTTGTCATATTGGACTGCAGCTACCCCATTCTCTAAAATACCACAAATCTGAGAGGAATAGGCGAAGCACTGAAGCAGTATACACAGTTGAAGTCGGAAGTTTACATACACTTAGGTTGAAGTCATTAAAAATAATTTTTCAACCACTCCACAGATTTCATGTTAACAAACTATAGTTTTTGCAAGTTGGTTAGGACATCTACTTTGTGCATGATACAAGTAATTCTTCCAATAATTGTTTACAGACAGATTATTTCACTTATAATTCACTATATCACAATTCCAGTGGGTCAGGCGTTGACATACACTAAGTTGACTGTGCCTTTAAACAGCTTGGAAAATTCCAGAAAAGTATGTCATGGCTTTAGAAGCTTCTGATAGGCTAATTGACATCATTTAAGTCAATTGGAGGTGTACCTGTGGATGCATTTCAAGGCCTACCTTCAATCTTTGCTCGACATCATTGGAAAATCAAAAGAAATCAGCCAAGACCTCATAAAAAAAATTGTAGACCTCCACAAGTCTGGTTCATCCTTGGGAGCAATTTCCAAAAGCCTGAAGGTACCACGTTCATCTGTACAAACAATAGTACGCAAGTATAAACACCATGGGACCATGCAGCCGTCATACGGAGACGCATTCTGTCTCCTAGAGATGAACATACTTTGGTGCGAAAAGTGCAAATCAATCCCAGAACAACAACAAAGGACCTTGTGAAGATGCTGGAGGAAACAGGTACAAAAGTATCTATATCCACAGTAAAACAAGTCCTATATTGACATAACCTGAAAGTTATGCTCCAAAACCACCATAAAAAAAGCCAGACTACGGTTTGCAACTGCACATGGTGACAAAAATCGTACTTTTTGGAGAAATGTCCTCTGGTCTGATGAAACAAAAATAGAACTGTTTTAAACCATCGTTATGTTTGGAGGAAAAAGGGGGAGGCTTGCAAGCCGAAGAACACCATCCCAACCGTGAAGCACGAGGGTGGCAGCATCATGTTGTGGGGGTGCTTTGCTGCAGGAGGGACTGGTGCACTTAACAAAATAGATGGCATCATGAGGAAGGAAAATGATGTGGATATATTGAAGCAACATCTCAAGACATCAGTCAGGAAGTTAAAGCTTGGTCGCAAATGGGTCTTTCAAATGGGCTATGACCCCAAGCATACTTCCAAAGTTGTGGCAAAATGGCTTAAGGACAACAAAGTCAAGGTATTGGAGTGGCCATCACAAACCCCTGACCTCAATCCTATAGAAAATGTGTGGGCAGATCTGAAAATGTGTGTGCGAGCAAGGAGGCCTACAAACCTGACTCAGTTGCACCGGTTCTGTCAGGAGGAATGGGCCAAAATTCACCCAACGTATTATGGGAAGCTTGTGGAAGGCTACCCAAAACGTTTGACCCAAGTTAAACAATTTAAAGGCAATGCTACCAAATACTAATTGAGTATATGTAAACTTCTGACCACTGGGAAAGTGATGAAAGAAATAAAAGCTGAAATAAATAGCTCTATTATTCTGACATTTCACATTCTTAAAATAAAGTGGTGATCCTAACTGACCTAAAACATAATTTTTACTAGGATTAAATGTCAGGAATTGTGAAAAACTGAGTTTAATTGTATTTGGCTAAGGTGTATGTAAACTTCCGACTTCAACTGTAGATGTTTGCCCAAATTCATTTGGAAACAAAAGACAAATTCCATAGTTTGAGCACACAGAACTTGAAAACAAAACTGTCGACAACCATATTTTTTCATTTTATTCCGAAAGCTTTAATGACTGAGCAACTTATAAGTATATACATGATAAACTCATATTATTCAAACTTCTTCTCCTAAGCCTCTTTTTTGACTCCAACATCAATATCTTTCTTCACCACCACTTTGTTTCAAACATCTTATTATATCCTCCATCTTTTCAGTCCTTGTTTGAAAAGCTACGTTCTCATTTCCAACCAGTTCTTCATGTCCTTGTCTACTAACCCCTCATGACTTCCAGTGCCACCCTGCAGCTCATGGCCACCCTGCAGCTCACACACGTGTGGGTGTAGTCCTCATCCCCAAGTTTCATGTCCTCATATCTCTTCAGCTCGGAGTCCTGAATGACCAAGATCCATTCCAAGCACTGATTACACTGTACACAGACTTCCTTTGTAGGTGGTTGGGCCTCTAGTATGACGAAGCTCCTTCCTTTTATCCCATTGTACTGCAATGCAAACAGAGTAGTCAAAGCCCAAGTCAGTATAAAAGCTAAACAAAAATATGACAATATTATTCAGTCTTTAAAGAACTATTCCTATGATATTTGATGTATGTTACTTCATCCAGACTGTATCACAACCGGCCATGATTGGGAGTCCCTTAAAGGAGTCTTCCGAGTTTGGCCGGTGTAGGCCGTCATTGTAAATAAGAATTTGTTCTTAACTGACTTGCCTAGTTAAATAATAAATACAAATAAAAAAAATCATTCTAAACACTAATGTCAGTCTCTAACTTACAGGCAGCTTTCTTGGTGAGGTGGAGACAGACTGAGTCCCTCCGCAGCGCAGCAGAGAAAGTGGGATTTGTCTAGTGGTGGGGTGCTCCTTGCAGCAGAAGCTGAACACACTGGCAGCCAGGTAAACATCCCAGCGATCAGGATGGTCTTTCACCAAATCTGACACCAACCTGTCCAGGTATATGATGAAACATAGGTTAAACAAAACACATGCATATTATAACAAGTCAGCTGGGCTAGCATGACGTGCTTGGATTCAGTAAACTGCCAAAAGATTATTGCAATCATTACCCAGTTCTATTTAGTATCGATCCTCTTCTTGAAAACTTTTAAATAACTTAAGTTAAGCAATGTCAGGGTTGCAATGCATTTGTAACAGCACAGGTGTTTGTTACAATCAAGTGTCAAACGTGTTTCTGTTGGCAACTTCAATTAATACCCAACATTCTACAGTAAATTCTTCCAATCTTGAGACTGACTCACTCAACTGTCTTGCAATGTTAGAAGGCAATCTAATTGCCACATAGTGGTCTATCCACACAGCACAAGCAACAAACTAAGCTTTTAAAATCTAGTGGCTGTGTAGCACGGTACAGTTGAGAACAAACCGGTCTATGAGGGACTTTGTTACTGGATCCAGTGACACTCCCAGAGGGCGGTAGAAAATGAGTTGGCCTGTCAGTTTCTTCAGATCACCCAAAGCCGAGTTGATCTGTAAAATGATAAAGGGTGGGGTACTTAATATTAATGAGATCCTTTGGTGCAACATACATTGGATCATATCACGACCAATACAACTTATTTTGTTTTCAGGTGGTACAGTAATGCTAACATAGATAAATGCTGCAAATACTGCATAAGAAACAACACAATACCATCTCTACAAACTAACCACAGTAGCTCTTACCTCTACAGTCAGCATTACACTCAAACAACACAGGATTCCAACAGGGAAGCCAAAGCGAGAGATGAGATCAGAAATTATTTTAGCTATCTCTTTACTGCTGCAAGTTTTCATGGGGTAGGCTTCCATCCATTTTGAGTAGTAGTCCATTACAGTTACTATAAATCTGTGTCCAATTTGGGTCTCTGGAAATGGTCCCTTCACTTCCATTGTCAGCCATTCCCATTTCTCCTTGATCTGGTTCAAAGAAAATACAATTATATTCAAAAGGACATAAAAGAAATGTAAGAAATAAAAATAATACAAAATGTAATAATCTTGTTGCCTGTTGTCCAGAATAAGCCTTACCCTGATTGCGAGCTTGGGGATAAAGATCAGCCCTTGCTTTTGTAAAGCTGAAGCTGGGACCTGAAATTGTCAGGAGTTCAGTGATTAAAGCAGAAATAAAGGTTTGGGGGTATAGAAAGCCTTTATACAATGTTGTTGATCATACACACAACTAGCCGTATAAGCCCTTACACACTGTATACACAAAATTATTCCTTATATGAGTTTTAATGTAGCCCTTGTTTGGGCCAATCAGGATTGAGTTCAGCACAATTGATCGATTCTGATTGGCCCAATCAGCCTCATAAGATCTAACACTTACTTCATTTGGTTTATCTTTAACTGCCCAGTCAATACTCTGCAAAAATAAAAAGGGATACATGAAATATCTCCATACATGTAAATACTCCAGATAAGAGCAGATCTGGGTCAAATACTCAAACACGAGGTGCGCTTGATTTAGCTTAACTGCGTGCAACGGGAAGACAGTGTTCTATTGGTTATTGTACCGTGGTGGGCTAAATCATGCCCACCTAAAGTATTTGACATGACATGTATTTGATGATTTGTGGATTAGATAAGTGTGATATGTACTTTGTACCTGTGGTACACAGTAGTCATCATGGAAACGACTTGGGTGCCAAATACTGTGGTTTAAGTAACTGGGAGTCTTCTTCAACTGTGTTGACTCTGCAGAGCTAATGTTTCATTACAAGAGGAAACAAGAGAGGGGAAACTATGAATTGCTTCATTTCTTCACAACATCGGTCCATAACCAATAGCTCATACAAACTGTACAAATTTTGAGTTCCACCTTGACTCAGCTGGTACTGATGGCACATCCTCAGGAACACGATCCTCAGGGAACTGAAATAACAAGTAGAGGTTACTATATACACTATACAGCAGTAGTTGATTGGGCTATTTCAGCCACAACCATTGCTGACAGGTGTATAAAATTGACCACAAAGCCACACAATCGCCATAGACAAACATTGGCAGTAGAATGGCCTTACTGAAGAGCTCAGTGACTTTCAACGTGGCACTGTCATAGGCTGCCACCTTTCTAATGAGTCAGTTCGTCAACTGTAAGTGCTGTTACTGTGAAATGGAAACTTCTAGGAACACCAACAGCTCAGCCGCAAAGTGCTAGGCCACACAAGTTCACAGATAGGGACCGCCGAGTGCTGAAGCGTGTAAGAATTGTCTGTCCTCAGCTGCAACACACACTATGGAGTTCCAAACTACTTCAGGAAGCAACATCAGCACAATAACAGTTTTTTCGGGAGCTTCATGAAATGGGTTTTCATGACCGAGTAGCCGCACACAAGCCTAAGATGCTGGAGTGGTGTAAAGCTCACTGCAATTGGACTCTGGCGCAGTGGAAACGTGTTCTCTGGAGTGATGAATCATGCTTCACCATCTGGCAGCCCGACGGACGAATCTGGGTTTGGAGGACGCCAGGAAAATGCTACCTGCCCAAATGCATAGTGCCAACTGTAAAGTTTGGTGGAGGAGGAATAATGGTCTGGGGCTGTTTCTCATGGTTCGGGCTAGACATTCTAGATAATTCTGTGCTTCCAACTTTGTGGCAACAGTTTGGGGAAGGCCCTTTCCTGTTTCAGCATGCAAATGCCCCCATGCACAAAGCGAGGTTCATACAGAAATGGTTTGTCGAGATCGGTGTGGAAGAACTTGACTGGCCTGCATAAAGCGCTGACCTCAACCCCATTGAACACCTTTGGGATGAATTGGAAAGGCAACTAACTGCAAGCCAGGCCTAATCGCCCAACATCAGTGCCCGACCTCACTAATGCTCTTGTTGCTGAATGGAAGCAAGTCCCTGCAGCAATGTTCCATCATCTAGTTTCAAGCCTTCCTCGAAGAGTGGAGGCTGTTATAGCAGCAAAGGGGGAACCAACTCCATATTAATGCCCATGATTTTGGAATGAGATGTTCGACGAGCAGATGTCCACATACTTTTGGTCATGTAGTGTAGTTCATTTCATTTGTGAAAGATTGAGAATAAAGTGACTCCTAGCCATATCAAAAAACAATACAAATGGAAAACTATTAGGACAATTAGGTTTTTAAAAAATGTCTCACCAGGGTTACTCTTTTCCTTGTTACAGCTGTTTTCTGAAACAACAAGAACTCAATGATAAAACACGCTGCTCAAAAGTTCAAACCAACAAAGCCAAAGCATGATTCAAGAATTTCTCATATGTATCAAAACAATTACACATTTTGAAAAAGACCCTGCATCAATTCACAAATTACCTTTTTTTGGAACTGACTAGGAAAGGAAAATATAGTTGGAATGGCATCAGGACGTAAACGAACCCCAGGCCCAGTTGAGGGTGTTGTCAGGTACTTCGCCTCGAAATGCTCTGAACACAGTCTGGAGCTTTTGGTTGGCTTCCAGGCTTTCCATCTCATCTGATGGATCCACTTTTTTAGTCTTTTGGGGTCACTCAGTGGAAATCTAATGGCATGAGAAAAAGTTAAAAATAAAATAAAATAAAAAGTAACTTAGCTAATAAACATCAACATAGATGAGAGAAACAACATTAGCTATTTTTTTTTCTAAGGTCCAATGCAACCGTTTTAATATCAATCTCAAAATAATTTCTGGGTAACTACTGTGATTATTTTTTAATTAAAATAGTCAAAAAGATGTATGGAACTATTTCTTATTGGTCTATCAACTCATTTAGTGCCTGGTGATGTCACCAGGCAGGCCAAAACTCCATCCCAGCAAACAGGCAGTGTTATGAAACAGATCTTACACTAAAAATGGCATTATCATCATTATCACAATTTCACTGTATTGTTCCAAAATCAGTGTGGAAATATATAAAAAAAAAAAAAAAAAAGGAAAAATCAAGTTTTTGACAACATTGGGCCTTTAAAAATAATTCAGAGCAAATGAAGGTCCTTGCTACTTGTTTTGGTATAAAGCTTAGGAAATCTATAATGAAATTTAACCCCATAGTGTTCTAGATGCAAGGGATGACAGTCCAGGACTCCCTAAAAACATGTGACTTTTCGTAGCAGGTTAGAAGAACATTTTTGCTAACCCTAACATAATTCTCTTAACTTGCTATGTTAATTCTCCTAACCGAAGTGGATTGTTTTTAGGGAATCTAATGCCAGACCATTTCATCAGGGACATCAATAGACATTCCGTTTTGCAACTAAATCGAGAGCTTCTATTTTTATTTAACTAGGCCAGTCAGTTAAGGAAAAATCCTTATTTACAATGACGGCCTACCCCGGGCTGTAATCATTAGTCAAACGTTTTGTAACGGAAACCGTTTACTTAAACGTGTTTGCAACGAAAACAACCGTTTCGTTTGGTTCCTAGTAAATGCACCCAAATTATAGTTTTACACATATTTTGAAGCGACATGTCGTTTGTTTACATCATTGTTATATGTAAACGATGTATAAAACCATATAGTTCGGTTATGATATAGAAAAACACTGGTGTCTAGCCTAAATATCGACAATAGCCTAACGTTAATTGAAAAGAACATAGCATTGCTATTGCATCATTGGGCAGATTCCCTGATCCCTTTACAACATCAGGACATGTTTGTTTAGCTTTAAACCTGCTAGCTAAATAGTTATGATAAGGTATAATACGGCAGGCTCTATAAAATCGAAATGACAGGATATCGCTTAACTGCGCTAGCTTCTAGTTAACATTTTGTCTACCCAGTTGCTTACGCTTCGTTGTTAGCAAATAACGTGCAAGCCTTACCTGTGAAGCCTAACTTTTTTGGCACGCAACTGATTATTTTTATCATATGTATCATGTCCTCTATTCTTACAGCTGTAAGCTGAACATGACATTTTTGAGTTACAAATTGTTCATTCTTTCTTCTTTGTGTGAATTTCCGGCAGACTTAGACGCTGTGGTATGTATTGCTGCCTTTCGCAGGTTGGAGTCCGTATTGCACATTTGGTCCCCACTATCTAACCCTGCACCTAATGCCTTCGGAAAATATTCAGACCCCTTGACTTTTCCCACATTTTTACTTTACAGCCTTAATCTAAAATGGATCAAAATAAAAAACAAATCCTCAGCATTCTACACACAATACCCCATAATGGCAAAGATAACTGCTTTTTAGAAATGTTTGCAAATGTATTAAAAAGAAAAAAGGTAATACCTTATTTACATAAGTATTCATACCCTTCACTATGAGACTCGAAATTGAGCTCAGGTGCATCCTGTTTCCAGTGATGATCCTTGAGAAGTTTTTAAAAATTGATTGGAGTCCACCTGTTAGAAATTCAATTCATTGGACCTGCTTTGGAAAGGCACACACCTGTCTACTGTACATAAGGTCCCACAGTTGATGGTGCATGTCAGAGCAAAAACCAAGCCGTGAGGTCAAAGGAATTGTCCGTATAGCTCAGAGACAGGATTGTGTCGAGGCACAGATCTGGGGAAGGGTACCAAAAAATGTCTGCAGCATTGAAGGTCCCCAAGAACACATTGGCCTCCATAAATGGAATTAGTTTGGAACCACCACGATTCTTCCTAGAGCTGGCCACCCTGCCAACCTGAGCAATCGGGGGAGAAGGGCCTTGGTCAGGGAGGTGACCAAAAACCGGATGGTAGAGTTGCCAGACGGAAGCCACTCCTCAGTAAAAGGCACATGACAGCCAGCTTGGAGTTTGCCAAAAGGCACCTAAAGACTCTCAGACCTTGAGAAACAAGATTGAACGCTTTGGCTTAAATGCCAAGCATCATGTCTGGAGGAAACCCGGCACCATCAGCAGCAGGGACTGGGAGACTAGTCAGGATCGAGGCAAAGATGAACAGAGCAAAGTACAGAGAGATCCTTGATGAAAACCTGCTCCAGAGCACTCAGGACCTCAGACTGGGTCGAAGGTTCATCTTCCAACAGGACTACGCCCCTAAGCACATAGCCAAGACAACGCAAGAGTAGCTTCGGGAAAAGTCTCTGAATGTCCTTTAGTGGCCCAGCCAGAACCTGGACTTGAACCCGATTTGAATTACTGTATTATCCCCCAAAACCCACCACCCCATCCCACTACTTTGGCCCTAAACAATCCTACACCAGGCTGTCGGACTGGGAGGATGGAACCCCTTCTCTCAACTTCCTGTAGATTCTCTGCACTAAAATCTCTCAGACCCAAATATTTCTCTGCTGCTGCAACTACCACATCTATCTTATGTAATTATGCTCCATCAGTGCAGTGCAGTTCATCACCATGGCTATAAATGCAAGAAATCCAACCTTTTTGCATATACTAGCTAGCTGCATTTTCTAGCTAAGTAAGTGAAAGTGAAAAAAACAATACAAAAACTCTCCTCTCTTGACCCTCCTTCATTTTTGAAGAAATACATTTTTTCAAAACTGCTCAACTTTTATCTTTCTCTCGCCTTCAGTCAACTACTCACCACAATTTCTGCACTGCAGTGCTATCTAGATGTATCTTATACTTTCAGTACTAGATTCATTCTCTGATCCTTTGATTGGGTGGACATGTCAGTTCATGCTGCAAGAGCTCTGATAGATTGGTGGATGTCCTCTGGAAGTTGTCATAATTACTGTGTAAGTCTATGGAAGGAGGTGAGAACCATGAGCCTCCTAGGTTTTGTACTTAAGTCAATGCATCCAGAGGAGGACCAAAGCTAGCTATCCTCCAGCTGCACCATGGTTCTATCCTCATGGCAAAACAATGTGCTTTAATCAATTATTTGGTGACGTGAATATATTTTGTATAGTTATCTAAAAATGATAACTTTTTAAATGTTTCACTATTTATATGAAATTCACTGAGGATGGCTCTCCCCTGAGGAGCCTTCACTGCTATCCGGTAGAAACGTTTTGTCAAAGCGCAACAAGACAGACAGCTTGTTCATATTTTCTTCTTCGCTGGTGGTTTTAAGGCTTGTCGAAAACTAAAACACCACCACCTGGAAAAAAGGAAAATAACACCATGTAAAATACCAAGTATGTGCAGCAGCAGCCCAACATGGCGACCGGAGTATGGGCGAGTCGAAATGAGTGGGTGTATGGAAAGCAGGTGAACTAATTGGGCAGATTTGTTGCGGGGCTGGTTGAGCTAAATTGCGAGTTGATAAACCGGACGACCATTGCACTGCTGTTGTATCAAGGGGCCTGCCAACCACTGAGGCATATATGCTGTTGACGCGAGGCGCTTCACACTGGATAGAAGTATCACGGTCAGAGCCAGATTACCGAACGGGCACACACCCACATTTTTCTCTCTGCACCATTGCCAAAATGTGTTGAAATGCAGTAAATTAACTGTTTTCTGGGCCCCCAAATGCAGTAGGAAGGCCCTGATCACGGCTCCTTCTTGACAAGCACTGAGGAGATTCTATTAATCTGCCCCCGGGCAGGCGTGATTTGTACCGGATGAAAGTTGATTGCCCGCAGCAAAGTCGCCTCAAAACAAAAGTGACAATTAGGCACCTGGAGTACTGCTTTTCATAGAAACACTTGATCTATAATATGCCATTCAGCACACTTTTATCAACAAAAAAACACTTGTTTTAGCACTAGACTGCTGATACTTTGTTGAGAGAAAATGTACTTGATATGACTGTGGATGTGTTGTCTACCTTGCTATGTTAAGATGAATGCCTTATATGTAAGTCTCTCTGGATAAGCATCTGCTAAATGACTAAAATGTCAAATGTAGCCATGTATGCATACCTTTTACAAAAGGGTGATCCTAGCAGCACCCACAATCCTAGTGTTACAAAGCACCATGCTCTACCAACTGAGCTACAGAGGGCCATATCTGCCATCCCAATGAAAACTAGTTAGAACATTTAAACATGTATTTTTATGGAAAAGAGATGCATGTTCCTGGGCAATGCACCATGCTGCCTTGTTGACAACATGACCAAGCGGTACACATTACTGTTCCATTTGAGAAGGGCGCTCCTCCCTCCCCGCTCCTGCCCTTTCATGTCACGGGCCATCAGTAAATATATTTCCAAAGGTGCTATTGACATGAAATTTTCACCAGATGTTGGTAACAACCCAAGTAATCCATACATACAAGGAAACCAAAACAAATAAGTTCAGAAATTAAGTTGTGTAATAATGTGAAATGACACAGGGAAAAAAGTATTGAACACACTTACTGATATTTATTTAATACTTTGTACAAAAGCCTTTGTTGGTAACGACAGCTTCAAGACGCCTCCTGTATGGAGAAACTAGTCGCATGCATTGCTCTGGTGTGATTTTGGCCCATTCTTCTACACAAACAGTCTTCAAATCTTGAAGGTTCCGTGGGCCTCTTCTATGAATCTTGATCTTCAGTTCTTTCCATAGATTTTCAATGGGATTTAAGTCAGGTGATTGGCTGGGCCATTCTAGCAGCTTTATTTTCTTTCTTTGAAACCAATTTAGAGTTTCCTTGGCTGTGTGTTTGGGATCATTGTCTTGTTGAAATGTCCACCCTCATTTCATCTTCATCATCCTGGTAGATGGCAGCAGAGTTTTGTCCAGAATGTCTCTGTAAATTTGCCTATTCCTCCTTCCTTCAATTATGTGAAGTTTGCCAGTACCATTTGCTGAAAAGCAGCCCCACACCATGATGTTCCCACCTCCACTGTTGGTATGGTGTTTTTAGGGTGATGTGTAGTGCCATTTCTCCTCCAAACATGGTGTGTATTATGACATCCAAACAGTTCAATTTTTATCTCATCTGAACATACTATATTCTCCGAGTATTTCACTGGCTTTTCCAAATGTTGTACAGCAAACTTTAAACGAGCTTCAACATTATTTTTTTCCAGCAATGGAGTCTTGCGTGGTGAGCGTGCATACAGGTCATGGCGGTGGAGTGCATTACTTAATGTTTTCTTTGAGACAATAGTACCTTCTAATTGCAGGTCTTTTTGAAGCTCTCCACAAGTGGTCCTTGGCTCTTGGACAACTCTTCTGATTATTCTTTTCACTCCTCTGTCAGAAATCTTGCGAGGAGCACCTGGTCGAGGCAAATTTATGGTGAAATGATTGTCTTTCCACTTCCGTATTATGGCCCCAACAGTGCTCACTGGAACATTCAGAAGCTTAGAAATGCGCCTATAACCAATGCCATCATTATGTTTTGCAACAATTAGGTTGTGAAGGTCTTGAGACAGCTCTTTGCTTTTACCCATCATGAGATGTGTCTTGTGTGACACCTTGGCAATGAGACCTTTTTGTAGGCCATCAGTTGGGACTGAACCAGCTGATATTAATTTGCACTGACAGGGGGCTGGATTGCTTTTTAATTACTGATAGTTTTCAGCTGTTGTCTTTGCTTTCCATGCCTTTTTGCACCTCCCTTTCTTCATGTGTTCAATACTTTTTCCCTGTGTCATTTCACATTATTACACATAACTTAATTTCTGAACTTATTTGTTTTGGTTGCTTTGTATGTATGGATTACTTGGGTTGTTACCAACATCTGGTGAAAATTTAATGTCAATAGCACCTTTGGAAATATATTTACTGAGAAAAATTCAATACTTATTTCACTCGCTGTATATATATATATATATATATATATATATATATATATCTATATCCAGTTTGAGCACACACATCTTGAAAACAAAACTGTCGTCAACCATCTTTTTAACTTTTTTCCCGAAAACTTTAATGACTGAGCAACTTATAAGTATATACATGATAAAATCCTATTGTTCAAACTTCTTCCCCTAAACATATTTTTTGACTCCAACATCAAGATCTTTCTTCACCACCACTTTGTTTCCAACATGCCTATTATATCCTCCATCTTTTCAGTCCTTGTTTGAAAAGCTCTGTTCTCATTTCCATCCAGTTCTTCATGTCCTGTCTACTAACCCCTCATGACTTCCAGTGCCACCCTGCAGCTCATGGCCACCCTGCAGCTCACACACGTGTGGGTGTAGTCCTCATCCCCAAGTTTCATGTCCTCATATCTCTTCAGCTCCGTGTCCTGAGTGACCAAGATCCATTGACTGCACTGACTGCACTCCACGCGGACTTCCCTTTGAGGTGGCTGGGCATCTAGTATGACAAAGGTCCTTCCTTTTATGCCATTGTCCTTCAATGCAAACAGGGTGGTCAAAGCACAAGTCAGTATAAAGGCTCAACAAAAATATTACATAATTCTTCATTCATTCAATGGGAATCAATTATATGAGTGTTTTGATGTAGGAGTAGGAACTTGAGTCTAAACATTAAAAGGCTCCTTCCTTTCATACCATTGTACTGCAATGCAAACAGAGTGATCAAAGCCCAAGTCAGTATAAAAGCTGAACAAAAATGACAATATTATTCAGTCTTTAAAGAACTATTCCTATGATATTTGATGTATATTACTTCATTCATTGGTGACTTTAGTTGTGACCTGTGTCTAAACACTAATGTCTGCCTCCAACTTACAGGCAGCTTTCTTGGTGAGGTGGAGACAGACTGAGTCCCTCCACAGCGCAGCAGAGAAAGGGGGATTTGTCTAGTGGTGGGGTGCTCCTTGAGGCAGAAGCTGAACACACTGGCAGCCAGGTAAACATCCCAGCGATCAAAATGGTATTTCACCAAATCTGACACCAACCTGTCCAGGTATATGATGAAACATAGGTTAAACAAAACACATGCATATTATAACAAGTCAGCTGGGCTAGCATGTCATGTGTTTGGATTCAGGAAACTACTCAAAGATTATTGCAATCATTACCCAGTTCTATTTAGTACACTTACTATCCATAGTATAAGCTTTTAGTCCTGGACTTCCTGACGGGTCACCCCCAGGTGGTGAAGGTAGGAAACAACACCTCCACTTCGCTGATCCTCAACAAGTGCTCAGCCCCCTCCTGTACTCCCTGTTCACCCATGACTGTGTGGCCAAGCAGGCCTCCAACTCAATCATCAAGTTTGCAGACGTCACAACAGTAGTAGGCTTGTTTACCAACAACGATGAGACAGCCTACAGAGAGGAGGTGAGGGCTCTGGGAGTGTGGTGCCAGGAAAATAACCTCTCATTCAATGTCAACAAAACTAAGGAGATGATCGTGAACTTCAGGAAACAGCAGAGGGAGCACCCCCAGATCCACATCGATGGGACCGCAGTGGAGGTGGAAAGCTTCAAGTTCCTCGGCGTATACATCACTGACAAACTGAAATGGTCCACCCACACAGACAGTGTGGTGAAGGCGCAACAGCGCCTCTTCAACCTCAGGAGGCTAAAGAAATGTATCTTAACGCCTAAAACCCTCACAAACTATGGCACCCGATGCCATAGGAAGGCCAAAAAGATCATCAAGGACATCAACCACACAAGCCACTGCCTGTTCACCCCGATATAATCCAAAAGGCGAGGTCAGTACAGATGCATCAAAGCTGGGACCGAGAGACTTATCAGCTTCCATCTCAAGGCCATCAGACTGTTAAACAGCTATCACTAGTTACATCAGAGGCGGCTTTCTATAGACAGATTAGAAATCACTGGCCACTTTAAGAAATGGAACACTAGCCACTTTAATGTTTCCGTATCTTGCATTTCTCATCTCATATGTATAAACCGCACTCTATACTATTCTACAGTATCTTAGTCCAATGCCGCTCTGACATCGCTCGTCCATATTTGTATATATATTCTTAATTCATTCCTTACTTAGATATATGCGTATTTGGGTATATTTTGTGAAACTGACATTACTTGTTAGATATTACTGCACGGTCGTAGCTAGAAGCACAAGCATTTCGCTACACCCGCAATAACATCTCCTAAACACGTGTATGTGACCAATACAATTTGATTTGATTAAGAATCAGGTGGCTGTGTAGCAAGGTACAGTGGAGAACAAACCGGTCTATGAGGGACTTTGTTACTGGATCCAGTGACACTCCCAGAGCACAATAGAATATGAGTTGGCCTGTCAGTTTCTTCAGATCACCCAAAGCCGAGTTTATCTGTAAAATGAAAAGAGGAGTACTTAACGGGTTGGAACCGGTTCAGGAAACAAAACGCATGTTTCTGCCTGCCAGCTGAAAAGCTTTGCCAGTGTAGGCTACCTGCCCATCCCAATTTGAAGCATAGTCTACTGTAGCCTACTGACATTTTTTTATTTTATTTTACCTTTATTTAACTAGGCAAGTCAGTTAAGAATTAGGGTTAAGTTGCTTGCTGAAGGACACAGACAGGTTTTTCCACCTTTTCGGCTTGGGTATTTGAACCAGCGACCTTTCACTTACTGGCCCAACGCTCTAACCGCTAGGCTACCTGCCGCCCCAGGTTACGTTTAAAAAGTGATTCAGAAATTAGGAAAAAGATTTTTAATTAGAAAAGAATGGATTCACTTTTTCAATGCTAGTTAAGGATATGATAGTTATTACGTTTCACATTGGATTTATTAACTACAAAAAGGTAACACGTTTTTATTTTAGTTCTGGTTCCGCTCAGCTAACACAAGCTAGCTAGTTCAACATTAAACCAACTCTCTGAAGATCAATGACATTCAACGTTCCTTCAAGCCGCTCCTCTGTAGGTATAATTCTGTGGGCCTATTTCAGATAATGCCATGTCATAACAAGATGCCCAGCGCTTCAAGCCGCCACCTCCTCCCTCTCTCGCGCTCTCCCCACCAGCAACATTTCAGTCGCATCTCTCGCCCTACCCTTGTCTGTCCATTGAATGTAAATAGCTTGCCCGTTCCATAGCAAGCTGCTCTATCCGCACTGATTGGTGAAGTAATTTAATGTCGAGCTAAATGTATAACATTTTCGATTTCAGTGGTTTAAAAAGGAACGATATAAACCATTACTTTTTGGGGGTTCGAACCGGTTCATAACTTTATTTTGCTGGTTTAACAGTGGAATGGAACGGGAAAAAAAGTTTGGTTCAGAACGAAACGATTGGAAATATTCAACTTAATATTCATAAGATAATTTAGTGCAACACTTAATTTCCCCAAAAAACATTTTTTTTAGGGCAGTACAGCAACACTTACATCGATACATGCATGCATGCATCTCTTACCTCTAAAATGTGTGCTCGAGTCAAACAAGACAGGATTCCAACAGGGAAGCCAAAGCGAGAGATGAGGTCAGAGATTATTTTGGCAATCTCTTTACTGTTGTTGGTTTTCATGGGGTAGGCTTCCATCCATTTGGAGTAGTAGTCCATTACAGTTAGTACAAACTTGTGTCTACTTTTGGTCTCTGGAAATGGTCCCTTCACATCCATTGTCAGCCATTGCCATTTCTCCTTGATCTGGTTCAAACAAAGTAATCTGCAGTTATGATATGTAGTTATATGCACATCAATTAACATGAGGTAATGGGCTGGGAAATACACACAACAGTAATCCCTTAAATTGACCAGGGTCATGTTCAGTTAGTAGGCATAAAACAGAAGTAAACCCTCAGAAGCTGAGTAAAGCAAGGTAGTGCTATACTATTTGTATACATGTTTGTATTCCTTCGCCACTGTTTGCCTTAATGAACAGGACCCAGGTGAAAAATAATCCTGTTGCGCACTGTCCAGAATACAATCGTCTGTCAGAAACCTTACCTTGATTGCGTGCTTGGGGATAAAGATCAGACCCTGCTTTTCTAAAGTTGCAGATGAGATCTGAAATAGTCAAGAGTTCTGTTATTAAAGCATGTGTATGGAAAGGTATAGGGTTATAGAAGACTTTTATACGATTTTGTAATCATACACGGAACTAGCCCTAGAGGTTTGTGCCTCATCAAGATCGTTTGGTTGGGAGTAACAGTGACACTACTTTCAACACGCTCCTCCCTGGATTTTTGAGCAGGTACCGTGAACTAAGCTGTTTGGATGAAAATATCAGGCAAAAGATACATACATGGTTGTTCTGTAAGGAATTATGGGAACCCTTCCCAACCCAAAAATGTTGATGAGCTCAATCAACTAACTCACAACTTACTCCTTTAGGCATGTCTTTTACAGCCCAGTCAATACTCTGCAAAAAATAAATACAAAATAAATAAGCATGAATAAAATGTTTGTAAAAAATCTAAAAACTCTAGTTTAGATATGTACGTTGTACCTGTGGAACACAGTAGTCATCATGGAAACGACTTGGGTGCCATATACTGTGGTTTAAGTAACTTGGTGGAGACTTCTGTTGTGTAGACTCCTCGGGTACAGGATGCTCTGGAAACTGAAATCACGAGGAGAGGCAAATACAGTTCATTTTATTTGTAAAATCAGAAGGATAATCCAAATGTGCCATATACTTAAGAGTAAACAGCAATACGAATGAAAAACTGGTAGTACATTATTACAGTTTTTTTGAATTTCTCACCAAGGTTACTCTTTTCCTCCTTCCAGCTGTTTTCTGAAACTACAAGAAGTCAACAATAAAACACAACGTTCAAAAGTTCAACTCAACAAACAAAGCATGTTTCAATAATTCCTCATATGTTATATTCACAACAACCAGATTCAGTTAGGTCTAATAGTTAGGGTTTGGCCGGGTTAGGCCGTCATTGTAGAATAAGAATTTGTTCTTAAGTGACTTGCATAGTTAAATAAAATAGTTTAAATGAAAACGACACGTGCCTCAATTTACAATGTACCTTTTTTTGTAGGTGACTAGGAAAGGCAAAGATAGTTGGTATGGCATCATCACGTAAACGCACTGTCTGCCCAGTTCTATCCATGCACCTCTCCTCGAAATGCTCTGAGCACAGTAAGGAATGGGGGGTTGGCTGCCAGTCTTTCCATTTCATCTGACCCACCCACTCTTTTATTCGTTTTGGATCACGCTTTGGAAAGCTGTTGACATAAAAGAATGAAATGTAAACATCAACGGGGCAATCTGTGATTGTAACATACATTTCTGGACTTTTCTATATAATTCTATATAACCATTGAATATAACTTATAAATGCCTCATGAGCTTAGTTAAACTATCATACCTATCAGAACCCAAAATATACGTTTGTAATGGTAAACAAACACTTTATAACTTCATTTTGACATCACCTCTGGTCAGTCCTTGCATTCATAGCTGGTTACATTTCTCTAGCCCCATCCCTCAGCTATTTACCAAATCAGTGGCGGGGTGTACCCTTTGTTATTGTTTGAACTGCAGATTGCAAAATACAGGGATGATACGGTAGCTAAGATAAAAGTCACATTCGTCAAAATCAAGGTATAGGTGGCTAGCCATTTTATTACTGGAAAACTTAGCTAGATACACTAGCTAACCAAACACGCTAGCTAACGTAAACTGACTAGGTAGTTGGCTAGTTACTAGCTAAATTAGCTAAACCAAATGTCAACGTCAATCAAATGCTGCAAGTATTACCTGTGAAATGTAACCTTGTTTGTTTTATGTTTAACATTTTTGAATGTATTCCTACAGTTGAAAGCTGAACAACGCCCTGGCATTTTTGATAGCTAGCTAGGTAGCTAGCATTAGTTAACAACTACAACTAGCAAGGAATGTTAAAAAACAAGGAAGTGACACAGAGGAAGTTAACCTTTTTTCGGATTCTTCTTCTTCTGCCACAACACATCTGTAAAAAAAGACAGAAGAATGGCGGACCTCAGGAAAATCAGTCCTGGGTCTCTGCCCTATGTTAACGTTTCCCGAAAGGTGTCCGTTCAAGGGAAGGTTTTTATCCTCCTGTGTATAATATTGGCCGAACCAGGAGGAGCAACCACCCACTGGGTCGTTACTGAAGATGGGAAAATTCAACAGCAAGTACGTTAACGGCCCGTGTTTATAACCGTATTTGGCCAGCTAGCCGTTAGCTACTCTGCTACATAGCTAACGACTTTATCACAGATAGCTAGAACCAGTATCTTCGACTTTAGTTAGCTGTTCCTAGGATTTGCTAACATGGCTGCTTGATCATGCAAGATTATCAATTGATCATTGATTGCTAATTAGCTACTGAAGTTCCTCTCTGTCTGGGGCTTTCGTTAGCACAGTAATGCAATGCTGACGCCTTATTACCGACCTGCCTAACTTGAACTAACGAACGTTAAAGTAGTTAGCTAGAGAACGGGGTCTCTGGGCAAACTAGCTATCTAACTTTTCGGGAAACGTACATGTTAGCTAACTCTAACTAGGTAAATGCATCCAACCATCCTAGAAAACTTAAATAAAGCCAAGTTTGTTAATTAGGTACTGGGTCAAAGATAATGGGCACAACTGACCTGACAGACCCAGCTTCGGCACAACCAGCTAACTAGTAACTTCAATGCAACCAAGAGTTTTGACATCCAGCACAATGTTAAATCTCTCTGCTTGATGTAAATAAAAGGTGTTTAGATCAAAGTACCCACTTACACGCGATGTTAAGACTATTTAGTGATTGACATTCTGTCAGCAGTGACCAACCTATCTAACACAGATGGATTGGGAAAAAACTAAGATTACCAGACTAATAGTACTTAATTACAGTGTCAAGTCAGCCAGGTTGCACTGCCTCAATTTTGTTTAGGTGTTGTCTCACTTCATGTGTACTGTGGTCAGCGGGCTTTTGGGTCAAGTCATAGAGTGAAAACAAGTACTGTCACTGTTTTGAGACTAACATTGAGTTTTTTTGCAGGTTGATTCTCCTTTGAATCTTAAACATCCACATGACCTTGTCATCTTCATGCGACAGGAGACCCGTGTCAACTACCTCAAGAAGTTAGAGGTGATGATGACCTTTTTAATGACTATCTCACTGTGCTCATAGCCTATTGCTCTACTTACTGATTTTACAATGTTAGTCCGAGGCTCCCAGTGTTAAACATCTATACTGCTGTGTTCTCCCATTCTTGAAACATGCAATATCTCCAATATTCACAGCTGTTCAATGGTAATTTAATACTCATAGATTATTGAAGAATATATTGGATCACATCAGATGGGAAGCCTTTCCTCCTTTCTTTTTTTCCCAGTAAGATATAGCATTGCTTCCAAATCAAGCCACACTGAAAGGTCTGAATCTCATGTCTCTGACCCCTGCTTTGTGCAGAAGCAGCTTGTCGCTCAGAAGATTCACATTGAGGAGAATGAAGACAGGGACACTGGCTTGGAGCAGAGGCACTATAAAGAGGATGCTGACTGTGTCACGGCTAAAGTACCCCTGGGAGACTTGGATCTCTACGATGGTACCTACATCTCCCTGGAGAGCAAAGACATCAGGTAAGCCCAGGCTGTGCACTCTTGAGCAATCTTTTGGTTATTACTAATTTTACCTCACCTAACTCATTATCAAGGGGAAGCACTGATTTATTTATTCATATTTTTTATTTATTTAACCAGGCAAGTCAGTTAAGAACAAATTCTTATTTAAAATGACTGATAAGGGATGTTGACATACTCTGGGGGCCACAAGTTTGGAATATTACTAATTCAAGTGTTTTTCTTTATTTGCACTATTTTTGACATTGTAGAATAAAAGTGAAGACATCACAACTATGACATAACACATATGGAATCATGTAGTAACCAAAAAAGTGGTTAATCTCAAATAAACTATATTTTGATTTGTTTTACATTTTTTTTGGTTACTACATATAATTATTAGAACACACAAAGTGATAATCGTACAGGGAGAAAGTAGGGAGTCCACAAAGAGTAAGTATTCTTGATGGCATCCTGGTGCCGAGAAATGTAAATCACTTTCTGATAGAAAAACCATGATGACTTGTCTTTCAAATCTAGACCGGCCTGTCCTACCTAATCATCAGGCATTTTAAACAGCCACATGATACAAGTCAACAACTGGCTACCTTTTCTCCCCTTGTTCCCCTTCTTCTGCTGGGCACAACACTAATGCTTCCTGGACCTTGACTATGGATGTTTCTTTCAGCCCTGAGGATTACGTTGATTTTAGGTCCCCTCTACCCCCGGATCTGGAGAAGCCTGACTGTGCCAGAGTATTTGAGCTCCCGTATAGTATCCATGGTTTTCAGCATCTCCGGGTGAGTTGAGGGGAAAGCAAACCCACTTGTTAATGCAATGCACATACATGTCTGGACCTGTACCATATGTGTCTATCTTTTCCAGGGCGTGCAAGAGCGGGTGAACCTCACATCTCCTCTGCTGTCTAAAGAGGACCCTATTTTTGGCTCCCTGTCCCACAAACTGGGCCGCAGCATGGACGAGGTGGGCCATCGCATCCAGCAGGGCCTGCTGAGGGTACGTTGCGCTCTACCCCACTCTTCAATCTCACCAACACTGTCTGGTCTGTTTTTATTTGTATCAGTTTACATATAGCTGAAGGGGATTACTTTAACTGTAATGCACTAATGTATTACTTTTTAGAAATGGACAGTCACTTTTTTAATAGTGTTCTGGTTTGACTTTCATATAGTTCCCTTCTGATGGTCTGTTTGTTGTGTTGCCCAGAACTCCTCGTCCTGGGTGCTGTATAACCTGGCGTCGTTCTACTGGCGGATAAAGAATGAGCCCAGGCGGGCGGTGGACTGTGTGGTCCGGGCCCTGCACTTCTCACCCAGGTACAACCAAAGGAAAACGCAGCCCCTGGTTTCAGTTTGTCATGCATCAGGGTCATGTTCATTAGGGCACACGGTGTAAAGCAGTTTGCAATGGAAAATTAAATGAGTCTTATTGGACAAGTCCAGGTATTCCCTAATGTTTCAGTGTGTTGTCTGCCCTTTGGTTCCCAATTAACACGTCCCAGCAACGTTTATTCAACATTCAAACAGTGTATCATATAATAGTTTTGAGTCCCATACTCTGTTGTGTATCCAGGCAGCACAAGGACCTGGCCCTGGTGAACATGGCCAACATCCTGCACCGGGCCCACTTCTCTGCTGACGCTGCCATCCTGGCTCACGCTGCCCTGGACCTGACGTCTGACCTTCTCACCAGCCACTACACCCTGGGCAACATCTACGCAGTGAGTTCTAGCACCAGTATTAGATACATTTATAAAAGAGGAACTAAATACAACCCAGGGGATAACGCGTTAAAGCGAAAAGCAGACAGTAAGTGCATTTTTGAAAAATTCAGCTTTTCAATAGAACATGTGGTTCTGCAGCATTTGTTGGCATTACGTTTTAATGTTTCTGGAGGGGCGTTGACATAGGGTTTTGTTGGTTTATGTTCACCAACTGTCTGTTTTTTAGCTTTTTCACTGCACCTACACTTACAGTAGGATGTTACTTACAGTAGGATTTTTTATAAATTGGTAGTATAGCAATAATCTATACAACAGTTATGCAGTGGATTTGGATGTTATAGCAATGCTTGTTGGCAAGGCTTTCTCCAGGTGCTCAGGAAGTGTATTTCTGCTTATTATATTGTCAATGTTACTGGCTCTGACCTTCAATAATCTTTCTCTCCATTTATACTAGAAGAGTGAATCATCTATTATTATTTTCTCTCTCTCCCCCCGCCCTCCATCCCCTTTATTGTTGTATGTAGATGCTGGGGGAGTACAACCACTCAGTGCTGTGCTATGAGCAGGCCCTCCAGACCCAGCCGGGCTTTGAGCAGCCCCTGAGGAGGAAGCATGCCGTCCTCTGTCAGCAGAAACTGGAGCAGCGCCTGGAGTCCCAACACAGGTAAAGACACACCGCCTCACTGCTCAGGGCATAGTTAGGTTAATAGGGGAAGGAGAGGGGCTTCACTACAGAAGGAATGGGAAAAGGAGAGGTTGGAACCAGGGTTGTGTTCAGTAGGAGAAAACAGTGAGGAACCATTTTGAAGGGGATTCAATGGGAAGGGAAGCGTTGTTGTGGCACAGATGTCCTCTATATTGCACAGGTTACAATGCAGAATATACACTGAGTGGACAAAACTTTATGAACACCTGCTCTTTCCATTACAGACTGACCAGGTGAATCCAGGTAAAAGCTATGATTCCTTAACCGGAGACCCGTTAAAGAAGGATTTTTAAGCCTTGTGACAATTGAGACATGGATTGTGTATGTGTTCCATTGAGGGTAAAGACAAAAGATTGAAGTGCCTTTGAACAGGGTATGGTAGTGCCAGGTGCACCGGTTTGTGTCAAGAACCGCAATGCTGCTGGGTTTTTCACGCACAACAGTTTCCCGTGTGTATCAAGAATGGTTCACAACCCAAAGGACATCCAGCCAACTTGACACAACTGTAGGAAACATTGGAGTCAACATGGGCCAGCATCCCTGTGGAATGCTTTCCACACCTTGTGGAGTCCATGCCCTGACGAATTGAGGCTGTTCTGAGGGCAACGGGGGGGTGGTGCAACTCAATATTAGGAAGGTATTCTTAATGTTTTGTACACTCAGTGTATAACACCGCTGTGACCTGTCAGTAGGCCTAGGGCTAGCTAGTTGTGATCTGCCACACACCCTTCCACCCCCCAGGTCTCTGCAGCGCACGCTGAATGAGTTGAAGGAGTACCAGAAACAGCATGACCACTTCCTCCGCCAGCAGGAAGCCCTGGACAAATACAAGCTGCTGCAGGAAGAGCAGATCCTCCGCAACATCATCCATGAGACCCAGATGGCCAAGGAGGCGCAGCTGGGTGGGATGCCACACACACAGATGCACACCTACACAAATACACACATTTTTATATGAATTAATATGTCCATTTAGAGATGGTCAGTTAATTCTGTCCATTCGCTGATGTAAACAGAAAATAGTGCAACAATAATTAGGTTTGTGTTTAGGCAACCACCAGATGTGTCGTCTGGGCCAGCAACAGAGCAGCCTCTTCTGCCCCTTTGACCTGCCGGTGCGCTATCACCGTGGAGACCTGTTTGAGCACGTCCACTACATCCAGTTTGGAGAGGAGGTGTCTGTGGCAGGCAGTGTGGCTCTGGTGTCGGAGCCAAGCACTAACAAGACCACCAGCCCCCACCTTCACCCCACTGTGTCCGGAGACCCCGAGCCTGCAGCCCTCTGGGGCCACCAGGCCTCCCCCACCGAAGTGAGTCTGGGGACTGTGTGTGTTTTGACAGTCAGACGGTGTGTGTGTTTGGCAGGATTATCAGTGTGTGTGGACAATGGGCTCTATGCTGTGTTAGCAGGACAATCTAAAGGTTTTGTGGAGCTGACTGCGTGTGTTTTGTCTGTAGGACATTCAGAGGCTGCTGTGGCCTCGGAGGGCTGACTGTGCTCATGAGTTTCCTGGCATCCCCCCCGCCCACCTACTACCCACCTTCTACCTCCCGCCTGACACACAGGGCCTCAGGTTAGCGCGTTAGACACAGGGCCTCGGGTTAGCGCGTTAGGCACAGGGCCTCGGGTTTGCGCGTTAGGCACAGGGCCTCGGGTTAGCGCGTTAGGCACAGGGCCTCGGATTAACAGGTTAGGCACAGGGCCTCGGGTTAGTGCGTTAGGCACAGGGCCTCGGGTTAGCGCGTTAGGCACAGGGCCTCGGGTTAGCGCGTTAGGCACAGGGCCTCGGGTTAGCGCGTTAGGCACAGGGCCTCGGGTTAGCGCGTTAGGCACAGGGCCTCGGGTTAGCGCGTTAGGCACAGGGCCTCGGGTTAGCGCGTTAGGCACAGGGCCTCGGGTTAGCGCGTTAGACCCAGGGCCTCGGGTTAGCGCGTTAGACCCAGGGCCTCGGGTTAGCGCGTTAGACCCAGGGCCTCAAGTTGTTTGTGTATGCTACCTTTTTGGGCCTGTTTCTAACATGTGTGTTATATCTTGAAGCTATGTGTGTGCACTGGTGGAGTATGTTCACTCGTAGAGCCTCTTCCTCAGCATGGTTTGTGTAACGTGATGTATGATATTACATTCATGCATTTGCTGACATTACTGGTGTGTGTTCAGCCTTCAGACTGTGCTGTATGGTACTGGACCCCCTCCCTCCTCTCTGGCCTCCCCAGACTGTGGCCCTGTGCCCCAGCCCCCTTTAGCTGACCTGCCTGCCTCTGCGGGCTGGCCCATGGAGGACAAGGAGCTGCCAGACCCCTACGCCACCCAGGTGTGTGTGTGTGTGTGTGTGTTGAATGGGGGTCTGTAACATAAACATATTTTTGAGACTGCGCTTTGGATTCAGTTCAATAGCATCTTTATCAATCCATTATACAGAGACAACAGAAATGTGTTTTCTGCCACAGTACCCAGCTCCACCCCTGGGAGCGCCACAGAGCAGCCCCACTGGAGCATGTTAGGAAGCAGGGTTGATGTGTGTAACTGTGCTGATCTTGGTCGTGTGTGTGTGTGTGTGTGCATGCAGGTGCTGCTGTCTCGCAGCAGAGGCTGGAGTTTGGAGCAGGCTGGTGCCAGGATAGCCCAAGCCATGAAGAAGGTGAGCGCTGTAGAACAGAGAAACATCCTTTCATATCAGAAATATACTCCACTACTGTCCTGTCCTGAGAAATGCAATGGCTTTGGACTGCTCTGTAAAATACAATTACAAAATAAAATGTTTTATTGTCACATACAGCGAATAAGTTCAGTGAAATGTGTTGTTCCACAGGGTCAGCCGTAGTAGTACGGAGCCCCTGGAGAGAATTAGGGTTAGGTGCCTTACTCAAGGGCACATCGACCGATTTTAAAATAAATAAAAGTCACCTTTTCAGCTCAGGTATTCAAACCAGAAACCTTTCCGTTACTGGCCCAACGCTCTAACCGCTAATGAACAAGAGATGCTCTGATCCAATCTAAAGTGAATGTTAAAATACTGTGAAATAAACTGGCAGGGCTTGAACAGTCTCTTCTCCTCTCCTCTCCTCCAGGCTTGGGCCCCTGGCTGGTTGCTCCAGAACGAGGCGGCTTTGTTCTGGCGGGCGAAGGGTAACGGTACCAGCTCGCTGCAGTGTCTGCGCCACTCCCTGGCCTCGGCTCCGCCCCCCCAGCGCCACCTGCCCCTCGTCAACGCAGCCAACCTGCTTCTGCACCATGGCCTCAGCGCCCATGCACACACTCTGTTGGAGGACGCCTTGGCACTCAACGCCTCCGAGGTACACGTACGCACGCACTGCTGGAGGATGCCCTGGCACTCAACCCCTCCAAGGTGCACACATTTTAAATGCTTTATTTGAATCCACATCACATTCCATTGAAGAAGGACTGAAACATTCAAAGGTCTTTGAATGCATGGACACTTAAAGATACAGCAAGCACCTTCTTCTCCAAACAGCCAGACTGCCCAGAACAGCAGACACAGCAATACCTAGCCCTCTGCTTTGCCCTAGTCTTAGGCAGGCCCTGTAAGGCTATGTACTGTACGTGGCTGAGACTGCCAAATATCAGTGCTACTAACAGCTTGCAGCTATATCTGAGGCTGGTTTTTAAGTCGCTTGTCAGCAATGCTCTGCTCCATGTAACAATCAAATTACACACATTGCTGGAAGACACCCTGGTACTCAATGCCTCCGAGGCGCGCACACACACACACACTCCGGTTCTTACATTCATATTCCTGTTCTTACATGACATATTGAATGGCAGTTGGAGCCCATTTTGTTCTCTGAAGTGTGATACAGCACCTTTTTAGAAGTTGTCCACAGTATGGTCATAATGATATGTTACATAAGGATGTCCATTCTAATGGCTCTTTCCCTGCTCTCCTCTGGTACCCTGGCAGCCCCACACTCTCCTGAGCCTGGTGAGTGTGAATCTGGCCCAGGACAATGTGACGGGAGCCCTGGACCTGTTCCGTCACACCCTTGCCCTCTCTGCCAGTTGTGCCCAGTGCCGTGCCAGTCTACCCCTCCTGCGCTGCCTGCAGTTCTACCCCTTCCTATATAACCTGCATCACTCGCCATGTCCGCGTGAGTGCCACGGTTCACCTCTCATGCCGTACCATACTTTACTGTCCATTGTTGTGGAAATTAATTTGGGAGGCCTTGGGATAAGTGGTACTTGGCTTATTTATAGTCAGTACCAACCTTCCCCTTTGACCACTGTCTGTCTTGTGTAAGGGGTTAGTGTTGTAAATTCAAACTTTGACCTCTGTCTGACTCTCTTATCTTGTTTAAAGGGTTTAATATTACAGAAAGATTCCAGGTTCTATCAGTTTAATTGATTGAATAATTTCTAATTCCTCCCCTGATTGGAGTAAACTACCCTACCATCCCTCCCCTGATTGGAGTCAACTACCCTACCCATCCCTCCCCTGATTGGAGTAAACTAACGGACAACAATACCTCTACAGCTATTTCCTCTCACATCTATGGTACCTGTAGTTAAATAATTATGCATATTCCTAATTTCCCTTTTCTTCAAGTGCTTGATTTTCACCCACAGCGGCCAATCACCATTAATTCTTATCTTAACTCCAACCCTCCGATTCTTTCTTTCTTTCTCCCCCAGAATGGGAAGGGGAAAGCGTTTTCAAGTGGAGAAATCTGTCACTCAATAATTGAAGCTGTTAAAAATAGTCCAGCTGCTGCTGCGTTTAGAAAGCTTTATATCTGACAGAGGCCAACCCTCTCACCACGTGTATAGCCTACACACACACTTCCTATGTGGAGGTGAAAAGGTGATGGGGTTACCAGAAAGGCAGGAACACCCATTTCCACTATGACCAACGAGACCATAAAGTCCATTCTCTGTATTTGTTGCATGCATGTCATGCATGTTGTTGGAAGGTCAATTTAGTGGAGAATGAGGTGCCTGTGTGCTGATCAGTTTAGTGTGTGTCAACAGAGGGTGCTGTGTGTGTGGGAGAGGAGGATGTGACTCTACAACTGGATGAATGGGAGGCTGGCAGTGGAGAGAAGCAACAGCCGGAGGACCCCACCACCACTGCTGCCCAGGCTCTGCCCGTCTCCACTGGGGACGAAGCCCTCCTGTTTGAGAGTGAGACCCTTATGATTTTCACTCTGACTAAATTAAATCAAATGAACAACTGTTAATGGACTACTGCACATGCAGATGCTCCAACACCTGGGTCCTGTTCAGTAGGGCACTGTAGAAAAACGTTTTGAAACTAGAAATGTCCAGTTAAACCCTCCCTGTTTCTGTCCGTTTTCTTCCGTTTGGTACCTAATGAACAGGACCCTGCCTTTCTGTTTGTAACAGAAGTGGTGCTGGACAGTAACGGCTCTGGCGAGGCAGGCCAGCAGCAGCCTGGAGGAGGAGGAGAGAGGGATGAGGAGGAGTGGCAGCTGAAGGAGGAGCTGATGGGGGCCTTCGAGGGGGCTCTGGACGTGGGGGGCAAGCGGGGTGACCTGAGGGGCATCCGCGTGCTGAAGAACGACCGGGTGATAGGGGCGGGCCGGAGTGGAGGAGGGCCCTGCTTCGGGAACTGTGAGGATGACGAAGGGGCTGAGTGGGTACGTGTCCTGAGTAACTCCCATGATGTAGAAAAAGTTCTGTCCAAACCGTAGCCAGGCCCCAGCCCAACATCCTCCCCCCCTCTCTGTGTTCCTGGTCCTCTACAGATCACGTTCCAGGTGAAGCGTGTGAGGAAGCCCAGGGCAGACAGCCCTGAGGGCTGGGGCACTGCTGAGGACACCCTGCAGGGGGAGACACTGCTCCCTGGAGGCCACTCTGTCCTGGAGATCAGCGGCCCCACCATCCCCTCCCCCGGACCCTCAGGTAATAAACACCCTGCATGCTCACAGACAAACTCATAGGAAAAACCTCAATTGCATTGACTCCTCTCGCCTCTTCTTCAAAACCCATTGGAGAAGAAGGCCAGTTGGGAGGGACAGCTGACGTTCTCATCCAATGGGTTCTGAGAAGGATGCAAGGAGTCAATACAATTGATATTCTCCCATACAGAGGCATATACTAGTCATCATCATTGAACCATACTAAGAAAGTGTTTGGTCTCTAGGGTACTGATTTTGTGTGTGTGTGTGTGTGTGCGCAGGGCGATGGAGGGACTACACCAGTCTGGGCTGGCCGGGGCCAGAGGAGTGCCAGAGAACACGCAGGGTAGACCTCACCACTGTGGCCAGTACCTGGCTGGCTGTTTCTGCAAAGAACATTGAGTCAGTACCAACCTTCCCTTTTGACCTCTGTCTGTCTTGTGTAAAGGGTTACACTTTGACCTCTGTCTGTCTTGTGTAAGAGGTTACAGTGTTGTAAATTCAAACTTTGACCTATGTCTGGATATCTCATAGATAAACATATATCATTTGGTGTGTGTGTCTGTTTGACATTGGTTTCCAACCCTCTCCTGGGGAAACCACCACACAGTCCATATTTTTGTTTTAACCCTGCACTGACACAGCTGATTCAACTAATGAATCAATAACAAAAATGTTGACTGCCACTGGAGTCAGTTGGGAATCACTTTATTAGGACTTAAAGGGATAGCTGGAGATTTAGGCAATGAATCCCTTTTTTATATTTACCCAGTTAAGATGAGCTCATGGAGACCATGTGTATGTCTGTGTATCATATGATGGAAGGTCGTTTCCAGATCCATTGTTAACTAGCGCAAAGACTGGAAGTCCTCTGTAGCAGCTAGCATGAAACTACCTTCAACTGCCTTCAATCTGCACACATAGACAGAAACATGGTGACCATGAATCCATCTGACTTTGGGGAAGTATTATTTATTTTGCCAAAATGTTGAACTATCCTCTTAACACCCAAAGGCACACTTTAATGAAAAACATGTATAATGTTGGATTCCCTCCTCTCTTGTCTCCTTCCCTCCCTCCACAGCATCACGGAACACATAGACTTTGCCACTCCGCTCCAGGAGCCTGCGGTGGAGCCGTTGTGCAACGCCAACCTGGCTGCCAGCATGCACACCCTGGACCACCTGGCTGGCGTGGCCAACCGCGCCGCCATCCACTACACTGGAGAGAGTCAACTCAGAGAGGTAGGGGACAGAGAGAGAGTCAACTCAGAGAAGTAGGGAGCCGAGTGAGAACTCGGAGAGGTAGGGGACAGAGTCTCACCCGTCTGCATCATCTCACGTTCATGTTCTACTGTGAGCCTCAACCGGATTTCCCTTTGTCATTCAGGTGCTTCAGAATCTGGGCAAAGATAAGTTCTCCCCTCAGTCCTTTGAGCAGGTGGGAACGCGCATCGCCAAGGTCTTGGAGAAGGTACGTGTTTGTGGAGGTGATAGCGGCCAGTGAGGCTCTTCTACCACCCTGTATCACCCAAATCACAGCATCTCCCGGCAGTATAAAGTTCAATAGAGTAATGCAGACAAATGAAAGTCTCTCCTCCCCTGAGCAGAACCAGACGTCGTGGGTGTTGTCCAGCATGTCTGCTCTCTACTGGAGGGTGAAGGGCCAGGGCAAGAGGGCCATCGACTGCCTGCGCCAAGCCCTCCACTACGCCCCGCACCACATGAAGGTAAAACGGACTGAGACTTGCCCAATGATAACACAAATGTTTTCCATAGCAGAAAGTTTTTTCTACAGTGTGAACTGCTGAGCATGACCCTTAACCCATAATTCATCCCTCCCTCCTTCTCAGGATGTACCTCTGATCAGCCTGGCCAACATCTTCCAGAACGCACGGCTGTGGGAGGACGCCCTAACCGTGGCCAGCATGGCCGTGGAGATCGCCCCGCACTTCGTTGTCAACCACTTCACCCTCGCCAATGTCTACATCGCCATGGTGAGCCGACACCATGGGAACGGACCAACATTGTTGTCGTGGCCTGGCCATGAGCAGTCTGGTTTAGATCAGTAGTCTGTGTCAGTGGTTGTGAAGCGGGTAATTTATGTTGGTATTGTGTGTGTATTGGGAAGTGTGTAGATTATGCTGGTTGCATGTCAGGTGGGTGTGTTGAAGAAAGCCAATGCTGTTCTAATGTTGTGTTAAATGACAACATAGGTATGAATTGTGTTGAGTTGTGTAAATGCTGATGTGTATTTTGATCAGTTGTATTTATTATTCTTTGTTCAAGTGTGTGTCCGTGCCCCCTTATACAGGAGGAGTTTGAGAAGGCCATGCGCTGGTATGAGTCCACTCTGGAGCTGCAGCCAGAGTTTGCCCCTGCCAAAGACCGCCTGAGAACCATCCAGTGTTACCTGCTAACCAAGAAGGACCGCCGCCTACCTTAAGACTACAGGAGAAGACCTCGGAACACACACATATACAAAAACAGAACTTGCAGTAGTTACGCACAATAATGCATTGGTTGAATTTTTTGTTTAAAGTCAATGCCATATCATTTATGTTGTAAGGAATTGAGGGTTTCCGTTAGCTGTGACCTCAGACTCTGGTCGGAGGGTGTAAACCAACCCCTTCCATTCACTAAACATTCACACAATTACCCATGTTACCTTTTGAAGAAGCCCTCCACCTGGAAAGATCTCAATTCTATGAAATAAGGGAGCTTTGGGATATATCCCATTACTCAGCTACCCTGGCCCATAGACTACTATATATTCAGTGGGGCAAAAAAGTATTTAGTCAGCCACCAATTGTGCAAGTTCTCCCACTTAAAAAGATGAGAGAGGCCTGTAATTTTCATCATAGGTACACTTCAACTATGAGAGACAAAATGAGAAAAACAAATCCAGAAAATCACATTGTAGGATTTTTAATGAATTTATTTGCAAATTATGGTGGAAAATAAGTATTTGGTCACCTACAAACAAGCAAGATTTCTGGCTCTCACAGACCTGTAACTTCTTCTTTAAGAGGCTCCTCTGTCCTCCACTCGTTACCTGTATTAATGGCACCTGTTTGAACTTGTTATCAGTATAAAAGACACCTGTCCACAACAGTCACACTCCAAACTCCACTATGGCCAAGACCAAAGAGCTGTCAAAGGACACCAGAAACAAAATTGTAGACCTGCACCAGGCTGGGAAGACTGAATCTGCAATAGGTAAGCAGCTTGGTGTGAAGAAATCAACTGTGGGAGCAATTATTAGGAAATGGAAGACATACAAGACCACTGATAATCTCCCTCGATCTGGGGCTCCACGCAAGATCTCACCCCGTGGGGTCAAAATGATCACAAGAACGGTGAGCAAAAATCCCAGAACCACACGGGGGGACCTAGTGAATGACCTGCAGAGAGCTGGGACCAAAGTAACAAAGGCTACCATCAGTAACACACTACGCCGCCAGGGACTCAAATCCTGCAGTGCCAGACGTGTCCCCCTGCTTAAGCCAGTACGTGTCCAGGCCCGTCTGAAGTTGGCTAGAGAGCATTTGGATGATCCAGAAGAGGATTGGGAGAATGTCATATGGTCAGATGAAACCAAAATATAAATTTTTTGTAAAAACTCAACTCGTCATGTTTGGAGGAGAAAGAACGCTGAGTTGCATCCAAAGAACACCATACCTACTGTGAAGCATGGTGGTGGAAACATCATCCTTTGGGGCTGTTTTTCCTCAAAGGGACCAGGACGACTGATCCGTGTAAAGGAAAGAATGAATGGGGCCATGTATCGTGAGATTTTGAGTGAAAACCTCCTTCCATCAGCAAGGGCATTGAAGATGAAACGTGGCTGGGTCTTTCAGCATGACAATGATCCCAAACACACCGCCCGGGCAACGAAGGAGTGGCTTCGTAAGAAGCATTTCAAGGTCCTGGAGTGGCCTAGCCAGTCTCCAGATCTCAACCCCATAGAAAATCTTTGGAGGGAGTTGAAAGTCCGTGTTGCCCAGCGACAGCCCCGAAACATCACTGCTCTAGAGGAGATCTGCATGGAGGAATGGGCCAAAATACCAGCAACAGTGTGTGAAAACCTTGTGAAGACTTACAGAAAACGTTTGACCTCTGTCATTGCCAACAAAGGGTATATAACAAAGTATTGAGAAACTTTTGTTCTTGACCAAATACTTATTTTCCACCATAATTTGCAAATAAATTCATAAAAAATCCTACAATGTGATTTTCTGGATTTTTTTTTTCTCATTTTGTCTCCCATAGTTGAAGTGTACCTATGATGAAAATTACAGGCCTCTCATCTTTTTAAGTGGGAGAACTTGCACAATTGGTGGCTGACTAAATACTTTTTTGCCCCACTGTATATATATGAGCCCAGCATAGGAGATATACAGTCATGTGAAAAAGAAAGTACACCCCCTGGAAAGGTGTTTTTTTTTTTAATTTTTTACATATTTGGACAGATTGATATGTAATCTTCACATCAACACTATTGACAGATAAAGGTTACCCAATTTAACAAATCACATAAAAGGGTGTTAGTACACCCCTACCTTTACCATCCCATAAAATGGCAAAAATTTGAATTAGGTGTACCATAACAAGTGCAAATGATTATAAAACATTATAGAGAAACTTAGGAGGGTCCAGCCTTGTATAAAGACAAGAAAGTTGGTCTGGTTTGGTCTTAACCATATGGGTGTGTGGTAACACATCATTCAAAGATAAAAATACCTACCCGAGGCCCTCAGAAAGATTATTGATGCTCATGAGTCTGGGAGGGGTTACATATCCATTTCCAAGCAATGTGAAGTACAAGTTTCTCTCTGTTTTCTAATCATTTGCAGTTGTTTTGGTGCACCTAATTCAGATTTTATGTGATGGTAAAGGTAGGGGTGTACTCACTTTTTTCCAATAAGGAAAAGGCATTTTTGTTTATTTTAATTGCGTAACATTTTCAGCGTTTTATTTTGTGTGTGTGATTTGTTAAATTGTGTAATCTTTATCTGTCAATAGTATTGAAGTGAAGATTACATATCCATCTAAAACTTTCCAGGGGGTGTACTTACTTTTTCACATGACTGTATCCCATCACTCAGCTACCCTGGCCCATAGACTACAATATGTAGAGCCTAGCGTGGAGTTGGACTAGTGAGGACAGAGGGGCATTGTTTTATTTCATGAATTCATACACATCCTTCCCTCTGTCCTTCATTCCTCAAGTTGTTCACTGAACTGTATTGAAACAATATGTTGTAACTGGAAACCTTGTGCCCAATTCAGTCAGATAGGTGACATCTTGAGGAGGGGAGTATTGAAGGAAGGAAAGATGCTTTTATTTTATGTGTTGGAACTGGGCCCCTACAATTTATTTTCTTTAATGAGTCGTTTTAAATTTTGATGAGGTGGTGAAACGATTGCTTCCTAATTTTGTTAGGAAGCAATCGAGAAGGACAATGGAGTAGTTGATTTACAAGACCGTTATGATCTGGTAGATGGTGCCATTTTTTAAAATGTATTTTAATTTGTGGTTTTAATTGGGAGAACAGTTGTCACACAGTAATTTCTTATGGTTAAGAAATAGTTTGCTAAAGAGACATTGCTGTTGAATGCAAGTGTACCGGGTTGTAGAATGGCCTATCTCAAAACCTTTTACAATTATGGCTGCTTTAAATAATTAATATAGATTGTCTTGTTTCACCCTTGATTTTTTTTCAACATTCCTAATTATGTGGGGACCTACAATGAATAAATTGTCTTTTTCTGAAAGGGAACTTAATGCATAGCAACAAAAAACAAACTTTAATGTGCTGTTTACGTTTGCTCTATTATTTATGGAAATGGTTGCCTTTTGACCATCTTTCAAACTCTAAATTGAGGTGTACAGTATTAAGGCAGTGTGATATATATATATATACATACAGTGGGGAGAACAAGTATTTGATACACTGCCGATTTTGCAGGTTTTCCCACTTACAAAGCATGTAGAAGTCTGTCATTTTTATCATATGTACTCTTCAACTGTGAGTGACGGAATCTAAAACAAAAATCCAGAAAATCACATTGTATGATTTTTAAGTAATTAATTTGCATTTTATTGCATGACATAAGTATTTGATACATCAGAAAAGCAGAACTTAATATTTGGTACAGAAACTTTTGTTTGCAATTACAGAGATCATACGTTTCCTGTAGTTCTTGACCAGGTTTGCACACACTGCAGCAGGGATTTTGGCCCACTCCTCCATACAGACCTTCTCCAGATCCTTCAGGTTTCGGGGCTGTCGCTGGGCAATACGGACTTTCAGCTCCCTCCAAAGATTTTCTATTGGGTTCAGGTCTGGAGACTGGCTAGGCCACTCCAGGACCTTGAGATGCTTCTTACGGAGCCACTCCTTAGTTGCCCTGGCTGTGTGTTTCGGGTCGTTGTCATGCTGGAAGACCCAGCCACGACCAATCTTCAATGCTCTTACTGAGGGAAGGAGGTTGTTGGCCAAGATCTCGCGATACACGGCCCCATCCATCCTCCCCTCAATACGGTGCAGTCGTCCTGTCCCCTTTGCAGATAAGCATCCCCAAAGAATGATGTTTCCACCTCCATGCTTCACGGTTGGGATGGTGTTCTTGGGGTTGTACTCATCCTTCTTCTTCCTCCAAACACGGCGAGTGGAGTTTTGACCAAAAAGCTCTATTTTTGTCTCATCAGACCACATGACCTTCTCCCATTCCTCCTCTGGATCATCCAGATGGTCGTTGGCAAACTTCAGACGGGCCTGGACATGCGCTGGCTTGAGCAGGGGGACCTTGCGTGCGCTGCAGGATTTTAATCCATGACGGCGCAGTGTGTTACTAATGGTTTTCTTTGAGACTGTGGTCCCAGCTCTCTTCAGGTCATTGACCAGGTCCTGCCGTGTAGTTCTGGGCTGATCCCTCACCTTCCTCATGATCATTAATGCCCCACGAGGTGAGATCTTGCATGGTGCCCCAGACCGTGGGAGATTGACCGTCATATTTTCTAATAATTGCGCCAACAGTTGTTGCCTTCTCACCAAGCTGCTTGCCTATTGTCCTGTAGCCCATCCCAGCCTTCTGCAGGTCTACAATTTTATCCCTGATGTCCTTACACAGCTGTTTGATTGAGTGTGTGGACAGGTGTCTTTTATACAGGTAACGAGTTCAAACAGGTGCAGTTAATACAGGTAATGAGTGGAGAACAGGAGGGCTTCTTAAAGAAAAACTAACAGGTCTGTGAAAGCCGGAATTCTTACTGGTTGGTAGGTGATCAAATACTTATGTCATGCAATAAAATGCAAATTAATTATTTAAAAATCATACAATGTGATTCTCACAGTTGAAGTGTACCTATGATAAAAATTACAGACCTCTACATGCCTTGTAAGTAGGAAAACCTGCAAAATCGGCAGTGTATCAAATACTTGTTCTCCCCACTGTATATATACAGTCGTGAAAAAGTAAGTACACCCCCTTGAAAGTTCTCTTTTTTTTTTTACATATTTGGACAGATGGATATGTAATCTTCACTTAAACACTATTGACAGATAATGGTTACCCAATCTAACAAATCACAAATTATTTTTTTTAAATAAATGTTATGCAATTAAAATAAACAAAAATGCCTTTTCCTTATGGGGAAAAAGTAAGTACACCCCTACCTTTACCATCAATTAACATCAAGGTATCTATAGGCCTCTCTTGCCACAATCAATGTCGAATTGCATGGGTACACTGTCAGAAAGAGACTGCACAAACTTGGCCTACATGGGAGGTCAGGAAGGAAGAAGCCTCTGCTCTCAAAAAATAATATCAAGACAACTGACTTTACCCAGGTGTTGTCTGGCAAAAGTCAGTTGTGTCTTGATATTCTTTTTTGAGAGCAGAGGCTTCTTTTTTTCGGTCAGCACTTGGGCTGACTTGGTGGGACAACCTGTCCTAGGTAGTTCGCCAGTGGTCTGGAATTTTCGTCGGACAGTGGAATGATGTACTTTGAAATTGCTTGGAAATGGATATGTAACCCCTCCCAGACTCATGAGCATCAATAATCTTTCTGAGGGCCTCGGGTAGGTCTTTTGATCTTCGAATGATGTGTTACCACACACCCATATGGTTAAGACCAAACCAGACCAATTGTCTTATCTTTATGGAAGGCTGGACCCTCCTAAGTTTCTCTCTGTTTTCTGATCATTTGCACTTGTTTTGGTACCTAATTCACATTTTAGACATTTTATGTGATGGTAAAGGTAGGGGAGTACTTACACCCTTTTTTGTGTGATTTGTTAAATTGGGTAAGCTTTATCTGTCAATAGTGTTGATGTGAAGATTACATATCCATCTGTCCAAATATGTTTTAAAAAAAGAACTTTCCAAGGGGTGTACTTACTTTTTCACATGACTGTGTGTATATATATAAGTTGATCGGCTCATCATTTGAATGTATCCGTTGTCTTTGTACAAACTTCAGACCTCTTTGGGAAATAAAAAGCAAGGTGTTTTGATGCCTTGAGACTTAAGTTGAATTGAGGTGGGTTTTGGATTGAGTTTTCTGGGGTCTTTACTTTAGAGTGCATTTTGAACTGAAGCGGTGTGGTGGGGAGAAGTAGTTATGTAAAGATCTACGTTCTTAACTGGTTGACGGATACATCTTTGCAACTCCTCTGACGCACAGCACAACCCTAGGCCCTCCCACAACGCAATGCTCCTATTGAAAACCATTGGGTTGCTGTGTTTTCTTACGCATATTTTAGTCTGGTTTGAACTCATCCCAACTCCACGGAAAATGTTATATGTGATAACTGTTTATACACTGAGACAAAGTATTGCGTAGCTCAGTCAGTGTCCTGAGTGGATGAAGACTTGAGTAACACTACACGTCTGTTTTTGTCATATTCCTATAATTGCTCTTTTAAAATGCAGCCCTTGTGGCGCTGTGATCATATTCCTATAATTTCCCTTTTAAAATGCAGCCCTTGTGGCTCTGCGATCATATTCCAAATTAATGGCAGTATTTCACCCTGCTTTTGGCCTGAGGAACATTATCTGGTTTCCTTAGTACTATAGTAGGTGCAGATTGATGCTGTCCAGATGGTCCCCCAACCAGGACATGTTGCTAAAAGCCAAATGCTCCAGTGACAATGAGTGTTCACAGAACTAACCAGATTACTTGCAGGACAGTCCCCACAGTTCCCTTCCTGATACAATGGATCTTATGGATCTGGAATGACAGGATCGGTAGCCTCAAGCAACACCTAAACAGCAACCCAGAATGCACTGCCATATCAAATGTAGAAGGTGGTGGAAGTATATAAAGTTGGGAACTGTCGTAACGTTGGCTTTGATTCATTTGGTGACATGCTATTTTATCAAATCGATTAATCTAACGTTTTATTGATTACGTGATTGAATTAACTCATGCAAGAATTAAATGATTAATAACCTGGGGCACCACAGGAATCTGTCGTTTAAAGAGTTTCCAGAAAATAACTTTGGATGTTATATATCTTATAACAGCCAATCGTTAACCATACCTCTTATCAGTCTCATTCTGATGATCGTAAGATCTAAATCTGCACGAACCGGTTGAATCAGCATACACAAATTGTCTTAATCATTTATTTACTAACTAGCTAAATAAACACACAGAATTACATATATAAATACAACAGGATAGATCATACAGTGATTGCTAATCATGTCATGAAAAGTCCCTAGTGGACTAACCCGATATGACGGCTGGTCACACAAATGAAGGGGGTTGGGTTTGAATTAAATGAGCGGGAGAAAGAGACAAAGGGATGAAGTCTCTATCGGACATGGGAAGTTATGGCCAAACGTAAACACTAAATATTACACTTTAATAACCGCCCATTCTGAAAAATGAAATGCAAGTATATATTTACTCTGAGCTTGAGAAAGGGGTTTATGAACCTCACCCACCCAACAGGGCAAGTCGTGACAGAACTAACAAACTCATAAACTGTTCAGTTATTGTCGACATGGGCTAAGGCTTGCACGTTGCCACATCTGCAATTCTGCAGAGACAATGTGTTTTGTCTGCAAGTGCTGGAAATTGTGCAAGCTCAGTGCAGCCTGCTATTTTTAGCAGCCTGTGAGGGAACACGTCAGTTTCAGAGAGGCAGGCACACATGCATGGGCTGCTATAAATATCAAGTAAACACACAAGAAGGCATATTGCAGTTGCATGTTTTGTGAGATTCAGCGCCTTGGAGAGCGACCGCATCGCTAATAGCTGTTAGCCTATTACTGTCCTCAGAACAACTCCCTTTACAATGTTTCTCAATTCATATTTGACTCTGGTGGTATTTGTCAAGGGGGCGCGAGGACTGGGAGCTCAGTTATCTAATAGATGTGATGTGAGTGACCAGCACACACTAACACACACTAACACAGCACACACACACATACTAACACACACACTGCATTGAATGGGGCTGTGTGACGCTCTGCACCCATTGAGGCTTTAAAAGTGAGATCAGCCAATGGGAGGGGGTAGTAGGCAGGCCTAAAACTCAGCTGTGAATGTATTGGGTAGCTGTGTTTTGGTGGAAGACATTACATTATATAACTTTGTTTATAGTCCTCGTTGAAGAAGTAAGTATTAAGAGAATTAATAGTATTACCCTAAATTATATCGTACACACATTTAGCTATTTAAGTATCTCTTCCTGTCATTTACCTGTACAGTTAATGTAACCAAGCAAATATTCACTTACCTGTAAATTTAACCAGTCTGTATATTAAGTAAACTATTATTACCCTCACTCATATCATACGCACATTTAAGCATTTCTCTGCCATCGACCTGTATAGTATAGTTAACCACCTATCTATCTATCTATCTATCTATCTATCTATCTATCTATCTATCTATCTATCTATCTATCTATCTATCTATCTATCTATCTATCTATCTATCTATCTATCTATCTATCTATCTATCTATCTATCTATCTAATCTATCTATCTGTACAAATAGAACCAGAAAGAAACATCTAAGGACATTTAAACACATGATTAGCAGAGGTTTAAAATGTCTATAGACTACCTGGGTTACCTGTGGTGTCTATCGATTTAGATAAGAAGACAGGAGTATCTGATAGGTTACCTGGGGTGTCTGTACATATTTCTATTTAGATAAGAGGACAGGAGTATTTGATAGGTTACCTGTGATGTCTGTATATATCTATTTAGATAAGAGGACAGGAGTATCTGATAGGTTACCTGTGATGTCTGTATATATCTATTTAGATAAGAGGACAGGAGTATCTGATAGGTTACCTGTGATGTCTGTATATATCTATTTAGATAAGAGGACAGGAGTATCTGATAGGTTACCTGTGATGTCTGTATATATCTATTTAGATAAGAGGACAGGAGTATCTGATATCTGGGAGGCACCAGGTAGCAACAGCATCTCATAGGTTCATTTAGATGGTTTATTTGTGCAATTTTGACATGCTTATACGGTCAATGTAAACTTGGAAATCTGGCATATAAAATAAATAGGCCTATGGAGAAATTGAATGGGTATCACTAAATGAGAGGATTTACCTGGTATATTTTTCAGTTCTGTGCGTGCTTGATTGAATTCTATGAGTATCTAAATGCAGCCTCTGAGGCTTGGATTTGTCCTGGTCTGTTCTATTACCCTGGTCTGTTCTATTACCCTGGTCTGTTCTATTACCCTGGTCTGTTCTATTACCCTGATCTGTTCTATTACCCTGGTCTGTTCTATTACCCTGGTCTGTTCTATTACCCTGGTCTGTTCTATTACCCTGATCTGTTCTATTACCCTGGTCTGTTCTATTACCCTGGTCTGTTCTATTGTCCTGGTCTGTTCTTTTGTCCTGGTCTGTTCTATTACCCTGATCTGTTCTATTACCCTGATCTGTTCTATTACCCTGGTCTGTTCTATTACCCTGGTCTGTTCTATTACCCTGGTCTGTTCTATTGTCCTCATCTGTTCTATTACCCTGGTCTGTTCTATTGTCCTGGTCTGTTCTATTGCATGTGAAGCGGATTGAGAACCATGTACAGCGACTAGGAGAGAACTGGGCTGCTTTAGGTTGCCTAATGTCACAGCCCTGTAGCTTACAATTTTCCTCCTGTAAATAAGGTCCCAATATTTTACAAATCACATGGTCCAATGCATTGTCTTTTGTGGTAGCCAAGAGACGCATACCTTTTCAGCACCCCATGTTCCATTCAGCACCCAATATTCCTTCCAACCACCCCGCCCTCCTTTCTCGCAAGCTGAATTAATTTGATACTATTTTTGAACGTCTGTGTTTCTAAGGGATACCTAATGACGCAATGACGTCAATGCAGGTCAGTAGCACACTGGCAGACTGGTGGTTGAGACGGTAGTCTCCAGGAACCAAGCTTTATCAATGAGAGCCTATAACTTCCCATAGTCATGGAGCCACTGGTTGCGCAGTGAATTAAAGTTGTGCCATTTGAGAAGGTATGTGATTTCTCTGTTAAAAGGCGGGCACATTCTCTCTGTTGTGGGACTTCAACCTACAGTTTTAATTTGTGAATTACTGATGCCGGTTCCAAAAATAAATCATCCTTGATGTGTGGGAGATATATACAGCTGAGGAGATACGAGGAACATAGTGATTGTGAACGCACACAGACAAGGTATCGGATACAGAAAACATACAACTGTAAAAGCAATAAATAGTTTACCTGCATCTAATTAAACAGTAAACTGCTGTGTACATAATATGAACCTTTTTTGTTTTCACTTTTAGTCAACTTCCCCACATTGCCATTCAATCATAAGTTGTATATTTTTCTTGTATTGTATTTTGGCCTGTAACTATCTACACATTAGCTATGCCCAATGGAGGATACATTTCTAAATGTAAACTGCAGTGCGGTAATAGCTGATATAGAGAATGTACTGACGACAAGGTTATAGTGTTGAAATTTATGTTTATTTTTTTTGTCTATCAAGTGACAACAGGACAGTGACATGTTGTATGGTGTGTTGTCCTAGGTTAACCGTTAAAGTTTCTGCTATGACGTCAAATGTTGAGGTCCACAGTGCTGCTGGTGTGGTCGTTTTTTCACCCATACTGATTGGTTAATGTCATTGGTTGACCGTGGAGTCTACTCACCTGGTATCCCAGGTCTAAATCATTTAGGGGGAGGATGAAAAAAACCAACATTATGTGGTCCACTAGGCTCGGATTTACTCAGTCCTATTGTATGGGAAGCGGTTCAGACAGTTCCTTGTGTACAGGAAGGAGTTTCAGAACCATGGGCAGCGCCTGTTGTACACCAAGAGGTTTCAGAACCATGGACAGCGCCTGTTGTACACCAAGTTGTTTCAGAACCTATTAGCTGTTTTTACACAGACAGCCCAAATCTGATATTTTTCCACTAATTGGTATTTTGACCAATCAGATCAGCTATTTTGCCAATAATTGGGTATAATCCCTGGGTAGAGGGAGAATTAGACAGCAACAAGACAACGTCAATTATCAGAGGAGTTCAACGTTTAGATAGACATGTATAATCTACATTCTAGAACCTCTCTGATCATGTCAGTTCTATACATTACTTTACTATCTGTAGACCTCTACAAAAGTCAACATTGTTTCTAGATCCTAAACAGCCCAATAGAGCACCTTATCATTAGATAAATGCATTGATCATACCTATTGCTTTTACAACTGCATCAAGTTTCTTACAATTCCACACATATACAGTGGGGAGAACAAGTATTTGATACACTGCCGATTTTGCAGGTTTTCCCACTTACAAAGCATGTAGAAGTCTGTAATTTTTATCATAGGTACTCTTCAACTGTGAGTGACGGAATCTAAAACAAAAATCCAGAAAATCACATTGTATGATTTTTAAATAATTAATTTGCATTTTATTGCATGACATAAGTATTTGATACATCAGAAAAGCAGAACTTAATATTTGGTACAGAAACCTTTGTTTGCAATTACAGAGATCATACGTTTCCTGTAGTTCTTGACCAGGTTTGCACACACTGCAGCAGGGATTTTGGCAGACCTTCTCCAGATCCTTCAGGTTTCAGGGCTGTCGCTGGGCAATACGGACTTTCAGCTCCCTCCAAAGATTTTCTATTGGGTTCAGGTCTGGAGACTGGCTAGGCCACTCCAGGACCTTGAGATGCTTCTTACGGAGCCACTCCTTAGTTGCCCTGGCTGTGTGTTTCGGGTCGTTGTCATGCTGGAAGACCCAGCCACGACCCATCTTCAATGCTCTTACTGAGGGAAGGAGGTTGTTGGCCAAGATCTTGCGATACATGGCCCCATCCATCCTCCCCTGAATACGGGGCAGTCGTCCTGTCCCCTTTGCAGAAAAGCATCCCCAAAGAATGATGTTTCCACCTCCATGCTTCACGGTTGGGATGGTGTTCTTGGGGTTGTACTCATCCTTCTTCTTCCTCCAAACACGGCAAGTGGAGTTTAGACCAAAAAGCTCTGTTTTTGTCTCATCAGACCACATGACCTTCTCCCATTCCTCCTCTGGATCATCCAGATGGTCATTGGCAAACTTCAGACGGGCCTGGACATGCGCTGGCTTGAGCAGGGGGACCTTGCGTGCGCTGCAGGATTTTAATCCATGACGGCGTAGTGTGTTACTAATGGTTTTCTTTGAGACTGTGGTCCCAGCTCTCTTCAGGTCATTGAACAGGTCCTGCCGTGTAGTTCTGGGCTGATCCCTCACCTTCCTCATGATCATTGATGCCCCACGAGGTGAGATCTTGCATGGTGCCCCAGACCGAGGGAGATTGACCGTCATCTTGAACTTCTTCCATTTTCTAATAATTGCGCCAACAGTTGTTGCCTTCTCACCAAGCTGCTTGCCTATTGTCCTGTAGCCCATCCCAGCCTTGTGCAGGTCTACAATTTTATCCCTGATGTCCATACACAGCTCTCTGGTCTTGGCCATTGTGGAGAGGTTGGAGTCTGTTTGATTGAGTGTGTGGACAGGTGTCTTTTCTACAGGTAACGAGTTCAAACAGGTGCAGATAATACAGGTAATGAGTGGAGAACAGGAGGGCTTCTTAAAGAAAAACTAACAGGTCTGTGAGAGCCTGAATTCTTACTGGTTGGTAGGTGATCAAATACTTATGTTATGCAATAAAATGCAAATTAATTACTTAAAAATGATACAATGTGATTTTCTGGATTTTTGTTTTAGATTCCGTCTCTCACAGTTGAAGTGTACCTATGATAAAAATTACAGACCTCTACATGCTTTGTAAGTAGGAAAACCTGCAAAATCGGCAGTGTATCAAATACTTGTTCTCCCCACTGTATAGTTGAAGTCGGAAGTTTACATACACCTTAGCCAAATACATTTAAACTCAGTTTTTCACAATTCCTGACATCCTAGTAAAAATTCCCTGTTTTAGGTCAGTTAGGATCACCACTTTATTTTAAGAATATGAAATGTCAGAATAATAGTAGAGATAATTATTTCAGCTTTTATTTATTTCATCACATTCCCAGTCTTTTGTCTTTTGTGTACTTTCGTTGTGGCATTTTGCACCTGCCCTGTGTTTTGTTGTAGCTGCTTGACAATGAAATTTCCCCCCCGGGATCAATAAAGTACCTATCTATCTATCTATCTATCTATCTATCTATCTATCTATCTATCTATCTATCTATCTATCTATCTATCTATCTATCTATCTATCTATCTATCTATCTATCTATCTATCTATCTATCTATCTATCTATCTATCTATCTATCTATCTATCTATCTATCTATCTATCTATCTATCTATCTATCTATCTATCTATCTATCTATCTATCTATCTATCTATCTATCTATCTATCTATCTATCAGTAGTTCAGAATTTTACATACACTCAATTAGTATTTGGTAGCATTGCCTTTAAATTGTTTAACTTGGGTCAAAAGTTTCAGGTAGCCTTCCACAAGCTTCCCCCAATAAATTGGGTGAATTTATGCCCGTTACCCCTGAACTGGTGTAACTGAATCAGGATTGTAGGCCTCCTGGCTCGCACACACCTTTTCAGTTCTGCCCACACATTTTCTATAGGATTGAGGTCAGGGCTTTGTGACGGCCACTCCAATACCTTGACTTTGTTGTCCTTAAGCCATTTTGCCACAACTTTGGCAACTTTGGAAGTATGCTTGGGGTCATTGTCCATTTGGAAGACCCATTTGCGACTAAGCTTTAACTTCATGACTGATGTCTTGAGATGTTGCTTCAATATATGCACATAATTTTCCTTCCTCGTGATGCCATCTATTTTGTGAAGTGCACCAGTCCCTCCTGCAGCCAAGCACCCCCACACCATGATGCTGCCACCCCCGTGCTTCACGGTTGGGATGGTGTTCTTCGGCTTGCAAGCCTCTCCCTTTTTCATTCAAACATAATGATGGCCATTATGGCCAAACAGTTCTATTTTTGTTTCATCAGGACATTTCTCCAAAAAGTATGATCTTTGTCCCCAAATGCAGTTGCAAACCGTAGTCTGGCTTTATTTATGGCGGTTTTGGAGCAGTGGATGACAGCTGCGTGGTCCCATGGTGTTTATACTTGCATACTATTGTTTGTACAGATGAACGTGGTACCTTCAGGCAAGGATGAACCAGACTTGTGGAGGTCTACAATTGTTTTTCTGAGGTCTTGGCTGATTTCTTTAGATTTTCCCATGATGTCGGTCAAAGAGGCACTGAGTTTGAAGGTAGGCCTTGAAATACATCCACAGGTACACCTCCAATTGACTACAATTATGTCAATTAGCCTGTCAGAAGCTTCTAAAGCCATTTTCTGGAACTTTCCAAGCTGTTTAAAGACACAGTCAATTTAGTGTATGTAAACTTCTGACCCACTGGAATTGTGATATAGTGAATTATAAGTGAAATAATCTGTCTGTAAACAATTGTTGGAAGAATTACTTGTGTCATGCACAAAGTAGATAGTGGTTGAAAAATGTGTTTTAATGACTTCAACCTAAGTGTATGTAAACTTCCGACTTCAACTGTACATATAAAGCTGACCTACGTTCCTGACCTACGGTTCCTTACCAGACCTTACCTTACCTTAAATGTAAGTTGCAGCTTGGACATTACCGGATGTTGGACATTAAAGCACAACATCAAGATGAACCAAAAACATGTCTTGCACTGCAAATAGGCTATATGTTAATTCCAAATCTACCTAGACCATGTAGCCCTCAGACATGGAAAGATCAGGCCTATTATAATACGTGGTGGTAATTGTTTCATTAACTCGCCATTTGTTATTCAAAATGTTTAAGCCATTAAAAAAAACTGCTGAATGCCCATACCACAATATTAATGTTAGTGCAGCCTAAGAATGGGAGACGCTGGTATCTCTTTAAGGACACATTTCTGTGTTACTGGCAGCAATCAATGCGATCTTAACTGACAACTCAAGACAAATTATAGGCTTATATGCTTCAATAGACAAATGTCAGTTTTTGTCCATTATGGCTCCTCCGGCTTAGTCTCCCATGAAGTGCAGTTCAGAAGGTCCCTGGTATTTTCAGCACCAGTTGCTATCCATCATGTACCTCTCAATTGTGGCCTCCTCTCCTCCGGGATTTAAACTGGTTTGCCAATATACTGTAAATGGGGGATACCTGGTTGATCCGGCTTCTGGAGGTCTTTAGTGTCAGTGCAGGGAACAAGGAGAGGACACCGCATTAGACTATTGAGATTGCTCCCTACTGATTTACATCTAAAAGATACAAGAACAACATTTTGAGAGCTTGGGACTATAAGGTTCTATCTGCAAAAAGAGGATTCTTGTCATGGTTAGTAGACAGGACCCGAGGCGCAGAGCTGTGGTAGATAGCCATTCCTTTATTTAGTTTTACAAAACAACAAAAAGGAGAGGAAGCAACCATGAACTGATATGCAACTAGCACAAACAATAACCCACACACAGGTGGGAAACTCAACTTAAATAGGATCCCCAATTGGAGGCAACACAGGTCAGCTGCCTCCAATTGGGGACAACCACAAAAAACAACATAAAGTTGCCTAGATGCCTCTCCTCTGTCAAGCCCTGACAGTCACCTCTAGACCAACATAAAGATGCCTAGAGGCCTCCCTATAGTGAGGACCTGACAGTACCCCCCCCTCCCGAGACTCCGGGTCAGGTGGAGGCTCCGGCCCCTGGAGCAGGACTGGGCACCGGGTCAGGCTGGGCACCGGGTCAGGCTGGGAACTGGCACTGGGGGACCTGGTTCAGGGGACCGGCACTGGAGGTACCGGGCTGGGGACCAGCACTGGAAGCTCCGGGCTGGGAACCGGCACTGGAAGCTCCGGGCTGGGAACCGACACTGGAGCCCTGGTGCGGGGGACCGGCACAGGAAGCTCCGAGCTGGGAACTGGCACTGGAAGCTCCGGGCTGGAAACCGGCATTAGGAGCTCCGGGCTGGGAACCGGCTCTGGAACCGGCTCTGGAACCCCAGCCAAGCTCTCCACCACCTCGCCTTTACCTCCAGAAGGTGGTCGTTAAAACCCTCTGGGGGCCGCCGATCTTCCATTGTTGGAGGCCGAAGTGTTTCTCCGTCTTCCTCATTCTCCAGCAGGTCCCGGCTCCCACGAGTTGGGAGACTGGAGCACTTCGTCATCCTCATCCAACGCCTCACTGTACTCCTGTTCCCATGGCTGCAGGGGCTCTTCAATGAACCCCCACAAGTATAGCGACAGGGGCTCTTCAGCTCGCCCCTCTGACAGTCCCCATAGCCCCCCAAAAAATGTGTATTGGGGTTCTTCAGGGCTGTTTCTCTGGGTCTGCCTTTTGGACCGCCGACGTGGAGCCTGTCGACGTCACTGCTGCCCTGGATCCTTTTCTAGGTCCAGAGCTAAGAAACAGAGGTACTTCTCCTCAGGTACCAGTTCCTTATCCCCAAGGAGTTCCTCCATTTTCCAGCACTGCTTGATCCTGTTTTGGTGGGTTATTCTGTCACGATTGGTAGGCAGTACACGAGACGCAGATAGATAGATAGATAGATAGATAGATAGATAGATAGATAGATAGATAGATAGATAGATAGATAGATAGATAGATAGATAGATAGATAGATAGATAGATAGATTTATTGAACTTTATTGATCCCCCGGGGGGGAAATTTCATTGTCAAGCAGCTACAACAAAACACAGGGCAGGTGCAAAATGCCACAACGAAGGTACACAAAAGACAGATACACGGTACATGATACATAGAGCGGCAGTATGAAAAAGTATAGAAATACAAGATATCTGGAGTGCAAAAAAAAGCTATAAAAAGACATTGCATAGTATGAGTGGTTGGCTGAATATGTACACTATACATTGGTGGATGTTGGATGGTTAACTATACTATACAGGTCGATGGCAGAGAAATACTTCAGTAGCTAAAAATGCGTATGATATGAGCGAGGGTAATAATAGTTTACTTAATAGACAGACTGGGTAAATGAACAGGTAAGTGAACATTTTGCATGGTTAAATTAACTGTACAGGTAAGTATACAGTTATATTTACAGATAAGTGAATACTTGCATGTTTACACAAACTGTACAGGTAAATGACAGGAAGAGATACTTTAATAGCTAAATGTGTGTATGATATCATTTGGGGTAATAATAGTAATTCCCTTAAAATACAGTCCTTAGTGCGCAGGTTTTAATTACAGACAACTGCACGTATTGCACATTCGATATACTAAAAGCAATGAGAAAATGTGCAACTGGCAGGATACTGCCAGATGTAGTAGATAGCCATTCCTTTATTTAGTTTTACAAAACAACAAAAAGAAGAGGCAGCAACCATTAACTGATATATAACTAACTCACACACACACAGGTGGGAAACTCATCAACTTAAATAGTATCCCCAATTAGAGGCAATGCGGGTCAGCTGGCTCCAATTGGGGACAACCACAAAAAACAACATAAAGTTGCCTAGATGCCTCCCCTCTGTCAAGCCCTGACAGTCACCTCCAGACCAAAATAAAGGTGCCTAGAGGCCTCCCTATAGTCAGGACCTGACAATTCTGAGATAATTGGCTTCCAAGTTCCGATTCCTCATTAGTTTGAATGGTGTCAACTATTCAGGTATTTAGAGTTAGCCTACTATATAGGTAGAGAACATTGAACAGAACAAGGCTATGTCAAAAACTAAATTTGAACAAAAATGCAGATAGAACCTTATTCTCGACTTGGCTGTGTCTTTACACTTATTTTTGTGTAGTTTTCCCACATCGAGAAGCAATTATTCCACTAATAAGTGAAAGGACTTCATAAGTTCCCACCATATTGTATTGCATTCACCTGTCATTTCCTGACAAATGTGATCATGGAGGAAAGGCCAGATATACATTCAATTATACAGTCAGCCTATGAACCATTGTAATAATAAACCAACCTCACAATTACACCTGTGATATTGAACCGTGTAAAAATGAATGACCAAACCTATATTTCATTGAATTATTATTTTGTACATATTTTGATAGTCTATAGGCATAACTGTAACATTCTTTAAGTATACCCTGCTCCCGCTTGACCGCCTATAATCTATTATGTGTTGATGTTTTGGAGCCTACATCAGAAAGAGAGAAACCCGCAGCGCCAAGCATACTGGGCATGGAAGCTAAAAATAGCATCATCGGACCGCCGCACGCCGCTCGGTTACCACGCGTTTCAGCATTCTGCTCTACAAAAAAAAGGACAAATCTTGCCGGCTATATTAAGACCGTAATATAGGCTACCATTGTTGTGACTGCGGAATATTTTTAGAAATCTACCATCAGAGAAAGAGAGCGTGTGTATTCATGCGTGTGTGTGTGTGTAGGCGCGCGTGCGTGAGAGTTTGTTGCGTGGGCTGTAGCTCCCACTGACATGAAAGGAAGAAGGGAGCGGAGACTAAACGAAGAGAGAGAGAGAGAGAGAGAGAGAGAGAGGGTTATAGAGAGAGAGGGGGGGGAGAGGCACAGAGTGTGTGTGTGTGAGAGATAGAGAGACAGAGAGAGAGAGAGGGTGGGGGGGAGAGATAGAGAGAGGGGGGGAGAGAGAGAGAGATGCCGTACATTTATAGTCACCCAACAAAGCGACCATTTTACCCCCTTGAACCATTACACAATATTGTGGATTTTACATTCACTTGCATGAGGTAAATTCTGAACCAGCGGTACAAAAGCAAATTCAACGGCTATAGCTTCCATCAGCAGCCATGGGCTTCAAAATGGGAGAATCTTAACGTGACGTCAATGTCTAACAACTGACGCTATATGTATTTCCCTCTATAGTGTTAATTTAGTTTAATCTGAAATTCACATAGAGGAGACATTATAAAAAATAGATATACTAGCTGTATACCATTCTACTAATTGATACGTGGAGAAAGAGAGAGAGAGAGAGAGAGAGAGAGAGAGAGAGAGTTGCCACAAGAAAAGGGCAACCATTGAAGAACAAACACCATTGTAAATACAGCCTATATTTTTTATGTTTATTTATTTTCCTTTTTGTACTTTAACTGTTTGAACATCCTTATTAAACTTTATAGAGACATAATATGGCATTTGAAATGTCTTTATTGTTTTGGAACCTTTGTGAGTGTAATGTTTACTGTACATTCTTCATTGTTTGTTTCACTTTTGTTTATTTTCTATTTCACTTGCATTGGCAATGTAAACATACACTCACTGGTCACTTCACCTAGGTACACCTTGCTAGTACCGGGTTGAACCCCCTTTTGCCTTCAGAACTGCCTTAATTCTTCGTGGCATAGATTCAACAAGGTGCTGGAAAATTCCTCTGAGATTTTGGTCCATATTGACATTATAGCATCACGCAGTTGCTGCAGATTTGTCGGCTGCACATCCACGATGCGAATCTCCCGTTCCACCACATCCCAAAGGTGCTCTATTGGATTGAGATCTGGTGACTGTGGAGCATTTCAGTACAGTGAACTCATGGTCAGCAACAATACTCAGGTAGGCTGTGGCGTTTAAACGATGCTCAATTGGTACTAAGGGGCCCAAAGTGTGCCAAGAAAATATACCCCACACCATTACACCACCAGCAGCAGGGGGGGGGGGGGCGAGAGAGAGGTGAAAAATAAAATACTGATCGTGTAAGATAAATTAGAGACTACATTGACAGGAATCTCTGCATTCTCATGCAATGAAAGCAATAAGGCCGTGTGTCATCTGCACCACTTATTATAGCCGTTTAAAACGACATGGGAGCGCGCATTTATAGTGTGTGCAGGGTGAGGAAAAATGTGAACGAGCGTGTTCAGCCCTACGCTTGAAATTCCTCCGAGGAACCTATTTTTCTCTCTCAATGCGAGCTAAAAATAGCAACAGGGTTGGCTAGTGATCCAGAAATAGATAGGGGGCATCGCTCGTATAAAAGGCACACCATTCAAGAGTACAATGTGTACACTTAGTTTAAGAATCAAGAACAGTAGCTGTTTTTGCACAGTTAAAAGATATTTCTCTGTTGGTTTGTGGCACTTGAAAATAATGTTAGTAAAACGCATTTTCCCTTTCAGCGAGGGGTTCGCGCTTTGGTGAGTGATTGGTGCATTTATTTTTTTCAGTTAAGGATACATTAATACGTTCGACTGTTGGTTAGCAGTGTCAAGAAAAAGGTATGTAGGTTATGTCTAGCCTACCTTGTTTGTTGTCTATGTAAAAACGACGACTTTGGAATAATGGTCTGATTGATTTGGGGTGAAATGTGAGCGCTAGATATACTTGATGAAAATCAAACCAGCCTTTATTTGTAGTCCGGGATTCACCCTTAAAGCAAAGCTAGAAATCAATAAAGGCATACAGGGTGTAAATCGGCGCTGTTACGCTCTCACATATGGCTGAAATGTCCCTTTCCTCGAGGACTTACGAATGTATGGAAACGTATCCCAATTAGGCTACTTAATTATTATTTTTTGACAAAAATCGTAAAGAATCAAATTCGCTACAGCTGCACATAACTAAAGTGAAGGCTGTCGGGAGCGGTCCACTCGGGGTGCTGCTGAAATGTTTTGAACTCCAATGTGGACTACAGCGCGACCAGTAGCATAAGGGAATTCTACTCAGTTTTAAATAAGAACGTTTCCAGGCTGACATTATGGGAGGAGTTGTCTATTAGACCACTATAGAAAAATAATCAGTTCATGTTTGGAATTATGTTGCTCTCACGTCTGGTCTGGATAGCGCCATCCTCTTAGATTCAGATAGCTGATTTACGTCTGCTATGTCCACGTCATATTCAATACTACATTCATTTGTGGTTTAGGCAACACTTTAACTGAATTACGTTCATGTCTCCAGGGACAATTTTAGTCAGATTCTTGTTGCATAAATTCTTTGATTTGTGTGGTTGAACCATCGTTAAGTAGTCTATTGCCTAAATCTATGCATGCAACCACTGACTGGTGATGTCATTAGGACATGTTAGAATTATGCTTCGAATGGATATGGGTCCAATAATCTCATGTGAGGATTAATCTTGAAACGTTTAATTGTTTTAAAATCTGCGTCTGACAGTTCAGTGTAGCATTCCTAGGTAGTGGGGAATGAAGACATTGTACCCCACGAATGTTATCGTCATTTTGTGTTTTGGCTGAGGAACAAAATTACAGGCATGACTCTATGTTACAACGTATGTTTCAACGTTAGCTCTGCGGACAATTTTGGCCAAAGCTGGGCAGAGATGAGAAGAACCGCCCTCAGTAATTACATTCTGGTGTTCGGTTTTCAGTGGAAAGAGCGACGCTTCTCGATTCGTGACTGCTAAAGTGAGTAACGCGCGTACTGCGTCAGAGGTGCTGCCACTGTGTGCTTGAGACAGATGGAAGAAATCGTGACAGATTGGAGGCGGCCACAAATTAAAGTTCCGGCCAATCAAACCGGCGCCAGAGCGGGGCCGTATAGTACAGGAACTTTGGGGTTCCAATGGATCGAATTTATTGAATGACCTGTCCTTTTCTTTCGCGCCACCTAACTGGCGACTGTCTCCAACTTGAACAGGCTACTGTAGGCTATTGAGGATGTGTGTTTGGGTGCGATATACAAAGGTGTAGCCAATGGGTTATCCTAATACCGTGCCCTGTTGTCACCTAGTCCACCAGTGTAGATATTGGCTATTTTAACTAGAAATAAGACAATTTGGGAAGGGATTTAATCCCATCTCGCTTGTCACAACGCATCCTTTTTAAAGGCAATATTAGCGCGGTCGTTGAGATCACATTAAAGGTAAACGCTGCAGATGCCGTCTCCTTTAAATGTCAAGCGCGCTATGACGCGGATACCGCGGATCAGATTGAATCCCAGCCTTGGTCTAAGTGTGCATGCTCGTTGCAATCTGTAATGTTAGACCTATAAGTAAGTGCTATTCCCATCAATGTGGGATGTCCAGTGATGGTTCATGTTGTTGATGGTTGTGCTTCAATGTGAGATGGATAGTAAACTATGCTGTCAGATTTTGTGATCATCCATTATCAACATTACGACTATGTTTCTCACCATCAAACAGTTCCTTTGGTTGGATCAGATTAATTTGATTGTACTTGTTTGTTTCAGAAGCTCCCCATTTTGCACACATTTAATTGGGCGTTGGCAAGGCATAGGCTACTGTATGGTCAATGCTTTGTCCCGTTACTTTTTCACGGTGGGTAAACCAGTTAGTTTTCATTTTCTACATTTTTTGTTGGATTAGAGGGGGGGGGGGGGTCCCTATAGAGATTGATAGCGATTGGTAGATTACGAGTTTTGTACTCCAATGAAAGCCTTCGCTGCTCTCTATTTACGGTGTGTTGGAGCGGAGCAGCGTTCTTCCTTGTGCACAGCTATCGGCAGACAACTGGAGATCGACTCTCCATCAGGCGACATTACAAGTAAGAGGATGTACACACACCGCGATTGTTGCTGGTTTAAAACACATTGTTTTCTGTAGCCTAATGTGAATTGATATGGTTAGTGGAATGTCGTTGCAATGTCGGATTCCCCATGCAAGAACCTTGCACGCAAGGATAGATTGTAATTGTTGTACCAATTGCTGGACAGATGCACTTGCTGTGGAGGAGAGGCAGTGGACGACTCTTACGGCAGTAGTTCGTGGAGTGATGTGGATCTGGACCCGTAGATTGTCTGTCACGAATCTTTTTGCGGTCTGGGCTTGCTGTTCATAAATATCAGTCTGGGAAGCCCTTACCCCAAAAAGCATTTGTGGAGGACCCAGTCGCCGAATTTAATGTATTGTATTTATTGATGAGTGATATTATTATTGTAATATTATTACATATGTTCATTGTTGTTGTTATTGTTGTTTGTTGTCAAATATCTCCCTACTCAGTAGATAGTTGTTTGTTGTAATTTCATGAACATGTGTAGTATAGGCCTATAGGTCAGGAAAAAACTAAATACACCTGTTAGTCTCTTATAGAGGACACGCACACGCACAAAAACACACACGTTTCCTATCATTACGGATGCTCAACTTTAACTTTCTAATTACAATCTTAGAAGAGTGAAATATGTGTTTTTGTAAGTGCACAGGTTACAGTTATGTCATTGATCGTGTTTAAAGTAAAAGTAGTGAATGTATGTAGTGTACACTCCAGAAAGTAGGAAACTGTGTAGCAGTGACACATACAGTGCCTTCAGAAAGTATTCCGATCCCTTGACTTTTTCCACATTTTGTTATGTTACAGCCTTATTCTAAAATGTATTAAATAAAAAAAATCCCTCAGCAATCTACACACAAGACCCCCAATAATCTTCAGCTGCAGGGACTGGGAGACTAGTCAGGATCGAGGGAAAGATGAATGGAGCAAAGTACAGAGAGATCTAGAGCGCTCAGGTCCTCAGACTGGGGCGAAGGTTCACCTTCCAACAGGATAACGGCCCTAAGCACACAGCCAAGACATCCCAGGAATGGCTTCGGGACAAGTCTCTGAATGTCCTTGAGTGGCCCGGAGCCCAGACTTGAACCCAATCGAACATCTCTGGAGAGACTTGTAAATAGCTGTGCAGCGACGCTCCCCATCCAACCTGACAGAGCTTGAGAGGATTTGCAGAATAAATACATTTTACAATAAGGCTGTAATGTAACAAAATGTGGAAAAAGTCAAGGGGTCTGAATACTTTCTGAAGACACTGTACAGGTTACCTGGGAGGAGAAACAACACAACCTTAATAGTGTTATATTGACTTCACAAAACTGGTTTATTTCAGGCATTTGTTAAATCATATACATTTCTGGCTGTTAATATGACATTCATTTGACTTTATATGTTACACTTGTTTTTTTTATACCTTTATTTTGACAGGGAGTCAAGATGAGACCAAGGTCTCTTTTACAGAAGAGCCCTGTAATTACAGAAACATACACAACAATATAGTACAAAAAGCAAAACAGTGTTACATGTGGTAAATGTTGCAGTCTCGTTTTGTAATATTCAATTGCAGTTAAATTGTACATGAGTTACGTATTCTCAACAAAGTTGTTTGGGAGCATTGTATGCTGTTTGCTGTTCGAATAAAATGTAAATTATTTTATTTTCTCTTCTTTGCATTTGTAATATACTGCAGGCAGGGGTGGGTAGAGTACTGAACAAATGTACTCGAGTAAGAGTACAACTACTACGGTAAACTTTTACTCAAGTAGGAGTAAAGTTACCACCTAAGAAAACTACTCAAGTAAGAGTAAAAAAGTACTGGGTTCAAAGTTAAACTGTGAGCCAAGCAGAGGAGCTTGGTGGGAGGAGCTATAGGATGACAGGTTCATTGTAATGGCTTGAACGGAATCAATGGAACAGAGTCAAACATGTGTTTCCATATGTTTGATGTGTTTGATACAGTTTCATTAATTCTATTCCAGCCATTACAATGAGCCCGTCCTCCTATAGCTCCTCCCACCAGACTCATATGCAGCCAAGGTGATTGTTTCCCAAGTTCTTCTAGACCAGGGATCCCCCTCTCTGGTCATGGGTGTGCAGCACTAACACACCTGTTTCCACTAATCAATTGAGTACAGTCATCCAAGTTGGAGACAGTTACGTTTTTATTTAATTACGTTGTTTGTTAGGTTGGTTAGTGGTTTGTGTTGTGCAGAGTAAGATGGTTGCTACGTTACTTTAAGGGTTTTCTCAAGTGCTGAGCAAATTAAATACTAACCTCTTGTCAGTCTATAAGGTATTGTGGGATCTTTGAGAACCCCGTCACCCCACTACTGAACCACTACCACAACCCTCCCCATCTAACCTGGTCCTATATGAATGTGCTGTAACCCACTGGGAGTCTTTGATGTAGCCTACATATCACTTGTCCTTATGATCTTCTGTCAGGTGTCCTGAGCCTCACCAATGTGTTCTATGAGGAGTGTGTGACTATGTGGAACATGCTCTCATGAGTCTAGCTACACTTAAAGTTAACTACTTTGCAGATATGAAACAAACAGGTCATCATAATATCAATAAAATATATCAAATCCCCAGTTCATGCTACAAAGCCAACTGTATAAGAGGTTTAAAAATTGGTTCCATTTGACTCAACATTCCATGATGTACAGTAAGGCATTATTTAACAGAATAGATGATGCAGTTCAATTCATGATTCATATGATTCACCTATACAGAATGGATGATGCAGTTCAATGATTCATATGATTCACCTATACAGAATGGATGATGCAGTTCAATGATTCATATGATTCACCAATACAGAATAGATTATGCAATTCAATGATTCATATGATTCACCAATACAGCATCGATTATGCAGTTCAATGATTCGTATGATTCATCAATACATTTCTTGGTAGTCCAACACATGTTGCTATCAGGTTGTAAATCACAGCTAGCCTGGTACATAGTTTGCTGCCTCCAGCCAATTCGGTATGCACTGTTTCAGAGCTCTTGTCTGAGGGTACCCGAGCGCAGAACAACTGATTAATTTACGAACGCGCAACACCCGCTGAATATGACTGGTGTCAGTAAAGTAATTAAATTGTTGCCAGCAGCACAGTTAGTGACTAACGCTCTGGATTACATGAAAACAGCCTAACCAGCTCTGCTAGGGTGAGTAAAATAGAGTGAGGTGGAAGTCCAGAGTTAGACCAGTGTCAAAAGTGCAGTGTGAGCTCTGAACACTCAAGATAACAAAACGCTCTGAATTTACAAACAACCCACTCTGGCACACTGAAGGCAATTTAAGAATACACCCTTAGCTATCAATCAAATGTATTTGGCATCAATCAAATGGGCGGGCAGGTAAGTTCCCTTCAGTTGTCAAAATGTGGGTTAGGGCAAGCATGCATTGGCCAGGCACGCTGCAGAAGGACGGGTAGGCTACTATTCTCAATCGTTTAGCAGTACAGTTTTGACAGCCAACTAGCTGAAAGTTTGAGAGGGTTTATTTAATGTTCCCTTGTTAGATTTTAGCTCATCTTGCTCTGCTTTTGTGCAGATCTAAGGTCACGCTGTTGCTACTGCCTGTAAAAACACAGTCCAGTTTGAAGTGAATGATGGCAGGCCCATGTGGCAAATGGCTTATTTGCATGAGGCCTACTGTAGCTCTGATTGGTTATTGCTCACCAGTCCTGGACGAGACAGATGTTTTTATTAGGTTATATTTACTGTAGTGTCTGTTAATTGTCCAAACGCATGGCCGCTGTCCCACTCTATATTGATATAGAACTTCACAAAAGCCTATATATACATCATTCCCAAACATTATATGAATTCATGAAAACTTGAAAATGACCATATCTACGTGCTGAAAAGCATATGTTTCTTAGAGCTTGGTGAGAGCGTGGTTGTCCTATGGTTATTTAGCATACAACTTTCTCACAATTTCTGGGAATGGTGCAGGATAGTTGCTTGGCTTTGGAACATTCTAAGCACATTTAAGGAACTTGAAAAGAAAACATTATTCTGTGGTAATTGTTTTCTGCAGGTTTCCTCATGGTTCTATTTCATGTTCTCAGAACATTAAGCATGCATGCGCCCGGCCCTGCCACAGGAGTCGTTAGAGCGCGATGGGACAAGGACATCCCGGCCCCTAACCCAGAAAACGTTGGGCCAATTGTGCGCCGCCTCACGGGTCGAACCAGGATCTGTAGTGACACAGCTAGCACTGCGATGCAGAGCCTTAGACCGCTGCCCAATGGGGAGGCCATAAAATGAACAGCTTTGTATGAGAACATGGCATGATAGCGCCCTATCATGAGAACATAAGATCATAGATTCAAATCTCACTGATGCTGTGCAACAATAAATTAATCCATGATTAATGCCTAAGCATTATATACTGTATTGTACTCTATGCTTTGCCATTGACTGCTAAACAACCATCTCTAGTACATCAGAGACTGCTGCCTATAGATTAGGAATCACTGGCCACTTAAGGAATATAACACTAGTCACTTTAATAATGTTTCTGTATGTTGCAATACTCAACTCATATGTCTAAACTGTAAGCTATACTATTCTTCGGCACCTAATCGTGTTTACATACTGCGTCACCAATCTCTTATGTACAGTCGGAAGCTTACATACACTTAGGTTGAAGTCATTAAAACTCATTTTTCAACCACTCCACAGATCTCATGTTAACAAACTATAGTTTTGGCAAGTCGGTTAGGACATCTACTTTGTGCATGACACAAGTAATTCTTCCAACAATTGTTTACAGACAGATTATTTCACTTTTAATTCACTATATCAATTCCAGTTGGTCAGAGGTTTACATACACTAAGTTGACTGGCTTTAAACAGCTTGGAAAATTCCAAAAAATGATGTCATGGCTTTAGAAGCTTCTGATAGGCTAATTGACATAATTTGAGTCAATTGGAGGTGTACCTGTGGATGTATTTCAAGGCCTACCTTCAAACTCAGTGCCTCTTTGCTCGACATCATAGGAAAATCTAAAGAAATCAGCCAAGTCTGGTTCATACTTGGAAGCAATTTCCAAATGTATTTAACCTTTATTTAACTAGGCAAGTCAGTTAAGAACAAATTCTTATTTACAATGACGGCCTACCGGTGAACAGTGGGTTAACTGCCTTGTTCAGGGGCAGAACGACATATTTTTACCTTGTCAGCTTGGGTATTCAATCCAGCAACCTTTCAGTTACTGGCCCAACACCCTAACCACTAGGCTACCTGCCGCCCCAAATACCTTAAGGTACCAGGTTCACCTGTACAAACAATAGTATGCAAGTATAAACACCATGGGACCACGCAGCCGTCATAACGCTCAGGATGGAGACGCGTTCTGTCTCCTACATACTTTGGTGCGAAAAGTGCAAATCAATCCCAGAACAACAGCAAAGGACCTTGTGAAGATGCTTGAGGAAACAGGTACAAAAGTATATATTTCTACAGTAAAACGAGTCCTATATAGACATAACCTGAAAGGCTGCTCAGCAAGGAAGAAGCCACTGCTCCAAAACCACCATAAAAAAAGCCAGACTATGGTTTGCAACTGCCCATCGGGACAAAGGTCGTACGTTTTGGAGAAATGTCCTCTGGTCTGATGAAACAAAAATAGAACTGTTTGGCCATAATGACCATCGTTATGTTTGGAGGAAAAAGGGGGACGCTTGCAAGTCGAAGAAAACCATCCCAACCGTGAAGCACGGGGGTGGCAGCATCATGTTGTGGGGGTGCTTTGCTGCAGGAGGGACTGGTGCACTTCACAAAATAGATGGCATCATGAGGAAGGATATATTGTGGATACATTGAAGCAGCATCTCAAGACATCAGTCAGGAAGTTAAAGTTTGGTCGCAAATGGATCTTCCAAATAGACAATGACCCCAAGCATACTTCCAAAGTTGTGGCAAACTGGCTTAAGGACAACAACGTCAAGGTATTGGAGTGGCCATCACAAAACCATGACCTCAATCCTATAGACAATTTGTGGGCAGTACTGAAAAAGCTTGTGCGAGCAAGGAGTCCTACAAACCTGACTCAGTTACACCAGTTCTGTCAGGCGGAATGGGCCAAAAATCACCCAACGTATTGTGGGAAGCTTTTGGAAGGCTACCCAAAACGTTTGACCCAAGTTAAACAATTTAAAGGCAATGCTACCAAATACTAATTGAATGTATGTAAACTTCTGACCCACTGGGAATGTGATGAAAAAAATTGAAAGCTGAAATAAATAATTCTCTCTACTATTATTCTGACATTTCACATTCTTAAAATAAAGTGGTGATCCTAACTGACCTAAGACAGGGAATTTTTACTAGGATTAAATGTCAGAAATTATGAAAAACTGAGTTTAAATGTATTTGGCTAAGGTGTATGTAAATGTCCGACTTCAACTGTATATACTGTATACTATAAAGCTTACTATGCCACTGGATTTTAGTCCAATGCCGCACAGACATTTATGTACATATTCTCAATCCTTTCTTACTTAGATTTATTTGTGTTTGGTATATGTTGTGAAACTGTTAGATATTATTGTTAGATAGTACTGCACTGTCAGAGCTAGAAGCACAAGCATTTCGCTACACCCGCAATAACATCTGCTAACCACGTGTATGTGACCAATAATATTTGATTTGATTTGAGCAAATGCATTTACAAGTGTCCTATCTGTGCTTGGAGTTCTAAACAGTTAACCTAAGCTAGCAGTGTTAAGTCTTACTGAAATATTTTTACTCTAAATGTTGTGAAAGGTTTAAGGAAGATTTAAAAAAAATCAAAATAACCTTTACATTTCGTTCAAAACATTCACAACATTTAGAGAATTTTGCAGAAAGTTATTTAATTATCTTCAGGGAACCATAGTAAAACTTTCTCAGAAACTCCATGAATCTTAAAAATGTGCATTTGCAGAACAGGCAGAATTTTCACTTCTGTTCTCAGAACGTTTACAACTTTTTTTATTTTACCAGTAAGGAAACAAATGGCTTCATTCCCAGAACCAAAAACATAGGTTCCCACATCTACCAAGGAACCAAATGTGCTAGCTGGGTTGTGGATATAGATGGACACAGTCATAATGTATATGGAGAGAGGGAGACAGAGAGAGAAAGAGACATACAAACTGAGGTGCTCAACAGATCTCTGCTCCCAATCTCAAAACCAAAAACAAGGATGTGTCCCAGACAGGTAAATTGAGTTTGTAAACAGTTTTAATGGACTGAGTGTGGTTAGCCGTGTGTGTGTGTGTGTGTGTGTGTGTGTGTTTGCCATCCACAGTAAACAAGTCTGGAATCAGACTGTGCTTGTGCCATTTTGGTGTATTTGGCTTTATAATTATGGTCTCAGAGGGTTTAGTGCCATTGGACCTCATAGTGCATAGACAAATACATGTATTATGAGAGAGAGAGGGCATAATCTGCTCCATACCTGCTCAAACTGTCTGTATGCGGAGTAGTTTTGTCTGGACTGGAAAGAATAAAAATCAAATCAAATTACAAAGTGTGTCATTTTTTTCAGCAGGGCTTTAACCAGGGTTTGAGTTTTAATATTGTTTTATATATTTTTTTAAGTTGAAGCTCATTTACAGCATTTCTATACAATAAAATTTTAAAAAAAATGCTATTTGGAGAACATGACCCCAGCCAACCCCTTGTTTGGAGAACATGACCCTAGCAAAACCCTTGTTTGGAGAATGTGACTCCAGTCAACCCCTTGTTTGGAGAACATGACCCCAGCCAACCCCTTGGCTGCTGTAGGTTCATTCACCTTAGTTGATCTACAAACACATAGCCTATTAGCTATACAATAGTAAAGAGGGGAAATATGAGAAATGATTCACACTGACACGTAGCGTCAGCAACGAAACAAAAAACGTATTACATTTTTAGAACTGTATTGTTTGCATGTTGATCGAATTTTAATGTCGGCCTACAGGGAATATAGGCCATGTGGAGATGTTGATATTGAAACATATCTTCTTAGTTTTTTTGTTCCTAACTTATTTGATAAGATTAGTTCAGATTTTCTCAGGGGACCCCACTTGGGGCCCAGACCCCAGGTTTCCTCGCTCTCTCTGACTCCTCTGCTTCCTCCAGCATGTATTGCAGTCTGTCTCAGCCTCACTGCTGAGCGCCACATCGATGTCTGTCTCAGTAGCCTACTCTCTATAAAGTAAAGTTATTATGATAATTTAGTAGAGTATTTTTTTTCTGCTGCTGAGGTAGGCTCAGTTTAACGTTAGCTTCTTACTTCATCCTTCTAGCTGCCTAAGGAATACTAGCCAGAGCCCTTCAACTTTACTGCAATATAAGTCTGCCGGCAGCCACCTGACATATCTACTGTATACGCGAATATTAACTAGCTGTGCACTCATTCTCCGAGAGTCCATTTTTGTTTGGGGGGATGTCTGTAGACACGCCGGGACAGTTTTAAAACGACCTTTTGTCCAGCATCTCGCAAACACACTGTCAGCAGAGGGTACTGCGAGCTGGAGTAGTTCGTTGTGCCGCGAGAGTGCGGAGTTAGCCGTTTGAAAGAGGGGTGAATGTGCTGTTTAAAAGGCAAATCCGGGAGTCAAATCCGGGGGATGCAGGCGAACAAAAAACACTTCATGATTCCACCCCTTCGCAAAGAGGACGGCGCAAATATAACTCAGTCAGATCAAGAATATAAGCGTTCAACGCTGGGAGCGATATTTAGATGTTGAACTGGGGGCTAATTGATTTTCTTTGTGGTAAACATATATGTTTTTAATTATTATTTTTCTTAAAACAAATTACCGAGGCCCTGACCTCTGTGTCCTCATATGTAGTTACGGATACGTTTGTCAGTACAGATTGATGCAAGGTCTTTTTGTTGCACTTTTTGCGTTACACAAAATGCAGACCGGCCATGAACCATGCAAGCTTGAGAAGGAATCTGACGCAGTGTATGCAGAATGTATCAGTTAGACCACCATCTACATGTTCTTTTAGAGGGAGAGGTACATATATTTTGTATAATATTTGTCACACATGATTTGTACCTTTTTTAAAGTTGCAATAAAATATTAAAATACAACATCGTGCACTTTTCTTGGCAAACAAGCAATTTTCAGAACCTGTAAAAGTTGTAACCTTATTAGCCTACATTTGAAAAAGCATGGAGTTGATCTCTAAAGTATATATACAATTTTAGAGATTATTCACCTAATATATGACTTTTGTATGTAAGCGTGTGCACTTGGTAGCCTCTAATAATGAAGTATGAAGATATTCCACATAAAGCGTTGATGAGCTGATAAAATATATTTAGGAGTTGGATAACAATCTGAAAAAAGTGTTGGATTGTAATTTTAGGCTTTTATCGGGTGGTATAAATACAAGTGGTATAGTCTTGAAGTTTATATAATATGAAAATAAACATAGATGATCTCCAACAAACAGCCCCATGTAGTAGACCATGTAGTAGACCGTGTTGTGAGTCTAGATAGATAGATAGATAGGTAGGTACTTGATCCCAGAGGGGGAAATTTCTTATGTGCTTTTAAAATTTAAGGAGCAAATATTTTACATCAATCAACTGTGTTTGTAGTGGAGATAAAATAAGATATTTATTATTTTACACTCCTAGATTTTACTTTACTGAAGGACAAGTCTGTTGACTGTTTAGAGTGAGAGAAAGTTTCAAACAAATTAATTTATTTTAATAGTATCACTTGTCTGCAATCTTGTAATCAGTCATTCAGCCTATTTAAATTAAGGAAAGTTGTCACTGTGCTGTTTGGTATCATTGTGTGCACCACACTGAACATGGACCAGAGAATGCAAAGGAGAGAGTTGTCTGAGGAGATCAGAAAGAAAATATTAGACAGGCATGGTAAAGGTAAAGGAAAATCGACCCCAGATTGAACAGAAGGATAGTGCGAATGAAGTTGAACTCCAAGGTGAAGGTACGTCAGTTTCTGATCGCACTATCCGTCGCTTTTTGAGCGAAAGTGGACTCCATGGAAGAAGACCCAGGAGGACTCCACTTTTGAAAGAAAAACATAAAAATGCCAGACTGGAATTTGCTAAATGCATATTGACAAGCCACAATCCTTTTGGGAGCATGTCCTTTGGACAGATGAGTCAAAACTGGAGCTTTTTGTTAGTCACATCAGCTCTATGTTCACAGATGAAAAAATGAAGCTTTCAAAGAAAATAATACCATACCTACAGTTAAACATGGAGGAGGCTCCGTTATGTTTTGGGATCAATGAAATCTCAAGACTATCAAGGCATTCTGGAGCAAAACGAACTGCCCAGTGTCAGAAAGCTCTGTCTCAGTCGCAGGTCATGGGTCCTCCAACAGGATAATAACCCAAAACACACAGCTAAAAGCACCCAAGATTGGATAAGAACAAAACATTGGACTATACTGAAGTGGCCTTCTATGAGTCCTGATCTGAATTCTATCGAACATCTATGGAAAGAGCTGAAACTTGCAGTCTGGAGAAGGCACCATCAAACCTGAGACTGCTGGAGCAGTTTGCTCAGGAAGAGTGGGAAAAACTACATAAAACATGGCTCCTAGACCAATTCTCTGTGTATTGTGTCCTTGTCAGGAACACAATGACAAAACCATTGATGCCATTCTTTGTGATGCACCTGAGTGTTTTAATGGTGTGATTGATACGAGTGAAGGACATGTGGGCTACATTTTACAACCAGAGGATTCTACAGTGAAGATTTTTACAAACAGCTGCCTCATCACCCTTTTTTCAGCCAGAAACTGTGAGTTTTTCACTTGCGTTGCGCATGAGAGAATGGCTTAAGGTAAGACTTGCTCTATGTCAGATCGAACAGTCCCTGAGTGGAACATCCTTGCCTGGGTACGACTTAGAAGAGGAAGTCTGCGGTCGAGATGATTTGAAAGCCATAAGAATCTCTTCAGTGGCCTATAGTTAGGGCTGGGCGATAAGACAAAATAAGTATTGAACACGTTACCATTTTTCTCAGTAAATATATTTCCAAAGGTGCTATTGACATGAAAGTTTCACCAGATGTTGGTAACAACCCAAGTAATCCAAGAAACCAAAACAAATAAGTTCAGAAATTAAGTTATGTGTAATAATGTGAAATGACACAGGGAAAAAGTATTGAACACATGAAGAAAGGGAGGTTCAAAAAGGCATGGAAAGCCAAGACAACAGCTGAAAACTATCAGTAATTAAAAAGCAATCCAGCCCCCTGTCAGTGCAAATTAATATCAGCTGGTTCAGTCCCAGCTGATGGCCTACAAAAAGGTCTCATTGCCAAGGTGTCACACAAGACACATCTCATGATGGGTAAAAGCAAAGAGCTGTCTCAAGACATTCGCAACCTAATTGTTGCAAAACATAATGATGGCATTGGTTATAGGCGCATTTCTAAGCTTCTGAATGTTCCAGTGAGCACTGTTGGGGCCATAATACGGAAGTGGAAAGACAATCATTTCACCATAAATTTGCCTCGACCAGGTGCTCCTCGCAAGATTTCTGACAGAGGAGTGAAAATAATGATCAGAAGAGTTGTCCAAGAGCCAAGGACCACTTGAGGAGAGCTTCAAAAAGACCTGTATGTATGGATTACTTGGGTTGTTACCAACATCTGGTGAAACGTTCATGTCAATAGCACCTTTGGAAATATATTTACTGAGAAAAATGGTGACGTGTTCAATACTTATTTCACCCGCTGTATATCGTAAGACGATAAAAAAAAACTTATATCGTTAATTTCGTTGTGTCGCAAATCACACTCTTAATGGCAATATTTTTTGTCAATTGGACGATGCTTTGCATTCGCAACACAAGCAAACATGGAGGAGAGTGAACGTGACACAGTGCAAGGAGACACAGAGCTCCTACCTAAAATACTTTGGGCGCATAGACGTGGTTTGGGTATGAAAAGTCTGACACGCACCAGAAAACCGTCCTCTGCAAAATATGCCACAGGCCGGTCCCGACAACAGGCTCAAACACCACTAACCTCTTTTGCCACCTACGCAAGAATCATGTGAAACAGTATGGAGAGAGTCTACGGATGAGACCCCAAAAAGTACAGTTGAGTGCTCAAAACATTATATGGTTGTTGTCATATAATGCTATAATTCAAACTTGAAGGAGTGTTTTTGTTGACTTGTTATATATTTATTTGTGAGCCTTATTTTGCTGCTATAGTTTAAACTTGAAAGTTTTCCATGTTTACATTTGGTATTTTATATACCAATATTTGTCAGGCCTGTATTCATTTGTTTGCTGCTACAATTCAAACAGTTCTACTGTTAGAGTATAATGTGTTTGGTTTTGATATTTTTTACCATATTCACATTTTAGGCCTATATTTAATTTATTTGCAACTGTAGTTGAAGTGTTTTCTATTTACCTTTTTAGATTTTATACATTAATATTTTATATTTTGTTACATGCTTAATTGAAAATTTGCACAAAGGTTCTAAATAAAAGGAGAAATAATAAAATATGAGTAAGTACCTTTTATTCCAAATGTAATAAGAAATAGGCCTTTACATGTGGTCATTTTATATAAACTATTTATTCATTGAATTTACAGAAAATGTGCTATATCGTGATATGTATCGTTTTCGGGATATGAAATTACCTATATCGGGATATGAGATTTTGGTCCTATCGCCCAGCCCTACCTATAGTCGCCAAACCCACTGGCTCCAGGTCATCTATAAGTCTTTATTAGGTAAATCCCCGCCCTATCTCAGCTCACTGGTCACTATAGCAACACCCACCCGTAGCATGCGCTCCAGCAGGTATATCTCACTGGTCACCCCCAAAGCCAACACCTCCTTTGTCACCATTCCTTTCAGTTCGCTGCTGCCAATGACTGCAACGAATAGCAAAAATCATTGAAACTAGAGGTTCCTATCTCCCTCAATAACTTTAAGCATCTGTTGTCAAAGCTGCTTATCGATCACTGCACCTGTATATAGCCCTTCTGTAAATAGCCCACACTACTACCTCATCCCCATATTTATTTTTCACTAATCTTGCACTCCAGTATCTCTATTTGCACATCATAATTTGCACATCCTTCATTCCTGTGTTAATGATGATAATTCTGTAATTTATTTCACCACTATAGTCTATTTGTCCTACCTCCTAACCTTACTGCATTTTTGCACTACATTTTGCACTCTGTATATAGATTTTTCTATTGTGTTTTTGACTGTTTGTTTAATGTGTAACTCTGTTATTTGTCGCACTGCTTTGCTTTGTCTTGGCCAGGTCGCAGTTGCAAATGAGAACTTGTTCTCAACTGACCTACCTGGTTAAATAAAGGTGAAATAAATAAAAAATAAAATAGTCCAGACTCCAAAGTGACAATTTTAGGTTGTTCTGAATTCAATAGCTCAAATGCCACCAAATCTGTTAGCACATATGTCTTTTCCAAAGCATGCTGTCAGGGGAGAGACACGGATTCAGTTGCAGGCAAGTGTTTATTTTCCTCTCAAATGAGCCCAGGAAAAAAATAAACAGGAACACAAAAGAAAAGAGGAAGTCCAAATAAATGTCCTCTGGGCCAGGAGAGTACTTCTCAAAAGAAACAAATTATAGCGTCATCCGACGCAGTGTCCAAGTTACATTGAGTTCCCTGGGGACGGTGATGAGCAGACAGAGGGTCTGGGGTGGTACATCTGTCCCAACAGAGAAAACACCTGGGCAGGCAGACTAGGAAACCAGGCCTGGCAGGAAACAGTGGAAGCAGGACAAAAATCAAAATGCCAAAAACAAAACAACACTTGGAGTCTGAAGAAAAACAGTAAGACAAGGCAAGGATAAGTAGGTCACAGGAAAAGCATACTCACAACAACGGTCTGACAAAAGACTGAACACAAGAAGACCTAAAATAGGGGAGGTAATGAGGGATTAATTGACAGCAGGTGTGAAGAGAACAAGGATAACGAGTGGGAGGGGAGACACTACAATGACAGCGGAGCACATGGCCAGCTGACAAAACAAGGCACATGTGCTCAAAAAACACAAAACACAGCAGATCAGACGGAAGTCATGACACATGCACAGAGGTCGTGTCTTTAGCTTCAGATGGCGAGATTATTTCAAAGTGCTTGTTGTGATGAAACAAGTGGAAAATCTTTTCCAACATCGTGAACATTTACGAAGATGGACCCTTCTGTCCTCAAGGCATAACTTGGGTTTAATGGCACGTAGGCTGATATATCCGTGAAAAGGAAATATACAAAACCTGGAAGGCCCTGGAGATCCAGCGTGGAAGAGGCCTTGTCTGAGGCCCTCACAGCTTGAAGATGGTGATTTGGAGACTGATGGGGGTGTTGGGTTACAATATAAAGGAATTAAAAATAATTATGCATATAAACATGTATTGTGTAGTAATGTTTAATAATTATATGTTTAAATGGTGGTAGTAAAATTTTAAGAAATATGTGTGTGTGAGAGAGAGAGAGAGAGAGACGGTGTCAGGTTACAAGCAGAGGGAAACATTATTTCTATGAACAAAATACATTTATAATCTTTCCTAAAACAAAATAATAATAGTAATTTGTTTAAATGGGGGTAGTAAAATTTTGAAAGAAAAAATAAAAGGGTATTAAAAAGAAGCATGTATTTACCTTAATGTAATGACATATCTCTTCCTCTGGCCTTCTGTCTCTCTTCCTCGGGCACCTCTGCCCTCTGGCTGTGTGGTAGGGGGTCAGATTAAGAGCTGTGGGTTTAGAAGCCCTGATCAAGGAGCAAAGGCCTTATTTTATATGAATACAGTTAAAAAACAAAAAACAATTATAGTAACATTTTTGAAGAAATAAAGGGTTTAAAATGTAATTTACCTTGAATGAAATATCCGTCTCTCTCTCTGTCTCTGTCACGGTGCGGATTAATGGGACGATACACGGAGCGCTGGTGAAGTGTCATCCTTTTTATTTGAAATGAGATGTTCTCACGAAGCATAAACAAATAAAAAGGAGAGTGAAAAAATATAACTATTACAAACAAAAACTTACTTTGTGACGCTGCTGGCAGTGCAGACAAACACAAGGAACAATGATCCACACACAGGTGGATCTGGGCAGATCTTAAATACCATCCCCAATCAGAGACAACGCTAGACAGCTGTCTCTGATTGGGGATGATAATCTCCCTAATAAGTGTGTGAGGACTTGGTTGTGTGCCTCTCTCCTCCCCTAGGTGGGAGTAAGAGGCCTTACCACAACCAAGCCCTCACAGTACCCCCCCCTAAGGTGCGGACTCCCGATCGCACACAACAATCCCCCCTCTCCTGAAAGAAAAAATTGTCCAAAAACTAGGGGGGACATGGCGGGGTACTGAGGTGGTTGCTGGTGGGGGCTCCGGTTCCGGGCGTGGCACAGGCTGTGAGAGTAGCTTCCCTCCTACCTCTCCGTTGCACGCCCGGTCCGGTCCGGACCCCGGCGCAATGGTTCCCCCCTCAGTACTCCCGCCATCCACCAAGTCCTGTCTGGACCCTGGTGTGGGAGCCCTCGACCCTGGAGAGGGACTGACAACCGGCCCCGGACTGGGCACCGGTGGAGCGGATTGCTCCGGCACTGGAGCGACGCAGACGACCGGCCCCGGACTGGGTACCGGTGGAGCGGACTGCTCCGTCACTGGAGCGACGTAGACGACCGGCCCCGGACTGGGCACCGGTGGAGCGGACTGCTCCGGCACTGGAGCGACGCCGACGACCGGCCCCGGACTGGGCACCGGTGGAGCGGACTGCTCCGTCACTGGAGCGACATAGACGACAGGCCCCGGACTGGGCACCGGTGGAGCGGACTGCTCCGGCACTGGAGCGACGCAGATGACCGGCCCCGGACTGGGCACCGGTGGAGCAGACTGCTCCGGCACTGGAGCGACGCAGACGACCGGCCCCGGACTGGGCACCGGTGGAGCGGATTGCTCCGGCACTGGAGCAACGCAGACGACCGGCCCCGGACTGGGCACCGGTGGAGCGGACCGCTCTGGCGCTGTAGCCGAGCAGACTGCTGGACCCGGATGTGGCTCTGGTGGAGGTTCAGGGCTGCTCACCTTCACCTGAGGTCCCAGGCTGCTGACCCTCCCCGGAGGTCTCGGGCTGCTGACCCTCCCCGGAGGTCTCGGGCTGCTGACCCTCCCCGGAGGTCTCGGGCTGCTGACCCTCCCCGGAGGTCTCGGGCTGCTGACCCTCCCCGGAGGTCTCGGGCTGCTGACCCTCCCCGGAGGTCTCGGGCTGCTGACCCTCCCCGGAGGTCTCGGGCTGCTGACCCTCCCCGGAGGTCTCGGGCTGCTGACCCTCCCCGGAGGTCTCGGGCTGCTGACCTTCCCCGGAGGTCTCGGGCTGCTGACCTTCCCCGGAGGTCTCGGGCTGCTGACCTTCGCCGGGGGTCTCGGGCTGCTGACCTTCGCCGGGGGTCTCGGGCTGCTGACCTTCGCCGGGGGTCTCGGGCTGCTGACCTTCGCCGGGGGTCTCGGGCTGCTGACCTTCGCCAGGGGTTTCGGGCTGCTGACCTTCACAGGAGGCCTCGGGCTGCTGACCTTCACAGGAGGCCTCGGGCTGCTGACCTTCACAGGAGGCCTCGGGCTGCTGACCTTCTCCGGGGTTCTCGGGCTGCTGACCTTCTCCGGAGGTCTCGGGGTGCTGACCTTCACAGGAGGCCTCGGGCTGCTGACCTTCACAGGAGGCCTCGGGCTGCTGACCTTCACAGGAGGCCTCGGGCTACTGACCTTCACAGGAGACCTCAGGCTGCTGACCGTCACAGGAGGCCTCGGGCTGCTGACCTTCTCCGGAGACCTCGGACAGCTAACCCTCACCGGAGGTCTCGGGCTGCTGACCTTCACCGGAGACCTCGGGCTGGACGCCGTGCCCACCCTGGGCACCGACGGAGAGGTGGTTTTCAGCCCTGCTGTAGGTCTGGCTGTCGGCCCCAGACTGGGCACCGACACGCTATGGAGCTCCTGCTCCACAGCGGGACTGAACGTCGTGCCCACCCTGGGCACCGACGCAGAGATGGTCTCCAGCCCTGTGGTTGGGCTGGCTGTCGGCCCCAGACTGGGCACCGACACGCTATGGAGCTCCTGCTCCACAGCGGGACTGAACGTCGTGCCCACCCTGGGCACCGACGCAGAGATGGTTTCCAGCCCTATGGTTGGGCTGGCTGTCGGCCCCAGACTGGGCACCGACGCGCTATGGAGCTCCTGCTCCACAGCGGGACTGAACGTCGTGCCCACCCTGGGCACCGACGCAGAGATGGTCTCCAGCCCTGTGGTTGGGCTGGCTGTCGGCCCCAGACTGGGCACCGACACGCTATGGAGCTCCTGCTCCACAGCGGGACTGAACGTCGTGCCCACCCTGGGCACCGACGCAGAGAGGGTTTCCAGCCCTGTGGTTGGGCTGGCTGTCGGCCCCAGACTGGGCACCGACGCGCTATGGAGCTCCTGCTCCACAGCGGGACTGAACGTCGTGCCCACCCTGGGCACCGACGCAGAGATGGTTTCCAGCCCTCTGGTGGGGCTGGCTGTCGGCCCCAGACTGGGCACCGACACGCTATGGAGCTCCTGCTCCACAGCGGGGCTGAACGTCGTGCCTACCCTGGGCACCGACGCAGAGATGGTTTCCAGCCCTCTGGTGGGGCTGGCTGTCGGCCCCAGACTGGGCACCAACACGCTATGGAGCTCCTGCTCCACAGCGGGGCTGAACGTCGTGCCCACCCTGGGCACCGACGCAGAGATGGTTTCCAGCCCTCTGGTGGGGCTGGCTGTCGACCCCAGACTGGGCACCGACACGCTATGGAGCTCCTGCTCCACAGCGGGGCTGAACGTCGTGCCCACCCTGGGCACAGACGCAGAGATGGTTTCCAGCCCTCTGGTGCGAGGCGCAGGCACGGGCCGTACCGGGCTGAGGAAACGCACCGTTGGGTTGGTGCGTTTAGCTGGCACGGGTCGCACCGGGCTGGAGACACGCACCATAGGGCTGGTGCGTGGAGCAGGCGCGGGCCGTACCGGGCTGGGGAAACGCACCGTTGGGCTGGTGCGTTTAGCTGGCACGGGTCGCACCGGGCTGGAGACACGCACCATAGGGCTGGTGCGCGGAGCAGGCGCGGGCCGTACTGGGCTGGGGAAACGCACCGTTGGGTTGGTGCGTTTAGCTGGTACGGGTCGCACCGGGCTAATGTTGCGCACCGATGGTTTGGTGCGCTGAGTCGGTCTCCTCTTCCTCCGACTCTGGACCGGCGCTGGAGGCACCGGACTGGGAACTGGCGCTGGAGCACGACTGTCCCTGTCGTCCCTACTCCACCGCCAATCCCCATCCTGTGAGGGTTCTTCCGGGAACCCCCACGAGTGAGGGAACAGAAGCACATCGTCGTCGTCTTCCTCCGACTCCTCTCTGTACTCCTGCTCCCATGGCTGTAGGGGCTCCTCCTGGAACCCCCACGAGTGCAGTGGTCGGGGCTCTTCTCCTTCGATCCCCGACCACCCCCATAGCCCCCCCCCAAAATCAGTTTGGGGGTTTTTCTGGGCTCCAGGCTGGTCCTCAACTTTAGCCCGGTGACGTTTACCCCGTCTTCGGCGCCTCTGCTGCTCCGGACCCCAGCCTTCCTCCACCGCATGATAATGGTAGACATCCTCCCTAGATAATTTCCCCATATCATAGAGGATGTCTACCAGTGTCTGCTCACGTTGCGTCCCAGGGTGGTGGATCATTCTGTCACGGTGCGGATTAATGGGACGATACACGGAGCGCTGGTGAAGTGTCATCCTTTTTATTTGAAATGAGATGTTCTCACGAAGCATAAACAAATAAAAAGGAGAGTGAAAAAATATAACTATTACAAACAAAAACACGGTGACTTACTTTGTGACGCTGCTGGCAGTGCAGACAAACACAAGGAACAATGATCCACACACAGGTGGATCTGGGCAGATCTTAAATACCATCCCCAATCAGAGACAACGCTAGACAGCTGTCTCTGATTGGGGATGATAATCTCCCTGATAAGTGTGTGAGGACTTGGTTGTGTGCCTCTCTCCTCCCCTAGGTGGGAGTAAGAGGCCTTACCACAACCAAGCCCTCACAGTCTCTCTTCCTAGGGCCCTCTGCCCTCTGGCTGTGGGGTAGGTTACGAGCTGTGGGTTTACACACAGGAAAATACTTATTTTTCTGTAAGAATACAGTTAAAAAACAAAAAACAATTATACATGTAAACATTTAATGGTTAATAAAGTGTAGTTTTGGGTAAATGTAGGATTTTTATAAAGGTTTAGTAAAAACAACACGAGTTATATTTTAATAATGCATAGTAAACTTTTAATAATAATGTTTAAATGTAGGTAGTAACATTTTTGAAGTAATAAAGGGTTTTAAAATGTAATTTCTGGACATAGGTCTCCCTTGGGCTGTGTGTCTGTGTGTGTGTGTGTGTGTGTGTGAGGCATGCAGGATGATTGGTGGGGGTCAGGTTACGAGCCGTGGGTTTACACACAGGAAAATAGTTATTCTCCTCTAAGAATACATTTAAAAAACATTATTTCTATGGACAAAATACATTTAAAAAACAGTTACAACAAAGTAACTATACATGTAAACATTTAAGAGGTATTAAAGTGTAGTATTGGGGTAATCATAATAGGTACGATTTATACACATTTTCTAGTAAAATACATTAGAGGTATAGTTAAATATTGCATAGTACACTTTTTAATAATTGTAATATGTTTAAATGTGGGTAGTAATATTTTTGACAAAATAAAGGTGTAATGTAATTTACCTTGAATATCAGGCTCTCTCTGTCTCTTCCTCTGGACCTATGTATCTCCCTCAAAGTGTGTGTGTGTGTGTGTGTGTGTGTGTGTGTGTGTGTGTGTGTGTGTGTGTGTGTGTGTGTGTGTGTGTGTGTGTGTGTGTGAGGGGTCAGGTTACATGGGTTTACAAGCAGAGAGAAACTTACTGAAAACATTATTTCTAAGGCATACATTTAGAATCTTTCCTACAACAAAATAATTATACATGTAAACATTTGAGGTATTAAAGTGTAGTATTGGGGTAATCATAATAGGTACGATTTATACACATTTTCTAGTAAAATACATTAGAGGTATAGTTAAATATTGCATAGTACACTTTTTAATAATTGTAATATGTTTAAATGTGGGTAGTAATATTTTTGACAAAATAAAGGTGTAATGTAATTTACCTTGAATATCAGGCTCTCTCTGTCTCTTCCTCTGGACCTATGTATCTCCCTCAAAGTGTGTGTGTGTGTGTGTGTGTGTGTGTGTGTGTGTGTGTGTGTGTGTGTGTGTGTGTGTGTGTGTGTGTGTGTGTGTGTGTGTGTGTGTGTGTGTGTGTGTGTGAGGGGTCAGGTTACATGGGTTTACAAGCAGAGAGAAACTTACTGAAAACATTATTTCTAAGGCATACATTTAGAATCTTTCCTACAACAAAATAATTATACATGTAAACATTTGAGGTATTAAAGTGTAGTATTGGGGTAATCATAATAGGTATGATTTATATATATTTGGAGTAAAACTACATTAGAGGTATAGTTTAATATTGCATAGTACACTTTTTAATAATAATGTTTAAATGTAGGTATCAACATTTTTGAAGAAATAAAGGTTTTAAAATGTAATTATCTTTAATGAAATCTCTCTCCCTCTCTGTCTGTCTCCACCGATCTGTTCTTTGTTTCTCTATACATAAGTGCCAAGGGTTCCTGAAAGATGTGTGTGTGTGTATGTGTGTCTTTGAAAACAACTGTCTGAAAACAGCTGTTTTGGATGACATGACCTATGACTGTGAACGTGTATGTACAGTTGAAGTCGGAAGTTTACATACACTTAGGTTGAAGTCATTAAATCTCATTTTTCAACCACTCCACAGATTTCATGTTAACAAACTATAGTTTTGGCAAGTCGGTTAAGAAATCTACTTTGTGCATGAGACAAAAATTCCAGAAAATGATGTCATGGCTTTAGAAGCTTCTGGTAGGCATCATTTGAGACAATTGGAGGTGTACCTGTGGATGTACTTCAAGGCCTACCTTCAAACTCAGTGCCTCTTTGCTCGACATCATGGGAAAATCTAAAGAAATCAGCCAAGACCTCAGAAAAAAAATTGTAGACCTCCACAAGTCTGGTTCATCCTTGGAAGCAATTTCCAAATGCCTGAAGGTACCACGTTCATCTGTACAAACAATAGTACGGAAGTATAAACACCATGGGACGACGCAGCCGTCATACCGCTCAGGAAGGAGATGTGTTCTGTCTCCTAGAGATGAACGTACTTTTGTGCGAAAAGTGCAAATCAATCCCAGAACAACAGCAAAGGACCTTGTGAAGATGCTGGAGGAAACAAGTATAAATCTCTATATCTATATCCACAGTAAAATGAGTCCTATATCGACATAACCTGAAAGGGAGCTCAGCAAGGAAGAAGCCACTGCTTCAAAACCGCTATAAAAAAGCCAGACTATGGTTTGCAACTGCACATGGGGACAAAGATTGTACTTTTTGGAGAAATGTCCTCTGGTTTGATGAAACAAAAATACAACTTTTTGGCATAATGACCATCGTTATGTTTGGAGGAAAAAGGGGGAGGCTTGCATGCCGAAGAACACCATCCCAACCGTGAAGCACGGGGGTGGCAGCATCATGTTGTGAGGGTGCTTTGCTGCAGGAGGGACTGAGCACTTCACAAAATAGATGGCATCATGAGGAAGGAAAATTATGTGGATATATTGAAGAAACATCTCAAGACATCAGTCAGGAAGTTAAAGCTTGGTTGCAAATGGGTCTTCCAAATGGACAATGACCCCAAGCATACTTCCAAAGTTGTGGCAAAATGGCTTAAGGACAACAAAGTCAAGGTATTGGAGTGGCCATCACAAAGCCCTGACCTCAATCCTATAGAAAACTTGTGGGCAGAACTGAAAAAGCTTGTGCGAGCAAGGAGGCCTACAAACCTGACTCAGTTACACCAGTTCTGTCAGGAGGAATGGGCCAAAATTCACCCAATTTATTGTGGGAAGCTTGTTGAATGCTACACGAAACATTTGACCCAAGTTAAACAATTTAAAGGCAATGCTCCCAAATACTAATTTAGTGTATGTAAACTTCTGACCCACTGGGAATGCGATGGATGAAATAAAATGATTAAATGTCAGTAATTGTGAAAATCTGAGTTTAAATGTATTTGGCTAAGGTGTATGTAAACTTCCGACTTCAACTGTATGTGTGTTTGAATCAACAGTCTTAAACCTGCCTGACCTTTTAACTTTTTAAGAGTTCTCATCATATAATTATATATTGGTTAGTGAAAATGAATGGTTCATTGGGGGGTCTGAAAACCAGTTGTCCTGGAGCGTCCAAGCATCTCGTGACCTCTGGCTCTCCCCTAGGGGTTGTTTAAAAAAAAAAAACTGTCTAACCTCCAAAAGATTTCTCAGTAAATCCCAATGAAGGGTAAACAAATGTTTACAGGCTGTACACACTAGTTCACTATACCTAATGGCACCTCTGTTTGAAAACAGTTGTCTCAGTCAATCACACCAACCTCTTTTTGAAAGGCTAATTGTACTCTTTAAGATGGGGCCCTTTACTTATGACGTAAACAGATAATTGTACACCCTTAATAACCTTTTAATGCAGGGGGGCTAAATCATGTGGTTTCTTGGTAGTCTTAAACAAATCTACTTTGAAACAAAAGCGTACATGATTATGGACTTAAAAAAGACACCAGTAACATGTCAGATATAGTTTAAATGTATTCATTTTTTAGTTTGCATCCCAATATGACACTTAAAATACATCACAGAAGACTGAAATGTAACAAAATGCCTATTGTGTTTATTGAGCTGTACACTGAGATGCTCAGGTGGTCAATATTCCCCTCCAGTGACTCTGGACTGATCCTCAACACCCCCCTTCCCCCCCACCTCTCCACCTGGGCTGGCTTTCACCACCAACCAAGTGAAGAGAGAGCTGGAGAGACTACATCAGTGGAAAGCGGAGGGCCCTGATGGCATCAGCCCAAGGCTGCTTAGGGTCTGTGCTGTCCAACTGTGTGGAATACTCCAACGACGCTTCAACCTTAGCCTGAGCCTGGAAAGGGTCCCTGTGCTGTGGAAAACATCCTGCCTTGTCCCAGTGCCCAAGAAGGCGCACCCCACTGTCCTGAATGACTTCAGACCTGTAGCTCTAACATCCCACATCATGAAGACCCTGGAAAGGTTTGTCCTTGCTCACCTCAGAACCCTGGTGTGTACATCACTGGACCCCCTGCAGTTTGCATATCAGCGCAACATCGGGGTGGATGATGCAATCATCTACCTTCTGCAGAGGGCCTACTCTCACCTGGACAATGCAGGTTGCACTGTGAGGGTTATGTTTTTTTACTTCTCCAGTGCCTTCAACACCATTCAGCCCCTGCTACTGGGTGAGAAGATGAAGAGGATGAAAGTGGAAGCACCCTTAGTCTCCTGGGTCACGGACTACCTGACCGGTAGGCCACAATTTGGGCGACTACAGAGCTGTGTGTCAGAACGGGCAGTGAGCAACACAGGGGCCCCCCAGGGAACGTTTTTTTTTTGCAGTGGTGTGCTGGGGCGCCAACATAAAAGCCGGTGATTCTTCTCGGGTAAATAAGCTGATCAGGAAGGCTAGCTCTGTTCTGGGGATTAGCCTTGACACTCTAGAGGAGGTGGCGGAGAGACGGATCCTGGCCAAACTGCTGGCCATCATGGACAACGTCACCCACCCTCTGCATGCCATGGTTATTACGCAGAGGAGAGAAAAAAAATTGTGGGCAGATCTGAAAAAGCGTGTGCAAGCAAGGAGGCCTACAAACCTGACTCAGTTACACCAGTTCTGTCAGGAGGAATGGGCCAAAATTCACCCAACGTATTGTGGGAATCTTGTGGAAGGCTACCGGAAACGTTTCACCCAAGTTAAACAGTTTAAAGGTAATGCTACCAAATACTAATTAAATGTATGTACACTTCTGACCCACTGGGAATGTGATGAAAGAAATACAAGCTGAAATAAATCATTCTCTCTACTATTATTCTGACATGTCACATTCTTAAAATTTTGTGGTGATCCTAACTGACCTAAAACAGGGATTTTCTACTAGGATTAAATGTCAGGAATTGTGAAAAACTGAGTTGAAATGTATTTGGCTAAGGTGTATGTAAACTTCCGACTTCAACTGTATAAATAAGAAAACACAGAACATAGAACACTGACAACAATTAAATCTATATACAGGTGTCGCCAGATCCAGTGAAATAATCCCATCAATAATCAGAGTCCTGTTTGTTACTTCGGACATAGTTACAGCGCAAACCAATCAGAGATTTGAAAATCTGGTGTCATAAATATTAATCCAGTCAGATATCATGAAAGTTTTGGTCCCGCCTTCCTTGTTCATAATGATGAAGAATACTTAATGAGAATGGCTGTTTATGAACATGTCATCGCTTTCCCACGAATTGACGCAAATAGAAACGAATCGAAAAGGAGCATGTTTTGACAGATTCCAACCTCAACAAATCAGTGATGCAAACCAACGAATGCGGAAGTGTTAGACGCGGAAGCAAAACCAAATATAAAAGCACGACCTTAACATTATTGGAAGCACCGTGTTCAAGAGGGTTTTTGCGATAGATTCAGTTATTGTGGACTGCCATTTATAAATGCATACATTTTGTCTCACAAATTAGTCTCACAAGCCGTGTACGTTGTGCAAATATTATGTCGTCAACCGGAGAGGCTTTGCTACGCGCGGTGGAGACACCGCTCTTCTGGATTGGTGCGTGGACTGCGGCCTATTTCTCAGTGTGCTCCTTGTATCGGTTGCTGTCGGGGCTCAGAGTATGGGTGCTGGGGAATGGAAGGGTCGTATCGCCTGCTAAACTCGGAAAATGGGCAGGTGAGTGGCTAGCAAGCAATATTTGAAGGACTATTTATCGCTGATGATCAGAGCAGTATGTTATGTATACCTTATCTCAAGCGATGATTATTGACGTTTCTAAACGTTAAAACATAGTGTATGAATTGTACTTGACGTGAGCACAGTCGTGGGCGACGCTAATGGATCAACTGTAGGGAGAAGTCAAAATGCCACCTAGAGTTTGAGAACTAGTAATGAGGTAGCCCTGCCTGTACATCAAAATCAGTCACCCTCGACCCAGTACAGTATGGGTCAGGTCAGTTTATAGTGAATCAGACAATACTTTTCTCCTCGCTATCAGTAGGATGTTGTAGCTAGAAGCCTACATTTAGTTATCTTATCTATTAGTAGGATATTGTAGCTAGCAGAATATTTACTGCGTTTTCCCCTAGGATTGGTGGCAAAGTTAGCGTACTATGGTTTATGCCTTCATGTAATGTCAGGGTGACTCCAACATTGTAACTAAATCAATGGAGGCCCCATGCCATGAAATGTTTAGAATTTTAGATTCTCCCTGACTGTCTACGTTTACACTGAACGTTTTACCATCCTGAAAAATATTTTCAAATTTTACTATGTATGTATGTATGTATGTATGTATGTATGTATGTATGTATGTACCAGTCAAACGTTTGGACGCCTACTCATTCCAGGGCTTTTCTTTATTTTTACTATTATAGTGACAACATCAAAACTATGAATTTAAATTCTTATTTACAATGACAGACTACTTTTTTTGGTTACTATATGATTCCATTGGTGTGTCCAAACGTTTGACTGGTACTGTATATCTATTCATGTTGTGGACACTGCTAAATGCGTACAGTTGTGCATTTTATCACACTGAAAGGCTGGCCTGCCCTATTGTCCTCTGGAACCCACAGCGACCTCTGCGTTTCCTAGACAACACATGAGTATTGCGTAGGAATGGCATGAGTCTGCCTTTCCTCACAGACTGGACTAATAGGCTACATTAATATTTACCCAACCTTATTGCTCGGGCAAGGCCATTAATCCATGCAGGGTTACGTCATCAGGATTACATCAACGGAGTTACCACATCAGGATTACCACATTTGGGGCGGCAGGTAGCCTAGCGCTAAGAGCGAGTAAACGAAAGGTCCCTAGATTGTTGGCTTAGGTGTTCAATGTGAAAAATCTGTCAATGTGCCCTTGAGCAAGCCACCTAACCCTAATTGCTCCAGGATCGCCGTTGATTATGGTACAGCTTGGCTGTGACCCCATTCTGAGGGTGTCTCAGGAAGAGTGGGATATGCAAAAAAACACATTTCCAATTCACAGGTGTACATGGGACAAATGTTAGCACCTAGCTAATTATTATATTTTAATCTGTCTTTGAAGTGTTCACACCAGGTTAGGGCAGGCTTTGACCATGTGACTGCCCAACACTGCTGCGGCTATCGCACCCAGAAGTGGACTGGTTCCAGAAAGTGTTTACTTAATTGAAATAAAAAAATAAGCCCCTGGAAATTTTAATTAAAGCGCATGACAAAACGTTTGTGCCAACATTCAACTCCTGTGCTTGGCATATGACACTGAGTAAAAGGAATGGAATAGAATGTTAACACCAAACAGCTCTGGATTTCAGGCTAGCTGTCAAGGCCTGCTGAATAGCAGTCGTATCCTGGTCTGCTGATTTTAAGTACAGGGTTGCTCGTGTATGCAACAAAGGGAAATTCTAAATGTGGGGTCATTTCAACCAAGTTTGACATGCGTTGTATGTAGCTTATTTAGAATCTGTATGAATAGCTATTGTACGATTGAGAGAATGACCTGATTATGTAAGAAGACTAGAGCCATTCATAAATGAGGTGGAGGATTCTGGGTATTCTGTTTCAATTACACTTACTGCTGTGTGTGTGTGCTGGGGAGCAGCATCACGTAACAGAGGGTGCATATCTCTAGCCCCTCCACCCATTCATAAAAGTCTGTATTCCAGGGTGGAGAGTTGGGTATAGTGCAGGAGGAAGGTTTAACCTTGACTAATACACCCCCTCCCTTCCCCTTCAGTTGTGACGGGAGCCACGGATGGAATCGGGAAAGCATATGCGGAGGAGGTAAGAGATTCCCAGGGTTTCAGGTATATCAGGCCCCTCCACGGGAAAACCACAGTGACTCATGAGAGAGGGTTTTAACCAGGGTACAGGTGGGCGTGGTAGTGTTGAATGTTAGACCCTCTTTAATGGCCTGTCTTAATGATAGTGTTCAGTGTCCGTGTTGGTGTCTAGCAGTCGGTCTGTCTCCACAGCTGGCTCGGAGGGGGTTTTCCATTGTCCTGATCAGCCGCACCCAGGAGAAGCTGGATGATGTGGCCAAGTCCATAGGTGAGTGGTTACACCTGGGGCATGTTCATTAGGCAGAAAACAGGAACAAACTGACCCATCGTTGATTGGTTACACCTGGGGCATGTTCAGAAAACAGAAACAAACTGGGAGGGACTACCTGGGCTTGCATTTATTTTTCCTGTTGCAAAATATTTTAAAACCCTTTCCGTTGCTTCCCCTAACCAACGCAAACCTGTGTGTTAATGTAGCTGGCTATCTGGACCTGTTTGTCTGATAGTGTAGATGGATATCTGGATATGAATAACATACAGAAGGCATCATAGAGTGCTTGTTCCTCTCTGTGGAAGAAGTTCCATACTGGTGAGTCTGAGTTATAGTACATGCTAGACACAGTCAGTTTTGAAGTGAGGCTGTTGACAAGCCAACAATGTCTTTACATTGATGGTGGGTGGTGCTGGTATATTCCAACAGGACACTATGATTCCTCTGTGGACTGTCTTTAACAGAGCTGTGGTATTGGGACTGTTTTAACGGAGCTGTGGTATTGGGACTGTTTTAATGGAGCTGTGGTATTGGGACTGTTTTAATGGAGCTGTGGTATTATGAGTGAAGTGTATAACATACTGGTCATGGGGACCTAAAGGTGTGCACATTGTTGTTTTGGCCCTAGCACTCACACTTGATTCAACTCTTCATCAAGTCTTTGTTTTGAATCAGGTGTGAGTGTTAGGGGGATAACCAAAATGTGCTCCCCCCCTTTGGGTGCCTTGGTCCAGGATTGAGAAAAACGCTGGACTAGAGCAGGGTTTCCCAAACTCCGTCCTGGGGCTCGGCTGGGTTCACGTTTAGTTTTTTGCCCTAGCATTACACAGCTGATTTTAAATAATCAATACTTGATGAGTTGTATTGACATCTGAATCCCCCCTCTACAGTTGATCTGTTAGTGGGGCTATCTTCACTGATTCCACTACAATCTCATTCCCTAGAAAGCTCCCTGTTCATTCTTTTTTAATGCCTTTAATTTCACTGTAACAGCGTCTTCATGCATCTTCCCTCCTAGAGAGCAAATACGGCGTTGAGACCAAATCCATCGCTGCAGACTTCAGCGCGACAGACATATATCCCAAGATTGAAGCTGGTCTTACCGGGCTAGAGGTTGGTGTTCTGGGTAAGTGAGAGGCAGTCCATCCTTCAGACGGTATGGTTCTCTGTGGGTGACTTGGTCTTCTTTTAAATCTCTGCTGCCCTCCTTTGGTTAGAAGTAAAAAAAAAAAAGTGTGTGTTGATCACTTCTTTCATTCCCTTTTAAATTATCTTGTATTTTAAAGTACTGACTCTATTCTATATGGTTTTATCCATAGTGAATAATGTTGGAATGTCCTACTCCTACCCTGAATTCTTCCTCAACATTCCCAACCTGGATAATGTGAGTCTGAATGGCCTTGTGATTGTTCTCTTCCCATCTATTGTGTACCAAGATGACCTATGACCTCTAGAGGTCAATCACACACAAGCTGTTCTATGAAAACATTACTCCTCAGCGATGAACCCAGAACTAAATCAGTTTTTTTTTATTTTTTTATCTGGCCTTGCAGTTCATCGAGACAATGGTGAACATCAACATCACCTCTGTTTGCCAGGTCAGTGCTGATTATGGGAATGGAGGCCAGAAATACGAAAATGCAAACACGCGCAATCAGTCTGCCAGCCCAAAGCAAGAGCAAAAGAACACCTGTGCTTTCTACTCTCTAACACCCACAATCTCTCTCTCTCTGTCTTTGTCTCTGTCTCTGTGTCTCTCTTTATGCAGATGACACGTATGGTGCTACCTGGGATGGTAGAGCGGTAAGTGGAGAGAGGGACAGAGGTGGTGGAGGTATCTGGGGTTCCCAGGGAGGGACAGAGGTGGTGGAGGTATCTGGGGTTCCCAGGGAGGGACAGAGGTGGCGGAGGTATCTGGGGTTCCCAGGGAGGGAATGGCTGTCAGCTAGTAGAGCCGCTCTGGTCAGTGGAGATTCTCCCATTCACTCTGCCCAAACTGAAACGCTTTTTTTGCGAACTCTTATGTGCTCTCCATGCTCATGTACTGAGGTGTGATGTTGTCCAGGACCAGAGGTTAGTGTTGTCTCTGAGCCCTGAACATCAGATCGACTGTCACCTGTTTTAGGGGAAAGGGGTCTGTCCTCAACATCTCTTCTGCCAGTGGGATGTACCCCTGTCCCCTCCTCACGGTCTACTCTGCCTCGAAGGCTTTTGTGGACTTCTTCTCCCGAGGGCTGGAGGCTGAGTACAAGAGCAAAGGGATCATCATCCAGGTGAGACTGAAGACTGACCTGTTTTAACCAATGATATATATATATATATATATATATATATATATATACACTAGATGACTGATAGGGGGTGCTGAATTGAAGCCACTGTGCCTCCATCTTGGTACTCAAGAGTTAGTCTTCTCTCCTCCTCAGAGTGTCCTGCCGTTCTTCGTGGCCACCAAGCTGAGTAAGATCCGACGGGCCACACTGGACAAGCCCAACCCTGACCGCTATGTGGCTGCAGAGCTCAACACGGTGGGGCTGCAGAGCCAGACCAACGGCTACCTGCCTCACGCAGTCATGGTAGGCATGGGCTAACAATACGATAGAATACAGTACTTCATTGTCCATTTACATGGACATTTCTAGGTTTCAGGATGACTATTTTTATCACAAGGTTGAACAAGTAGCTGCTGGTCAGGTTACACCAGCTTTTACCGCATCAGCTTACGAAGCTTCCAAGCTAGTTAGACACATGATCATTGTTTGAAACTCTCTCTCATGCTTTTGCAAATGCAGAACTATTCGAGGGGTAATTATCTTAACGCAAGTTGAATTAATGAATACAGAATTTTACTGTAAATACCCACTAATTACATTAACCATGGAAAAACTATTAAAATAAACAGGCATGGATTCCCAGACCAGATAAGTGATAATGGCATTTGTTTCCTCAGGGCTGGCTGACCACAGTGCTGTGCCCCGCCAGGCTCCTGAACATATACATCATGGGGCTGCACCTGGGCATGCGCTCCCGCTTCCTTAAAAAACAGAAGCAGGGTTAGAGACTATCAGGGGAAAAGGGGAGCGCATCCTTCGCTCTTCCATACCCGTTACGGACCAAGGACAGGGCTGTCAAACTGCTAGTCTACTTTGTTGTTCTCTGAGCCCTGGCTTGGATAATTGTCTCTATGGAGGAACTTCCTGGAGTTGAACATTTTGTTTTGAAACATTGACCAGGCACTTAAACATAATTCACTAAGTTAAATTAAACAGTTGAAATAAATGTTTCTTGTGGACTGGTATTGGCGCTGCTCTTGTGAGCTATCCCTTCAAAAAAACAATGATAGTCGCCACTTATTCAAAATATTGTTTTGGTCATGGTGAACTCAGATAAAACAAATATTGAAAGAAATGGATTTAACTAATTTATGAAACTCTCAATTGGCAAAGGGCAGGAAAATAAGTTCTCCCTGCATTGCTTTACAATGGAAAAGGTTGTTGTGTCCGAAATACTGTATTAATGAATGAACTAAAATAAACATACTAAAGGGAGGATAAGAAGGCTGCATTAACGGAATGGTTCCTTTCTACATTCTGGATGGGTTGATTTTCAAAGAGGATATTGTGGGTCTGCTAGCGTGTCAGTGTGATAGGTGAACACCAGACACTAGGGAATGGGTCGAGTTAGCCCGGTCTTGCTTGAACTGACTGGTTGGTCTTCAATACGGAAGGGATACAACTTACATGTCATCAAGGCCGTGTCCCATTTAAAAAGCAGGATGTACTACGCATACTTTTAGATACAAGCTGTTTAACTGTTGATGGGTTTAACAGTTCAGGCCATTTTACTGTTGAACCAAATGTCTTGCCCAACTGTTTTGTCCTCCTCAAGTCGCTTTCTGTCAAGCCAGTCAGTGGTCTGTTAACAGATGTTTATGCTTTAACATGCTTTATACACTCTTTTTTTTGTTGTAAGGTTTGGTCGAGAGCTCTGGTATATTCCCAGTCTGTCATGCTTGCGTCAATAAACCACTGTTCAACAGTCTATTCCCTTGTGGTCTTAAGATAAGACATGATGGCTGATTTTTAATTACCTACTTCTGTTCAATTTTTAAAAGTGGTAGTTTTTGAATAGCACTTCCTCTCCACTCCAAACAGTCTTGAAATAGATGTTGAGATATGAGGTGATGTAATCGACACCATCATTCCTCTACTTTCTTTCACTGAGTAAGAGTCATATGAACCTTCATCTGGGAGTTCACTGTGGATATCATCTGATCTGTGTGTCACTTGCAGATACTGGGCTTTCCTTAAGTGCTGTAACTGAAGCTCCATATAGCATACTGGGCTGTAACTGAAGCTCCATATGGCAGTCACAACAGTGTGACGTTCATATGGGATAATTATAGCGCTGACAAGAATGACATATTGTAATGTCATGACTACAGTTTGAGACTCCACATGTCCATATGTCAGTTATGCTGTCTCTGTCGGAGACCTGGGAACTATGTGCACACGCATGCCTAAGGCCATCTGGGTCATAACTGGCAAAGCAGCCCACTCCCATCCGACAGGTCTGTGTGTTCTGTGATATGGATTTGTTGCTTTCATTCTTAAACACCAATCTAGTTCATTCTCTTATTTTTAAACAAATATTTTGTCACATACACCGGGTAGGTGCAGTGTGGTGTTTTACAGGGTCATCCATAGTAGTACAGCACCCCTGGAGCAAATTAGGGTCATGTGCCTTTCTGAAGGGCACATTGACAAATTTCTCACCTTGTCAGCTTGGCTATTCAAACCAGTGACCTTTCAGTCACTGGCCCAAGCTTTAACCGCTAGGCTTCCTGCCGCCTGTTAATTATCTGTGTAGACATCTACATGTCATCTACGTATTTTCAATTTGCATTTCCTCCCTCTCCATCTCCTGCTCTCTCTCTGTCTTCCTGCTGTCTATGTATCTCTGTCTCTCTCTCTCTGTATCTCTGTGTGTCTGTCTCTCTCCTGCTGTCATTCCCCTCCGACTCTTTTACATGTTTATTTCTGGGGCTGATTCCAGAGGATTGTTATGGAACTGTGACGTCGCTCAGAGGGAGGGAAGGGGCCAGTCAGCAGCAGGAGGTGGGTGGGTGGGTGGCTGGGAGGAAGAGGGTAGTCCGCAGGAGTGGGTGGGTGGCTGGAAGGGACCTATATAACCACGGGTGGAGTTGAGTCAAATGGCTAAACAGCTCCCACAGACACTCACAGCTACTGAGAAGAGTTCCAGAGGGTGGAGAAGTACTGAGGACACTGGGGAAGCGCTAACGCTCTCCTCCCTCTAGCCACTGTTATCAGGAGCAGCAACCAGGACAGATGGAGGTAAACCGGCAGATATACCAGTACAGATAGGAATAACCTGGACCTGGGGATTTTAAAATGGCTGTTTATCAGAGAGATAAGTCGATAGCATTCTTCCTGGCTGCATAGCTTACTGTCAGACTTCAGATTGAGCTCAAAGCCCTTCAGATTTCCTCCAACACCTTCATTCATTTTCCAGACCTTTTCAACTCCACACTGGATCTTTCTCTCCCCGGCATCACAGCCCCTCAAGTGCAATGGCCACCAGAAATGACACGCTGCCCGCCCATCTGTTGCCATTGGCGATGGAGGAGTTCCCTCAGCCTGTGGTCCCTGGTGTCCTGCTCTGCAGCAGGGGCCACCGGGAGCCTTGCCTCCGGATGCAGACACGCCCCTCCTCCTTCTCTGACATCACAGAGGAAGAGGAGGGAGGGTCGTCCCTGGAAGAGGATCGGGCCCTGCGCTCCTTCCTGAAGACCCTGGAAAGCCTGAGGTGGAGTACCCAGGGGTGGCCGTGCAGGATGTGAGGACCACCCTCTCAGGAGACGCTGTGTACCAAAGCAATAGGAGAGGTGACCTTCCTGTGACTCATCTATGTCCAACAGACTTTCCACCTACTCTACTGCCTGGCTCTGAGGCAGGACTGTGGCGAACAGGCTGTCGACTGTTTTAACATTGTTCACAATTATTTATTGGTATTTATGTCAATATTTTGGTATGATGCAACTGTTTTTTTGTTGTTTCATTGCTTCCTGAAATGTTCCTGAGTTAGCGGAGACCAGATTCAGGGTAAACGCTGAGTATGTCGGCTCAATCGATAATTACCTTAAAATGTCAATTGGTTTACAAAGCGGATCTTCTGCATTTGGGATTTAATCTAGGAATGAGTATGCTAGGATCAGTGGTGTGTATTCATAGATGCCCCCCCAAAAAAACAATTATTATATATACAGTGGGAAGAACAAGTATTTGATACACTGCCGATTTTGCAGGTTTACCTACTTACAAAGCATGTAGAGGTCTGTAATTTTTATCATAGGTACACTTCAACTGTGAGAGACGGAATCTAAAACAAAAATCCAGAAAATCACATTGTATGATTTTTAAGTAATTCATTTGCATTTTATTGCATGACATAAGTATTTGATACATCAAAAAAGCAGAACTTAATATTTGGTACAATTAATATTTGGTGCAATTACAGAGATCATACGTTTCCTGTAGTTCTATACCACACTGCAACAGGGATTTTGGCCCACTCCTCCATACAGATCCTTCAGGTTTCGGGGCTGTCGCTGGGCAATACGGATTTTCAGCTCCCTCCAAAGATTTTCTATTGGGTTCAGGTCTGGAGACTGGCTAGGCCACTCCAGGACCTTGAGATGCTTCTTACGGAGCCACTCCTTAGTTGCCCTGGCTGTGTGTTTCGGGTCGTTGTCATGCTGGAAGACCCAGCCACGACCCATCTTCAATGCTCTTACTGAGGGAAGGAGGTTGTTGGCCAAGATCTCGCAATACATGGCCCCATCCATCCTCCCCTCAATACGGTGCAGTCGTCCTGTCCCCTTTGCAGAAAAGCGTCCCCAAAGAATGATGTTTCCACCTCCATGCTTCACGGTTGGGATGGTGTTCTTGGGGTTGTACTCATCCTTCTTCTTCCTCCAAACACGGCGAGTGGAGTTTAGACCAAAAAGCTATATTTTTGTCTCATCAGACCACATGACCTTCTCCCATTCCTCCTCTGGATCATCCAGATGGTCATTGGCAAACTTCAGACGGGCCTGGACATGCGCTGGCTTGAGCAGGGGGACCTTGCATGCGCTGCAGGATTTTAATCCATGACGGCATAGTGTGTTACTAATGGTTTTCTTTGAGACTGTGGTCCCAGCTCTCTTCAGGTCATTGACCAGGTCCTGCCGTGTAGTTCTGGGCTGATCCCTCACCTTCCTCATGATCATTGATGCCCCACGAGGTGAGATCTTGCATGGTGCCCTAGACCGAGGGAGATTGACCGTCATCTTGAACTTCTTCCATTTTCTAATAATTGCGCCAACAGTTGTTGCCTTCTCACCAAGCTGCTTGCCTATTGTCCTGTAGCCCATCCCAGCCTTGTGCAGGTCTACAATTTTATCCCTGATGTCCTTACACAGCTCTCTGGTCTTGGCCATTGTGGAGAGGTTGGAGTCTGTTTGAGTGTGTGGACAGGTGTCTTTTATACAGGTAACGAGTTCAAATAGGTGCAGTTAATACAGGTAATGAGTGGAGAACAGGTGGGCTTCTTAAAGAAAAACTAACAGGTCTGTGAGAGCCCGAATTCTTACTGGTTGGTAGGTGATCAAATACTTATGTCATGCAATAAAATGCAAATTAATTATTTAAAAATCATACAATGTGATTTTCTGGAAGCTTAGAAATGCGCCTATAACCAATGCCATCATTATGTTTTGCAACAATTAGGTTGCGAATGTCTTGAGACAGCTCTTTGCTTTAACCCATCATGAGATGTGTCTTGTGTGACACCTTGGCAATGAGACCTTTTTGTAGACCATCAGTTGGTACTGAACCAGCTGATATTAATTCTGTACTGACGGGGCTGGATTGCTTTTTAATTACTGATAGTTTTCAGCTGTTGTCTTGGCTTTCCATGCCTTTTTGAACCTCCCTTTCTTCATGTGTTCAATACTTTTTCCCTATGTCATTTCACATTATTACACATAACTTAATTTCTGAACTTATTTGTTTTGGTTTCTATGTTTTGTATGTATGGGTTACTTGGGTTGTTACCAACATCTGGTGAACATTTCATGTCAATAGCCCCTTTGGAAATATATTTACTGAGAAAAATGGTGACGTGTTCAATACTTATTTCACCCGCTGTATGTACCATAGCTAGATGTAGAAGGCTAATGTTAGCTAGGTAACGTTGCCCATGAAGTTAGGCAAGCAAGCAAGCATTTTAGCCAGGTAGCCTAGGACAACAAAAAATAAAAGCTTGTGCTGTATGACAGAGAGATAGACCATTTCGTCAACATGAAAGAGGAGGATGGCATTGGCTTCCGCAGTGGTTTTACCCACACACCGCTACTGACTTGGGTGAATTGCGATGGACACCAATGGTAAAGGTAGCATGGTCCTCGTCCTGATTTCCAATCAATAAATATTACCATCTCTACCAACCAGGCTGCAGTAGAGTTGAGTTCTTTTCCAATACTTTTTATCGAATGGATGGACATTGACATAATTATGTAGAAAAATACATACACAATATGGCACATTGATATGGAAGACCAAAATCCCACTCTGTATGAGATTGAGAAACATTTTATTGAAATCTTTGGGCAGCGCTGGAGCGCTGGGCCTGTAACCGAAAGGTTGGTGGATCGAATCCCCGAGCTGACAAGGTAAAAATCTGTCGTTCTGCCCCTGAAAGCAGTTATAACCCACTGTTACTAGGCCGTCATTGTAAAAAAGATTTTGTTCTTAACTGACTTGCCTAGTTAAAGGCTAAATAAAATTTTAAAAAGAAATATCTACGGTTGATTCTCCATTTTACAGGAGGTTCCCGGTATGTCCATGTGGTGGCACTGTTGCTACACTGTTCTAGACCATATCAGAAAGCTCAAGGTCTACTGATAGATTTACTGTGAGTCAGGAGTGAGATCTCCACCATGTGATGTCACGGTCTGCCCCTTGTTCTAAACTGAACACATCATCCTCTTCTCACTAGTTTTCAGGAGAGCTGCTCATCATTTAGACAGGCAGGAAGGCAGTGAGTGGTCAAAGATGAGAATTGACGGCCGTTCTTATTGCCAATCTTCATTAGCCAAGTTTAACATTCTCCACTGAACACATATGTAAGGACACGTTTGCCTTTGCCCTCCCATTCCCCCAACCCCTACAATTGCTGCCATATTCCTGGGTTCTCATCCCCCCAACCCCTCTAACAGCTGCCATATTCCTGGGTTTTCATTCCCCCAACCCCTACAACAGCTGCCACATTCCTGGGTTCACTTCATCGAAGCACAGCCCACTATTAAGGGGCTGTTTGTATAATTTACTGCTCCTAATGTTCAGGCTCAGCCATATTGGCAGGAACATTCATGACTAAATTGAGTGTGAAGTTTGAGAGGAATTAATGTGTGCTTGACTGTGAGCCGAATGCCTTCTGTCATTGGCTGCGGGCTGCGACAAGGACAGAGTTTGTACGGTGATTTGTACATTAAAGGTTGACTTAGCAAAGCCAATAATTGAGTTCCTCTCAGGGAATTGGACTGCCTCCGAGCAATCAGCTAGTTTTTTGTTCCAGGAGAAGAGAAGGAGGCAATCTCTAATACAAAGAGAGATCCCCCGGTACCTCCCCTCAACCTAACTAGAGCGTAGCGCGCTAGCACCATAGACTTTGTCCCCATTGATATGTCCTCGAACCATAGACTTTGTCCCCGTTGATATGTCCCCTGACCATAGACTTTGTCCTCGTTGATATGTCCCCTGACCATAGGCTTTGTCCCCATAAGCTACAACCCCAGTGCATTGATAGCCCTGCCTTGGTTTGTTGTGTGGTTCAAGTCAGAAGACTGAACAAACCTTCTTTAACCCATGGAGGAGAAGATACAGCAATTGTGTTTGAACATGAATCTAACACTCTATTCATAAAATATTTCAAATTTGTTGTGCATGTGAATGATAACTTTGGCAACAGTGATGTGTGTGTGTGTGTGTGTGTGTGCCATATACATACATACATACATACATACATACATACAGGGGGTGAAATAAGTATTGAACACGTCACCATTTTTCTCAGTAAATATATTTCCAAAGGTGCTATTGACATGACATTTTCACCAGATGTTGGTAACAACCCAAGTAATCAATACATACAAAGACACCAAAACAAATAAGTTCAGAAATTAAGTTATGTGTAATAATGTGAAATGACACAGGGAAAAAGTATTGAACACATGAAGAAAGGGAGGTGCAAAAAGGCATGGAAAGCCAAGATTAATATCAGCTGGTTCAGTCCCAACTGATGGCCTACAAAAAGGTCTCATTGACAAGGTGTCACACAAGTAACATCTCATGATGGGTAAAAGCAAAGAGCTGTCTCAAGACCTTCACAACCTAATTGTTGCAAAACATAATGATGGCATTGGCTATAGGCGCATTTATAAGCTTCTGAATGTTCCAGTGAGCACTGTTGGGGCCATAATACGGAAGTGGAAAGACAATCATTTCACCATAAATTTGCCTCGACCAGTTGCTCCTCGCAAGATTTCTGACAGAGGAGTGAAAAGAATAATCAGAAGAGTTGTCCAAGAGCCAAGGACCACTTGTGGAGAGCTTCAAAAAGACCTACAATTAGCAGGCACTATTGTCTCAAAGAAAACCGTAAGTAATGCACTCCACCGCCATGGCATGTATGCATGCTCACCACGCAAGACTCCATTGCTTGGAAAAACATAATGTTGAAGCTCATTGAAAGTTTGCTGTACAACATTTGGAAAAGCCAGTGAAATACTGGGAGAATATAGTGTGGTCAGATGAGAGCAAAATTGAACTGTTTGGATGTTATAATACACACCATGTTTGGAGGAGAAATGGCACTGCACATCACCCTAAAAACACCATACCAACAGTGAAGTTTGGAGGTGGGAACATCATGGTGTGGGGCTGCTTTTCAGCAAATGGTGCCGGCAAACTTCACATAATTGAAGGAAGGATGAATGGGCAAATTTACCGAGACATTCTTGACAAAAATCTGCTGCCATCTACCAGGATGATGAAGATGAAACGAGGGTGGACATTTCAGCAAGACAATGATCCCAAACACACAGCCAAGGAAACTCTCAATTTGTTTCAAAGAAAGAAAATAAAGCTGCTAGAATGGCCCAGCAAATCACCTGACTTAAATCCCATTGAAAATCTATGGAAAAACTGAAGATCAAGATTCATAGAAGAGGCCCACGGAACCTTCAAGATTTGAAGACTGTTTGTGTGGAAGAATGGGCCAAAATCACACCAGAGCAATGCATGCGACTAGTTTCTCCATACAGGAGGCATTTTGAAGCTGTCATTACCAACAAAGGCTTTTGTACAAAGTATTGAATAAATATCAGTAAGTGTGTTCAATACTTTTTCCCTGTGTCATTTCACATTATTACACAACTTAATTTCTGCACTTATTTGTTTTGGTTTCTTTGTATGTATGGATTACTTAGGCCATCAGCTGGGACTGAACCAGCTGATATTAATTTGCACTGACAGGGGGCTGGATTGCTTTTTAATTACTGATAGTTTTCAGCTGTTGTCTTGGCTTTCCATGCCTTTTTGAACCTCCCTTTCTTCATGTGTTCAATACTTTTTCCCTGTGTAATTTCACATTATTACACAACTTAATTTCTGAACTTATTTGTTTTGGTTTCTTTGTATGTATGGATTACTTGGGTTGTTACCAACACCTGGTGAAAATTTCATGTCAATAGCACCTTTGGAAATATATTTACTGAGATAAATGGTGACGTGTTCAATACTTATTTCACCCGCTGTATACGCAACACACTATCACAGCTTATTGTGAAATAGACACAAATGACTCATTTGACATTCATGACAGGCACACGAAAAAGTATATTTATTTGTGTGAATTACACGATTTTATTTCTTCATAACACATTTGTCTACATTTCACAAATTCCAATTTGTTGTGGCTAATGTTAGCTAGGCTAGCTAGGTGGCTAAAGTTAGCTAGGATAGGGGTTAAGGTTAGGGTTAGGTTTACGGGTTAGGGGCTAAGGCTAGGGCTAGTTAACATTAGCTTGGTAGTTAAAGGCTTAGGTTAAAGGGTTAAGGTTAGGGTTAGGGGAAGTGTTATCAAACCTGCTAAATAGTTGCAAAGTATCTAAGTAGCTAATTAGCAACAATGTTAAAGTTATCCATGATGAGATCTTTGCGTTATACACCCAATCATCCTCCCCGACCAACCCACCCATCCTCCCTGACCAACCCACCAATCCTCCCCAACCAACCCATCCATCCTCCCTGGCCAACCCATCTATCCTCCCCAACCAACCCACCAATCCTCCCCAACCAACCCATCCATCCTCCCTGACCAACCTCCCTCCTATAATTTCTGTTTTAAGTAATTTACTGTCTTTATTTGGGATTGAAATGCACTGTATAAAAAATTGTGTACTGCACAAGAAAAAATATACTTTTTCGTGTGCCTGTCACAAATTTCCAATAAGCAATTTGTGTCTATTTCACAATAATCTGTGATACTGGGTTGCAACATGAAGAGTTTGTTTCCAAAACGCTATGTATCCATTTTCAGAAACATTGGTAAATTAGCTTTTATTGCTAATTTAAGATTACGATTTGTGTTTTTTCACTATCTAATGATGACATGGGGTTGTTCAGTGACAGACATGTATTTGTTTGAAATGTATCACTTGATGGTTTCATTTCAGAGAGACAAATAATCATGTTTTTTTGCAAAACGCTGTATATCCCTCTCACTCTCAGCGAAATAAGTAGTATTGCTAGGTTTTACAGTCAAATGTAACAAATAACTAAACGTTTAATAAAGAACTATACAAATGATTCATTTGTGACGTCAATATAATTTTTTTATTTTTATGAATCAATACAGTGATTTAAGATCTGTATGTAAAACATTTACATTTGATTATTATAAATGTTTCTTATCCAGAGCGACTTACACCTTAAGATGGCTAGATGAGACAACCACATAGACCTTGTCAAATATACAGTATACAAACATTTGAAAACACACCTACAATCTACGAATAAAAAATCTGAGAACAGTAATATGTTATACATACATGAAGGTACCCATAAGCAATAATTTCTGGTGTAAAAACACAAATGTGAAAAACTGGTGGATATAACGTTTTGGAAATAAACTCTTCATATGCTTGGTGCACAGTTAATCTACATGTGGGTTTGTGTGTGTGATACTGAATAATGACATGCTGTTGCTGTTGAAAAGATCTGTGCACCAGCCAAATGATATGAATCATTCTACATATTCCCAATACTTGGCAGGAAATGACCCGCAAGCTTCATTTCCTTCCTGTTATCTACTAGGCTACTCACAAAGGAACCATTTAGCGTTTAGCATGTATCTTCAGACTCTCTCCACCTAATCTCCACAATGGCTAATACTATAATAAAGTGAAAATGTATCATTGTTTGAGATGTTTGTTTGTGAGCATGTAGAGAATGAGAGTGTGAGGTGGAGAATGGTGGTCAACAAATATAACATTTAAAAAAATACAAAGTTTAAAAACGCTACTCTACCTCACCGTACTGGAACATTTCTCTCACAATATATTTCAGTTTCTTCACAGTATTTCATATTTTATTTATTCATTACATATGCGTGCCCTGCTAGTGGAAAGGAAAACACACATCTACAGTGAATCTATATACATATTTATGAATACCCCCCTCACGGTAAACAAACTCAAAAATGTATTCAAACCCTGCACCCTCCCTCTGTCTATCTGAAGAGGGGATTCATGCGATGAAGGACAGAAAACCCTGACATTGTCGAAGGCCCTCTCTCTCCTTATCTCTCCCATGGCGATAAATAATCCCCTTTTTACTCTATGGACACTTCACTCGGAAATGGAAAAGGATTTTCTTTCCTGTCATATCAACAATATGGTTGCCATTGTCTCTCCTTGTCTGGTACGATAGGCTACGTCTAGATGCTCAGGGACCCTCTCGTGGCTCTCTCTGTCTCCCCTCTCTCTATTTCTCTCTGCCACCCCCCCCCCCCCCCCCCTCTCTCTAAGCCCTTTTAATTATCGACCCAGACCCTTACAGCTAGGAGATTGCGAAATGGACTCGCTGGGCTTTTGGCATAATTAGGTTTTTATCACGTCTGAGACTGTGGTGATGTAGAGCGTGTTCATCTACATGCTAATCAAATGGTGGCCAAGGCTCTGAAATTCATGACCTGGTTGGATGACTAAACATCCAGTGCTGACAGCGACCCTGGGCAAAGATTTGATTGTGGAATAAATCAGCTCTGAGAGACGACATCTACAGAAGAATAGAGGTCTTGATTGATGCCATTACATTGCCTGGTGAATATAAAAATCATCTCCATTTAGAACTAGCAAAGGGAAGATATGATTGTTTTGACAGGAACGTTTAAAGGACAGATGTAGGATCTTATTTTGAACCAAATTGTCACAGCTAAATAATCCTGCAGTAACAGGATTTGAACATTTATCCATAATGTTGCTTGGTCGGTGGTTAGGCTATTAGCTGGCCAAAAGTAGGCTACATGAAAAGTGCAATACTGTTAATATAACTGTGTTTTAGTGTGGGTTTTCAGTGAATTTATGCAAATCACGAAGCTCATCTGCATTTCCTGCGGTGCAGGAAAATTCTCATTAACAAACGAGTGATCAAATTAAGATCCTACACCTGTAGCAGGAAATTGAAGTATTTTGAGATACTTACATCTCAATGTAAAGCACTTTTTGCAAGGTCACCTGTCACAGGAACCAACCTAAAATCACCAGAGAAAGCAAGCTGAAGACAACTATAACATGAATAAACTCTGCTATTCACTAAGAAAGCCTTCCATATTGCCTGTCTTTTGTTGAGATAATGCACTGAACTTTAATGACTGAAGTCATGAAATTAATTTGAAGGGAAAGAGGCACATTATTTGAAAGGGGTAATTTTAATGTACTTAGTGGCCTGCCTTGACGCAAAGAGAAAAGGAATTAGGTAAGGCAAGCTGTGTGTGTGTGTACGTGTGCGTGAGCATTTGCGAGCGCATGTGCCTGTCTGTGTGTCCAAGAGCGTTGTTGTGAGTAGTGTACTGCACAAACTAGTTAGATGAAACATTTTCTTTCTTACTCACTCTCCCTTCAATTTCCTTCTCTTCAATTATTTTACGAGAACATGATTCTATACGGTGTCCAGTACTTCCCCTCTCTTATTGGTTATCCATTTGGGGAGGTGCTCTGTTCATCAATATGGTGTGTGCTAAGAGCATTCATCAGACTCATACAATAACAGTCTGATTATCAAACCACCAGGAGGCACACAGTCACAGAGTAATAAAAGGATTGACAGACTAGGGCTCGAGCTAATGAGTGTGAATGTAATTTAAACGTAAACTCACTTCAAACTGATCCAGGCAGTGACGATATCAATGCGATTCAGTTATGTGCTGCTTGGCGAAATCTGCCCCTGACATCCAGAATATATACACTTAGAGGATTAGATTTACTGGAATATGTGCGCAAATAAACTTTGTGGAAAACTCATGTGCCTTAAAATAGAATTGAAATGCTGTCTGTTGTTACCTTTTATTTTTTATTTATTTCACCTTTATTTAACCAGGTAGGTCAGTTGAGAACAAGTTCTCATTTGCAACTGCGACCTGGCCAAGACAAAGCAAAGCAGTGTGACAAATAACAACACAGAGTTACACATTAAACAAACAGTAAAAAACACAATAGAAAAATCTATATACAGAGTGCAAAATGTAGTGCAAAAATGCAGTAAGGTTAAGAGGTAGAACAATAAATAGACTATAGTGGTGACATAAATTACAGAATTATCATTATTAACACAGGAATGACAAATGTGCAAATTATGATGTGCAAATAGAGATACTGGAGTGCAAGATTAGTGAAAATAAACAAAAAAATAAATATGGGGATGAGGTAGTAGTGTGGGCTATTTACAGAAGGGCTATATACAGGTGCAGTGATCGATAAGCAGCTTTGACAGCTGATGCTTAAAGTTATTGAGGGAGATAGGAACCTCTAGCTTCAATGATTTTTGCAATTCGTTCCAGTCATTGGCAGCAGCAAACTGGAAGGAATGGCGACCAAAGGAGGTGTTGGCTTTGGGGGTGACCAGTGAGATATACCTGCTGGAGCGCATGCTACGGGTGGGTGTTGCTATAGTGACCAGTGAGCTGAGATAGGGCGGGGATTTACCTAATAAAGACTCATAGATGACCTGGAGCCAGTGGGTTTGGCGGCGAATATATAATGAAGGCCAGCCAACGAGAGCATACAGGTCGCAGTGGTGGGTAGTGTATGGGGCTTTGGTGACAAAACGGATGGCACTGTGATAGACTACATCCAATTTGCTAAGTAGAGTATTGGAGGCTAGTTTGTAAATGACATCGCCGAAATCAAGGATCGGTAGGATAGTCAGTTTTACAAGGGCATGTTTGGCAGCATGAGTGAAGGAGGCTTTGTTGCGAAATAGGAAGCCAATTCTGGATTTAATTTTGGATTGGAGATGGTTGATGTGAGTCTGGAAGTTGAGTTTATAGTCTAACCAGATGCCTAGGTATTTGTAGGTGTCCACGTATTCTAATTCGGATCCGTCGAGAGTAGTGATGATAGTCCGGTGGGCGGGTGCTGGCAGCGTTCGATAGAAAAGCATGCACTTAGTTTTACTAGCGTTTAAGAGCAGTTGGAGGCCACGGAAGGAGTGTTGTATGGCATTGAAGCTTGATTGAAGGTTAGTAAACACAGTGTCCAAAGAGGGGCCAGATGTATACAGAATGGTGTCATCTGCGTAGAGATGGATCAGGGAGTCACCAGCAGCGAGAGCGACATCGTTGATATATATAGAGAAAAGGGTTGGCCCAAGAATTGAACCCTGTGGCACCCCCATAGAGACTGCCAGAGGATCGGACAATAGGCCCTCCGATTTGACACACTGAACTCTGTCTGCAAAGTAGTTAGCGAACCAGGCAAGGCAGTCACTTGAGAAACCAAGGCTGTTGAGTCTGCCAATAAGAATGCGGTGATTGACAGAGTCGAAAGCCTTGGCCAGGTCGATGAAAACGGCTGCACAGTACTGTCTTTTATCGATGGCGGTTATGATATCGTTCAGTACCTTGATACCTGTTGGACTTCAACTCACATTTCAAACATCATTAAGCAGATTATGCATTTATTCAAAGCAAATAAAAAGGATTTGAATTACAAGTGTTGGGATTTTAAACATCAGTTCTTACTTATATGATGTGTCCTCTTCAGGAGTCTTTTAATTTCCACGCGTCCCATTATATTCATCAAAGAGAAACACCCCAACGAGCAAATCTGCTTTCATAAACATGTGACCTACAAATGTAAGTCTCTGATTATGTCATATGTTTTGACTATAAATCTCTGATGATGTCATGTGTTCTGCCTATACGTCTCTGATGATGTCATGTGTTCTAGCTGTAAGTCTCTGATGATATCATGTGTTCTGACAGTAGGTTTCTGATGATATCATGTGTTCTGACAGTGCGTCTCTGTTGATGTCATCTGTTCTGACTGTAAGTCTCTGATGATGTCATGTGTTCTGACTGTAAGCCTCTGATGTCATGTGTTCTGATTTTTTGCCTCTGATGATGTCATATGTTCTGACAGTAAGACTCTAATGATGTTATGTGTTCTGACTGTACGTCTCTGATGATGTCATATGTTCTGACTGTACGTCTCTTATGATGTCATGTGTTCTGACTGTAAGTCTCTGATGATGTCTTGTGTTCTGACTTTAGTCTCTGATGATGTCATGTGTTCTCACTGTAAGTCTCTGATGATATCATGTGTTCTGACTTTAAGTCTCTGTTGATGTCATCTGTTCTGACTAAGTCTCTGATGATGTCATGTGTTCTGACTGTAAGCCTCTGATGATGTCATGTGTTCTGATTTTTAGCCTCTGATGATGTCATGTGTTCTGACGTTAAGTCTCTAATGATGTCATGTGTTCTGACTGTATGTCTCTGATGATGTCATGTGTTTTGACTGTATGTCTCTGATGATGTCATGTGTTTTGACTTTAAGTCTCTGATGATGTCATGTGTTCTGATTTTTAGCCTCTGATGATGTCATGTGTTCTGATTTATAGCCTCAGATGATGTCATGTGTTCTGACTGTAAGTCTCTGATGATGTCATGTGTTCTGACAGTAAGTCTCTGATGATGTCATGTGTTTTGACTTTACGTCTCTGAGGATGTCATGTGTTCTGACTGTAAGTCTCTGATGATGTCATGTTTTCTGAATGTGTGTCTCTGATGATGTCATGTGTTCTGACTGTACATATCTGAAGATGTCATGTGTTCTGACTGTAAGTTTCTGATGATATCATGTGTTCTGACAGTGTGTCTCTGATGATGTCATGTGTTCTGACTGTAAGTCTCTGATGATGTAATGTGTTTTGACTGTAAGTCTCTGATGATGTCATGTGTTCTGACTAAAAGTCTCTCATGATGTCATGTGTTCTGACTGTAAGTTTCTTATGATATCATGTGTTCTGACTGTGCGTGTCTGATGATATCATGTGTTCTGACTGTAAGTTTCTGATGATATCATGTGTTCTGACGGTAAGTTTCTGATGACATCATGTGTTCTGACTATACGTCTCTGATGATGTAATGTGTTCTGACTGTAAGTCTCTGATGATGTCTTATGTTCTGACTTTAGTCTCTGATGATGTCATGTGTTCTCACTGTAAGTCTCTGATGATGTCATGTTTTCTGAATGTTTGTCTCTGATGATGTCATGTGTTCTGACTGTACATATCTGATGATGTCATGCGTTCTGATTGTAAGTATCTGATGATGTCATATTGTCTGACTGTAATTCTCTGATGATGTCATGTGTTCTGCCTATACGTCTCTGATGATGTCATGTGTTCTGACTGTAAGTCTCTGATGATATCATGTGTTCTGACTGTAAGTCTCTGATGATTTCATGTTTTCTAACTCTAAGTCTCTGATGATGTCATGTGTTCTGACTGTACGTCTCTTATGATGTCATGTGTTCTGACTTTAGTCTCTGATGTTGTCATGTGTTCTCACTGTAAGTCTCTGATGATATCATGTGTTCTGACTTTAAGTCTCTGTTGATGTCATCTGTTCTGACTGTAAGTCTCTGATGATGTCATGTGTTCTGACTGTAAGCCTCTGATGATGTCATGTGTTCTGATTTTTTGCCTCTGATGATGTCATGTGTTCTGACAGTAAGACTCTAATGATGTTATGTGTTCTGACTGTACGTCTCTGATGATGTCATATGTTCTGACTGTACGTCTCTTATGATGTCATGTGTTCTGACTGTAAGTCTCTGATGATGTCTTGTGTTCTGACTTTAGTCTCTGATGATGTCATGTGTTCTCACTGTAAGTCTCTGATGATATCATGTGTTCTGACTTTAAGTCTCTGTTGATGTCATCTGTTCTGACTAAGTCTCTGATGATGTCATGTGTTCTGACTGTAAGCCTCTGATGATGTCATGTGTTCTGATTTTTAGCCTCTGATGATGTCATGTGTTCTGACGTTAAGTCTCTAATGATGTCATGTGTTCTGACTGTATGTGTCTGATGATGTCATGTGTTTTGACTGTATGTCTCTGATGATGTCATGTGTTTTGACTTTAAGTCTCTGATGATGTCATGTGTTCTGATTTTTAGCCTCTGATGATGTCATGTGTTCTGATTTTTAGCCTCTGATGATGTCATGTGTTCTGACTGTAAGTCTCTGATGATGTCATGTGTTCTGACAGTAAGTCTCTGTTGATGTCATGTGTTTTGACTTTAAGTCTCTGAGGATGTCATGTGTTCTGACTGTAAGTCTCTGATGATGTCATGTTTTCTGAATGTGTGTCTCTGATGATGTCATGTGTTCTGACTGTACATATCTGAAGATGTCATGTGTTCTGACTGTAAGTTTCTGATGATATCATGTGTTCTGACAGTGTGTCTCTGATGATGTCATGTGTTCTGACTGTAAGTCTCTGATGATGTAATGTGTTTTGACTGTAAGTCTCTGATGATATCATGTGTTCTGACTGTGCGTGTCTGATGATATCATGTGTTCTGACTGTAAGTTTCTGATGATATCATGTGTTCTGACTGTGCGTGTCTGATGATATCATGTGTTCTGACTGTAAGTTTCTGATGATATCATGTGTTCTGACAGTAAGTTTCTGATGACATCATGTGTTCTGACTGTACGTCTCTGATGATGTAATGTGTTCTGACTGTAAGTCTCTTATGATGTCTTGTGTTCTGACTTTAGTCTCTGATGATGTCATGTGTTCTCACTGTAAGTCTCTGATGATATCATGTGTTCTGACTGTAAGTCTCTGATGATGTCATGTGTTCTGACTGTAAGTCTCTGATGATGTCATGTTTTCTGAATGTTTGTCTCTGATGATGTCATGTGTTCTGACTGTACATATCTGATGATGTAATGCGTTCTGATTGTAAGTATCTGATGATGTCATATTGTCTGACTGTAAGTCTCTGATGATATCATGTGTTCTGACTGTAAGTTTCTGATGATATCATGTGCTCTGACTGTATTTCTCTGATGATGTCATGTGTTCTGTCTGTACGTCTCTGATTATGTAATTTGTTCTGACTGTAATTCTCTGATGATTTCACGTGTTCTGACTGTAAGTCTCTGATGATATCATGTTGTTTAACTTTTGAGTTTCTGATGATGTCATGTGTTCTGACTGTAAGTCTCTGCTGATGTCATGTGTTCTGACTGTACGTCTCTGATGATATAATTTGTTGTGACTGCAAGTCTCTGATGATATCATGTGTTCTGACTGTAAGTCTCTGTTGATATTATGTGTTCTGACTGTAAATTTCAACGGGATATCATGTTTTCTGACTGTAAGTTTCTGATGATATAATTTGTTCTGACTGTACGTCTCTGATGATATCATGTGTTCTGACTGTACGTCTCTGATGATATCATGTGTTCTGACTTTAAGTATCTAATGATATCATGTGTTCTGACTGTAAGTTTGTTATGATATCATGTGTTCTGACTGTAATTCTATGATGATGTCATGTGTTCTGACTGTTAGCCTCTGATGATATCATGTGTTCTGACAGTAAGTTCTGATTTTGTCATGTGTTCTGACTATAAGTCTCTGATGATGTCATGTGTTCTTTCTGTAAGTTTTTGATGATGTCATGTGTTCTGATTGTAAGTCTCTAATTACTTACAGTATTTCCTTTGGAAGTTTTTTACACATGGTACTGGTGTTGAATGCTCCTGTTCACAGCAGTCACAAGCAATTTATAACAAGTTGAATGTTTTTACTGAGTTAGAGTTGATATTAGGAAAACAGTCAATTGAAACAAATTCATTAGGCCCTAATCTTTGAAATGTTCATGACTGGGCAGGGGTGCAGCCATGGGTGGAGCCAGGCCTAGCCAATCAGGATTCTGTCCGTTTTAGCTCGCTCAACGAAATTACTTAGCTCGCTCAACGAAAGTACGGATTGCCACTTTTCCGCTTGTAATCCCCTTATGCCATAATTTGTACATCTCAATTGTCAGTACACTCTTTGAAAAAAGTTTTTTTCGGCTGTCCCCATAGGAGAACCCTTTGAAGAACCCTTTTTGGTTCCAGGGAGAACTATTTTCGGTTCCATGTAAAAGGTTCTACATGGAACTCAAAAAGGTTCTGCCTGGATCCAAAAAGGTTCTGCCTGGATCCAAAAAGGTTCTGCCTGGAACCAAAAAGGGATCTTTAAAGGGTTCTCCTATGGGGACAGCCAAATAACCCTTTTAGGTTCTAGATAGCACCTTTACTTCTATTAGTGTAGAAACCACATTTGTTTAAGCAAGTCAGCCATATCAGCTATGTTTTTTTTTGGGGCCAAAATCCCTGCCTCAGTGTGTGCAAACATGGTCAAGAACTACAGGAAACATATGATCTCTGTAATTGCAAACAAAGGTTTCTGTACCAAATATTAAGTTCTGCTTTTCTGATGTATCAAATACTTATGTCATGCAATAAAATGCAAATTAATTACTTAAAAATCATACAATGTGATTTTCTGGATTTTTGTTTTAGATTCCGTCACTCACAGTTGAAGAGTACCTATGATAAAAATTACAGACTTCTACATGCTTTGTAAGTGGGAAAACCTGCAAAATCGGCAGTGTATCAAATACTTGTTCTCCCCACTGTATACTGAGATCATGTGACAGATCATGTGACACTTAGGTTGTACACAGGTAGACTTTATTTAACTAATTATGTGACTTCTGAAGGTAATTGGTTGCACCAGATCTTATTTAGTGGCTTCATAGCAAAGTGGGTGAATACATACAGTATTTTTAAAAACAAATTTGAAACAAGTATTCTTTTTTTTTTTGGGTACTTTTTGTTTTACGGGTTGTAATGCAACAAAATAGGAAAAACGCCAAGTGGGATGAATACTTTTGCAAGGCACTGTATATGGACAGGAAATAGGACAACGTTTCAGATGTGTATTGGTTGCATTTATATTGTCAAATCTCTGTTGGTGATCTTTCCACTTGAACCAACAAATTGTTCATTTATTCTGACAATATGATTAGTTTTTGCTCCAAATCCAGCACTGTTGAGACACACCGAGCTGCAATTGGCTAGGAGTTGTACAGTGTAGCATTTACACAATGATGAATAAAAGTTGCTCTAAATGGCAATTACTTTGTAATGGACCCAGCTCAACTGAGTGGTTTCTTTATTAGATCTTATGCTTTCATTTCCTCAGGGCAGGCACAAACAAACATGTGAATAGAAACTCAATGCATTTGCAAATAGAAGAGAAGAATATGCAATGATGTGTGCTTGATTCTGCAATCAAGGATAATAAAAGACACCCGGGGGAGACTTTCATTCAAGATGAGAAACCGGGATATCTCAACGCTACCTGGAAACCGGGATATCTCAACGCTACCTGGAAACCGGGATATCTCAATGCTACCTTGCCAACTTTGACCAAGACAACCTAATTTGCGTGATCTACAGAGAAATCGAATGAAGCCAATACAAAACTATGAGTAAGTTGTTGCTTTCATCTTGTGCTTCATCATATGAAGTGTATACAGCTTCCTGACACTCCAGGAAGCTGTATGATAACGAAATACGAAGCAGGTAATTTACTTGCACACTGACCTTTTGTAGCCCTGGTAACTGGAAATCAGACAGGCCTGAAGTAGCACATAAGTGAAGGACCAAGGAGGCATGATGAAGTCCCCACGGAGACCCCAAGACTGCAGGAGAGTAGCAGGCATCAAACTGACATCCAGAACCTAATAAATAAACACCCTTCTGTTCTTGTATCACTCAGTGTCATCATCATCACAGGAAGTGTGCTAATCGCTGCCGAGTCTGTGTGGTACTTTACCAGCATGGCAGAATAAACAGTTCAAGACGGTGTGCCTTATCCTCACCAGTAGCTAATATACCACCCTGCATCCCAACTGCTGGTTTGGCTGGCCTCTGATGCTAGGCAGGGTTGAACATTGTTAGGCCTTGGATGGGACACCAGAAAGAGCTGGAAATAGAGTTGGAGGGCCAGTAGGAGGGCAATAGTTCCCCCTCCAGTCTAAGGAGAGCCCCAATTCCCCAGCACCAGACTGCAGAAGGAGACACAACCCAGAAGCTAAAAGCTCAGGGGAGCTACTTCCATTCAGCTGGACACAAACATAGAGAACACACACCACCATAGAGAACACATACCACCATAGAGAACACATACCAACATAGAGAACACATACCACCATAGAGATTACACACCACCATAGAGAACACACACCACCATAGAGAACACACACCACCATAGAGAACACATACCACCATAGAGAACACACACCACCATAGAGAACACACACCACAATAGAGAACACACACCACCATAGAGAACACATACCACCATAGAGAACACACACCACCATAGAGAACACACACCACAATAGAGAACACACACCACCATAGAGAACACACACCACCATAGAGAACACACACCAGCATAGAGATAATTATGGGTTGCAGTAATTTTAAATGTTTGCGTGTTGGCTTCACATTATCTGATTTATGAATGTTCTACTGTTTCTACCCACACCTACTACAGCTATGTCTAGTTGTATTTATAATCTACATTACCCCTACTGCAGCTCTGTCTAGTTGTATTTATAATCTACATTACCCCTACTGCTGCTCTGTCTAGTTGTATTTATAATCTACATTACCCCTACTGCAGCTCTGTCTAGTTGTATTTATAATCTACATTACCCCTACAACATTGTTACTTGTAGAAATGAGCATGACAGCATGTCTTCATGTTCCTATGGCAACAAGTGCAGAGAGAAAATATGCAACACATTTAGTATGGGAGGGAGACCATCACTCATATGAATGATTTGTCTTTCTAAAGATGTATGTTTTCTTCTTTCACACCAATCTAAGTGGGCAAATTGCAGTTCTTATTAAAGCTGCAATATGTCACTTTTTGGGTGACCCAACCAAATTCACAAAGCAATGGGAGTTATAGATCTGCCATTCTCATTGAAAGCAAGTCTAAGAAGCGGTAGATCTGTTCTACACTACCGTTCAAATGTTTGGGGTCACTTAGAAATGTCCTCAGAAATACAGAGTAGACATTGTTAATGTTGTAAATGACTATTGTAGCTGGAAACAGCAGATTTTTTTGGGAATATCTACATAAGCGTACAGAGGCCCATTATCAGCAAACATCACTCTTGTGTTCCAATGGCACGTTGTGTTAGCTAATTCAAGTTTATCATTTTAAAAGGCAAATTGATCATTAGACAACCCTTTGGCCATTATGTTAGCACAGCTGAAAACTGTTGTGCTGATTAAAAAAGCAATAAAACATTCCTTAGACTAGCTGAGTATCTGGAGCATCAGCATTTGTGGGTTCGATTACAGGCTCAAAATGTCCAGAAACAAAGAACTTTCTTCTGAAACTCGTCAGTCTATTCTTGTTCTGAGAAATGTAGGCTATTCCATGTGAGAAATTGGCAAGAATGAAGATCTCGTAAAACGCTGTGCACTACTCCCTTCACAGAACAGCGCAAACTGGCTCTAACCAGAATAGAAAGAGGAGTGGGAGGCCCCGGTGCACAACTGAGCAAGAGGACAAGTACATTAGAGTGTCTAGTTTGAGAAACAGACACCTCACAGGTTGCATCCCGTTCTTAAGTTTCATTTTTGCTTTTACTTTTGGTTTTGTTCACCAGGTTCAAACAGCTTTTTGTTTATGGAAAATATATTTCAAAGTGGTTTATATGGTACAATGATTATCTACACTAAAGTCATTCTACTAGTCATTCTACGAGTCATTCTACTAGTCATTCCACTAGTCATTCTCCTAGTCATTCTACTAGTCATTCTGCTAGTCATTCCACTAGTCATTCCGCTAGTCAATCTACCAGTCATTCTACTAGTCATTCTACTAGTCATTCCACTAGTCATTCTACCAGTTATTCTACTAGTCATTATACTAATCATTATACTAGTCATTCTGCCAGTTATTCTACCAGTCATTCTACTAGTCATTCCACTAGTCATTCCACAAGTCATTCTCTTAGTCATTCCACTAGTTATTCTCCTACTCATTCCACTAGTCATTCTACCAGTTATTCTACTAGTCATTCTCTAGTCATTCTACTAATCATTCTATTAGTCATGCTACTAGTCATTATACCAGTTATTCTACTAATCATTCTTCTAGTCATTCTGCCAGTTATTCTGCCATTCATTCTACTAGTCATTCTGCCAGTTATTCTACTAGTCATTCCACTAGTCATTCCGCTAGTAATTGTACTAGTCATTCCACTAGTCATTCTACTAGTCATTCTGCTAGTTCTTCCACTAGTCATTCCACTAGTCATTCTACTAGTCATTACACTAGTTATTCATTCTGCCAGTTATTCTACTAGTCATACTCCTAGTCAATCTACTAGTCATTCCCCTAGTCAATCCACTAGTCATTCTACTAGTCATTCTACTAGTCATTCCATTGGCCATTCTACTAGTTATTCTCCTTGTCATTCCATTAGTCATTTTACCAGTCATTACACTAGTCATTCTCCCAGTTATTCTACTAGTCATTCCAATAGTCATTTTACCAGTCATTCTATTAGTCATTCTACTAATCATTCCACTAGTCATTCCACTAGTCATTCTACTAGTCATTCTACTAGTCATTCCACTAGTTATTCTCCTAGTAAATCCACTAGTCATTCTACTAGTAATTCTACTAGTGTTTCTACTAGTTATTCCACTAGTCATTCCACTAGTCTTTCTACTAGTCATTCTACTAGTCAATCTACTAGTCATACTGCTAGTCATTCAACTAGTCATTCTACTAGTCATTCCCCTAGTTGTTCCCCTAGTCATTCCACTAGTCATTCTACTAGTCGGTAAACTAGTTATTCTCCTAGTCATTCCACTAGATATTATACTAGTCATTCCACTAGTAAATCATTCTGCCAGTTATTCTACTAGTCATTCTGCTAGTCATTCCACAAGTCATTCCACTAGTCATTCTAATAGTCATTCAACTAGTCATTCCACTAGTTATTCTCCTAGTCATTCCACTAGTCATTCCACCAGTCATTCTCATTATCATTCTCCTATTAATTAATTCTATTAATCATTCAACTAGTCATTCTACCAGGTATTCTACTTTTCATTCCATTAGTCATTCAACTAGTAATTTTACTACTCATTCCAGCAGTTATTCTACTAGACATCCTATTAATCATTCTACCAGTTATTCTACCAGTCCTTCTATTAGTCATTCTACTAGTCATTCTACTAGTCATTCTACAAGTTATTCCACTATTCATTCCACTATTCATTCAACTAGTCATTCTCCTAGTCATTCTACTAGTCATTCTCCTAGTCTGTTCACTAGTTATTCTCCTAGTCATTCCACTAGTCAATCTAATAGTCATTCTCTTAGTCATTCTACTAGTCAATCTACCAGTAATTCTACTAGTCATTCTTCTAGTCATTCTACTAGTCATTCCACTAGTCATTCTACTAGTCATTCTCCTAGTCATTCTCCTAGTCATTCCAATAGTCATTCTACCATTTATTCTACTAATCATTCTACTAGTAATTATCTTTGTCATTCCCCTAGTTATTCTACTAGTTATACTTCTAGTCATTCCACTAGTCATTCTACTAGTCATTTTACTAGTCTTTCTACTAGTCATTCTCCTTGTCATTCTACTAGTCCATCCACTAGTCATTCCACTAGTCATTCTACCAGTTATTCTACAAGTCATTCTACTAGTCATTCTACTAGTCAATCCAGCAGTTATTCTACTAGTCAATCTACTTGTCATTCTACTAGTCATTACACTAGTCATTCTTCTAGTCATTCTACTAGTCATTCCAATCGTCATTCTACCATTTATTCTACTAGTTATTCTACTAGTCATTCTACCAGTTGTTCTTCCAGTCATTCTACTAGTCATTCTACTAGTTATTCTACAGTCATTCCACTAGTTATTCTCCTAGTCATTCCCCTAGTCATTCTTCTAGTCATTTCACTAGTCATTGTACCAGTTATTCAACTAGTCATTCTACCAGTTATTCTAATTTTCATTCCATTATTCATTCAACTAGTCATTTTACAAGTCATTCCAGCAGTTATTCTACAAGACATTCTATTAATCATTCTACCTATTTTTCTACTAGTCACTCTACTAGTCATTCTCCTAGTCATTCCCCTAGTCATTCCACTAGTCATTCTACTAGTCATTCTACAAGTCATTCTCCTAGTAATTCCACTAGTCATTCTACTAGTCATTCTACTAGTCATTGTACTAGTTATTCCACTAGTTATTCTCCTAGTCATTCCATTAGTCATTCTACTAGTCATTCTACTAGTCATTCTACTTGTCATTCTGCTATTCATTCTACCTGTTTTACTACTAGTCACTCTACTAGTCAATCTACTAGTCATTCCATTAGTCATTCTACCAGTTATTCTACTAGTCATTCCACTAGTCATTCTACTTGTCATTCTACTAGTCATTGTACTAGTCATTCCACTAGTCATTCACTAGTCTTTCCACTAGTCATTCCTCTAGTCATTCCACTAGTCATTCCATTAATCATTATACTAGTCATTCTACCAGTTATTCTACTAGTCATTCTACTAGTCATTCCTCTAGTCATTCTACCAGTTATTCTACCAGTCATTCTACTAGTCATTCCACTAGTTATTCTTCTAGTCATTCCACTAGTCATTCTACTAGTCATTTAACTAGTCATTCTACTAGTTCTCCCACTAGCCATTCCACTAGTCATTCTAAAAGTTATTCTACCTATCATTCTACTAGTTATTCTACTTGTCATTCCCCTAGTTATTCTACCAGTTATTCTACTAGTCATTCTACCAGTTATTAACTAGTAATTCTACTAGTAATTCCAGTAGTCATTCCACTAGTCATTCCATTTTTCATTATACTAGTCAGTCTACCAGTTATTCTACTAGTCATTCTACTAGTCATTCCACTAGTCATTCTACCAGATATTCTACCAGTCATTCTACTAGTCATTCTACTAGTCATTCTATTAGTCATTCCACTAGTCATTCTCCTAGTCATTCTCCAAGTCATTCCACTAGTCATTCTACTAGTCATTCTACTTGTCTTTCTACCAGTTCATCTACTAGTCATTCTCCTAGTCATTCTAACAGTTATTCTACCAGTCATTCCACTAGTTATTCTCCTAGTCATTCCCCTAGTCATTCTACTAGTCATTTCACTAGTCATTGTACCAGTTATTCAACTAGTCATTCTACCAGTTATTCTAATTTTCATTCCATTATTCATTCAACTAGTCATTTTACAAGTCATTCCAGCAGTTATTCTACAAGACATTCTATTAATCATTCTACCTATTTTTCTACTAGTCACTCTACTAGTCATTCTCCTAGTCATTCCACTAGTCATTCCACTAGTCATTCTACTAGTCATTCTTCAAGTCATTCTACTAGTAATTCCACTAGTCATTCTACTAGTCATTCCACTAGTCATTCTCCTAGTCATTCTACTAGTCATTCCACTAGTCATTTTCCAAGTCATTCCACCTAGTCATCTACTAGTCATTCCAGCAGTTATTCTACTAGACATTCTATTAATCATTCTACCAGTTATTCTACCAGCCATTCTACTAGTCATTCTACCAGTCATTCTTCTAGTCATTCTACTAGTCATTCTACTAGTCATTCTACTAGTCATTGTACTAGTTATTCCACTAGTTATTCTCCTAGTCATTCCATTAGTCATTCTACTAGTCATTCTACTAGTCATTCTACTTGTCATTCTACTAGTCATTCCACTAGTTGTTCTCCTAGTTATTCTACTAGTCATTCTACTAATCATTCCACTAGTCATTCTACCAGTTATTCTACTAGTTATTCTGCTAGTCATTCTACCAGTTATTTTCCAAGTCATTCCACGAGTCATTCTACTAGTCATTTCAGCAGTTATTCTACTAGACATTCTATTAATCATTCTGCCAGTTATTCTACCAGTCATTCTACTAGTCATTCTACCAGTCATTCTTCTAGTCATTCTACTAGTCATTCTACTAGTCATTCTACTAGTCATTCTACTAGTCATTCCCCTAGTTAATCTCCTAGTCATTCCACTAGTCATTCTACTAGTCATTCCACTAGTCATTCTACTAGTCATTCCACTAGTCATTACACTAGTCATTCCACTAATCATTTCATTAGTCATTATACTAGTCATTCTACCAGTTATTCTACTAGTCATTCTACTAGTCATTCCTCTAGTCATTCTACCAGATATTCTACTAGTCATTCTACTAGTTATTATACCATTTATTCTACCATTCATTCTACTAGTCATTCCACTAGTTATTCTTCTAGTCATTCCACTAGTCATTCTACCAGTTATTCTACTAGTCATTAATTTAGTCATTCTACCAGTTATTCTACTAGTCATTCTACTAGTCATTCTATTCTGTTAGTCAGGTTAAAGTGTTTGGCGCCGCGCTGAGTGGTCGCCTGTTAAGCAGCTCTCGTTGTTCTTTCATAAATTGTTGTTTTAGTTCGTTTTTTTCGTCTCTTTTCTTTAGTTTTATTTTTTATTTTGCTACAGTTGAACTATAATAGTTCAGGATTATGGATTTTATGGATTTTATCGCAGCTGAACGTCGACAGGAGTCGTCAACTGCTATTGTTTACAACAGAGCCCAGGTCCTGGATTTAGCCCACGCAGCGCAGCTGCTCCCCAGTGAAAAGTTTGATATTCCGGACGAGTTGAAAAGGCGACGGTGTGGACGTTCGGCGGGATTGAAATGTAAGGCAAAGCGGAGGAGGTTCAAGTACAAGCCGGCTATACCATCTATTATTATGGGCAATGTGAGGTCACTACATAACAAGATGGATGAGTTGGAGGGACTTGTCCGTGGACAAAGGATTTATCGGGAAACGAGCCTAATGTTTTTTACTGAGACTTGGCTGAACGATAACATCCCCATACAGAACGTCACTATCGACGGTTTCCAGACCATCAGAGCGGACAGGGATCGCGTCTCTTCCGGTAAGAGTAAGGGTGGTGGGCCGGCTTTATTAGTTAACAACAGATGGTGTCATCCGAACCATATTACTCTTAAGGAAAAGTTTTGTAGCCCGGACATTGAACTGTTAGCCGTTAGCCTGAGACCCTACTATTTGCCGAGGGAATTCACGGCGGCCATTGCTGTTATTGTTTACATCCCGCCCTCCGCGGACGCAAACACAGCGTGTGACGTCATCCACTCTGTTATCGCGAGGTTACAGACAGCGCATCCCAGTGCTTTCTTTGCCATTTCGGGGGATTTTAACCATGCATCTCTCTCTTCAACGCTGCCCACATTCAAACAGTTTGTGAAGTGCCCAACCAGGAATAATAAAACTCTGGACTTGTTATATGCTAATGTGAAGGACTTATACAACTCCACTGCACTCCCTCCCCTCGGTAGATCGGATCACAAACTTGTCCACCTCACCCCACTCTACAGGCCTTTGGTCCAACAGCAGCCTGCAACCACCAGGACCATTAGGAGATGGTCCCCGGAGGCTTTGAAACAACAGACTGGGATGTGCTCTGTGAGGCTCATGGGGAGGACATCGATGGACTCACTGACTGCATAACAGACTATATAAATTTTTGTGTAGACAACACTGTACCCACCAGGAAGGTACGCTGTTTCCCAAACAATAAACCCTGGGTCACCAGCGACCTGAAGGCCCTGCTGAATGAGAAGAAGAGGGCCTTCAAGGAGAGGGACAAGGACAAGGACAAATTGAAATGCGTCCAGAGGGAGCTGAATTTGCGGATTGCTGATGGGAAGAGAGTGTATAAGGAGAAGATGGAGGACAAGCTCAGGCAGAGCCAGGTGAGAGAGGTGTGGAAGGGTATGAGAAATATCACTGGCTTCAAAAAGTCAAACAGTGGGCAGACGGAGGGGACCCAGGACAGAGCCAATGAGCTGAACCAATTTTTTAACAGGTTTGATACTGGCCCTGTCCACCTCCCCTCCAGCCCCCCAGACCACACACCCTCACGGCTGTCCCACTCCCACTTTGCTCACAACACCTCTGCTGAGACAATCAGTGACCCCACCTCCGCCCCTGCTCCCCCTGGACTGATCCTCAACACCCCCCTTCCCCCCACCTCCCCACCTGGGCTAGCTTTCACCACCAACCAAGTGAAGAGAGAGCTGGAGAGACTACATCAGTGGAAAGCGGCGGGCCCTGATGGCATCAGCCCAAGGGTGCTTAGGGTCTGTGCTGACCAACTGTGTGGAATACTCCAGCGTCTTTTCATCCTTAGCCTGAGCCTGGAAAGGGTCCCTGTGCTGTGGAAAACCTCCTGCCTCGTCCCAGTGCCCAAGAAGGCACACCCCACTGTCCTGAATGACTTCAGACCTGTAGCGCTAACATCCCACATCATGAAGACCCTGGAAAGGTTAGTCCTCGCTCACCTCAGACCCCTGGTGTGTACATCAATGGACCCCCTGCAGTTTGCATACCAGCGCAACATCGGGGTGGATGATGCAATCATCTACCTTCTGCAGAGGGCCTACTCTCACCCGGACAACGCAGGTTGCACTGTGAGGGTTATGTTTTTGGACTTCTCCAGTGCCTTCAATACCATTCAGCCCCTGCTACTGGGTGAGAAGATGAGGAGGATGAAAGTGGAAGCACCCTTAGTCTCCTGGGTCACGGACTACCTGACTGATAGGCCACAACCTGACTACAGAGCTGTGTGTCAGAACGGGCAGTTAGCAACACAGGGGCCCCCCAGGGAACGGTCCTGTCCCCCTTCATGTTCATCCTCTACACCTCAGACTTCAGATATAACTCTGAAACATGCCAACTACAGAAGTTCTCGGATGACTCTGCTATTGTAGGGTGCATCAGGGGTGGGCAGGAGGAGGAGTACAGGAGCACAATCAGTGACTTTGTGTTGTGGTGGGAGCAGAACCACCTTCAGCTCAACATCAGCAAAACAAAGGAGATGGTGGTGGACTTCAGGAGAACCAAGGCCCAACTGACTGCAGTCCCTATACAGGGGATGGATGTGGAAATGGTTGGGTCATACAAGTTCCTGGGAGTCCATATGGACAACAGGCTGGAATGGGCTGGTAATACCGGGGCCCTGTACAAAAAGGGCCAGAGCCGACTCTACTTTCTGAGGAGGCTCAGGTCCTTCAACGTGTGAAGTAAACTACTGCATACCTTCTACCAGTCTGTGGTGGCCAGTGCCATCTTTTTTGCAGTGGTGTGCTGGGGAGCAAACATCAAAGCCGGTGATGCTTCTCGGGTAAATAAGCTGATCAGGAAGGCTAGCTCTGTCCTGGGGATGAGCCTTGACACTCTAGAGGAGGTGGCGGAGAGACGGATCTTGGCCAAACTGCTGGCCATCATGGACAACGTCACCCACCCTCTGCACGCTATGGTTATGACGCAGAGGAGCACTTTCAGTCACAGACTGATCCCACCACGGTGTGCCAGAGAGCGCTACAGGAGGTCCTTCCTGCCGGCGGCTATTAGACTATATAATGCCTCACCGGGGTGCCGTGCCGTCGGCAACATAGATCTGGAACTGTTGGGGTGCTAGGACCTAGTTTAACAATTATGCATCCATCCGTGAGTAACTCAGGTCCGTCAGCACTCATTCACTCAGGACCTATTTATTCATATAGGTCTGTATACACATACTCATGTACAGTTGTTATATCATATCATGTGCAATATTGCTAGTAATTCTTGGACCTAACTTACGTAGGCATTCACTCAGGAATGCATGTTAGTATCCTGTCAATTGCACCTTTTCTCATTGCTTTTAGTATATTGAATGTGCAATACGTGCAGTTGTCTGTAATTAAACCCTGCGCACTAAGGACTGTATTTTAAGGGAATTACTATTATTACCCCAAATGATATCATACACACATTTAGCTATTAAAGTATCTCTTCCTGTCATTTATACCTGTACAGTTTGTGTAACCATGCAAGTATTCACTTATCTGTAAATATAACTGTATACTTAACTGTACAGGTAATTTAACCATGCAAAATGTTCACTTACCTGTTCATTTACCCAGTCTGTCTATTAAGTAAACTATTATTTCCCTCGCTCATATCATACGCATTTTTAGCTACTGAAGTATTTCTCTGACATCGACCTGTATAGTATAGTTAACCATCCAATATCCACCAATGTATAGTGTACATATTCAGCCAACCACCCATACTATGCTATGTCTTTTTTATAGCTTTTATTTTTTTGCACTCCAGATATCTTGTATTTCTATACTTTTTCATACTGCCGCTCTACGTATCATGTACCGTGTATCTGTCTTTTGTGTACTTTCATTTTGCACCTGCCCTGTGTTGTGTTGTAGCTGCTTGACAATGAAATTTCCCCCCCGGGGGATCAATAAAGTACCTATCTATCTATCTATCTATCTATCTATCTATCTATCTATCTATCTATCTATCTATCTATCTATCTATCTATCTATCTATCTATCTATCTATCTATCTATCTATCTATCTATCTATCTATCTATCTATCTATCTATCTATCTATCTATCTATCTATCTATCTATCTATCTATCTATCTATCTATCTATCTATCTATCTATCTATCTATCTATCTATCTATCTATCTATCTATCTATCTATCTATCTATCTATCTATCTATCTATCTATCCACTAGTCATTCTCCTAGTCATTCCCCTAGTCATTCTACCAGTTATTCTACTAGTCATTCTACCAGTTATTCTACCAGTCATTCTACTAGTCATTCTGCTTGTCATTCTACTAGTCATTCCACTATTATTCTCCTAGTCATTCCACTAGTCATTCTACTAGTCATTCTCCTATTAATTCCACCAGTTAGTCTACTAGTCATTCTACTACTCATTCTACCAGTTATTCTACTAGTCATTCTACTAGTCATTCCACTAGTCATTCAAATAGTCATTCTACTAGTCATTCCACTATTCTTTCCACTAGTCATTCCACTAGTTATTCCAATAGTTATTCCCCTAGTCATTCAAATAGTCATTCTACTAGTCATTCTCCAGTTATTCTCCTAGTCATTCCCCTAGTCATTCTGCTAGTCATTCTTCTATTCATTCCACTAGTCATTCTCCCAGTTATTCTACCAGTTATTCTACTAGTCTTTCTACTAGTCATTATATTAGTTATTCTCCTAGTCATTCCACTAGTCATTCTACCAGTTATTCTACTAGTCATTCTCCTAGTCATTCCACTAGTCATTCTACCAGTTATTCTACTAGTCATTCTACTTGTCATTCTACAAGTTATTCTACCAGTTATTCTACTAGTCATTCTCCTAGTCATTCCACTAGTCATTCCAATAGTCATTCTACTTTTCATTCTACCAGTCACTCTACTAGTCATTCTACTTGTCATTCTACTAGTCATTCCACTAGTCATTCTACTAGTCATTCTACTAGTCATTATATCAGCTATTCTACTAGTCATTCCGCTGATCATACCACTAGTCATTCTACTAGTCCTTCTCCTAGTCATTCTTCTAGTCATTCCACTAGTCATTCTACATGTCATTCTACTATTCTTTCCACTAGTCATTCCGCTAGTTATTCCACCAGTTATTATACTAGTCATTCTTCTAGTCATTCCACTAGATATTCCACTAGTTATTCCCCTAGTCATTATTCTAGTCGTTCTAGTAGTCATTCTCCAGTTATTCTCCTAGTCATTCCACTAGTCATTCTACTAGTCATTCTTCTATTCATTCTACTAGTCATTCCACTAGATATTCCACTAGTTATTCCCCTAGTCATTCTTCTAGTCGTTCTAGTAGTCATTCTCCAGTTATTCTCCTACTCATTCCACTAGTCATTCTACTAGTCATTCTTCTATTCATTCCACTAGTCATTCTACCAGTTATTCTACTAGTCATTCTACTAGTCATTCCACTAGTCATTCTACTAGTTATTCTACTAATCTTTCTACTATTAATTCTACCAGTTATTCTACCAGTTATTCTACTAGTCATTCTACTAGTCATTCCACTAGTCATTCCACTAGTCATTCTACCAGTTATTCTACTAGTCATTCTACTATTCATTCTACTTGTCATTCTCCCATTTATTCTACCAGTCTTTCTAATAGTCATTTCACTAGTTATTCTTCTAGTCATTCCACTAGTCATTCTACTAGTCATTAAACTAGTCATTCTACTAGTAATTCTCCTAGTCATTCTGCTAGTCCTTCCACTAGTCATTCCACTAGTCATTCTACCAGTTATTCTACTAGTCATTCTACTATTCATTCTACTTGTCATTCCCCTAGTTATTTTACCAGTTATTCTTCTAGTCATTCTACTAGTCATTCTACCATTTATTCTACTAGTCATTCTCCTAGTCATTCTACTAGTCCTTCCACTAGTCATTCCACTAGTCATTCCACTAGTCATTCTACTAGTCATTCTACTAGTCATTCTACCAGTTATTCTACTAGTCATTCACCTAGTCATTCTACCAGTTATTCTACTAGTCATTCTACTTGTCATTCTACTAGTCATTCCACTAGTTATTCTCCTAGTCATTCCACTAGTCATTCTCGTAGTCATTCTCCTAGTCATTCTACTAGTCATTCTAACCAGTCATTCTACTAGTCATTCTACTATTCATTCCACCAGTTATTCTACTACTCATTCTACCAGTTATTCTACTAGTCATACTACTAGTCATTCCACTAGTCATTCCAATAGTCATTCTACTAGTCATTCTAATAGTCTTTCTACCAGTTATTCTACTAGTCTTTCTACTAGTCATTCTACCAGTTATTCTACCAGTCATTCCACTAGTCATTCTACCATTTATTCTACTAGTCATTCCACTAGTCATTCTACTAGTCATTCTCCAAGTCATTCCACTAGTCATTCTTCTAGTCATTCTACTAGTCATTCTACTAGTCATTCTACCAGTTATTCTACTAGTCATTCCTCTAGTCATTCCACTAATTGTTTTTCTAGTCATTCTAATAGTCATTCTACCAGACATTCTACCAGTCATTCCCCTAGTCTTTCTACTAGTCATTCTTTAGTCATTCTACTAGTCATTCTCCTTTTCATTTCACTAGTCATTCTACTAGTCATTCTACTAGTCATTCTACTAGTCATTCCAGTAGTCATTCCCTAAGTCATTTGACTAGTCATTCCACTAGTCATTCTACTATTCATTCTACTATTCATTCTACTATTCATTCCATTAGTCATTCCACTAGTTATTCCACTAGTTATTCTACTAGTCATTCCACTAGTCATTCTTCTAGTCATTCTACTAGTCATTCTACCAGTTATTCTACTAGTCATTCCACTAATCATACCACTTTTCATTCTACTATTCATTCCACTAGTCATTCCACTAGTCATTCCACTAGTCATTCCACCAGTTATTATACTAGTCATTCTACTTGTCATTCCACTAGTTATTCCACTAGTCATTCCCCTAGTCATTCTTCTAGTCATTCTACTAGTCATTGTCCTAGTCATTCTACCAGTTATTCTCCTAGTCATTCCACTAGTTATACTACTAGTCATTCTTCTATTCATTCTATTAGTCATTCTATTAGTCATTCTACTAGTCCTTCTACTAGTCATTCTACCAGTCATTCTACTAGTCATTCCTCTAATCATTCCACTAGTCATTCTGCTAGTTATTATCCTAGTCATTCCACTAGTCATTAAACTAGTCATTCCACTAGTCATTATACTAGTCATTCCACTAATCATTATACTAGTCATTCCACTAATCATTCCACTAGTCATTCTACTAGTCATTCACTAATCATTCTACTTGTCGTTCCACTAATCATTCCACTAGTCATTCTACTAGTCATTCCACTAATCATTCTACTAGTCATTTTTCTAGTTAGTATCCTAGTCATTCCACTAGTCTTTCTACTAGTCATTCCTCTATTCATTCTACTAGTCATTTTACTAGTCATTGTATTTCTGTGGGCTACACGTCATTTTGGGGGAATTAGACAAGACTTGTTTGATCATTTGTATGACCTTTAAATTCCACATCATGTAAATTCCCGAGATATCATCTGAAGTACATTGCAGTAATTAACATAGTGAGTGTGGTAAGTTGCCCTGAAAGAATACAAATAATCATGTTTGTTCCGCAACATTTTTGGCGGTCGAGAAAAGCAAACAAAATATAACCATGAATATCAAAGGGTTGCAGCTGCCCATAATGAGGGCTTGAGTCTGAAAGGTCATTGTTTGTGTAGCACTGTTGGTGTTCATTGTCTGTGTTTGTGTGGCTTTACTGTTGCCTTTGTGGAGACTAATTGGCCCTCCGTGTTTTAAACTGGGCCCTTTATGCTGCGTATAACACGTGTAATGCATCTTCTGCTTCATGTTGGTTTGTTTGGTTTTTCATATAGTATTTCTCACAGATATCTTCCATTATGAAGGAATATGACTGTTGGCTATGACAGCATAGGGTTTTTAGCCATCTTCCATTATGAAGGAATATGACTTCTTATAACTGCCGTAGTCGGCAGGGTATGTCAAACTAAAAGCATACTGCTGATATTGACAATACCACCACGTTACGGACATACAAAGTGTTTATTCAGTCTCGCTTTTCAATAAGGGCACCTAATACCTATGCAGTTGGTTGTTATGTACATACAGTAAAATGTACTAATGCAGGTTCAGTGTAATTACAGTGTAGAATATTCAAAGAAGACTAATGACAAGTGTATGAAATTGTATGCACTCACTACTGTAAGTCGCTCTGTAGAAGAGCGTCTGCTAAATGACTAAAATGTTAATGTAAATGTAATGATTATTAAGTGTTTATACATTAAGCAGATGCTCAAGACAATGAACCTAAAAAATGTACCCTTTCTAAGGAGCATAAATTCTTTCCCCATTCATTTTAATCACCATAGCTCATTAGTGTTCCCTGGGGGGTGGGAGGGAATCACATTTATCTACTGCATGTGTGTGAGGAACGCTCCCCCGTATCAGTACCTACTACTCAGTCTCATTGCCTTCACAGAGCTGAGTGAACAGGAAAATGCTACCCAAGGGGTTTGCTCAGCTCATCTCTCTGTCTCCCCTCACTTTCACCACACACAATTCTATTACAGTAAACTGTCAGGTCTCTCAGGGCTGAGCATCCCTCCTAGCCCCACCCCCTTCCTCCCCCTTCCTAAGGACATCTCCCCTAAGAGTTGAAGCAGAGAGCTAATATGGGAAACTCAGCTAGTGGTACACTGAAAATACGACTGAAAAATGAGTGGTGATACGAGCGAGGAGTAAACACAAATTATTTTAGAGCGCTACAGCACAGAGTGCTTGCATTGTCTTCCTGCTACCCAGCACAGCTGCATTGTAGAAATAGCTCTGTATTATTCCACAAACATTTATTGGAATTTGTCCACATGGGTAATTGGTTTAGGAGCAATTCCTTTCTCCTGAATATGTGTTCAGGGTGATTGTAGACAATGAGGTGATTTTCCTGTGCGGCTGGGACGGTAGGCGGGGGGGGGGGGGGGCTGGAAGGAGTTCTACAGGGGATCTCTCTTCAGTCAGCAGTAGGGGATGCTGTTCCATAGTTTACTTTATTGGGATCCCCATTAGCTACTGCACACGCAGAAGCTACTCTTCCTGGAGTCCACATACAATGTACAAATAACGTTAATTACAAAGTACAGAACAGTCACACTGTAGACAAGGACATTCAATAAAAAAATTAAAAATAATAATAAAATACAAAAATAATAATGAGAAAAAATCGATTTACACACTATTCATACAGTATATACATATTCATATTCTTATATACAGTACAGTTAAATTAGATCTTTAGAGCTAAATTAGTTTTTTGCCTGAGTAACCTCTGGTGGCAGAGTATTCCACTAAGGCATGGCTCTGCACATAACTGAGAGACACATTAAATCTGTTTTTGGTTAGGGTACCGTGAAGAAACCCATAGTGGCGTGATAGATTATACAAGTGGTTAGGCATTTTTTCCTCAAACATGAAAGACTATCATGCATGTTAGTTCTGTGTGTGCAGTTAAGGGCAAGGCGTGCTGCTCTGTTTTGAGCAAGCTGCAGCTTTGCTTGGTCTTTATTTGCTGCACCTGACCATATTACTGGACAGTAAGATGGGACAAGATCACTGGCTGTAGGTGCTGATGCGTAGAGTGTGCAGTCATCAGCATACATAGTAATTTTAGCTTCTTGTAAGACGTGGCAAATCATTTGTAAAAAAAAAAAGACAAGAGTAAGGGCCCAAGGGAACTGCCTTGAGGGACACCTCGCTGTACATATCTGATATTAAAGAAACTTCCATTGAAGAATACTCTCTAAGCTTTATTGGATAAGTAACTATCCAACCAAGTGATGGCAGGTGATGTGAAGCCATAACAAGGGATTTCTTTTCAATAACAAATGATGATCAATAACATCAAAGGCACTGAAGTCTAACAATACAGCTCCAACTATCATCTTATTATCCATTTATTGTATCCAATCAACAGTCATCTGAGTCAATGCAGTACAAGTTGAGTGCCCTTCCCTATATGCATGCTGTAGTTAACTCTATCTATCTATCTCTCTCTCTCTCTCTCTCTCTCTCTATCTCTCTCTCTCTCTCTCTCTCTCTCTCTCTCTCTCTCTCTCTCTCTCTCTCTCTCTCTCTCTCTCTCTCTCTCTCTCTCTCTCTCTCTCTCTCTCTCTCTCTCTCTCTCTATCTATCTATATAGTAACTGCAATTATTGGCTAGAGTTTGGAGTGATGGTTGCTGATAATGGGCCTCTGTCCGCCTATATAGATATTCCATAAGAAATCAGCCGTTTCCAGCTACAATAGTAGTTTACAACATTAACGTTATCTACACTGTATTTCTGATCAATTTGATGTTATTTTAATGGACATAAAAATTGAAAAAAAAACAACTTTTGAACGGTAGTGTACATTTGTGAGAATATGGTATGTTGTGCAATGTGTTATAAGGTTAGAGTGAACAAAGACTATGAGTCAGCCATAAATCTATATAAAAATGGATATCCCTCTGTGTATCGAATTGGTTGAGTCAACATACACTAGTTTCCTTGGTGTGATAATTTATAGTAAAACCAGTAAACGCGTTGTGCAAATATGCCTAGTTGGATAAATTTGTCATCAATAGATAATGTGTGTATTTTTGGCTATAAAACAAATTAAACATAGAACAGATTTTAGTTTTCTTTAGAAATCCAAAACCATGAACGCTATCTACTGTACATCCATATTAATTTGAGCCAGTTTGCTACAGCAGGAAAATTATCATGCAGCAACAGTAAATGTGAATTATTATGTGGATTATAATTAATGGCCATTTTTGTAGGGGTTGATACATTTTTCATTCAAACAGGAAATTACAAACTTTAGCAGCATTTTTAAATGTCAAATACACTACAAGTTTAAAATGCAATTTATTGCAGCATAGTCCTCCTGCAACGGGGGGGGATCAAATTAAGATCCTACATCTGTACCCAGTGTATTGTACATGTCCTATTCTAGTCAATTTATTGCATCTATGTCTGAATATACAGAGATTAGGGTAGAGAGTCATGGTTATGTGTGAGCATCGTACCAAAAATGAACACGACAAGATTGTTTCCCGAGGGACAGTGTCCCCCATAGTTGACTCCTGAGGGAACGAGCGGTCTTTAATAAAGCGTTCCATTTCCATCCCCAACTCAAGCTTATTTTAATCCAACATGGGAGAGAGGAGAGAGGAGAGGGAGATAGAGGAATAGGTTGTTTGGAGCCTTCCTCTGTCTTAGTACTGTTTAACCCTTTACAACCAGGGTTTTCAAACTTTTGGAGTTGACCCACTTTGACACAACTAGAGCTGTACGCACCCATGTCCCTAAACATATATTTACAAACCTGCAGTATGAATCTATTGTAAAGAACCGTGCTGTACTGTACATGTTATAGCAGCCACCTAATATTAGAAATGTAACGCTAAAAAATAATACTATGTATCAGTATCACTAAAAGGGGGAAAAAAGGTGCCAACGGTTTAGCAACAACACAACTGAGATCAACACAACAGAACTGAGATCAACACAAGAGAACTGAGATCAACACAACAGAACTGAGATCAACACAAGATCAACCGTACAAGCAAGCACTGGCTTGAGTGTCTTGAAGGCTGGGGCTGTGGAGAGCTGGCATGAGAGGCCTACTGGCTTGAGTATCTTGAAGACTTGGGCTGTGGAGAATCGGGATGAGGACAATTAATAATTCTGTCAGATAACAAACATTTACTGGAGCTCACGGGACCCAGGAGTAGGCCTAAGGAGTGTACCAGGGCCAGCGTTAGACCATGCCCTAAGGGGCGTGGCCCGCCCTACCGCGCTCCTTGCCCATCCAAATTAAATATTGAAATACGGATCCATCTCTGATAAAGCATCCGTATGTGTAGACCATGTAGGCTATCTGATGCTGTCTGGACTAAAAGAGTATGTATAGTAAAACAGTTTCGCTCGCTAGTTTCAGCAGAGAGGAAGAGGCGAAGCCAGAGGGCTCACTCTCGACAAAATCTGTCCTGAATAAGCCCAATGTGGTTCAATGGGTATAATCTGCAGACCTATGCTTGTGGCCTGCATTCCCAGTTTGGAACATCAACTCACATTGTTAGGGCGGAGACATGCATCTCGTCATTATATACAGATCTTTGGTTTCAGCCTCTTGCAAATTAGAAAGGAAAGTTGGCGGGTGCAGAGTGCACTGTTCGGATGCTGGCTTCCCCAAATGTAAATGTATGTTTTGCCAAAATTATAGAATGACTTCTGTCTAAATCATTCAAAACACTTTACCAGAGAGTTTGACTTAGCCACAGAGGATCGTTAGCTTCTTTTTAATTATATAAATATCTGTGGATTATTTAAAATCACAGGTGTATAGGTTTATGCCTATTTGTGAAGCCAGCCATTTGGGCAGCGCGCATGGCAATAGGCCTAGCTAATTACTGAGTTGTGGCTGTCAGTGAAAAGCATCTAGAATGTGTGAAGGTAATGTGTCTTGAGTATAATTTAAAATGTTGAGACCAGAAGAAGGGGAGGGGTGTGTGGAGAAGATATGGGTGTCTTTCTCCGGAATGCTTTCTCCGCTGTCTCCCGCCAATTATTGTACATTCATTGTTCCAATGTTGAATTGTTTGCCCTTTGATAGTTTATTTTTATCATTCCTCATTTCATATGTAACCAGTAGGCCTGGTAAATGTACCGTTAATCCCCATCATTTGGTTACATTCATTACTGTGAATGCATGCATTACAGTAATTTACCATTCTCCTTATTGGAGTGGAAACGTTGCTTGCAGAGTTCACAACCTGCTACACTTGTGAGAAACAAGTGTTGGTTTATTTCATAACCATCATTTAGGAATTTTGCCAATTTCTAAATTGTCTTTTGTTTTGAGTGCGCCATGTGAGCAATGAGCATGTGTGTGATTTCTCTGTCCTGATAACTTTGAGGGAGCGCCCGCGCCTGAGCACGCCAACCTGCTGAGTTGATACAATGTGGCACTTCACTAGCAATAGCTCAAGTCAAGACAGATGGAAAGGGAGGCAGACAGGCAGAGTCTGAGAGTAAAGAGATTAATGCGATTGAAGAACCTGCATTTTCATCAGGACATTTTCTACATTTTATTTGTCGGTTTTAGGCCCATATATTTTACTTAGTTGACAATGGAAGTTATAGGCCTACTGCTGCACTGGCCTATAGGCTCTCTGAGTTCCATTTGCTAATTTCTTTAGCTGCCAACGGATCACGGTGCATCAATGTGCCCATTTAATCATAACTTGCACACAGATCGGTATTAATGGTAGGATAAATTGTAAGCTTCTCTAAACTTGAAACTCATGTGCTACCTAGGGCGGCAGGTAGCCTAGTGATTAGAGTGTTGGGCCAGTAACTGAAAGATCGCTGGTTCAAATACCAGAGCCGACAAGGTGAAAAACCTGTCGATGTACACTTGAGCAAGGCACTTAACCCTAATTTGTTCCAGGAGCACTGGCTAACAATGTAGGCTGTCATTGTAAATAAGTATATGCTTAACACCCTGGCTGTCCTACAATCTAAGTTAGATGCCCTCAATCTCAAGGAACCTATCAGGTACATCTGTAAACAAGGGCACCCTCATAGATATCATCATGACTATCATGCCCTCTAAATACACCTCTGCTGTCTTCAACCAAGATCTCAGCGATCATTGCCTGTGTCTGTAATGGGTCTGCGGTCAAATGACCGCTAAAACACTTTAGCAAGCAGATCTTTCTAATCCTGTGGCGTACTGCATTAGCATCGAATAGCCCCCGCGATATGCAACTTTTCAGGGAAGTCAGGAACCAATATACACAGTCAGTTAGGAAAGCAAAGGCTAGCTTTTTCAAACAGAAATGTGCATCTTGTAGCACTAATTCCAAAAAGTTCTGGGACACTGTAAAGTCCATGGAGAATAAGAGCACCTCCTCCCAGCTGCCCACTGCACTGAGGCTAGGAAACACTGTCACCACCGATGAATCTATGAAAATAGAGAATTTCAATAAGCATTTTGCTATGGCTGGCCATGCTTTCCACCTGGCTACCCCTACCCCGGCCATTTCCTTGCCTGCCGAACCCCCCCCACCCCTTCTATTTTGGGACTGCAAGGCCTGGCACACTTGATAATAATTTTGGTAGCTCATGTTGACCTGTAGTGTGTGCCACAGAAAGTATTTGACTCCAGCCTTGTCGAACCTCCCCTCTAATTTCTCTTAATCTATTACATTCTACAGTATATTATCAACCCCCTTTCAGATGCATAGAGCAAAATATTTGAAATAAAAGTCTATCTAATAGAAATGCGCATGGTAATTTCTGTAGGCTAAGCTTCTTCAGGAATATGAACTCACCATGGCCAGAAAAGGTGAACTGTCTGTCCTACCTTTAGACTGCGCTCCAGATCAGATAGCATAGAGCAAAATACTTGAAATAGTAAATCTATTTACTAAAGTGGGTCAAATTAAATGAGAGATGGGACGTTGTAGGCCTATAGGCTGAAAAGGTGAGGAATTTATTCTGCAATGATCATGGAAATTAAATAGGAAATATATGCTGATTTCTAACTATTTTAGGATGCAAAGACGCACAAAACATTGATCTTCACTCTTCTCACTAAATGGCAAATGATTGCATCTTGTTATTATATTTCATGAATAAGTGTGTCATCATATATACTGAACCAAAATATAAATGCAAGATGCAACAATTTCAAATATTTTACTGAGTTACAGTTCATAGAAGGACATCAGTCAATTGAAATACATTCATTAGGTCCTAATCTATGGATTTAACATGGCTGTTCAGGGGCGCAGCCATGGGGGCCTGGGAGGGCCAGGCCCAGCTAATCAGAATGGGTTTTCCCCCACAACAGGGGATTATTATTACAGACAGAAATACTCCTCAGCATCCCCTCTCCCCCTCCTCTGACGATCCTGCAGGTGAAGAAGCCGGATGTGAAGGTCCGGGGCTGGCTGCTGTTGTGTACTGCGAAATTCTCTAAAACGACATTGGAGGTAGAGAAGTTAACATTAAATTCTCTGGCAACAGCTCTGTTGGACATTCCTGCAGGCATGCTGCCTCAAAACTTGACACATCTGTGGCATTGTGTTGTGTGACAAAACAGCACATTTTAGAGTGGCCTTTTATTGTCCCCAGCACAAGGTGCACCTGTGTAATGATCATGTTGTTCAATCAGCTTCTTTATATGCCACGCCTGTCAGGTGGATGGATTATCTTGGCAAGGGAGAAATGCTCACTAACAGGGATGGAAACAAATTTGTGCACAAATCTTATGTCCTACACTTTTCTCTTCTTTGGCATTGGCACCTCCATTAAGGGCACCAGCTACATTACCACCAGGGTGACCACTGACTGCTCATCTTAAACAGCAGTGGAAAAGGAGAGTAGGAAGATCCAGATACTGTGCTAGATTTGGTGCTAGCTTAGCTAATGTACTGAAAAGGTGGACATTTCACTTCTTCCCTGCCTAAGCAAGTTGTGTCAGACTATGACATCATTACTGAGAAGAATGAGATAAGTAATTATTTTAATTAGCAGTTTAACTGACCCTGGTCAGTGCCTGCCCCTCTCCCGACCTCTAGTTAGCTTGATGGAAGTTTGGCCAACTTCTTTTTATTTATTTATTTATTTTTATTTTTATTTCACCTTTATTTAACCAGGTAGGCCAGTTGAGAACAAGTTCTCATTTACAACTGCGACCTGGCCAAGATAAAGCAAAGCAGTGCGATAAAAACAACAACACAGAATTACACATGGGATAAACAAACATATAGTCAATAACACAATAGAAAATCTATGTACGGTGTGTGCAAATGTAGTAAGATTAGGAAGGTAGGACATTAAATAGGCCATAGTGGCGAAATAATTACAAATTAGCATTGACACTGGAATGATAGATGTGCAGATGATGGTGTGCAAATGGATACTGGAGTGCAAATGAGCAAAAATAATAAATACGGGGATGAGGTAGTAGGGTGGGCTATTTACAGATGGGCTATGTACAGGTGCAGTGATCGGTAAGCTGCTCTGACAGCTGGTGCTTAACGTTATTGAGGGAGATGGTAGTCTCCAGCTTCAGTGATTTTTGCAATTCGTTCCAGTCATTGGCAGCAGAGAACTGGAAGGAATGGCGGCCAAAGGAGGTGTTGGCTTTGGGGATGACCAGTGAAATATTCCTGCTGGAGCGCATGCTACGGGTGGGTGTTGCTATGGTGACCAGCGAGCTGAGATAAGGCAGGGATTTACCTAGCAAAGACTTATAGATGACCTGGACCTAGATGCCAGTGGGTTTGGCGACGAATATGTACTGAGGGCCAGCCAACGAGAGCGTACAGGTCAAAGTGGTGGGTAGTATTTGGGGCTTTGGTAACAAAACGGACGGCACTGTGACTACATCCAATTTGCTGAGATGGATGTTGGAGGCTATTTTGTAAATGACATCACCGAAGTCCAGGATCGGTAGGATAGTCAGTTTTACAAGGGCATGTTTGGCAGCATGAGTGAAGGAGGCTTTGTTGTGAAATAGGAAGCCAATTCTAGATTTCATTTTGGATTGGAGATGCTTAATGTGAGTCTGGAAGGAGAGTTTACAGTCTAACCAGACGCCTAGGTATTTGTAGGTGCCCACGTATTCTAAGTCAGACCCGTTGAAAGTAGTGATGGTGCGGGCAGCGTTCGATTGAAAAGCATGCATTTAGTTTTAGTAGCATTTAAGAGCAGTTGGAGGCCATGGAAGGAGTGTTGTATGGCATTGAAGCTTGTTTGGAGGTTAGTTAACACAGTCTCCAAAGAGGGGCCAGATGTATACAGAATGGTGTCGTCTGCGTAGAGATGGATCAGAGAGTCACCAGCAGCGAGAGCGACATCGTTGATATTTATAGAGAATAGATTTGAACCCTGTGGATCCCCCATAGAGACTGCCAGAGGATTGGACAACAGGCCCTCCGATTTGACACACTGAACTCTATCTGAGAAGTAGTTGGAGAACCAGGCAAGGCAGTCATTTGAGAAACCAAGGCTGTTGAGTCTGCCAATAAGAATGCGGTGATTGACAGAGTCGAAAGCCTTGGCCAGGTCGATGAAGACGGCGGCACAGAACTGTCTTTTATCGATGCCGGTTATGATATCGTTTAGTACCTTGAGCGTGGCTGAGGTGCACCCATGACCAGCTCGGAAACCAGATTGCATAGCAGAGAAGGTACGGTGGGATTCGAAGTGGTCAGTGATCTGTTTGTTAACTTGGCTTTCAAAGACTTTAGAAAGGCAGGGCAGGATGGATATAGGTCTGTAACAGTTTGGGTCTAGAGTGTCTCCCCAGAGTGTCTCCCCAGACTGCAACAGTGAGAGACTTATTTCTGGAAAGGTGGATTTTTAAAAGTAGAAGCTCAAACTGTTTGGGCACAGACCTGGATAGTATGACAGAACTCTGCAGGTTATCTCTGCAGTAGATTGCAACTCCACCTCCTTTGCCAGTTCTATCTTGACGGGAAATATTGTAGTTGGGGATGGACATTTCAGAATTTTTGGTGGCCTTCCTAAGCCAGGATTCAGACACGGCTAGGACATCAGGGTTGGCAGAGTGTGCTAAAGCAGTGAATAAATTAAACTTAGGGAGGAGGCTTCTGATGTTAACATGCATGAAACCAAGGCTTTTACGGTTACAGAAGTCAACAAATGAGAGCGCCTGGGGAATAGGTGTAGTACTGGGGGCTACAGGGGTTTACCTCAACATCACCAGAGGAACAGAGGAGGAGTAGGATAAGGGTACGGCAAAATGCTTTAAGAACTGGTTGTCTTGTGCATTGGGTATAGAGAATAAAAGGAGCATATTTTTGGGCGCGGTAGAATAGATTGAGGGCATAATGTACAGACAGGGATATGGTATCTGGATTTTTGTTTTAGATTCCGTCTCTCACAGTTGAAGTGTACCTATGATAAAAATTACAGACCTCTACATGCTTTGTAAGTAGGAAAACCTGCAAAATCGGCAGTGTATCAAATACTTGTTCTCCCCACTGTATGTAGCAGAGTGATAATAAGGTCTGATGAGCAGCAAAGAGGTGAGCCAGGGAGCAGTTCAGTGGACGCTGCACTAGGCGAGCGGGAGGCACGGCGTTCAGAATGCTAGCAGGCCGGGGCTAGCAGATGGATCTTCGGCGACGTCGCAGAGGAAAAGCCTGTTGAGACCACGTCGGACGATTATGTTGTCAGACCAGTCGTGATGGCTCGGCGGGGCTCCGTGTCGACAGTAGAAGGTCCAGGCCGGTTGACAAAGGTACTGTAGCCTGGGAATTAGCTAGTAGACGTCGGCTAGCTGGGAGATGGGCCTAGCTCGGGGCTAGCTCAAGGCTAACTGGTGCTGGCTTCTGGACAGTAGTGTTAGCCAAACAACAGCAGCCACTCGGTTGCAGCTAGCTAGCTGCGATGATCCGATGTGATGCTCCTGTGATTTCGGCAGAAATCCGGTGAAGTGTAAGGGAACGCAATCCGATATGCGCTGGGTTGGTAGCGCACTGTGCAAACTGGCCGATATTGTCCGAACTAAAGCTGGCTAATGCAGGCAGAGCAGTGGTGAGGACCGCTAGCAGTGGCTAGCAATGGCTAGTAGCTAGTTAGCAAGCTAGCTAGCAGGCTAGCTTCTGTCGGCGGTTCAGTAAAATGTAAAGAAATAAAGAAATAAAGAAAAAAGTAGATCCATTCCACGTTGGGTGAGGAGGGTTGCAGGAAAAGTATATGGGGAATAATACAAATATACGGAAAGACAGACTAATTACAGACTATTTACACAGGACATGAGACAGGACAAAAAACCACGTCCACACTGTTACGCCATCTCGGAGAGTTGACTTCTAGTCAATCTTTGCTTTCATTTCAACAACTTTCTACTGGTGATGTGCTACACGATTTGCGCAAGATTTATGTAAAAAAAAAATCCACTGGGGATGATTTGCTTGATCCTTTCTTGCTGCAGCTTTCTGCTCCTCTGATTGCAGAATCTTCAACACATATTTTGAACCCTACATTTATTTCTGGTACCATCCACAGGCTCTGAAAGGCGGCTCATATACTCCCCCTCACAAAGGTGCTGACCCTTGTTGTCTAAATAATTATCACCCCATTTCCAAACTCTCTAGCCTAGCAAGAATTCTAGAATCCTTGGTGAATACTCAACTTAGATCCTTTTAAACTATGAATTGTATTCTAAATGTACACCAGTCAGTTTTCAGACCAGGCCCTAGCACCATCTCTGCTACTTCTTTGGTTTTAAATTATGTTCTTAATTGTTTGGATAAGAAGAAACACTATGCAGATATTTTAATTAACCTGTTAAAGCCTTCAACACTGTGGACCACTCACTACTTATTCAGAGGCTTTCATCAATTGGCCTAGACCAGGCTGTATATAGCTGGTTTGAAACTATTTTAAAGGAAGGAACCCAGTGTGTATTTACTGATGGTGTTAAGTCAGGTTCTCTGGACATAATAAAGGGCGTCCCACAGGGATCCATTCTTGGTCCTGCTCTTTTTACTATTTACATCAATAATATTCCCAATAAAGTCCCTTGAGGCAAAGTTATCCCACTGATGTTCTGAGAACGTTCTAAGAATGTTGTGTGATGCTCAAAGGGTACGTTCTCTGGACCCTTTTATAGTTCCCGGTTTGTCCCAGGGACATTTTTAGAACGTTATTGGGATGTTGTGTCATGGTCCCCTAAAGGTCCACTGACCATGACACAACGTCCCAAGAACATCCTAAAAACGTCCTTGGGACAAACTGGGAACTAGACAAATCCTCCAGAGAACGTCCTAAAACATCTTCAGGGACGTTCCCGGGACAAACCGGGAGCTAAACAAAACCTCCGTCCTAATGACAATTTTTTGTTTGCTGGGTGCAGATGACACTGTGGTGTATGGTAATGCAGGTCAAACCAAGTATATGTTATTTTCCAAATCACGTAAAAATGTATCTGATGATTTATGCATACCAGTGGAGGCTGCTGAGGGGAGGACGGCTCATAACTTTTACATTAAAATTTTAGTCATTTAGCAGACACTCTTATCCAGAGCGACTTACAAATTGGTGCATTCAACTTAGTGGGACAATCACATCTCGATCACAGTAAGTACATTGGTTTAAACAAGCAGCCGTGTGGAAAGGCAGTGCTAGCAGGTGAAATAAGGCAAGTGTTAGTCTAGACAAAAATTATACTATTCCAGGTATTCCTTAAAGAGGTAGGGTTTCAAGTATCCCCGGAAGGTGGTCAGTGGGAGAGCTTGTTCCAGCATTGGGGGGCCAAAGCAGCGAATAGCTTAAACTTTGCTGAACAGAGCAAATGTGTTTGATGTATTTGATACCATTCTACCGATCTAGCTATTACCACGAGCCGGTCCTCCCCAATTAAGGTGCCACCAACCTCCTGTGATGCATACATACTTTGGATGGTGCCCTCATTGACCGTCTGTCTTTTGTTAAATAGCAGAAAACTAATAATTCAGTCAACATTCATTCCAGTTATTGACTATGGCGATATTGTTTATATGAATGCAGCTGCCACTGTATTGAAGCCATTGGACGCAGTTTATCATAGTGCGTTACACTTTATTATGGCTGATAGGTTCAGGACATATCATTGCATTTTATATCAGTATGTGGGCTGGCCCTCCTTGAAGTCTCGTAGATCATTGTAAGTCCTTTCTTGACATAGTCCACTTTCTGTCTATAAAGCCCTCTTGCATAAATTTCCACCATATACATTAACTCACTGTTAACCTATAGATGTATGGGCTACTGGACCCGGGCTCAGAAAACTCTGGAGATCCCTACAATCTTCATTAAGTTGGGTAGATCTGCTTTTAGTTTATTTGCACCTTCTGTGTGGAATGATCTACAACACACTTTAAAATGTGAGGAATTGGTGCCTCGAGGGCCTTTCAGACAGTTATTAGGGGACCTTTTTAACCTTTTTTCTCTTCGTTTTGCTTTTCGTGTATTGTTGTGTCAAATTGTGTATTTTACTGTGTATAATAATGTGTTTTATGTGTTTGTTGTATTGTGATGTGTATTGTGGTGCTATACAGGACTCATTTGGAAAATAGACTTTGGTCTCAGCATTGACAGCCCTGTCAAAATAAAGGTTAAATAGCTTCTGAAAATAGCAACCTCTCCTCAACAAACACCGCAAAGAGAAAGAGAGAGAGCAAGGTGCAAGCTGCTGGACTATTACTGTGGACCAAAGCAATACATAGCAGACCGATGAAAAGAGAAAGAGAGGAGAAGCTGTGCTCAACTCTTTTTTCCTTTACCAGGAAGGGGTCCGCTGCCTGTGCGGACCGGGAGCAACCAACGGCGTTATTGGGGAAGGGGGATCCAATCATGAAATCACTGTGGTGCAAAGCCACATAAAGCCAGTAGCTGCCAGGCGCTTTACAGTGGGGAACATTTCCCCAATCAATCAAACTCAATCAAACTCATGTTATTGGAGGGCCAAATTGACCTGTTTCTAATATTTGGGATGTTATGACCCCCGCCCCCTGCAAGTTACTTATCCCTCTTCTATCATCTATCTCCTCTCCTTTCACCCCTCTCTCTCTCTCATCCCTCTCCACTCCTTTCACCCCTCCACTCCTTTCACCCACAGAGCCAATATTCCACAAGAGGTGCAGGTACTTAAGCAGTAGAAAATTCAAGGAGTACCGGGCCAACTCAAGCACTGCTCCTTCCTGTTACTCTATCCCTTTCCCTCCCCCTTCCCAGCTCCCCTCCCTCTCCTCCTCACTCTAACCTAGCAGTAACCCTCTGTGTTGCTGTTAATGGTGTTGTTGTGTTTCTCCAGGAAGTGGACTGATATAGATCCACAGTGCCCAACATCTGCCCCCAAGGACTGTACATCACCCACACCAGCTGTGTCCAATCGGGCACCCTGAAGGAAATGGCCAAAAGGTCAGAGCCCATCAATAAAATCAATCAATCAATCATGTTTTATTTGTATCCCAACCCACAACCATGATGGCTGCATAACTATTGCAAAAGAGGCGGTCCAGAGACAAAACCAGGAAGGTGCTCTCATACATAGAGGTACATATATTTGACTTTTAATGAATAATTAGTAATCACTATTGCTGTTCTATGTAATTCTGTGCTTTTATCAATGCACTCCTATAAGTAGCAGGAGCAGAGACAACACAGATCACACCAGCCACTCTTCATTGGTCCTGTTCCGCTGCTCAGACATTGCATGCATCAACCATTGGTTGTGATCTGTGTTGTTCCATCAGATTGCTATTACAGACATTTTTAAGATCTGGCGTCAGAGCTGAGGAACACAACCTTGTTTTTTTTCTTCCATGAAAGAGGACTACATTTAGTCATAGAAGAGGCTAAATCAGCTAGTCTTAAAGGGCAGGTCAGGATTTTACAACTTGGTTTCTCACCCTCAAAGTAGTCAATGTATTCTACAATCAATGGAAGTGAATGGGGCATGTGTGCATGCTTTTCTTATTTGTATGGTCAAATCCCCTTTAATTAAGTAACATCAAAGCAAATATGGAGTTGGTGGTTGTTTAGAGAAGACCAAACCATGAGTTAGAGTTTCTCCTGGCACAAAGACTACTTTCAGGGTGAGCAACCATCTAACATCAAGTGCTGGTGTGGTTGAAAGCTTACGGTGTGTGTGCTCAGAGTGCTAGTGTGTATGCCAGAGAAAAATATTTGTATCTTAATATTTACATCTCAATTTGACCCAAATTCAGATGTGAATATTTAGACATAAATATTTTTCTCTGGCATACACACCAGCACTGTGAGCACACACCGTAAGCTTTCAAATTGACGGGGCGACTGAAATGATAAAATGTGGCATAATCTATGTTGTTAATTTTCTTTGATCATTTCTGTGAGGAAGAGGTTTAGTTTACCAGAGTTTTACTATACACATATATACATGCTGTACACACAATGCAATCTTGAGCTGCAGTATCAGGTCTCCTGTTTATTTAAAATTTTACATTGAGGTCACCCATAGCACGTGTGGGTTTGCCAGAGGAAAATGTTGCCCAGTATGATTAGCTTTCATAGTGGATTGCCATCAAGTACAGTGGAAAAAATTTAATCTGACTCTCTCTCTCTCTCTCTCTCTCTCTCTCTCTCTCTCTCTCTCTCTGTCACACACTCTCTCTCCTCTTTATCTCTCAAGCACTCTTTCGCCTCTTTATCTCTCAAGCACTCTTTCTCCTCTCTATCTCTCCAACACTCTTTCTCCTCTCTATCTCTCAAACACTCTTTCTCCTATCTATCTATCTATCTGTCTGTCTGTCTGTCTGTCTGTCTGTCTGTCTGTCTGTCTGTCTGTCTGTCTGTCTGTCTGTCTGTCTGTCTGTCTGTCTGTCTGTCTGTCTGTCTGTCTGTCTGTCTGTCTGTCTGTCTGTCTGTCTGTCTGTCTGTCTGTCTGTCTGTCTGTCTGTCTGTCTGTCTGTCTGTCTGTGTGTGCCGCGGCTCTGTGTTCACCGATCCTTGCTTCAAAACATTTCAATAACTGGAGGTCACCTACTCCAGTGTCCCGTCAAGATGCCTGTCAGAAAACGTACAGTCAAGCCCACCCTATGCCAATGTGCACATCAACATAATAAGGCTGCCTCTCAAGGTCTACAGAGTTGGGACTAAAAACAAACAAAAGATAACTATTGTAAAATATACTGTGTCCGTAAAATGGATATGTATAAACTGGAAGTAAAAGCTGTTGCTGTCCATTAGTTTACTTAAATTAGGGTTAGGGGAAAATAATAAAGGAAAATATATTGAAAAAATATATAATTTATATATAATGTATATTTATCAAACAAATACGGGGGATTGGAAAGGATGCAAAGCTGATCTACCCCCTAACAAAATAAATAAATAAAGTATACCGAGCTGTGGTGATCTTAACCATTCCCCTTTGCTCTGTCTGAGTGTGACCAGAGCCCTGACTTCTGCAGAGGATGTATAAATGCTACATGGCCAATCTTAGGAGACGGATTGACCATGCAGTGCCTTTTAGGAGAGGGAGAGAAGAAGAGTCTGTCAGAACGGTCTAAAAGCCAATTTATGCTTAGTCCCGGAAATGTGGCCTTGCACTTCGTGGAGCAGAGCAGAGCTGTTGAGCAGAGCTGTTGTGAAGGAAGTTGTCAAGGAAGTGAGTTTGTGTTTATACAGGACCTCCCGCTCCCACCTACCGTCAACCAAGCATGTCAATGCAGAACTATACGGAGCCATGGCTGGGGAGTAACGGATTACATATAATCCGTTACATGTAAAGGATTACAACAAACGGTAACTGCAGTCTGTTACGTTACCAGCTAAAATATTGTAACCAGATTACAGATACTTTTGAAAAACTAGGTGATTACTTCAAGGATTACTTTTAAATTCAGAAAGGATGTTTGCAGAAAAAATATTTGACACTTCTCTGTTTACTCCATGACATTCAAATCAGCATTGAAAAAAGGGGCAAGTTTAAGTTTGTTCCACTTGAGCGAGTCTGACCACAAGTCAGAGACCACTATGATGACACACCAAATGTGGAAAAGAGCATGAATAGGCTCTTGCAACAGCTGCATAGTGCGGATCCAAGCCTATGGAATAAAAGTGGGGCTTTTATTGCTCAAACTTTTGATAGACATAAAGGGGCAATCTGTAGTTGCTACATCCATTTTTGGATTTATTATATATATATACCGTACCAGTCAAAAGTTTTAGAACACCTACTCATTCAAGGGTTTTTCTTTATTTTTACTATTTTCTACATTTTAGAATATTAGTGAAGACATCAAAACTATGAACTAACACATATGACACCATGTAGTAACCAAAAAAGTGTTAAACAAATCAAAATATATTTTATATTTTAGATTCTTCAAAGTAGCCACCCTTTGCCTCAATGACAGCTTTGCACACTCTTGGCAAAGCTTGCTATTCCATGAGTGCAGCATTTATTTTTCAACTCAAATCAATGAGCACAATCAGTCCTCCATGACAACAAAATCATAAACAACAAAGTAGGGCTGGCAAATAAGTCCTTAGTTTTGGAGTCATGCTCAGGTAAAACAATTTGGCTAATCAATACTTCCACATTTCCAAGTCCTATTCTTGAAGATCAAGTGGTATAACATTTATTGGAATGACTGGAATTCTGAGAGACTTATAATGTAAAGGTATAATTTGATCGTATTATTATGTGTAGTAGAAAGTGATGGGTTAGAAGAAGCCTACATAACCAACCCATAAAGTAAAATCGAACATCCATATATGGCCAGCTATGTAAACGTTTTCCTGCAATAGATGTCGTTCAATTGGTAACATACATTTTTGTCTTCTTCTAATGCCTTTTAAGGGGAAAGTCATCTAAAAGTAACAGAATGTAATCAGATTACGTTACTGAGTTTGGGTAATCCAAAAGTTACGGTACTGATGACTATTTTGTACAGGTAACTTGTAACTGTAATGGATTACATTTAGAAAGTAACCTAACCAAACCCTGTACGGAGCCCTCCGCATTGCTACAAAATTTGAGAGGCGCACAGCGATGCGGTATGGAGCTTGATTGATTTGGCCTCTGCATGTCTCCGGAGGCTCCGTAATTGCTTCACACCCTCCATACGGAGCCTCCGGAGGCATGCAGAGGCCAAATCGATCAAACTCCATACATGTAATCCCTTACTCCCCATGATCGGTTGAAGGTAGGTGAGGGCCAGAAGTTCCTGTATAAACAGAAACTCACTTCCTTGACAACTTCCTTCACAACAGCTCTGCTCTAAAGTATTTTTGCTCTGACTTCTGTGGAGTCCACATCACAGTAAATGCTGTACGGCCACTGCAGATAACGTATTGACCATGTAGAGCCTTTAAACCATTCGATTATAAGACAGGGGTGAAATCCAAAGTTGTGCTTTATATTCATTGGTTATTTTTTAAAGATGAATACTGATAGTGGGGTGGTAGATGCTCAGTTTACCTTATGTCTCAGCTCAGGTGCCTACATACACCATAGACATGTGTCACACCCTGATCTGTTTCACCTGTCCTTGTGCTTGTCTCCACCCCCTCCAGGTGTCGCTCATCATCCCCTGTGTATTTATTCCTGTGTCTTCTGTCTCTCTGTGCCAGTTCGTCTTGGCTTGACAAGTTAACCAGTGTGTTTTTCCTAGCTCCTTTCGTTCCTAGTCTCTGTCGTTCTAGTCCTCCCGGTTCTGACCCTTTGCCTGCCCTGACACCGAGCCGCCTGTCTGACCATTCTGCCTGTCTGAACCTCGAACCTGCCTGCCGTCTTGTACCGTCTTGGACTCAGCCCTGGTTATTGAACCCTTGCCTGTCCTGACCACGAGACTGCCTGCCTTCCTGTACTATTCAGACTCAGCCTCGGTTATTGGACCCCTGCCTACCCTGACCACAAGACTGCCTGTTCCACTGTACTGCTCGGACTCTATCTGGTTGATGAACTATTGCCTGTCCCTGACCTGCCCTTTGCCTATTCCCTTTAATATAATACATATTGTAGCTTTAACCTTCTGTCTCCTGTGTCTGCATCTGGGTCTCGCCTTGTATCGTTATAGACATGTATATATTTTACACACACAAACACACACACCCACGCACACACACATGCGCACACACACACACACACACACACACTTATTATTATTTTCATTTGGAACACTAAAAAATGATTTGGTGGTTTGATGGGGTGAGAAAATGGTTTATATGACTCAGTATAGAGCATAGTTTATAGTTAGAATTTGAATTCTAGTAACTTGGCTTCCGGACAGTCCCTTTAAAGGAATAATCCACTCAAACTACATTTTGGTATTTTCTGTCCACTGCTGATACAGTCTCAAAATGTTTTGTATGTGAGAAATCAATTTTTCAAAATATATCATCATGACGATGTGTTTTGCATCATATGATTTGTTTTGCATCATCGTGATGATTTGGTCTAATTTTTCATTGAGGAAACAGAAAGGTGCCATAATGTATTTTTTCAAAAACATCCTTTCTGAATTTAAAAGTAATCCAAGAGGTAATCATCAAATTTGTCTAAAGTATCTGCAATCTGATTACAATATTTTTACTGGTAATGTAACTGATTACAGTTGCATTAAAAAAGAAAAATCAGATGTAATCAGTTAATCCCCAACCCTGCCTACATCTGCACCCAAGGCCTGTACATCACCAACACCAGCTGTGTCCAATCCGGCACCCTGAAGGAAATGGCCAAAAGGTCAGAACCCATGAATCAATCAAATCAATCAACCATGTTTTATTTGTATCCCAACACCCAACCATAATGGCAGCAGGACTATTGCATAAGCAGGAGTCCAGAGACACAACCGGGAAGGTGCTCTCATACATAGAGATACTTATATTTGACTATTAATTAATAATTACTAATTAGTCATCACTATTTCTGTTCTATGTAATTCTGTGCTCCTATCAATCTACTCCTGTAAGTAGCACTCCCCAAACCCCTCCCAGCTGACAAGTTGAAAAACGTAGCAATCCTGCCTGACTACATTGCAGACGACTGCCAGATCTCACTTGGATAGGTGTTAAACATATCAACTAACCACATCTTATAATATAGCAATCTGACGGCCCACTGCATTTGATGACCTGGCCCACATCAATGATTGATGCAATGCAACGTCTGTAATGTAGTTCGGCAGGAATGCCACCAATGAGACTAGGGACTGTCACTTGAGCAGAGACAACACAGATCACACCAGCCACTCTTCATTGGTCCTGTTCCACTGCTCAGACATTGCATGCATCAACCAATGGTTGCATGCCATGTCACTGAGTGTGATCGCTATTACAGACAGTATGATGTGGTTAGCTGATAGGTAAAATACCTATCCAGGAATTGTAAGATCTGGCGTCAGAGCTGAGGAACCCAAACTTGTTTTTTTCCTTCCATGAAAGAAGACTACATTTAGTCATAGAAGAGGCTAAAACAGTTAGTCTTAAAGGGCAGGTCAGGATTTTACAACTTGGTTTCTCACCCTGAAACTTGTCAATGTAGTCTACAATCAATGGAAGTGAATGGGGCATGTGTGCATACTTTATTTATTTGTACTTTAAGTGCTGCCTTTCTTCCCAGATAGTTGTTGACACATCAACCAGGACTAAAGTAAAAGCACACCCCAAAACTATATTTTGGATTTGTTTCATTAGTCCATTGTTGACATAGTCCCGAAACGTTTTGCTTGTCAGCAATCTACTTTTCAGGATATATAACTTTCAAAACATTGTCATGCTGAAACAGGAAAGGGCCTTCCCCAAACTATTGCCACAAAGTTGGGAAGTACAGAATCATCTAGAATGTCATTGTATGCTGTAGCGTGAAGATTTCCCTTCACTGGAACTAAGGGGCTTAGCCCAAACCATGAAAACCAGCCCCAGACCATAAGTCTTGCTCCCCCAAACTTTACAGTTGGCACTATGCATTGGGGCAGGTAGAGTTCTCCTAGCATTCAGATTCACCAGATGGTGAAGCGGGATTCATCACTCTAGAGAACACGTTTCCACTGACAGAGAGGTAACTCAGTAAGTCACTGTGGTCTTCTGACAGAGAGGTAACTCAGTAAGTCATTGTGTTCTTCTGAGAGACAGGTACCTCAGTATGTCACTGTGGTCTTCTGAGAGACAGGGACCTCAGTAAGTCACTGTGGTCTTCTGAGAGACACCTCAGTAAGTCACTCTGGTCTTCTGAGAGACAGGTACGTCAGTAAGTCACTGTGGTCTTCTTACAGAGTGGTAACTCAGTAAGTCACTGTGGTCTTCTGAGAGACAGGTACCTCAGTAAGTCACTGAGGACTTCTGAGAGACAGGTACCTCAGTAAGTCACTGTGGTCTTCTGAGAGACAGGGACTTCCGTAAGTCACTGTGTTCCTCTGAGAGACAGGTACCTCAGTAAGTCACTGTGGTCTTATGAGAGACAGGTAACTCAGTAAGTCACTGTGGTCTTCTGAGAGACAGGTACAGTACCTCAATAAGTCACTGTGGTCTACTGAGAGACAGGTACCTCAGTAAGTCACTGTAGTCTTCTGAGAGACAAGTACCTCAGTAAGTCACTGAGGCTGAATCTCATTCCCCTCATTTCACACTCACCATGAAATCACATGTCATGGCTGGGAGTTCATGCCATTCGCCTTCTGGAAGTTAGCCATTTACAACATTCCACTACAATCTAAGGGGGCACAGCCATCCAGAGCAGAGAAAGAGGCTTGAATACTGACAAGAGCAGCGTTAGGATTCCACAGATGAACATATTTTAGCACTGTCACAGCTTCAACCACACAGGGATGCATTTTGTTCTTCTTAAAACAGTCACAAAATGTGCTAGAAGAACATAATCATCTAGTGGGATGTCTCAAAATGTTCCTATAAACAGACATTAAGTAAATAGCATGACAAAGCGCTACATGGGGTAATGGCGAGTTGCAGTGTTCCAACAGTTTTTTGAAAAACGGCTTCTTCTTGTTTATGTGCACTGTCTAGTTTGTATGACAGAAGCTCAAACAAAAGTACCTGCCAAGTTACCCTTAACCCATAAAGCATCCTGCATTCCTTACAGCAAATGAACACCAACTGTCACACTTCTTCAGGTTAGACACATGAGTTTGGCTGAAACAGAAGTCTTGTAGATAGTGCTGTTTGTCAGGACAGTAGACAACTAGTTTCTTGATGTTAACAAAACATATGACTCCACAGTGATCATCAAGCGCTCTCCAAACATAAACGGCCGAACGTTGCAGATGCCTTTTGGAGCCCAAAAGACATAACCCTCAACTGGTACAGCCCAAAAGGGGGCGGTGACAGTGGTGTTTCGTTGACTCTCCTCCTCACCTGACGTTTACATTGTTTTCCCAGCTGATAAATGACAAGACTTCAAGACAGCTCCAACTCCATCTAAATATGGCGCTATAGAATTGGAGTGATGCATGTCTACAGCCAGGGCTATCTATTAATCAGAGCCCTGCCGTTTGTCAACCTCCCTGTCAATCCCCTGAGCTATGAATGGCGAGGAATGGCCCGGTGACAGAGCCATCATTGTGTCTCAGTCGGGGACCTCCATTTTATCCCATGGGAAATGTGTGGAGGAAGATGTATTCACATGTTCCCTGTTTCAAATTGGATGTCACTGCACTTTGTTGCCATTTTGGGCTCAAACCTGTCAGGAAACGGAAGGTTACTGTCACTAATGTAACATAGCTGTCATTGTGCCTGTTAGTGTGACCAATTTCCTTTACGTCATGTGCAATATGGTACAGTGCAGTTCATTGCCATAGCAACAGTACTTCAACATTTTTGTTCTTCTTTAATGAATGTATTCAAAATCCCTTCATGGTAGGACCATAACCCTAAACAGTATTTCCTGAACACGACTGTTAATTTAGGAAATTGAGAAAAATACATTGTTATCGTTAAAATAACTGATACGGAGAGTATCCTTGAGTAGGGTGTCATTCTGTAGTAAGAGAGCATGTCTGGATGCCTTGGATTATTCACCCTCTCTCACTACATCTCCTTCATCATCTCCATGCTCTTTTCTTGTGTACACAACTGCATGCGCTCCCTGGACTGGTGCACGCTTGCCGATCAGATCCCCCTTGGTTACGTTGTTGTGCGGTGAAATATTACAATCTCTTGCCTCAATCATTAGATCCTCGTTTGAAAGCCAAAGCACACTGCTAACATCTGGGAAAAGAGATAACCTGTCAAATAAATTCATATCTGGAAATGAACACCTTTGTTGTCATTTAGTTTGTATGAAACATGACAGGATCATCGTTCCTGTATTGTTGGGAAGAGCCCGTAAATAAGTCTACACCTGTTGATTTGTTCCACATTAAACATTGTTCCAATTGAATGTCAATCTACCAACACTCCGGTTCCTATGTGTTTGCTAGAACAAAATACTCCATTGTGTTCATCTACTGTTCTTCAACCCTTCCTAAATCATCAATCATATACTACTTTATCAGTTATCAATAGATGTCCAACTGTTCACCTACACTAAGCTGATCACAATCCATGATCGTCTTGAATGATAGATGACTTGTTTTCTTTATGTAAACATCTATACCTCTGTGGTAATCTATTGCTCTCTTTGGCATTTCTGTCCATCTATATCAGTCTTTGAGTTTAATGATGAGGTTGAAAGACTGATCCCACCACGGTGTGCCAGAGAGCGCTAAAGGAGGTCCTTCCTGCCGGCGGCTATTAGACTATTTAATGCCTCACCGGGGTGCGGTGCCGTCGGCAACACAGACCTGGAACTGTTGGGGTGTTAGGACCTAGTTTAACAAATGTGCATCCATCCGTGAGTAACTCTGGTCCGTCATCACTCATTCACTCAGGACTTATTTATTGATTCAGGTCTGTATATACATACTCATGTACAGTTGTTATATCATATCACGTGCAATATTGCAAGTAATTCTTCGACTTAACTTACGTAGTCATTCAGTCAGGAATGCATATTAGTATCCTGTCAGTTGTATCTTTTTTCATTGCTTTAGTATATCGAATGTGCAATACGTGCATTTATCTGTAATTAAACCCTGCGCACTAAGGACTGTATTTTAAGGGAATTACTATTATTACCCCAAATTATATCATACACACATTTAGCTATTTAAGTAGCTCTTCCTGTTCATTTAACCAGTATGTCTATTAAGTAAACTATTATTACCCTCACTCATATCATACGCATTTTTAGCTATTGCAGTATTTCTCTGCCATCGACCTGTATAGTATAGTTAACCATCCACCAAAGTATAGTGTACATATTCAGCCAACCACCCATACTATGCAATGTCTTTTATAGCTTTTTTACACTCCAGACTTCTTGTATTTCTATACTTTTTCATACTGATGCTCTATGTATCATGTATCGTATATCTGTCTTTTGTGTACTTTCGTTCTGGCATTTTGCACCTGCCCTATGTTTTGTTATAGCTGCTTGACAAAGAAATTTCCCCTCAGGGATCAATAAAGTACCTATCTATCTATCTATCTATCTATCTATCTATCTATCTATCTATCTATCTATCTATCTATCTATCTATCTATCTATCTATCTATCTATCTATCTATCTATCTATCTATCTATCTATCTATCTATCTATCTATCTATCTATCTATCTATTGTCACGTGAGGGTGCATAGGGAGACCAAGGCGCAGCTCAGGGATAGTAGTTCGTCATATTTATTATTTATACTATGCATAAAATGTCACAAAATGAACGAACTATACAACACCAAACAAACACTAACGACACAACGTCACGTTCACAAAAACAAACACGAATGAACGGACGTAACAAATAGCACACTTACATTCACCGTGACTGCAACATATAACGACAACGACCCACAACCCTGTGTGAAAATCTCCAAACCTATGTAGGATCCCTAATTAGAGACGATGCGCTACAGCTGCCTCTAATTAGGGATCCCACACAAACCACCACCAGAAGCAGAAAGAAAAGACCTGTCAGACTCTGACCATGGTTACATAGAGAAGCAAATAGGCTTCTCTATGGCCAGAGCCTGACAGTACCCCCCCCCCCCCCCCAAGGCACGGACTCCCGGACGCCAAAGAAAACACACAAATACATGGGGGGGTATTAGGGAGGGAAGATTAGTCTGTCGGTGGAGGTTCTGGCTCTGGCGAAGTGGACAGTTTTCTTCCATGCCCCTTCTTTATAACCGGGCCCGGACTGTGTACCGGTGGGGCAAACGGCTCCGGCCATGGAGCAGGGAAAACAACCAGGTCCGGACTGGGCACCGGTGGGGCAAACGGCTCCGGCCATGGAGCTGGGCAATTAACCGGGCCCGGACTGGGCACCGGTGGGGTAAACGGCTCCGGCCATGGAGCGGGGAAAACAACGGGGCCCGGACTGGGCACCGGGGGAGTGGACTGCTCTGGCTCAGGAGCGGAGCAGACGGCCGGACCCGGAATGGGCACCGGTGGAGCGGACTGCTCAGGCACTGGAGCAGAGCAGACGGCTGGACCCGGACTGGGCTCCGGGGGAGCGGACTGCTTTGGCTCAGGAGCGGAGCAGATGGCTGGACCTGGAATGGGCACCGGTGGAGCGGACTGCTCAGGCACTGGAGCGGAGCAGACGGCTGGACCCGGATTGGGCACCGGTGGAGCGGACTGCTCTGGCACTGGAGTGGAGCAGACGGCTGGACCCGGAATGGGCACCGGTAGAGCGGACTGCTCAGGCATTGGAGCGGAGCAGACGGCTGGACCCGGATTGGGCACCGGTGGAGCGGACTGCTCTGGCTCAGGAGCGGAGCAGACGGCTGGACCCGAAATGGGCACTGGTGGAGCGGACTGCTCTGGCTCAGGAGCGGAGCAGACTTCGTGAGGTTTCGCTGGAGGTTCCGGGCTGCGGACCTTCGCTGGAGGTTCCGGGCTGCGGACCTTCGCTGGAGGTTCCGGGCTGCGGACCTTCGCTGGAGGTTCCGGGCTGCGGACCTTCGCTCTAGGCTTCGGGCTGCGGACCTTCGCTGGAGGTTCCGGGCTGCGGACCTTTGCTCTAAGCTTTGGGCTGCGGACCTTCGCTGGAGGTTCCCGGGGGGGTTCCGGGCTGCGGACCTTTGCTGGAGGTTCCGGGCTGCGGACCTTCGCTGGAGGTTCCAGGCTGCGGACCTTCGCTGGAGGTTCCGGGCTGCGGACCCTTGCTGGAGGTTCCGGGTTGTGGTCCTTTGCTGGAGGTTGCGGGGAGTAGAGCAGAGGTCCGGACCCGGACTGGACATCGGTGAAGCGGATTGCTCTGGCATGGGGGTGGAGTAGACGACCGGACCCCGACTGGCCACCTGTGGAGCGGATTGCTCTGGCAGGGAGGTGGAGTAGACAACCGGACCCGGACTGGGCATCGGTGGAGCGGACTGCTCCGGCCCGGTAGTGGAGTAGAAGACCGGACCTGGACTGGACCACTCCGCCATCTCCCTCTCGACCTCTTCCTCTATCTCCACCAATTCCTACAGAACCTCTCCAAAATGCTCCTTCAAATACTCCTCCTCCACCTTGCTCTGAGCCCCCCATTTATACCTCGGCCTCTCCATGCTCCACCGGCAAGGTGGTATTGGCTCTTCCTCCCTGTAGCCAGACCACCCCCATAGCCCCCCACAAAATTACCTTGGGGTTGTTTGCGGGCGTTTCCCCGTCTCGCGCGTCGCGCATAACGTGGCACCTCCTCACTCTCCGTCTCTCCCCAGTTACGCTGCTTGGTCTCGTAGTTGTGTGTCGTTCTGTCACGTGAGGATGCATAGGGAGACCAAGGCGCAGTGCAGGGATAGTAGTTCGTCATATTTATTATTTATACTATGTATAAAATGTCACAAAATGAACAAACTATATAACACCAAACAAACACTAACGACACAACGTCACGTTCACAAAAACAAACACGAATGAACGGACGTAACAAATAGCACACTTACATTCACCGTGACAGCAACATATAAAGACAACGACCCACAACCCCGTGTGAAAATCTCCAAACCTATGTAGGATCCCTATGGCCAGAGCCTGACATCTATCTATCTATCTATCTATCTATCTATCTATCTATCTGTCTGTCTGTCTGTCTGTCTGTCTGTCTGTCTGTCTGTCTGTCTGTCTTGTCTGTCTGTCTGTCTGTCTGTCTGTCTGTCTGTCTGTCTGTCTGTCTGTCTGTCTGTCTGTCTGTCTGTCTGTCTGTCTGTCTGTCTATCTATCTACCCTGGTTAGGGAAGTAGAACACGTAGTATACCCTGATTAAACCCTGGTTAAGGAAGTAGAACACCCAGTATACCCTGATTAAACCCTGGTTAGGGAAGTAGAACACGTAGTATACCTTTTATCCCGACCTATATGTACATATCTACCTCGATTACCTCGTACCCTTGCACATCGACTCGGTACTGGTACCCTGTAAATATAGCCACGTTATCGTTACTCATTGTATATTTATGCCTTGTTTTATTATCTTCTTATTTTTCTATTATTTCAGATTTGTTTCTCTCTCGCCATTGTTGGTAAGGGCCTGTAGGTCAGCATTTCACTGTTAGTCTATACCTGTTGTTTTACGAAGCATGTGACAAATACGACTTGATTTGATTTGATTCCACGAGGTTCTGTGGGGAATGCGGAGACAACTTACTGTGGTGGAAACTTGACTGTAGTTCTTCTCCTAACAAAAGAAGATGAGGCGATTGGAGGGACAAATTAGAATTTAAACAACATGATATTCACACCTGACATTCTCAAACGGCTGTAACGCTGGCGCTCTGTAGTAATCATTGGCGGAACAGCAGGTGTCCCGGCCTCCACAGATTGCAGTTGCAGTCTCTCTTATACAAGCCATATATACCTCAGCAACACCCGATGGGTAAGAAATAATAACACCTAAATGTGGAACATTTGCTCTGGAGAGGAATGTGGTGTTGTCACCATAAAAACCCGTTTAAGAATCAAATTTGTGAAATAACAACAAGAAAAGACGCTATTCAAGGCCAAGATACAGAAATATGATTGATTTGATTTTATTAACTTCAAGGACGCCCAGCCGACATGGACTTATAAGACACTGGATTTGTGGTAGCAAAATAAAATAATCATATACTGTACACTGAGTATACCAGACATCAGGAACACCTTCTTAATATTGATTTGCTCCCCTTCCCTCCCTTTTGACCTCAGAACAGCCTCAGTACGTCAGGGCGTGGCCTCTACAAGGTGTTGAAGACGTTCCACAGGGATGCTGGCCCATGTTGACTCCAATGCTTCCCACAGTTGTGTCAAGTTGGCTGGATGTCCTTTGGGTGGTGAACCATTCTTGAAACACACAGGAAATTGTTGAGCGTGAAAAACCCAGCAGCGCTGCAGTTCTTGGCACAACCGGTGCACCTGGCACCTACTACCATATCCCATTCAAAGGCACTTACATCTTTTGTCTTGCCCATTCAACCTCTGAACAGTCCATGTCTCAATTTTCTCAAGGCTTGAAAATACTTATTTAACCTGTCTCCTCACCTTCATCTACAATAATTAAAGTGGATTTAACAAGTGACATCATTAAGGGATCATTGCATTCACTTGGATTGTCATATCTTTCCTCAAGTCCTGTTTTCAACTATAACTGTAGCTTATTTTATGTTCGGTTCTAAATTAATAGATACCTTAACAACTGTTGGTAAAGATATTAACTTATACAATGGCACATGTGAGAACTGCAAACAGAGTGAGATAGCAAACAGAGTGAGATAGCAAACAGAGTGAGATAGCAAACAGAGTGAGATAGCAAACAGAGTGAGATAGCAAACAGAGTGAGATCGCAAACAGAGTGAGATAGCAAACAGAGTGAGATAGCAAACAGAATGAGATAGCAAACAGAGTTAGATCGCAAACAGAGTTAGATCGCAAACAGAGTTAGATCGCAAACAGAGTGAGATGGCAAACAGAGTGAGATTGAAAACAGAGTGAGATAAGAGAGTGAGCTAAAAGAGTGTGATAACAAATAGAGTGAGATAACAAAGTGAGATAAACAGAGTGCGATAACAAACAGTGAGATAACAGAGTGAGATTTTTAAAAATGTTTTTTTTTTTTTTCACCTTTATTTTACCAGGTATGCCAGTTGAGAACAAGTTCTCATTTACAACTGCGACCTGGCCAATATAAAGCAAAGCAGTGCGACAAAAATCAATAACATAATAGAAAATCTATGTACAGTGTGTGCAAAGATTAGGAAGGTAGGACAATAAATAGGCCATAGTGGCGAAATAATTACAATTTAGCATTAACACTAGAATTATAGATGTGCAGATGATGATGTGCAAATAGAGATACTGAGGTGCAAATGAGCAAAAATAACAATATGGGGATGAGGTAGTAGGGTGGGCTATTTACAGATGGGCTGTATACAGGTGCAGTGATTGGAAAGCTGCTCTGACAGCTGATGCTTAAAGTTATTGAGGGAGATGGTAGTCTCCAGCTTCAATGATTTTTGCAATTCGTTCCAGTCATTGGCAGCAGAGATAACAGACAGAGTGAGATAACATAGTGAGATAACAAACAGAGTGTGATAACAGAGTGAGATAATAGAGTGAGATAACAGACAGAGTGAGATAAACAGAGTGCGATTAACAGAGTGAGATAGAAAACAGAGTGACATAAGACAGAATGAGATGACAAGCAGTGAGATAACAGTGAGATAACAAACAGAGTGAGGTAACAGAGTGAGATAACAAACAGAGTGAGGTAACAGAGTGAGATAACAGACAGAGTGAGATAACAGAGTGAGATAACAGACAGATTGCGATAACAAACAGTGAGATAACAGAGTGAGATCACAAACAGAGTGAGATAAGACATAGTGAGATAATACAGTAGAGTGAGAGAGTGCGATGACAAACAGAGTGAGATAAACAGTGAGATAACAGAGTGAGGTAACAGAGTGAGATAACAGAGTGTGATAACAGACAGAGTGAGATAACAGACAGAGTGAGATAACAAACAAAGTGAAATAACAAACAGAGTGAGATAACAAACAGATTGAGATAAGAGTGAGATAACAGACAATGAGATAACAAACAGAGTGAGATAACAAACAGAGTGAGATAATAGACAGAGTGAGATAACAGACAAAGTGAAATAACAAACAGAGTGAGATAACAAACAGAGTGAGATAACAAACAGAGTGAGATAAGAGTGAGATAACAGACAATGAGATAACAAACAGAGTGAGATACCACACAGAGTGAGATAACACACAGTGAGATAACAGAGTGAGATAACAGACAGGGTGAGATAACAGAGTGAGATAACAGACAGAGTGAGATAACAAACAAAGTGATATAACAGACAGAGTGAGATAACATACAGAGTGAGATAACACACAGTGAGATAACAGAGTAAGATCACAGACAGAGTGAGATAAACAGAGTGAGATAACAAACAGAGTGAGATAACAAACAGAGTGAGATAACAGACAGAGTGAGATAACAAACAGCTTCATGTTCTCAGGGAGCAGCTTCATAACGTGTGACCCTCAGTGGTGTTATGGCTAAATATTGCACCCTGGAGCCTACTGTCATGATTGTTAATGTTGATTCTAATGTTGATTTGCACACACTCCATTACAACAGAACACACTATGCATTTCCACTGCCATTTCAAGCCATTTACACACTGCATTACAACAGAACACACTATGCATTTCCACTGCCATTTCAAGCCATTTACACACTGCATTACAACAGAACACACTATGCATTTCCACTGCCATTTCAAGCCAGTTACATTCAGGGTTTGGTTGATCAGGGCCATGAAAACAACCAATAGTATAATGGGAGGAACAACAGAGGTGGATGGTCCCTTTGTTACATTAGTGATGGGCATGAGCTGTGATATTGTAATATTGTAATTAATAAGATGTCAAGAGTTGTTGCTATGAATGCATGGTCACTAATTAGGCACCTCTTTAATTTGACATAAAATACTTGCCCTATTAATTAGATGATGCTAATAAAGAGCAGTCTCACTCCATATATCTAGCTATTACTATACCGTACAGTCTCACTTCATATCTCTAGCTATTACTATACCATACAGTCTCACTTCATATCTCTAGCTATTACTATACCATACAGTCTCACTTCACATCTCTAGCTATTACTATACCATACAGTCTCACTTCACATCTCTAGCTATTACTATACCATACAGTCTCACTTCACATCTCTAGCTATTACTATACCATACAGTCTCACTTCATATCTCTAGCTATTACTATACCATACAGTCTCACTTCATATCTCTAGCTATTACTATACCATACAGTCTCACTTCACATCTCTAGCTATTACTATACCATACAGTCTCACTTCACATCTCTAGCTATTACTATACCATACAGTCTCACTTCACATCTCTAGCTATTACTATACCATACAGTCTCACTTCACATCTCTAGCTATTACTATACCATACAGTCTCACTCCATATCTCTAGCTATTACTATACCATACAGTCTCACTCCATATCTCTAGCTATTATATTATAGCAGAAGATAGCTGTCAAATTAAACACTGTCAAAGCACTGATCAGGGAATTTTACAGAGTCAGGCAGATACTGTATTACCTAGAATAACACAGGGCTCATTATTCTGGGATGTGTAGAGTCAACTGGGGCTCTTCAAGTAAAGTGCCATCATACATGAGTCTGTGACACATTCTGTCTGTAGATTAATGCTGTAATAGATATTGGGGTTCCAGTTCAGATGTCAACAAAACCTTTTCCTTTGCCATAACTTAAGGTTGGTTTTGCATGTACCGACGTCTGCTCCGTTTTCCTCGATCCGCGCATCAAAGACGAATCGCAGAATGCTCCTCTCCTTTCTTAAAGACTGCGGTGTGGGGGAATAGTAATTACGCCGAACGCCCTTTTGGCGTAATACGGATGATAATTACAGTTTAGCTGCAGACTGATGTCTCATGTTAGCGCTTAATTAAACTCACATAAAGATGAGGGGACGCAAGATAAGAGAGAGTGTGAATCCAGAAAGCATAACAAGGCTTTTGGAGTGATGGGAAGCTATAGACATAGAGAACTGAGTTACTACTAAGCCACAGGCTAAATACTGAGCCCAAATGAAGCTTTTCACCTTTCATCACAAACAAAAAAGCTCATTAACGTGATTACTCTAATTCATCTGTATATTTTGGATGGGGTGGTGTTACTTTTGCTACTTGACCAGTAGAGGGGGTGACTACCCTCCATAGAACACAGATACACAAATCTATAGCTACAGTATTGAGCCACTGCAAACAAAACAGATGGCACAAATGTAGAATAGGAATTCTGATTCATCTATGATATCATTGGCAGATTGCTGCTCTAGAGTTCTTCTGTGGAGATGGGAGAACCTTCCAGAAGGACAACCATCTCTGCAGCACTCCACAATCAGGTCTTATGGCAGAGTGGCCAGACGGAAGCCACTCCTCAGTAAAAGGCACATGACAGCTGGCTTGGAGTTTGCCAAAAGGCACCTAAAGACTCTCAGACCATGACAAACAAGATTCTCTGGTCTGATGAAACCAAGATTGAACACTTTGGCCTGAATGCCAAGCGTCACGTCTGGAGGAAACCTGGCACCATCCCTACAGTGAAGCGTTGTGGTGGCAGCATCCTGCTGTGGGGGTGTTTTTCAGCGGCAGGGACCTTGGAGAATAGCCAGGATCGAGACAAAGATGAACGGAGCAAAGTACAGAGAGATCCTTAATGAAAACCTGCTCCAGAGCGCTCAGCACCTCAGACTCCTTCCAACAGGACAACGACCCTAAGCACACAGCCAAGACAACGCAGGAGTCTCTGAATGTACTTGAGTGGCTGATCGAACATCTCTGGAGAGACCTGAAAATAGCTGTGCAGCGATGCTCCCCATCCAACCTGACAGATCTTGAGAGGATCTGTAGAGAAGGATGGGAGAAACTCCCCAATTACAGGTGTGCCAAGCTTGTAGTGTCATACCCAAGAAGACTCAAGGCTGTATACTTATGTAAATGTGATATTTCTGTTTTTTTATAAATTAGCAAACATTCTGTTTTTGCTTTGTCGTTATGGGGTATTGTGTGTAGATTGATGAGGTGAAAAAATATTTGATCAATTTTAGAATAAAGCTGTAACCTAACAAAATGTGGAAAAAGTCAAGGGGTCTGAATACTTTCCGAAAGCACTGTATATTAGAACAGATGGTTTCCTTTACTATATATATTAGAACAGATGATTTCCTTGACTAAATACTGTATATGCAGCCCCAGACCATTATTCCTCCTCCACCAAACTTTACAGTTGGCACTATGCATTGGGGCAGGTAGCGTTCTCCTGGCATCTGCCAAAACCCAGATTCGTCCGTCGGACTGCCAGCTGGTAAATCGTGATTCATCATTCCAGAGAACGCGTTTTCACTGCTCCAGGGTCTAACAACAGTAAACTTTACACCACTCCTGTCGACGCTTGGCTTTGCGCATTGTAATCTTAGGCTTGTGTCCGGCTGCTCGGCCATAGAAACCCATTTCATGAAGCTCCCGGCGAACAATTCTTGTGCTAACTTGGCTTCCAGAGGGAGTTTGGAATTTGGTAGTGAGTATTGCAACTGAGGACTGACGATTTTGACACACTACACGCTTCTGCACTCGATGGTCCCGTTCTGTGAGCTTGTGTGGCCTACCACTTCGCGGCTGAGCCGTTGTTGCTCCTAGACGTTTCCACTTTACAGTAACAGCACTTACAGTTAACCGGGGTAACTCCAGCAGGGCAGAAATTTGACGAACTGACTTGTTGGAAAGGTGGCATCCTATGACACATATGTTATATGACACATATGTTTGTATATATACAGTGGGGAGAACAAGTATTTGATACACTGCTGATTTTGCAGGTTTCCCTACTTACAAAGCATGTAGAGGTCTGTAATTTTTATCATAGGTACACTTCAACTGTGAGAGACGGAATCTAAAACAAAAATCCAGAAAATCACATTGTATGATTTTTAAATAATTAATTTGCATTTTATTGCATGACATAAGTATTTGATCACCTAACAACCAGTAAGAATTCCGGCTCTCACAGACCTGTTAGTTTTTCTTTAAGAAGCCCTCCTGTTCTCCACTCATTACCTGTATTAACTGCACCTGTTTGAACTCGTTACCTGTATAAAAGACACCTGTCCACACACTCAATTAAACAGCTGTGTAAGGACATCAGGGAAAAAATTGTAGACCTGCACAAGGCTGGGATGGGCTACAGGACAATAGGCAAGCAGCTTGGTGAGAAGGCAACAACTGTTGGCGCAATTATTAGAAAATGGAAGAAGTTCAAGATGACGGTCAATCTCCCTTGGTCTGGGGCACCATGCAAGATCTCACCTCGTGGGTTATCAATGATCATGAGGAAGGTGAGGGATCAGCCCAGAACTACACGGCAGGACCTGGTCAATGACCTGAAGAGAGCTGGGACCACAGTCTCAAAGAAAACCATTAGTAACACACTGCGCCGTCATGGATTAAAATCCTGCAGCGCACGCAAGGTCCCCCTGCTCAAGCCAGCGCATGTCCAGGCCCGTCTGAAGTTTGCCAATGACCATCTGGATGATCCAGAGGAGGAATGGGAGAAGGTCATGTGGTCTGATGAGACAAAAATAGAGCTTTTTGGTCTAAACTCCACTCGCCGTGTTTGGAGGAAGAAGAAGGATGAGTACAACCCCAAGAACACCATCCCAACCGTGAAGCATGGAGGTGGAAACATCATTCTTTGGGGATGCTTTTCTGCAAAGGGGACAGGACGACTGCACCGTATTGAGGGGAGGATGGATGGGGCCATGTATCGCGACATCTTGGCCAACAACCTCCTTCCCTCAGTAAGAGCATTGAAGATGGGTCGTGGCTGGGTCTTCCAGCATGACAACGACCCGAAACACACAGCCAGGGCAACTAAGGAGTGGCTCCGTAAGAAGCATCTCAAGGTCCTGGAGTGGCCTAGCCAGTCTCCAGACCTGAACCCAATAGAAAATCTTTGGAGGGAGCTGAAAGTCCGTATTGCCCAGCGACAGCCCCGAAACCTGAAGGATCTGGATGGAGGAGTGGGCCAAAATCCCTGCTGCAGTGTGTGCAAACCTGGTCAAGAACTACAGGAAACGTATGATCTCTGTAATTGCAAACAAAGGTTTCTCTACCAAATATTAAGTTCTGCTTTTCTGATGTATCAAATACTTATGTCATGCAATAAAATGCAAATTAATTACTTAAAAATCATACAATGTGATATTCTGGATTTTTGTTTTAGATTCCGTCACTCACAGTTGAAGAGTACCTATGATAAACATTACAGACTCCTACATGCTTTGTAAGTGGGAAAACCTGCAAAATCGGCAGTGTATCAAATACTTGTTCTCCCCACTGTATATATATATATATATACTGTTGAAGTCGGAAGTTTACATACACCTTAGCCAAATACATTTAAACTCAGTTTTTCACAATTCCTGACATTTAATCCTAGTACAAATTCCATGTCTTAGGTCAGTTAGGATCATTTTTAATAAAGTGATTTATTTCAGCTTTTATTTCATTTCATCACATTCCCAGTGGGTCAGAAGTTTACATACACTCAATTAGTATTTGCTACCATTGAATTGTTTAACTTGGGTCAAACGTTTTGGGTAGCCTTTCACAAGCTTCCCAAAATAAGTTGGGTGAATTCTAGCCCATTCCTCCTGACAGAACTGGTGTAACTGAGTCAGGTTTGTAGGCCTCCTTCATCGCACATGCTTTTTCAGTTCTGCCGACAAATTTTCTATAGGATTGAGGTCAGGGCTTTGTGATGGCCACTCCAATTCCTTGACTTTGTTGTCCTTAAGCCATTTTGCCACAACTTTGGAATTATGCTTGGGGTCATTGTCCATTTGGAAGACCCATTTGCAACCAAGCTTTAACTTCCTGATTGATGTCTTGAGATGTTGCTTCAATATATCCACATCCTTTTCTTTCCACATGATGCCATCTATTTTGTGAAGTGCACCAGTCCCTCCTGCAGCAAAGCATCCCACAACATGATGCTGCCACCCCCGTGCTTCACGGTTGGGATGGTGTTCTTGGGCTTGCAAGCCTCCCCCTTTTTCCTCCAAACATAACAATGGTCATTATGGCCAAACAGTTCTATTTTTGTTTCATCAGACCAGAGGAGATTTATCCAAAAAGTAAGATCTTTGTCCCCATGTGCAGTTGCAAACCGTTGTCTGGCGTTTTTATGGCGGTTTTGGAGCAATGGCTTCTATCTTAATGAGTGGCCTTTCAGGTTATGCCGATATAGGACTCGTTTTACTGTGGATATAGATAGTTTTGTACCTGTTTCCTCCAGCATCTTCACAAGGTCCTTTGCTGTTGTTCTGGGATTCATTTGCACTTTTTGCACCAAAGTATGTTCATCTCTAGGAGACAGAACGCGTCTCCTTCCTGAGCGGTATGACGGCTGCGTGGTCCCATGGTGTTTATACTTGCGTACTATTGTTTGTACAGATGAACGTGGTACCTTCAGGCGTTTGGAAATTGCTCCCAAGGATGCACCAGACTTGTGGAGGTCTACAATTTTTTTCTGAGGTCTTGGCTGATTTCTTTTGATTTTCCCATGATGTCGGGCAAAGAGGCCTTGAAATACATCCACAGATACACCTCCAATTGACTCAAATTATGTCAATTAGCCTATCAGAAGCTTCTAAAGCCATGACATCATTTTCTGGAGTTTTCCAAGCTGTTTAAAGGTATAGTCAACTTAGTGTATGTAAACTTCTGACCCACTGGAATTGTGAAATAGTGAATTATAAGTGAAATAATCTGTCTGTAAACAGTAGTTGGAAGAATTACTTGTGTCATGCACAAAGTAGATGTCCTAACCGACTTGCCAAAACTATAGTTTGTTAACATGAAATCTGTGGAGTGGTTGAAAAATGAGTTTTAATGACTTCAACCTAAGTGTATGTAAACTTCCGACTTCAACTGTATATATTAGAACAGATGGTTTCCTTTACCATATACTGTATATATATATATATATACACACACTACCGTTCAAAAGTTAGGGGTCCTTGTTTTTGAAAGAAAAGCAAATTTTTTGTCCATTAAAATAATATAAAAATTATTGTATATCTGATATTGATCAGATATACAGTGTAGACATTGTTAATGTTGTACATGACTATTGTAGTTGGAAACGGCTGATTTTTAAAGGAATATCTACATAGGCGTACAGAGGCCCATTATCAGCAACCATCACTCCTGTGTTCCAATGGCACTGTGTGTTAGCTAATATATAAATATATAATAAACTGGTCTTCTTTAGACTAGTTGAGTATCCGGAGCATCAGCATTTGTGGGTTCAATTACAGGCTCAAAATGGCCAGAAACTTTCTTCTTCTGAAACTCGTCAGTCTATGCTTGTTCTGAGAAATGAACGTTATTCATGTGAGAAATAGCCAAGGAACTGATATATCCTCTCCAGCGATCATCCTCGCCGGCGTTCTAAACCGACGGTCGGGGGAAGATGGTAGCAACACCCTTTGGTCATCAGGGTCACTATTTAACCCTGTGTGTTTTGTTTCAACCCTCGCGGGTTATTGTCTATGTGTGTTGCTGTCGTGTATTAAATGTTCATTGTTAATCGTAAAACTACTCATCTCTTTTTCATCTTTCGCCTCATCACTCACTTTCACACCTCGCAATATCACAGAATAACCAGCCAACCAGAGGCACCTTATATATTTTTTCTCACTTACCTGTCTTCGTTGCACTGTTGTTTCTAACTCCCTCTTTGCTTTTTCCCAAACTCTTCCCTAGGTCTCCATGGACGGGCGCGGCGAGGGAGCTGGACTGCCCAGTCGGGCACCTGAGCTGGAGGAGAGACTCAGAGCCATGGAGGAACAGGTTTCCAGTCTGGTCACTGCTCTCAGTGGTCTGATGTCCCACATGGCTGCACGACCGGGCGGGGAACACCCGGTGGATCCAGCTGGAGCCACAGCGTCCCCAGCACCTGGTCGTGTCGAGTCTTGTCACGTTTCGGGAGGAGAACTCCGGAGAGCTAGCCCGGAGAAGTATGATGGCAATCCGGGGGGTTGTCATGGGTTCCTTCTCCAGTGCGAGTTGTATCTGGGCGACTTGCGAACGAGCCGGCTCTTCGGACAGCCTTCCGTAGAGGGCTGCGGGTGGAGGTTCGAATGGAGCTTGCTTGTGTAAGCCAATCCATGACGCTGGACGCCTACATCGCCCGGGCCATTGCAATCGACGGCCAACTCCGTGACCAGCTGGCGCGCCGCCCGCATCTTCCCCTTCCGCGATTGGAGCCAGAACATGAGCCAATGGAGGTGGGAATCACGAGGCTCTCCGCAGAGGAGAGAGAGAGGCGGAGTCGTCAGGGACTGTGCCTTTTCTGCGGAGAGAGGGGGCATGTGAGGAGGTCTTGCCCCTCTCTTCCAACTGGACGCAGGAAAGGGTTAAGTGGCCGGGGGGGTTCAGGTGGGCACAGTAAGTGTATCTAATACTGTAAATATCGCCAGTCCTTTCTGTTGCTCAGTTGTGCTCTCCGGTAACTTCCCCAATCATGTGTCCACAGCCCTGATTGTCTCCGGGGCTGTGGGGAGTTTCATTGACCGGACCCTGGTTGACGCTCTCCGACTGCCGTTATGCCGGTTGAGGTCCTCTATGCCAGTTCACGCTCTGGATGGTCGGCCGGTGGCGTCCGGTTCCATCACTCACGTGACCAGTCCTGTCACTCTCACTATTCACGGCTGCCATCGAGAGAGACTGGAATCGTCCATACATCCGGTCATCTTGGGACTTCCTTGGCTCCAGCAGCATAACCCGAACATCAGCTGGAGCGCACAAAGGATCCTGGGATGGTCAGATAAATGTAGGAGGACCTGTATGACACCTACGGTAGGGGCAACATCGGTGGAGAGTCCTGAGAGCGCCCTCACGGGGAACATTTCGCCAGAATACGAAGATCTGTGCGGGGTGTTCTCTAGAGAGTAGGCCAAATGTCTTCCTCCCCACCGAGAGTGGGACTGCGCCATTGACCTCATGCCAGGTGGCACGCCCCCCCGAAAGCTCATCTATCCGCTCTCTATGGCCGAAACGGATAATATGGAGACGTATGTCCGGGAGGCGCTGGAGCAGGGGCATATTCGCCATTCCACATCCCCTGCTTCAGCCAGTTTCTTCTTCATGAAGAAGAGGGATGGGGGTTTGAGGCCGTGCATTGATTATCGAGGTTTGAATGAGGTGACGACGAAGTATCGATATCCAATGCCCCTCGTTCCTGCGGCCATAGAGCAGCTACAGGGAGCGCGATTCTTCACCAAGCTAGACCTCCGGAGCACATACAACCTCATACAAATCAAGGAGGGAGACGAGTGGAAGACCGCATTTAGCACACCGTCAGGTCACTATGAATACCTAGTGATGCCATACAGACTCGCCAATGCCCCAGCGGTATTCCAGTCGTTTCTGAATGAGGTATTTCGAGAGATGTCGGGGAGGTATGTTGTCATGTATATTGATGACATACTAGTGTACTCCCCGACATTCTCAGAACACGTGACCCACGTTCGTGCTGTCCTCCAACGACTATTGCAGAATAAACTGTACGTCAAGGAGGAAAAATGCGCCTTCCACCAGAGGGCCGTCTCTTTCCTCGGGTATCGTATTGCTCCGGAGGGGGTGAAGATGGAAGAGCTAAAGGTGGAGGCAGTAGGGTCATGGCCAGTTCCCAAAAACATCAAAGGGCTACAAAGCTTCCTCGGTTTCGCCAACTTTTACCGCCGGTTCATCAAGGGCTACAGTTCCATCGCTGCGCCACTCACGTCGTTGTTGAAAGGTAATCCTCAACGCCTCACCTGGACCCCGACGGCGGAGAAGGCATTCCTCGACCTGAAGGGCCGATTCACCACCGCACCACTACTACGCCACCCAGACCCGCTCAAGCCCTTCACGGTCGAGGTCGACGCGTCAGAGGTCGGGGTAGGGGCGGTCCTCTCCCAGCTGGTTCCCCTGCTATACCCCTGTGCATACTATTCCAGGAAGCTGAGCGCTGTGGAGAGGAACTACGACGTGGGTGACCGAGAACTACTGACGGTGAAGTTGGCGTTGGAGGAGTGGAGACATTGGCTAGAGGGTGCTCATGAGCCATTCACTGTCCTGACGGATCATCGGAACCTGGAGTACGTCAGGACAGCCCGTTGCCTTAACCCCCGACAGGCCCGCTGGACTTTGTTTTTCGAGCGCTTTCAGTTCACCCTGACTTATCGCCCAGGAACGCTCCTGGGACATAGATGCTTAGATTCTGCGGGCAGGGAGACGGGATCCTACCCCAGCAACATGCCCTCCGGGAAAGAAATACGTCCCGCGGAGAGTGCAGGGAAGACTGGTAACCTTGGTGCACACAACACCAGCTACCGGACACCCAGGTATCAGTCGGACCCTGGAGGTGCTCCGGGAGAAATATTGGTGGCCTGGCATGGGGAGGACTGTGCGACACTATGTACTGTCATGTGTAGTGTGCACACAGTCAAAGGTGCCGAGAACGGCTCCTACAGGAAAACTCCTGCCCCTACCAGTACCTCAGCGGCCGTGGACACACATAGCGGTAGATTTCCTGACCGACCTACCGCCAGCAGAGGGGAAAACTACCATACCGTGGTAGTGGATAGATTTTCCAAGATGGTCCGATTCATACCACTACCCGGCCTCCCCTCTGCCCTCCAGTTCGCTGAGGTGCTATTTCAACAGGTCTTCGGATTGTATGGACTTCCGGAGGACATTGTGTCTGACCGAGGTCCCCAGTTTATTTCCTGTGTGTGGAAAGCATTCATGTCCAAGCTGGGGTTCACGGTCAGTCTCACATCCGGGTACCACCCTCAGGCAAATGGGCAAGCGGAGCGCACCAACCAAGAACTGGGAAGGTTCCTTCGATCCTATTGCATGGAACAGCCAGGTGAGTGGACCCGTTTCCTCCCCTGGGCGGAATACGCTCAGAATTCCCTGTGCCATTCCTCCACAGGTCTAACCCCTTTCCAGGTGGTACTAGGCTATCAGCCCAGGCTGTGCCCCTGGGCAAGGGGTTCTAATGAAGTACAGACGGAGGTGGTTTGGAAAGGCTGAGGGAGTCTGGTCCGCCGTCAACATCCGCCTGCAGAGGGAAGTCCAACGTCAAAAGACGCAGGTGGACAGACGGAGGAGTGAGGCTCCAGTATTCCAACCAGGGGATAAAGCCTGGCTGTCCACAAGGAACCTCCAGCTCCGCTTGCCATGCCACAAGCTAGAGCCCTGGTATGTGGGACCTTTCACGGTCCTTCGGAGAGTGAATGAGGTCACCTATAGGTTGAGACTTACACCACCTTATACTAACATGTCTCCCTCTTTCCATGTCTCTCTCCTCAGACCGGTGGTTCCTGGTCCACTAGGGGATCCGGAACTGCAGTGGCGCCTCCACCCCCAACGGAGGTAGCTGGGGGTCTGGCATATCGAGTGGAGAAGGTGCTGGACTCTCGGCTACGGCAGGGTCGGGTCCAGTACCTAGTGGACTGGGCAGGTTACGGCCCTGAGGAGCGCAGCTGGGTCCGGGCGGTAGACATCTGTGATCCGTCACTCACGACGGAGTACAATGCACGCCGTCCGGACAGACCAGCCCCCCGCCCTCGGGGACGCCTCATCACTCACTTTCACCCCTCGCAATATCACAATATATACACACACAGGGGGCCAAAGGTTTGGAATATTACTCATTCAAGGGTTTTTTCTTTATTTGCACTATTTTTTACATTGTAGATTAAAGTTGAAGACATCAAAACTATGACATAACACATATGGAATCATGTAGTAATCAAAAAAAGTGTTAAACAAATCCATATATATTTTATATTTGATATTCTTCAAATAGCCACCCTTTGCCTTGATGACAGCTTTGCACACTCTTGATATTTATATTCCAAACTTTTGGCCCCAGTGTGTGTGTGTGTGTGTATATATATACATTTAGGTCCATATGTATTTGGACACAGGCACAATTTTAGATTTTTTTAGGTTTTTACCAAAACATATTCAAGCTATAGTTACAGTGGGGAGAACAAGTATTTGATACACTGCCGATTTTGCAGGTTTTCCTACTTACAAAGCATGTAGAGGTCTGTAATTTTTATCATAGGTACACTTCAAAAATCCAGAAAATCACATTGTATGATTTTTAAATAATTAATTTGCATTTTATTGCATGACATAAGTATTTGATCACTTACCAACCAGTAAGAATTCCGGCTCTCACAGACCTGTTAGTTTTTCTTTAAGAAGCCCTCCTGTTCTCCACTCATTACCTGTATTAACTGCACCTGTTTGAACTCGTTACCTGTATAAAAGACACCTGTCCACACACTCAATCAAACATACTCCATCCTCTCCACAATGGCCAAGACCAGAGAGCTGTGTAAGGACATCAGGGATAAAATTGTAGACCTGCACAAGGCTGGGATGGGCTACAGGACAATAGGCAAGTAGCTTGGTGAGAAGGCAACAACTGTTGGCGCAATTATTAGAAAATGGAAGAAGTTCAAGATGACGGTCAATCTCCCTCGGTCTGGGGCACCATGCAAGATCTCACCTCGTGGGGCATCAATGATCATGAGGAAGGTGAGGGATCAGCCCAGAACTACACGGCAGGACCTGGTCAATGACCTGAAGAGAGCTGGGACCACAGTCTCAAAGAAAACCATTAGTAATACACTACGCCGTCATGGATTAAAATCCTGCAGCGCACGCAAGGTCCCCCTGCTCAAGCCAGCGCATGTCCAGGCCCGTTTGAAGTTTGCCAATGACCATCTGGATGATCCAGAGGAGGAATGGGAGAAGGTCATGTGGTCTGATGAAACAAAAATATAGCTTTTTGGTCTAAACTCCACTCGCCGTGTTTGGAGGAAGAAGAAGGATGAGTACAACCCCAAGAACACCATCCCAACCATGAAGCATGGAGGTGGAAACATCATTCTTTGGGGATGCTTTTCTGCAAAGGGGACAGGACGACTGCACCGTATTGAGGGGAGGATGGATGGGGCCATGTATCGCGAGATCTTGGCCAACAACCTCCTTCCCTCAGTAAGAGCATTGAAGATGGGTCGTGGCTGGGTCTTCCAGCATGACAATGACCCGAAACACACAGCCAGGGCAACTAAGGAGTGGCTCCGTAAGAAGCATCTCAAGGTCCTGGAGTGGCCTAGCCAGTCTCCAGACCTGAACCCAATAGAAAATCTTTGGAGGGAGCTGAAAGTCCGTATTGCCCAGCGACAGCCCTGAAACCTGAAGGATCTGGAGAAGGTCTGTATGGAGGAGTGGGACAAAATCCCTGCTGCAGTGTGTGCAAACCTGGTCAAGAACTACAGGAAACGTATGATCTCTGTAATTGCAAACAAAGGTTTCTGTACCAAATATTAAGTTCTGCTTTTCTGATGTATCAAATACTTATGTCATGCAATAAAATGCAAATTAATTACTTTAAAATCATACAATGTGATTTTATGGATTTTTGTTTTAGATTCCGTCACTCACAGTTGAAGAGTGCCTATGATAAAAAATTACAGACTTCTACATGCTTTGTAAGTGGGAAAACCTGCAAAATCGGCAGTGTATCAAATACTTGTTCTCCCCACTGTATCTATATATATATATATTAGAACATATGGTTTCCATGACTATGTATTTTTAGAACAGATGGTTACCTTTACAATATAAGAACAGATGGTTTTCATGGTGCAGCAGTATCACTAGTACCAGATCCATGACAGTCTTCTTCTGATGGGTGGACTGTGTCACTCGGGCTAAATGTATTAACTGATGGACTTCCAGCCGTCACGGTCCGTGCTTCATCCATCACCAGGGAACAGACACATAATGCAATGGTGCCATAAATTACAGCAGACTCCAGTGTCTGGACTTTCACTAGAGACCACAGTGTCAGGCCCTTCAATTAGCTACCGCCATAGCCCATAACTCAAGGGGAAGTGCTGAAAATCAACTCTGTCTTAGCGATGAGAGATCAAAATGCTGGAGGTCAGTTAGGTGGCCATTTGCCCTCACCGCCTTCATATGATCAATGTGGAGAAGAAGGACTTCAGTTCTCACACTTTTCACATGGACGTTTCATATTGCTGCCAAAAGGACTTGTAGGTAACACTTTAGTCAAACCCTGAATGTATAATACAGTTTGGTGCAGTTATAAGAGTACTGGGCCAATAACCAACTAGGTGAACCCGAGCTGACTAGGTGAAAACTCTGTCAATGTGCTCTTGAGCAAGGCAGTTTGCCTTAGTTGCTCTGGATAAGAGCATCTTCTAAGTGACTTAGATGTATGACACCTTTATGTTGTCTTATGATCATCTCTTAGATTTATACTTGAACTTAGTCGTAAGATCATTTCCGATGGGGTGCTTACGTTCGATTCATAAAAGATACTGAGCATAAAAAACCTTGCTTATGCAGGTTCTAAGAAGCCCATTTGTAATTTACGCATCTGTGAACTAAATTAATTAAAAATTGACGGCACCTGAACGTGCCTTACAATCAGCTATTTCCACTTATAGAATGCTAGCACAAATGAGGGTTTAGTCACGAATAGCCATGGACCAAAAGAGAAAAGCAAACTTTTGGAAGACGAGATCACTTGTGGCAGGATACGGCTGAATGATGGCAGTGATATACCCGACCTGTCACTCATTTCCCTCTGGAATGGCCCAGTAGCGAGGAATCCTAGAGTGGACAGTACTTGGACAAATACGGGTATGGCATGATTACAGCGTGTCTTCCTTTCCAGATTAGGGGTTAAATCCACGCACAAATCATTTATTGGGAGACGATAGCGATTTATAAACCATGGATCATCATGCGCAAAAAAGTTTTTCCGGTCTCTGAAAACTCTCTCTCTTCTAAAAGCACGGTTTTCAATGTCTTCCAATAACGCAAGAACAGCCATGGTTACTTTTTTCTAATTTGACACACTATTTATAGAACATCGCATCCTGTTTTTAATTCAAAACACATTGCGTCTGGCAATTAATTCCTCACACCTTTAATTGATAATTCCTAACAAATTGTTCATAAAGCGAATGCCAAGTTCACCACAGGGCTGGACGCATTTATCAAGGAAATTGTTACCCACTTGTCTACTCTCAATACTACCTTTTATTACACAGATGTTTCATAGTATTTATTCAACCCTTATTTTAGCTGGTATGTTGGCTCAGAATAACTGATACCCATACTAACACACTGTATACTACATACTACAGTATATATACTCAATTCACGTCACAAATAGTGCGGTTAGTATGAGTATTCGAGCACAGCTATTGTTTACACCAAGAGAGTGACTGGCGTATTATATGGTCACATTAATGTCTGTTTACACCAAGAGAATCACTGGCGTATTATATGGTCACATTAATGTCTGTTTACACCAAGAGAGTGACTGGGGTATTATATGGTCACATTAGTGCATGTGATAGATTAAGTGAATTAGGTTTTTCCTCATTTGGCAGTGTGTGGACCTCCAAGCCAATGCATCAATTTAACTATTCATTTAGATGTTCTACTACCTTTGAAGAAGGGAAGACTGCACTCCAGCGTTGCTTGGTGAATATATTACCTGGGTATGAAAATGTGGCAGCCGTGACTAACTCCGTGGTTAAGAAGTACAATAACACCACATTTATTTTTTATGAAAGTAATTCCCCTTTAATTGAAACCAAGTAGGCTAAGGATATTACATTAAATAAACAATTATGAGCTCTTGAAAATGGTGAGTAGCAAAGTCTAGAATTCTGCAGGCACACGTGTTTCCTGTGAGACCTCAGAGCATCTATAATAGCATACCATGAGGGATCAATAAAGTTGTTAAAAGAAAAAGTAAAATATTGATTGACATAATTAAATTAAGAAATGGATGGATGGTCTCAGGAGTAGCCTAGTCTTACAAAGTTCAGTTTGACCATCTCAGGAGTAGCCTAGTCTTACAAAGTTCAGTTTGACCATCTCAGGAGTAGCCTAGTCTTACAAAGTTCTGTTTGACCATCTCAGGAGTAGCCTAGTCTTAAAAAGTTCTGTTTGACCATCTCAGGAGTAGCCTAGTCTTACAAAGTTCAGTTTGACCATCTCAGGAGTAGCCTAGTCTTACAAAGATCAATTTGAATGAATCTCAAACAAGAATAGGCAGTTTTGATACTACATACAGTAGATATTTTGCTTTACTTTGATATCTGGAAAATATCTAATGGAATACCATTTTCACCATGTTAGAATAAACCTAGTTATTGTATCAACAGACCTGTGCAGCTAATTGCATTGATTAGACTTCAAATACTGCAAACCAATACTGTCTTTCCTATTGGTGGCAGTTGTATTTCGAAAACCCTTTTACTGACGTATCCAGGCGCCAGATAGCTAGACCATATATCAGAAAGCCAGATGTAATTTGTGTATACAAATGCCAAAATGTCGATCCATGTAATCCTTTCAAAAGGTGATTGAGATGATTGATTAAAGCTTGGGTTGTTTCCATAATTTAACACAACGACAAAGTGCTTACTACAAATTCTAGGAAAGAAAGCTGCATGTTGCAAGCCCTCCCTCTAACTTGGGCCTGATTCCAAACCAATTCGTTTCCGCTATACATTAGTAGGTCCTTGTTGAGGCCCTATGGCTGGTGACAGCCGTATGAAAATAGCATCACCTATAGCTCTTATGTCCACCCTTTTCAGATCTTCCAGAGGGTAGAAGAATGGTCTGAGGAATTGGTTAAGAATCTGGCCTTGAATACCTGTCTGCTGTATGTCTTCCAATGACACACAGCCTTATGGGAAGATTAATACTGAGAAACCAATTCCGTTTGATATCCATCATAATTCAAAATGCTTCCATGGATACTGTATTAACATTGCAATCTTGTCACCAGATAATATTAAGCGTGTTAGGATATTCTGTACAACCATGGAACGTGATACCAGAGCTGAAGGTAGGATGTCTTTTTCTCCAAGCTTTGGTTTGCTTTATAGAATGTTGTGGCATTCAGCATGAGTAACAGATCCTTTTTGAGATATCAGTGTAGATATAGGCTTATAGAAATGATAGTTTTCAGCTAGCTTTGCAGTTGTGAATTTAATGTGAACAATGAAGAACATGGTAATCAATCTCTTATGTTTTTTAAAAATGAATATTAATTTATTTAACCTGATTTGACCAATTTTCTTATCTTTATGGAAGGCTGGACCCTCCTAAGTTTCTCTCTAATGTTTTCTAATCATTTGCACTTGTTTTGGTACACCTAATTCAATTCAATTTTAACCATTTTATGTGATGGTAAAGGTAGGGGTGTGCTAACTTTTCCCCCATAAGGAAAAGGCATTTTTGTTATTTTATTTTTTATTTTTTTGGTGATTTGTTAAATTGGGTAACCTTTATCTGTCAATAGTGTTGAAGTGAAGATTACATATCCATCTCTCCAAATATGTAAAAAAAAAAAAAAAAAACAAAGAGAAGTTTCCAGGGGGTGTACTTACTGGAAATGACTGTAAATACTGCAGTCTCTGTGTCTGCCAATTGATGACCAACAGTATAACAGCAAAGAAGATTATTTTAATACCATTGCCCAGTGACATAGGATGGCGTTGGTATGGTAACTGTACTGTATCTGACTACAGCATGTTATAGTAGGGTGAGCATTGGTCAAGTTGGACATTTAAGCTTTCTAATGGGTATGACGTCACCATTGTGGGCCTGGCATGTAATGACACGTCTCCAGAGGCATAATGGTAAGTCAAAATGTCTTTGCTGGTCTATTGTAAATGATCAAATAAATGTATGATCAATACATATGATTGTGAACATATTGTAATTTATTATGCAGAGGCACGAATAAATTGGCCAGTACACTTATTGTATTCTGTAAACATGTACATTTCCTTATGTCTGAGCTTCTAAGGCTTTACTCAGTCTTGTGCAGAAGGGTATCAGTAAACTGTATTCTCTAATTAGTTACAAAACAACAGAAGTTAAGTTGTGTTGTTTTTATCTCTGACATCCAACCGTCCATGATCAGCTCTGTTGACCATGAGAGCGTTTTGCAGAGAAGATGGGTTGAGGCGTAGCGAAATAGGCTCGGAATGCCATGTGGCCCATTGTTTCCTTGTTACCTGACAACGACCACACGGGCGTTTCAAATAGCTGTCAGTAAAGGCGAGCTCATGAATGTCAGCTCCTCGGCCCACTCAGCCTGTTCTTTCAGGCTTTCAAATACTTAGACGTGAAATGGTACAATTTCTTCAATTCTAAGCATTTTAATAGCCTACAAAATATTATGGGGGATGTTTTTGTCATTCAAAGGCTATTCTAACTTCGGAAATAGGATGACTGTGCGGAACCTTTCAGGTTATAAAAAAAATTGAAGAAAGGATATTCTGTGTTTTATTACAAAATATGTTGTAATAAGACCCTGAAGATCCTTTCTTAGTTTTTCTTAGCAGTCTTCCGGAAAGCACATTTTCAGAAAGTGTCCCACTTTACCAATGCTCCCCTTAATCAAAGCAGCACTACATCAGATCTATAGTAACACTGTGTGATGCCAAGTGTATTTGCATAAATGTAGCATTGCAACCCCACCGGAGAAGTATTCTATAGTGTGCAGCATGAAGAAATCGTCAGCCAGTTACAGGAGAGTTTGCCTCTCAGATTGAGAAGAATTAGCCAATGGAGGGAGTGAAGGCGTCTATATTTGGCAACACTGTCGAAAGAGCACTTCCTCCTTCTATTAATAAGATCTGCATCCTTCCTGTGACCTCATAAAACAAGCCAAATTCCTCCGGCGCGAGGAATTATTCTTTCCAATTCATTTTTCTCTCATTAAATTCTGCATCATCGCGCTCTACTATAAATCAACCAAATTCAAGGAGCTGCAAATTAAAAATAAGTGTTTGTGTGTGCGTGTGTGTGTTTGTGCGTGTGTGTGTGTGTGTGTGTGTGAGAGAGAGAGATAGAGGGAGAGTGAAGAGAGAAATATAGAAAGAGAGAGGGGGGAGAGTGAAGAGAGAGAAGCCAATTTGCCTGTGACAATGCATATCATGGGTATGTGGCAGATATTCAGCAACTCTTGAAGGACAATGGAAGTTCAATAGAAAATGTTTGTGTTACTGCATCACAGCTTTTAGCAGGGTGGTTTAACAATACACAACACATACCCTGATGAACGCTGTACTGCTGTGTTGATTTCTGACAATACAGGATCATTTACCATGTTACTTCCATAGTTCTAGAAGTGTCTGAATACCTCCCACAGTACAGTTTCAAGTCTGTTCCTAAATTCATGCACCTTGGTTGAAATGTAAAGTAGCAACAGTATACATGTTCATTTACAGTGCAACACATGATGAAAAGCACTGCACAGGATACAGGAAAAACAGTAATGTTTTATTGGTGTTTATGTATGAACTACAATCTCTGGTATCAATAAATGTATGCTGTATTCCTTGAGATGTATGGGAAGGATGTTAACAGAGATCTCCGTTTGACTCCTCAGTCTCCCACATTCTCTCTTTACATTTGAATCCATAAGCACATGTAAAATGTTGATCTGAAAATTGTTTTTTTTTTGCATGTTATTTTGAAAATACGTCTCGTATAAATGTACCACTTGAGGAGCATTCTCTCAGAAAATGAGAGAAGGGACAAAACCCCCATACACTACCCTCCCATACATGGACAGTTGGCAGAACGACACACAATAAATCAATCACCAGCTCCACATAGAAATGAATCTCTCACAGCCTTATTGGCTGTAGATTATACTGTCAAAGGTCAAGAATTCAGCCACCAAAAGCATTGAAAAGGAATAACTGGAAGGGGAAAGAATGGTCAACCTTGGCTATAGACAGTTGATATGAATATCACCTGCATGTGAGACTGAACCACACGGGAACAGAAGCTGCTGCTGTGCTGTTTGATGACCCCAGGCAACAAGTTATACAGATATAACTGGTGAATAGATCAGAATGGCCTTGTCAAGAATGCATGTTTTCTGTATAATGGTGCTGAATGAATCCTTGTGTATATGTCATTTCTGTATTATGAATAACTGGCTTAATGCTGAGTACATACTAAAAACAGGTTTGTTTACCCATAAATCAAATGACTATGACTTTCATACTGAGAACTAATGTCTGTATTGAGTCAATACAGTCTATTTGGATGCCAATTGGAGATACTAACAAAATAATAATATATGCCATTTAGCAGACACTTTTATCCAAAGGGACTTGCATACATTTTATGTATGGGTGGCCCCTGCAGGAATCAAACCTAGAACCTTGGTGTTGCACGTGGCACTCTCTACTGCCTGAGCCACAGGACCACCCGATATCGTTCACCCATTCAATTGTTGGGAGCACAATATGGTGTGGGCGACTTTCTTTACTTCGTATTGTCATAAGCATGACATAAGCAGTCATGGCAGCTTACTGTATGTCAGCTAATGACAACTGGCTGCTCCCTGCCATGACGCAAACCATAAAATGTGTCCCTAAGTAGCCTTGTTGGCTAGGTATAGTGCTGCCTGACGTACCTCCTCTTTGGGCTCCCGAGTGGCGCAGTGGTCTGAGGCACTGCATCTCCGTGCTAGAAGCGTCACTGCAGACCCTGGTTCGATCCTGGGCTGTATCACAACAGGCTGTTATTGGGAGCCCCATAGGGTGGCGCACAATCGGCCCAGTGTCGTTAGGGAATGCTGGGGTAGGCCGTCATTGTAAATAAGAATTTGTTCTTAACTGACTTGCCTGGTTAAATAAAGGTAAAACACCAAAGTTGTGTTAACTTAGGGGATACAACTGAAGCATAACTATGTGCCCCCTGTAATTCACAGAGACACTTTAACGTGCAATCTAACAGTGGATTTGGGGAATTATATTGTAAAGCAGCAGTTGTTATCTCCAGACTTGGCATATCGGCTCCACACAAGGTCTGTGTTTCCATGGTGACTGTCCGTCGGCTATTTCTGCTCCTTATTCCTATTTCTCCCCCCATGGCCATCATGGGCCAACCCCCCCCCCCCCCCTCCCTCAACTACCAAATGAAACAGGGTAGAAAAAAGACAAGGCGGCGTTGCGATAGATGGACGATGAGCGAGGCGTGTGTTGTGTATTTTCACTAACAAACATAGCTGAGAAGCTTAGAAATCAGAGTAGGAGCCTCCCCCAATAGCTGCTCTGTAAAGGGATAAGGGTTGGAGTTCTCAAGCTGTTTGCTGTATCAGCTCTCCTCTTTCTCCTCTAGAAGCCTACAAATTGACTGCTGATGCATTTTAATGAGCGATTACACCACCCTATTTACTACAGCCAAACAGTATAGACGGTTAGCCCCCTGTGTTAGCCGCCAGGGTCACGCCGAATTACATGCGAGCTCATTTGCTTGCTTTATCTGCGCTAACAGACGGGCTATCAGCACCCGATCGCCCCCAAGGTGATACCAAGGTAACGCAACAGTGCTGTGGAGAGAGATCATTAACACTCTAACGGGAGGGCCATGTTCTGCTCCCCTTCAGTCTCCCACATCTTCTGCTGCACTGCCATTCCCCCAATGTATAAAGAGAGACAAATTAGATACGGAGAGAGGAAAGATTAATGTGCCAGAGAGAGAGAGCGAGAGAGAGAGAGAAAGAGAGAGAAAGAGAGAGAAAGAGAGAGAGAGCTAGAGAACAGGAGAGAGAGAGAGAGAGAGAGAGAGAGAGAGGGAGAGAGGGAGGGAGGGAGAGAGGGAGGGAGAGAGAGAGGGAGGGAGAGAGATGGAGGGAGAGAGAGCATGAGAGGAGAGAGAGAGTGTGAGAGGAGAGAGAGAGCGTGAGAGAAGAGAGAGAGTGTGAGAGGAGAGAGAGAGCGTGAGAGGAGAGGGGAGGGGGAGAGAGACCTTCATCTTAATTTAAGTGAAGGATGTATAGTTGTTGTTTAGGAGCGTGTCATTTGGCGTCTGGCCTCCTTGATCATTTCATTAACAGCCATGGGAACATCTGTATCTCATCTAATTTGAGTGACAGGAAGAGTATGGTATAACGTGAGGCTCCTCCCTCTTCATCTGTTTTATGGAATGTAGCTGTGCTAATATATGCGAGGGAAGATATCCATAGGAGTAAGGAAACACCAGGGCATTCTGGGATATTATAATGACCTTCAAAAACAAATACATATTCTCAAACAAGGCAGTATTATATTTTCATCTGAAATAGCCCTCATTTTCATCAAATGAAATCTGTGTCATTGTATTTGGAAAGGTGCCGAACATGGTTTGAATGTAGAGAAGTCATTTGAGTAGATGAGTTTGCAGTAAACCATTCTTCCCCCAACATTACACAGAGGGGAAATAAAACAGGAGCTAAAAAGCTCATTCAGTTTAGTTTTTCTTGATTTAGCCACTAGACATTTATTTTTTAAATAAATAATTTCTGTTTTGTAAAGACACTTTTTGAAATAGCACACCCATTTTCAAAGATGTTGATACATTTGATCGTTAACATCATCAGTCAAGTCAGTGTCAAGTCATTCCCACACTAATGCTTACCATTCTGTCCATTATACTTCCTGTATGAGATAGCTGATACCGGATTCCTCTAATGAATCTGAATCAAATTTGGGTCTCTTGCACATTGTCTTTTGAGCTGGCTTGAATCAGTAAAGGTTCCTGTTTGTGGGAGTGGTGGTAGGTGCTCCTGTAAGTGTTGTAATGGTTGTAATGCTCCAATGGGGGCAGGTGTAAGTGGGTCTCCATGGCAGCGACCCCGGCTAGCTCCTCCTCCACTGTGATGACTTCCATGGAGGAGGCGGGGCCGTCGGGGTCCTGCTGGTGGTTCTGCTTCCTCATCTTGTAGAAAATGACCAGCAAGACGGCGGCCATGAGCGTGATGGCCACGAAGCAGCCAATGATGATCTTGGTGGTCTTCATCACCTCCTCCAGGCCGCGGTCCCCCTCCCCGTCCAGGTCCAGAACAGAGACGGTGTAGGTCCGCTCTGTGGTCCTGGTCTGGACCGGAGGCCCGCTGGTGGTCGAAGATGATACCCAGCCATTCGGGGGAAGAGCAGGAGTCTGGCTGTCGTCTACTGTCTCTGTGGTCTCCACGGTGACTGTGGTGAAGTAGGTAACGCCGCTGTTCTCCACCGAGGTGACGTTGAGCACGGCAGAGGCAGAGATGTTACCCGCCGTGTTGGTCACCATGCAGGTGTAAGTCCCTGTGTCCTGCATGGTGACGGTGGTGAAGTTCAACGTCCCATCGTTGAGGACGGCCAGGCGCACCTTGTACCCCCCGTGGGTCACCAGAGACCCGTTGGGGGTGAGCCAGCTGACCGAAGTCAACGAGCTCGTCCTGCACTTGAGCTCAGCCGCCATGCCCTCTGTGACATTGCGGTCCGCCGGCGGCTCCACGATGATGGGCACATCGCACTGGAAGTAGCTGTGCTCCAGCTCGCCGATGTAGCGACCCCTGTAGCTGGCTGGGGTGTGGCAGCGGGCACAGCAGCTGGTGTTGGCTGGCACCGTCTCCTTCAGCCACCAGCTAAGCCACAGGATGTCACAGTTACAGTTCCAGGGGTTATGGTGCAGATGGACTCTCTCCAGGCGGTGCAGGGGGGTGAAGAGGTCATGGGGCAGCAGGGTGAGGTTGTTGTGGGCCAGGTTGAGCTCTACCAGGGACTGGAGGTCGTCAAAGGAGTTCCTCTCGATGGTCTGGATCTGAGCGTGCATCATCCACAGCTTCTGCAAGTTCGCCAGCCCTGCGAAAGAGCCAGGTCCTATGACAGAGATCTGGTTCCCTGACATCTCCAGCTCCTCCAGCCTGACCAAGGGTAGGATGTTGGGGATCTCCTTGAGGTTGCACATGCCCAGGTTCAGGTAGCGTAGGTTACTAAGATCCTGGAAGGCTCCGTCTGAGATGTAGGAGAGCCGCTTGAGCTCTCCCAGGTCCAGTCTTCGCAGCGAGGGGACTCGGTTGAAGGCGTACGACGGGATGCTCTCGATGGGGTTGTTCCTCAGCCACAGCTCCTTGAGCTTGGAGAGGTACTCGAAGGCCCCATTGGGGATGGTGGTGAGGCGGTTGTCGAAGAGCTCCAGGGTGTTGAGACTGGCCAGGCCGTTGAAGGCGCCGATCTCGATGTTGCGGATGTGGTTCTTGCTCAGCTGCAGGATCTCCAGGTGCCGCAGGTGCTTGAAGCTGTCCACCTTGATCACCTGGATGAGGTTGTCCTGCAGGTTCAGGTAACGAGTGTTAGTGGAGATGCCGTCGGGGACATCGCGCAGGCTCCGGCGCGTGCAGATCACCTTGCTGAACTGGTTGCTGCAGGAGCAGACAGAGGGGCAGGTCTGTGCACGCACCAGGCCGGCCACTGCCAGGATCTGGAGGGTCAACAGCAGCACGAAGAGGGGGTTGGACAGAGCCCCCCTCAGCCTAGGAGCTCTCATTGTCTGGCGCTGGAGGGAGGAGATCATTGTGATCAGCATTCATAGTTCAGTGGCTGGTGGTCCTCTCTGAAACATGGCAAAGGGAAGAGAGAAAAGGAAAACAGATTAGGCAGTAGAACAATATAAGACAGAAAAAACTATTGCAGAACAGAACGGTATTATGGGTAATGCAACTTTTTTTTTTTTTTTTTTTAAGTCTACTGAAGGGACACCATACTGTGCACAATGCACATGCCTGGGAAGATGACCTACATGAGGAAGAGAGATGGTGAAATCGTAGTTGCCTTCTCATTGGGGATGGATGGGTGTGCACTCATCCTAAATAGTCATCATAAGCACTGTCCATCTGTGTAGCATTAGAGCGGTCAGAGATCCCTTGGATTGGCCTGGATATCAGGACTCCCCAAGACAGGCTTAATGACTGGGGGCCACAGAACTGACAAGCTCAACGGAGTGTCTAACACATCTATGCACTTTCCTCTCTCATTAATAAATAAATATTAAAATAGTTGTCATCCAGGCTCTAACCCGGAAAGTCAATCATTCACCTGTAAATGTGTAATAAGACAATACAACCAGCCAATCAATATATCTCTTGTTGTATAGCGGATTTCACAAATTTGTCACAAAGTGCTGTAACAAACTTGTAACAAAACGTAATGTTTTTTCAGTCTCAAAATGTAGATGAATTTCACTTCTCACAAGTGTTTTGAGAGGAGGATGTGTCTTTGGGCTTTACCAGCTTAGAAATAGGTCGACAACAGAGATGTTGGTGTTGTACTGGTGTTGAAACAATGTCTAACATTCTCCTGATATAACAACATATGTCACCATAAGAAACAATGTCTAATATTCTAATAATCACCATAAAAGAGTCAAATGTCAAATACAGTAGATAGAGATATAGAGTAAAACATATTAGCACCAAACATGTTTCTACTCACAATACACTCACAAAGAGCCATGCTCCTTATGTAAAATATAAAAGTGAACAAGCTTTTTCAAGGCCCTTAAACATTATCATCTCTCATCAGCTTCTCTAACTCAAGTCATGTAGGTAATCATCTCTTTCAGAGGGACCCGGAGGTGAAGAAAATTACTCTGTTTTGACAGGTGTTTTCTAAACTGTGAAAATTGTGAAGCGATGTGGAAATGCGTTTTCCAGTGGGGCCGAGTGGGTGATTTAATCAGTGGGAAGTGAATCTCTAAATATGCCCCAGTGAAAGTGGTTAGCACCAGCAGAGATGCCACTCCAGAGCGGTGTGAGAAGCCCGTCAAGAGGCACTTCCACTGGGGGCGTCAGACGGAATCAGGCCTCCGCCTGGCGGGGGTTCGTTTTGTCAAGCCCGCATTACGCTACAACCACTCTGCATAGCAGCCTCATCGCGTAGCTACGCTCAAGGTACTGAACGATATCATAACCGCCATCGATAAAAGACAGTACTGTGCAGCCGTTTTCATCGACCTGGCTAAGGCTTTCGACTCTGTCAATCACCGCATTCTTATTGGCAGACTCAACAGCCTTGGTTTCTCAAGTGACTGCTTTGCTTGGTTCTCTAACTACTTTGCAGACAGAGTTCAGTGTGTCAAATCGGAGGGCCTATTGTCCGATCCTCTGGCAGTCTCTATGGGGGTGCCACAGGGTTCAATTCTTGGGCCAACCCTTTTCTCTATATATATCAACGATGTTGCTCTCGCTGCTGGTGACTCTCTCATCCATCTCTACGCAGATGACACCATCCTGTATACAACTGGACCCTCTTTGGATACTGTGTTTACTAACCTTCAATCAAGCTTCAATGCCATACAACACTCCTTCCGTGGCCTACAACTGCTCTTAAACGCTAGTAAAACCAAGTGCATGCTTTTCTATCGAACAATGCCAGCACCCGCCCACCGGACTATCATCACTACTCTCGACGGATCCGAATTAGAATACGTGGACACCTACAAATACCTAGGCATCTGGTTAGACTATAAACTCAACTTCCAGACTCACATCAACCATCTCCAATCCAAAATTAAATCCAGAATTGGCTTCCTATTTCGCAACAGAGCCTCCTTCACTCATGCTGCCAAACATGCCCTTGTAAAACTGACTATCCTACCGATCCTTGATTTTGGCGATGTCATTTACAAACTAGCCTCCAACACTCTACTTAGCAAATTGGATGTAGTCTATCATAGTGCCATCCGTTTTGTTACCAAAGCCCCTTACACTACCCACCACTGCGACCTGTATGCTCTCGTTAGCTGGCCTTCACTGTACATTCGTCGCCAAACCCACTGGCTCCAGGTCATCTATAAGTCTTTATTAGGTAAATCCCCGCCCTATCTCAGCTCATTGGTCACCATAGCAACACCCACCCGTAGCATGCGCTCCAGCAGGTATATCTCACTGGTCACCCCCAAAGCCAACACCTCCTTTGGCCGCCATTCCTTCCAGTTCGCTGCTGCCAATGACTGGAACGAATTGCAAAAATCATTGAAGCTAGAGGTTCCTATCTCCCTCAATACCTTTAAGCATCAGCTGTCAAAGCTGCTTATCGATCGCTGCACCTGTATATAGCCCTTCTGTAAATAGCCCACACTACTACCTCATCCCCATATTTATTTTTGTTTATTTTTCACTAATCTTGCACTCCAGTATCTCTATCCTTCATTCCTGTGTTAATGATGATAATTCTGTAATTTATTTCTACTCTATAGTCTATTTATTGTCCTACCTCCCAACCTTACTGCATTTTTGCACTACATTTTGCACTCTGTTTATAGATTTTCTATTGTGTTTTTTGACTGTTTGTTTAATGTGTAACTCTGTGTTGTTATTTGTCGCACTGCTTTGCTTTGTCTTGGCCAGGTCGCAGTTGCAAATGAGAACTTGTTCTCAACTGACCTACCTGGTTAAATAAAGGTGAAATAAAAAAATAAATAAAATAAAATCGCTTTGATGGCTAACTGCATGGAGTAAAGCCTATGGAAAAACACAAATGTTGGCAAGAGCATTGACGCAGTTAAAGGGATAGTTCGGGATTTTGGCAATGAAGCCTTTTATCTACTTCCCCTGAGTCAGATGAACTAGTGGATACCATTTTTATATCTCTGCGTACAGTTTGAAGGAAGTTGCAAACAAGCGTTAGCGCAATTGCTAACTAGCGTTAGCATAATGACTGGAAGCCTATGGGAATGGCTAACATGCTAGCTGTTCCTGTAGACTTCCAGTCGATGCTCTAATGCTAGTTAGCATTGTCTTGCAAAAATACCTCTCACTTCCTTCATATTGGACGCAGAGACATCATTCTTTTTATTGTATTTTTTTTAACATAAAAATGGTATCTACAAGTTCATTTGACACTGGGGAAGTAGATACAGGGCTTCATTGCCAAAATCCTGAAGTATCCCTTTACCTTCTGTTGGGTGACTACGTAGGTTATGTTATGTTAATGCTATGATGTTTATTGACTGCATGTCAGACGGAATCAGGCCACCACCTGGCAGGGGTTAGCCTATGGAAATCCTGAATGCTGACAAAAGCATTGACACAGATTAGCTTCTGTTGGGTAACAATGTACAGGTAACTGCCAAAATAAAAAAAACATAAAGTGTCTTAAAATAGTAGGCCGTTGGGCCAGAACTGCTTCGTTGCACCTTGTCATAGACAGACTCTATTGGAGGGATGTGACACAATTCTTCGAGAAATTCCATAATTTGGTGTTTTGTTGATGGTGGTGGAAAATGTTCTCCAGAATCTCCCATAAGTGTATTGGGTCAATCGGGTTGAGATCTGATGACTGAGACGGCCATGGAATTGTTTACATCGTTTTCATGCTCATCAAACCATTTCGTGACCACTCGTGCCCTGTGTGGATAAGTGCATTGTTATCCCATGGGGGCGTAGCCATGGTAGCCAAAATAATGGCCTGCCCAGCATTTTTATACATGATGGGAAGCACCTTATACATTGCACCTGCTTATACATGATGTGGAAGCACCTGCTTTCAATATACTTTGTATCTGTCAGGCTCTGATCATAAGGACGCCTTTGTCCTCTAGTATTCTATGGTCAGAGCCTGACAGATCTAGGTTTGATGTTTCTATGTTGGTTTTGTGTTGGTCCCCAATTAGAGGCAGCTGCTTTGCATTGTCTCTAATTGGGGGCCATATTTAAGTTCAGGTGTTTCACCTGTCTGGTGTGGATAATTGTTTTTGGTTTCGTGCTGTTTAGCCTACTGTGTGTTGCGTTTGTGTTTCTCTTTGTTATTTTGAGCAAGTTGATTTAAATAAATGATGTCGCACTAATTCAGCACTTCGTTTTGGTCTGCCACTCACCACGTTCGTGACAGAATGATCCACCAAAATAGGACCAAGCAGCGCTTTCCTGGGGTGAGTGATATACCGCGGAAGCAGGGGTCCAGGCCGGACAGCAGCCCCAAAGCAACCCAAAGATTTATTTTTGGGGGGAGGGCTATGGGGGTGGTCGGGCCAAGTGGACGATGCACTGTTACCACTATCCGCATGGGGTCTGGAGGAGCCAGAGTACCATTGCGGGGGTGAGGACGAAGGAAGAAGAGGAGTACCTGGAGGAGTATTTTAGAGGGGTTCTGGAGGAATTGAGGCAGCTAGAGGAGGAGATCGATGAGACTGAGGAGTTGTGGTGCCCGCGGTGCGTATCCCCAGTCCAGTACGTTCATTATCAGCCTTCCACGCTTTTCAGTCTGGTACAGCTAGTACCAGTTGCCCAGATCAGGTCTCCATCACGCATCCATAGTCCAGTCTGTCCAGTGCCAGCCTCCTGCACCAGACCTCCAGTGCGCCTCCCTAGCCCGGTACGCCCTGTGCCGGCTCCCTGCACCCGACCTCCAGTGCGTGCACCCAGCCCGGTACTTCCAGTGCCGGCCCCACTCACCAGACCTCCGGTACGCCTCCCCAGTCCGGTACGCCCTGTGCCGGCTCTCCGCACCCGACCTCCAGTGCGTGCGGCCAGTCCGGTGCCTCTAGTGCCGGCCCCACGCACCAGACCTCCGGTGCTCCTCCCCAGCCCGGTACGCCCTGTGCCGGGTCCCCGCACCCGACCTCCAGTGCCTGCGCCCAGCCTGGTGCCTCCAGTGCCAGCTCCACGCACCAGACCTCCGGTGCGCCTTCCCAGCCCGGAGCCTCCAGTGACGGTCCACAGCCCGGAGCCTCCAGTGACGGTCCACAGCCCGGAGCCTCCAGTGATGGTCCACAGCCTGGAGCCCTCAGCTGTGCCGGTGCCCAGTCTGGGTCCAGCATCCGGGCTGGAGCCCTCGGCTGCACCAGTGCAGGAGCAGTCTGCTCCACCGGTGCCCAGTCCGGGACCGGTTGTCAGCCCCGCTCCAGTGCTGGAGCTTTCCACTGTGCCGGGGCCACCAACGCTATTTTGCCTCACTAACCCTCCCCCATTCTGTGTTTGTTTTAGTGTCTTGTGGTCGGGAGTCCGCGCCTTTAGGTGGGGGGGGTACTGTCAGGCTCTGATCATAGGGAAGCCTTTGCTCCTCTAGTATTCTATGGTCAGAGCCTGACAGATCTAGGTTTGATGTTGGTTTTGTGTCGGTCCCCAATTAGAGGCAGTTGCTTTGCATTGTCTTTAATTGGGGGGCCATACAGTCGTATGCAAAAGTTTGGGCACCCCTGACAGTTTCCATGATTTCCATTTATAAATAATTGGGTGTTTGGATCAGCAATTTCATTTTGATCTATCAAATAACTGATGGACACAGTAATATTTCAGTAGTGAAACATGACAGAAAATGTGCAATATGCATCAAAACGAAATTAGACAGGTGCATAAATTTGGGCACACCAAAAGAAAAATCACATAAATATTTAGAAGAGCCTCCTTTTGCTAAAATAACAGCCTCTAGACGCTTCCTATAGCCTCTAATGAGTGTCTGGATTCTGGATGGAGGTATTTTGGACCATTCCTCCTTACAAAACATCTCCAGTTCAGTTAGGTTTGATGGTTGCTGAGCATGGACAGCCCGCTTCAAATCATCCCACAGATTCTCAATGATATTCAGGTCTGGGGACTGGGATGGCCATTCCAGAACATTGTACTTGTTCCTCTGCATAAATGCCCGGGTAGATTTTGAGCAGTGTTTTGGGTCGTTGTCTTGTTGACATATCCAGCCCCAGCGTAACTTCAACTTTGTGACTGATTCTTCAACATTATTCCCAAGAATCTGCTGATATTGAGTGGAATCCATGCGACCCTCAACTTTAACAATATTCCCAGTACCGGCACTGGCCACACAGCCCCACAGCATGATGGAACCCCTACCAGATTTTACTGTGGGTAGTGTTGTGTAATTTCCAATTCTTTATAGTTATTGTATACTTTCCAATTCTTTATAGCTCCCTGAATATATTTAGCTCTGTATGTTACAAGTAGAAACAAGATCTCTTTTTCCTCAGCAACTGAGGGTAGGGTGTAGGCAACCCCATATCACTCAGCAGGTTGACCTTTGACCAGAAGGATGTCACCAGAGTCAGGAGACTCCCCCAGGGGTAAAGGCTTCCTGTGTACCTCCCATTTTTCTGGCTTACAACTAGACATGTATTCTGTGCCAATGTTATCTCCAAATAAGGAGAAAACAAGAAAAAGCATCAGGAGTTTTGAGACCAGGTTGGAGGAAAATAGAATGGGTGGAGCTGTGATAACTGTGTCTAATGAATAAACATTTAACAACTTGTACATAAGCCAAAAACTTAGAGATGTACGGGAGTGGTTCCTGCGGGGAGTGGGTCCTGCAGGACACTCGGCTTCGTTGTCTTTTTGCAATAAAGTCTATCTTGCTTCTACAAACTCCAGAAGTGCTTTTATTTTTTAGTAAGAGGAAGAGTTTTTGCCACGACAGTAGCAAGTGTTTTTCTTGGAACGCTGTGTTCTTTTGCTGCCATACATAACGCCCCTTGTTATGACCAAATAACTCCATCTTTGTTTCATCAGTCCACAGCACCTTATTCCAAAATGAAGCTGGCGTGTCCAAATGTGCGTTTGCATACCTCAAGCGACTCTGTTTGTGGCGTGTGTGCAGAAAAGGCTTCTTCCGCATCACTCTCCCGTACAGCTTCTCCTTGTGCAAAGTGCGCTGAATTGTTGAACGATGCACAGTGACACCATCTGCAGCAAGATGATGTTGTAGGTCTTTGGAGGTAGTCTGTGGGCTGTTTTTGACCGTTCTCACCATCCTTCGCCTTTGCCTCTCCAATATTTTACTTGGCCTGTGGTCTTCCATTTCCTCACTATGTTCCTCACAGTGGACACTGACAGCTTACATCTCTGTGATAGCTTATTGTAGCCTTCCCCTAAACCATACTGTTGAACAATTTTGTTTTCAGGTCATTTGAGAGTTGTTTTGAGTCCCCCATGTTGCCACTCTTGCAATTGGCCACCTTAAATACCTTTTCTCATGATTGGATGCACTTGTCTATGAAGTTCAAGGCTTAATGAGCTCACCAAACCAATTGTGTGTTCCAATTAATCAGTGCTAAGTAGTTACAGGTATTCAACTCAACAGAATGACAAGGGTGCCCAAATTTTTGCATAGCCTATTTTTCACATCTGATTTAATTTCATACAACTTAATATTGCTACACTAAAAATCTTTGTCTGGACAATGCCCCAGTACTCAGCTTTTATTAGAAAATGAATGGCATGCCACTGTGATCATTTTCTGTGACGACTGAGTAAATTATTATGCAGCCTCAGAGGGGTGCCCAAACTTTTGCATACGACTGTATTTAAGTTCAGATGTTTCACCTGTCTGTTGTGGATCATTGTTTTTGGTTTAGTGCTGTTACGTTCGTGTTTTCTTGTTTTGTGCCTGTTGATTTAAATAAATCATGTCGCACTACTTCAGCGCTGCGTCTTGGTCTGCCGCTCATCACGTTCGTGACCGTATCCCTAATTTAAGTGTTTCCATTATTTTGGCAGTTACCTTTAGGTTATTTTATGTTAATGCTATGGTGTTTGTTGAATGCAGTAAAGTGAGCCCGGTACAGACTAGTATTGGAAGATGGATGTAGGATATAATGCATTTGACACACATTATGACATGATATCCATGCGGTCCAACATGTTGGATCCCTTCTACAGTATGACTGTAGAAAATAAATACAAACACAGAAAAGTCATGTTTTATACTAATACAATTGCTCAGAGAAAGAAGATGAAGTAATTCAAAAAACTAAGTCAAAGTTATTGGATCCCCTGTTTCAATGCTCCAGCACTGTCCCCATGCACAGCCTTTTTCTAAAATGTTTTGAGATTGGAGAACACATTGGGAGGGATCTTAGACCATTCCTCCATACAGAATCTTTCCAGATCCTTGGAGGGCAGTCCATGTGCTGATGGACTGCCCTCTTCAATTCAAACCAAGGGGTTCTATTCCACTATGGTCATATGACAAAAGGTCTTTGGCCATGCACACCAGTGGTGGGTTTGGCCTCAACAAGAATGCATGAGCAGAAAATAACATCCCTACTGTAACATATGGTGGTGGATCTGTTTTTAGATTTGTGTTATTACTTGTTAAACAAAATCTCTTATCTGAGCCATTGTATTTGTATAGAATAATGTGCTCAATATTTGTATAATTTATTTTATACAGTCTTTTTGGCTTTCCAGTGAATCCTGTGAAAGCTCTCACTCACTATGATAGGTCTTACATTTTTCTAATAATACATTAAAAAACACTGAAACTAGGAACAGGTGTCTTTTTATGCTTGTTGGGTCAGGAGGTAAGTTGATCTATTTTAAGATGCTGTGATCACAGTAGCATTTTAAAATCCTCTGCTAAAAGTAGATGGGCTAATGCAAATTTGTTCACTCTGTTGTTGCAGAGAATTTCCCTGCACTGCAGGAAATGCCAAATTGTAGTGTATTCGAGATTTAAAAAGGCTTCTAAAGTTTGTAATTTCCACTTTAAAATATCTGACTTAATTTATTCTAACAAAAAATGTATCAACCCCTACAAACATTTCAATTATAATCCACATAACTAATATTTCTTGTTGCTACAGGATTATTTTCCTGCTGTGAGGAACTAGTTACATCGAGATTGTACATCTCCAAAGTATTCACTTGAGTGCTTGATTTTATTTCTAGACCTACATACAGTATTTGTTTGGCATAGCAAGCAAGGTCAAAAGTTCAGAAATGCAATCAATGTGAAGCCCAAAACATTGCTGAGAGAGCCCATACAGTACACAATCTCAGACTGTAGACCAGGGATCAACTAGATTCAGCCCGCAGCGGGCCATCAGTACACGATCTCAGGCTGTAGACCAGGGATGAACTAGATTCAGCCAGCGGCAGGCCGTCAGTTGGGGAACCCTGCTGTAGACCAGGGATCAACTAGATTCAGCCCACGGTGGGCCGTCAGTTGGGGAACCCTGCTGTAGACCAGGGATCAACTAGATTCAGCCCGCGGAGAGCCGTCAATTGGGGCACCCTGCTGTAGACCAGGGATCAACTAGATTCAGCCCGCGGAGAGCTGTCAATTGGGGAACCCTGCTGTAGACCAGGGATCAACTAGATTCAGCCCACGGTGGGCCGTCAGTTGGGGAACCCTGCTGTAGACCAGGGATCAACTAGATTCAGCCCGCGGAGAGCCGTCAATTGGGGAACCCTGCTGTAGACCAGGGATCAACTAGATTCAGCCCGCGGCGGGCCGTCTGGGATTGGGCCGTATGGGAATGTAGTCATGATCATGACATACATACAAGAGCATAAAAAGGCTCTCATATGCGTGGATTATATAATGTGATTGATTGAGACTAATTTAATTGTGTTAAACACAGGACCCTAGATGAGGAAAGTCTGATTATGTATGTTTGGTGTGAGTCTGTGAAAATATCACAGTGTCTGTCTCTCAGAAAAGTGTAAAGATTATCTACTGACTTGTGACCTACCAACTAACTTCAGTAGAATGTACATCCAAATGAGCATAATTTATACCAATATGAAGGCAGACAGACAGGGTGTATAAACTGGGTGTACAAAACATCAGTTAACCCCCTTTTGCCCTCAGAACAGCCTCAATTCATCGGGACATGGACTCTACAAGGTATTCGACAGCGTTCCACAGGGATGCTGGCCCATGTTGACTCCAATGCTTCCCACAGTTGTGTCAAGTTGGTGGGAGGTTTTTATTGTATTTTTTTTATTTAACCTTTATTTAACTAGACAAGTCAGTTAAGAACAAATTCTCATTTGCAACGACAGCCTACCTACAGGGTCAGCCCCTGGAGCAAATTAGGGTCAAGTGCCTTGCTCAAGGACACATTGACAGGTTTTTCACCTTGTCGGCTCAGGTATTCGAACCAGTGACCTTTCGGTTACTGGCACAACGCTCTAACCGCTAGGCTATCTGCCGTCCTTTGGGTGGTGGACCAATCCTAATACACACAGGAAACAGTTGAGCGTGAAAAACCCAGCAGCGTTGCAGTTCTTGACACAAACCGGTGCACCTGGCATCTACTACCATACCCCGTTCAAAGGCACTTAAATATTTTGTCTTGCCCATTCACCCTCTGAATGGCACACATACACAATCCATGTCTCAATTGTCTCAAGGCTTAAAAATCCTTATTTAACCTGTCTCCTCCCCTTCATCTACACTGATTGAAGTGGATTTAACAAGTGACATTAATAAAAGAAAGAGCAGCGTTTAATATGGTCTTATTTTCACTCATGATTTGTAATGTACGGATTGATTCTGTTATTGATTATGCTTTATCAATAACATGTAGCAAGACTGAGTCTGCCAATACAAAAGCTAATGGTCCAATCAATCATGTTGTGCATTTCATTCCACAATTAATGAAGGAGCAGCTTAAATGGACTCAGACATGGATGGAAGTGTGGGATGTGTCATCGTAACTGGACTGGTGAGTAGGTAGTATCTGGAGTGATGCAGTGCTCTTGTGTCAAGCAGTGTTGTGATACGGGCATTAGGGTTGCTGTGTGGTCTACACCACAATACCCCTTCTGGTAATGTTTTATTGTTTCTGACCCACCAGTCTCCTAAAAATGGACATCAGTAAGAGAGTGGATCTGCACTTTATGGTCGCAATATCAAAATACATTTGAACATCTTGAACATTCATTAAAGAGCACTAAGTGAGCATCTGTTAGGGAAATTCTTTCAATTAAAATGCTCTACGCGTTGCCCTTGCAGTCCAAAACATTACACATAAAAATAATTTACCTTTATGTGCTTTTCACTGCTTCATAGAACCAGGTTAAGTGTTCTGTTTGTGGTTAATTGGTCAATCCACATCATAAAGGACAGATTTTTCACATTTTGTATATTGTAGAACTAGGTTAAGTGTTTTTTTTGCAGTTGCTTACAGTGGTGTTGTATCAGCATCATAAAAGCACTTATTTTTCCAATTTTAGAAGAACAGATCAAGTTGAGGCCTGAGGCTAGGGTTGACAACCTGGATACTTGTCAAAAGGGACCCTCTAGCGAAGATAGCAGCCAAGAATGTTGCAGCTGGTTTCAACTTAATGGGTTCCCTAAGTGTGTGGGATCCCTAAGCATGTGAGTTCCCTAAACGTGTGGGTTCACTAAGCGTGTGGCTTCCTTAAACGTGTAGGAGGATAAACTGGATTGGATTACCGGGTAATCTGTTTCAAGATTGAAATGATATGGAATATTCCTCCAAACACACTCCAAACCATTGTATCAGTATCACAGTGAGTAATGTAATCTTTGTGGAGGGTTTAGTGTGTTAAACCTATTCTACAACAACTGGGAAGCACATTATCTGGGTTATGTCGGAGTAGCACTCTTTCAGTCAGGGACGGCCATGGGTATGGGGACAAGTGAGTAATAGAAAACGGTTCTCTGGAGTTTAGTGGAGGCTGGTGGGAGGAGCTATAGGAGGATGGGCTCATTGCAATTGCTAGAATGGAATAATTGGAACGGAGTTAAACATGTGGTTTCCATATGTTTCATGTCTTTCATAGTGTTCCATTTATACCATTCCAGCCATTACAATGAGCCCGTCTTCCTATAGCTCCTCCCACCAGCTTCCTCTGCTGGAGTTATTCTTCATTGAGAGACAGTGGTTTGTGGGATGGTTTCCAAGGGCATCTGTGAAATGCAACCAAAAAATATGGTTAAACTCATATAGGAGTCATAACGCTGACCAAGAGAGTGTCTCAATCAATCTGGATGTTTACGTCACGACACCATCGTTCCCAAGCTCGAGCAAATTAGGATATTGGAGGAACATTCACTTTATAATACATTTCAAGCAATAAGCATTAACAAACTACAGTATAGTATGTATAAGCTGGAAGTGTCTTGTCCTGTAAATGTATATAGTATGCATAAGCTGGAAGTGTATTGTCCTGTAAATGTATATAGCATGTACAGTATAAGCTGGAAGTGTCTTGTCCTGTAAATGTATATAGTATGTATAAGATTAAAGTGTCTTGTCCTGTAAATGTATATAGCATGTATAAGATTAAAGTGTCTTGTCCTGTAAATGTATATAGCATGTATAAGCTGGAAGTGTCGTGTCCTGTAAATGGTATATAGTACAGTATGTATAAACAGAAAGTGGAAGCCTACATGTTGATGTCTTTTAGTTTACTCCAATTAGGGGAGGGGTGGCAAGGTTAGGGGATAAAAATTAAGAAGGAAAATATATGTAATTAGTTTACTCCAATTAGGAGAGGGGTAGTAGGGTTAGAGGAAAATAATAAAGGAACATAAGTATAAAAAATAAAAATAAAAATGGAAGTCTTGCGTCACTGTCAGACATTCATTAACCCCAGGCAGAAACATAAAAAAGGCTACAGTTTTAGTCCAGTGACCTGTTCCGGAGGATGTAACTGCAAAGTATTTATAACTGAACAAGATGGATGTGAATTCCTTGCCACATATGTTGTGCTGAAGCTCGGCAGACTGAACCGTTAGCACATTTAGCACGTTAGCAATTTTTCATCATTCTTAGGCAAGGCAAATGCTGGAAAAACCTATGCAAGATGTACTGTAAGACTCCATTCTTTTCCAGACAGTAATTCACCAACTGTCATTCCCTCAGTAATATTAGAAGCCTTTTTTGTGAGATCTGTTTGTCTGTTTGGGATAATAAGGTTCCTTAACATGAACTAGGCTCACCCTCAGCAATGAGATCCATCGTTGGTCACATAGTGAATATCATCAGTTTATTTTTAATTTAACCTTAATTTAACTAGGTAAGTCAGTTAAGAGCAAATTCTTATTTACAATGATGGCCTACCTACAGGGTCAGCCCCTGTAGAAAATTAGGTTTAAGTGCCTTGCTCAAGGACACATCGACAGATTTTTTCACCTTGTCGGCTCAGGTATTCAAACCAGTGACCTTTCGGTTACTGGCCCAACGCTCTAACCACTAGGCTATCTAATAATTATTATTATGATTGGATGGTAATGTACGGATTGATTCTCTGACCAGACCTGACATGTACCCATCCTAAGGCAGACTAAACCAATCCCAGATGGCTTAAGCGCATTAGCTCTGTAAATTATCACAATATTTTTGGATGACCTAAAACGAGGGCAATCAAACCACCATCTGTAATCACAGTGAAATAGTCGACGACAATGAGGGCAAAATCCAACAGCCATCATTTGATATAGGCCATAGCAGAAACTCGTACAATGACCTGTAAAGGTCACAATGAAGCGAGCTAAACTTCCCAAGGCACTTTAGAAGTTTCCTTTTAGTCTAGCCGAGCCAGACCTCATCAATGGCAAGGGAATGGCTTGGAAGTGGCACGTTCACAGCCACAGAGTATTAGCTCATGTCGTGTGCGTGCTGCTGCATAAAGGATACTTCCGCTGTCTGCTAGTGTTGTTTTGGGATACAGGCTGATATTTCTTTATTATTTTATTTATTAGGATCCCCGTTAGCAGCTACTCTTCCTGGGAACCAATCAAAACATGAAACATGACATAATACAGAACTATAATAGACAAGAGCAGCTCTAGGACAAAGCTGCAGTGCTACAGTGTTTGGTTTGGTACATTGTTCTGCGTAGAAATCTGTTCTTTCAGTGCTCTAGTGTTGAATAAGACAGAGATAAAGGGAGACACAGCTCACGGTGATAATTCAATCTGGCCAGATATTACCTAATGCCGCTGCTCCATTATGATAATTGTAGGGCTAAATAATCTGTTCAGATCTCTCTGTGTTTGGGGGGCACTTTGCCAAGGCTGTCTCTGTCCCTGTGGGGGCATCAGAGTGTGCGTGTGTGTTTGTGGGTTTTCGTGTGTGTGTGTGTTTGTGTGTGTGTGTGTGTGTGTGTGTGTGTGTGTGTGTGTGTGTGTGTGTGTGTGTGTGTGTGTGTGTGTGTGTGTGTGTGAGTGTGAGTGTGGTGGGATCAGACAGTACGCCCTGGGTGGCGGGGAGGGGCGGGCTGGGTTGGCTGTTTCTGTGTCTGAATGTTGGAGAAGCGTTATTATTCTAGTCACAGGTCAGAGCAACACAGATCTACTCCCACCACATGACTGCTACTGAACAGATCAACACAGATCTACTCCCACCACATGACTGCTACTGAACAGATCAACACAGATCTACTCCCACCACATGACTGCTACTGAACAGATCAACACAGATCTACTCCCACCACATGGCTGCTACTGAACAGATCAACACAGATCTACTCCCACCAAATGACTGCTACTGAACAGATCATCACAGATCTACTCCCACCACATGACTGCAACTGAACAGATCAACACAGATCTAATTCCACCACATGGCTGCTACTGAACAGATCAACACAGATCTAATCCCACCACATGGCTGCTACTGAACAGATCAACACAGATCTACTCCCACCAAATGACTGCTACTGAACAGATCAACACAGATCTACTCCCACCACATGACTGCTACTGAACAGATCAACACAGATCTAATCCCACCACATGGCTGCTACTGAACAGATCAACACAGATCTACTCCCACCACATGACTGCTACTGAACAGATCTACTCCCACCACATGACTGCTACTGAACAGATCAACTCAGATCTACTCCCACCACATGACTGCTACTGAACAGATCAACTCAGATCTACTCCCACCACATGGCTGCTACTGAACAGATCAACACTTGAACCCAAATGTAGGGCATGATAATGCACTGCATGAAGAATTTGTGTATCTAAGGATGCAACCTACTAGCATTGTACGTGAATCGATTCATTAGCTACTGGTCTCTATAGTACAGTAAAGTGTCTAAATGACATATAATGATCAGATACAGGAGATATTAAATACTTTTGTACCTTGTGGTTTAACACAATGAGTAGCATAGTGTCTCGTATGGCTTTAATAAAAAAAAATACATTCAGAAAGGTGACATCCTCATGAACAATAGGTCGAACTTCCACTTCCAGACAGCAACATCAGCAATATGCAAATCTTCCAGGACTGACATTATACCGTTATTTCCACACCGGCTCTGGGATTAGCCAATGATGATGGCAGTGTGGTTTCTATTGGTTGGTTGTGGTTTCCGTTGTTTATGATGCCCTCTTGCTAAGTGTATCTTTAGTACGACAATATTAATGATTTTTACATATCCGAATTTACAAATAGTTTATGCAAACTTCATGACTTGCAATTCATTGGAGAAAGCATGATGACATCAGAGAGGAGGGACATTTTAATGACTGCTAATGAACAGCCCCTTTAATTCAGCGTTTAAACTATTTAGAATCTGACTTCACCACAATAAACCCACTTTTCCCAAGCATCATGTCGGCCAGTCGGTCTGTCAGTCAGTCAGTCAGTCAGTCAGTCAGTCAGTCAGTCAGTCAGTCAGTCAGTCAGTCAGTCAGTCAGTCACATTCATCACACAGAGAGTGTTGAGGGAGAGACTAAATTCAAATCAAACAGCACAATGCTAGAGCCTCGGCGGCCATCTTGGTAGGATACCACTGACTACAGCATGTAAAATGCACATTTTAAGAGAGGGATTAGTTCACTAGGGTGTCTCCTGTCTTCTGCCCTGTCCCAGCTGTTTGGCTATGCATTCAGACCCTGGTGTAGGGAGACTAAAAGGACTGGAGCATTCTGTCTCTGGGCTGCGACGACAAACCAACATTAGACTGCAGGATAATGAAAACAGATGCTATTTGCTGTAGGATGTTTTGTTAATGCCATGCCGTGTCTGCCATTACACATCTGATCCTTACCAACCGTACTGGGGAATTTGATCCCACTCATACAATGTCTGAGAGAAAACACATACACATGCATTCATAACATTATCACATCAAATGTTGTTAGTCCGATTTGGATACTAGTTATCAGATTTGAGTAGAGATATCAAAACCACCTCTTGGTACTGCAGCCTACCAGAGAGGAATAACTCAGCCAGTTACCAAATGGCACATAGTACTTGTTACAATGATTCACTGAGAAACCAAAAAGTAATTACCAGGTGATTTTAAAAATCCTTGCTGAACTCAGTGCACCATGTTCCAATGCATAAATTACCAGTCAGCACCATGGCTACGACAGTGTCAGCTATAAACTATAGCTCAGCACATGTCCGCTCCACCCCAGACACAAGCCTCATCGTCTTCCAACACACCTCAACCTATGACCTACAATCGTTTTCAGCAAAGAGAATCAATTCACCTCAAGCAGACACCTATAATTAGTTCCACTATTATGAAGGGTGAATAGAGGATGAAAGGATCTGTAGAAAATAAAACACCATCAAATATATTCGGGCTGAATAAATAAAGAACTAGGAACGTCTCAGCATCTCCTCCTTTCTTCATCTTAATCTGCTTTGATAATTCTGCTGGAAACACATGAGGCTCGGTGGGGGGGATCTTAAAGCAAGACGATTGAGGTCTGGAAGTCCAGGGGGAGGGAGGAGAGCGAGAGAGAGATTATACTTTGATTAGAACATTTTTGAGGCTGACGCCATGTGTGTGTGTGTGGGTCTGCGCTTCAGAGCATGTCCCTGTGTGTGTGGGTCTGCGCTTCAGAGCATGTCCCTGTGTGTGTGGGTCTGCGCTTCATAGCATGTCCCTGTGTGTGTGGGTCTGCGCTTCATAGCATGTCCCTGTGTGTGTGTGTCTGCGCTTCATAGCATGTCCCTGTGTGTGTGGGTCTGGGCTTCAGAGCATGTCCCTGTGTGTGTGGGTCTGGGAAACATAGCATGTCCCTGTGTGTGTGGGTCTGTGCTTCATAGCATGTCCCTCTGTGTGTGTGGGTCTGCACTTCATAGCATGTCCCTCTGTGTGTGTCGGCCTGCACTTCATAGCATGTCCCTGTGTTTGTGTACAAAACTCTTCTCCTTTAGGAAAACAGAAACGTTGTCATCTCTGTAGTGGAGGAGGATTACATATGTTGTCTTTTGACATGCCATCTATCTACACAATGCTGATGGAGCATTGTTTTTTCATGCTGCTGCCCGCCCAGCCAGCAGTCAAAAATGACTATTCAATACAAACATGGTACATCGATAGAGAGGGGGAGTGGGACTCTCTCCTCAACACACTAGATAATGCCTTACAGAGGGAAACCTAATCAACTGAGAGCAAGGGAGTGCGAGGAAGAGAGACAGAGAGAGCGAGAGAGAGAGAGAGAGAGAGAGAGAGGAGGAGAGATACCGTGAAAAAGAGAGGTTCAGTGCATTAGCAGTCGGAGCACTTAGCATGTGAAATACCATTCATTATTCATTAGCTAATTCACCATGTATAGTAATTAAAACACAGCTCGGTCCAGAATGGAAAGTGCTATTATAGGTAACAACGGATTTTTCTCACATCCTTCTAAAGAGATTGCTGTTTCAATCAGTGCAATCAAGCCTCAAACTTTTTGATTGGTTGATCATATAGCAGCACTTCCAGATGAATACTCATACATGTGAACACTTGTAAATGGAAGGATTGACAGTTGTGTGAAAATGTAAGAGGAAAAAGCAACCATAGTGAGAGATCTCCGTGGTGTTGAATTTATTATATATTTTTAATCTTTTTAATCCCAATTCACATATCTGCACTGTAACATCACATTGTTGCATTTGTTTTCCCTTTACGAGAGAGCAGAGAAAAAGCTATTTGGACAGGAGCTCTCTTTCTCTTTCCCTCCCTCCTTCCCTCTCCCTCTCCCTCTCCCTCTCCCTCTCCCTCTCCCTCTCTCTTTCTCTCTCTCTCTCTCTCTCTCTTTGCCTGGGTGCAAAATGTAGACGCTCATCCCCTGAATACAGATTACACAAGCAATCTTGTAAAGAGCTGAGATGTACTGACGTGCTGGTGGCTGGAACGGCCAGAGAGCTAGAGTCCAGCTCCACTGCCTTGCCATGTAAAGCACCTACAGTGCCATCAGAAAGTATTCATAGCCTTTGACTTATTCCACATTTTGGTGTGTTACAGCCTGAATTCAAAATGGATGACATCGATTTTTTTTCTCACCCATCTACACACAATACTCTATAATGTTTTTAGAAATATTTGCACATTTATTGAAAATGAAATACAGAAATCTAATTTACATAAGTATTTACACCCCTTTGCTATGTCACTCCAAATTGAGCTCAGGTGCATCCAATATCCTTTGATTATCCTTGAGATGTCACTACAACTTAATTGAAGTCCACCTGTGGCCAATTCAATTGTTTGAGCATGATTTATAAAGAAACACACCTGTCTATATAAGGTCCCACAGTTGACAGTGCATGTCAGAGCATAAACTATACCAAGACCAAGGAACTGTCCATAGATCTCAGAGATTGTGAGGAGGCATATATCCGGGGAAGGGTGTAAAACAATTTCTCGACTGTTGAAAGTTTCCAAGAGCACAGCGCAGTCGCAATCACTGGGAAATGGAAAAAAAATATGGAACTACCAAGAATCTGCCTAGAGCTGGCCATCCGACCAAACTGAGAAACCGGGCAAGAAGGACATTGGTCTGGAAAGTGACCAAGAACCCAATGACCACTCTGACAGAACTATGGAGCTCCTTGGCTGAGATGTGAGAACCTGCCAGAAGGACGACAGTCTCTACAGCACTTCACCAATCTGGGCTTTATGGGAGAGTGGCCTTCTGATAAAAAAAGGCACATGACAGGATGACACGTAAAGACAAAAGATTGTGGTCTGATGAGACAAAAATTGAACTATTTGGCCTGAATGCTTTTGGGGCTCCCAAGTGGTGCAGTGGTGCACTGCATCTCAGTGCTAGAGGCAACACTACAGACAACCTAGTTCGAATCCAGACTGTATCACAACTGGCCATGATTAGGAATCCCATAGGGTGGCGCACAATTGGCCCAGCATCGTCCGAGTTTGGCCAGTGTAGGCCGTTATTGTAAATAAGAATTTGACTTCCCTAGTTAAATAAAGGTTAAAATTAAAGAATGTAAAGTTCTATATCTGGAGAAAAAAAAAAACTCAATTCATCATCCATCTAACACCAACCCTACTGTGAAGTATGGTGGTGACAGCATCATGCTATGTTGATGCTTTTCAGCGGCAGGGACTGGGAGACTGGTAAGGATAGAGGGAACAATGAACGGCGCCAAATACAGGAAAATCCTTGATGAGAACCTGCTTCAGAGTGCAACCGAGGCTAGTAGATCAGCGTCCACCACTTCCGACGGCCGATAACCGGAAGACGGTTTTTTAGATCGGCCGAAGGAGGCACAATTGAAGTGGTGGAGAGCCTGGGTGGGCCTTCCTCCCGTTGCCGAGCCCGATCCCTGTTTGAGGAGGATGATATGGCAGGAGCGGCTGGCTCTCCTCTTCCATGACCGGGAAAAGGAGGAGGTCAATGAGCCGGAGCTCCTCGCCACGCCGGTGCCCAGTCCGGGACCGGTAGCCAGCTCGATTAAACAGCTGGAGCTGTCATCTGCACCAGTGCCTAGGCTGGGTACGGCGTCCAGTCCGACTTCAGCACTCGAGCCGTCCTCCGTTCTGGTGCCCAGTCTGACGCCTCCAATGCCGGCTCCACGCACCAGACCACCGGTGCGCCTCCTCAGTCCGTTACAGGCCGTGCCGGCTCCTTGCACCAGAACTCCAGTGTGTGTGTCCAGCCCGACGCCTCCAGTGCCAGTTCCACTCACCAGACCACCGGTGCGCCTCCCCAGTCCGGTACGACCCGTGCCGGCTCCTCGCACCCAAGCCCCAGTGCGTGTCCAGCCCCGCTCGTGAGCCAGAGCTCCTCGCCACGCCGGTGCCAACACAGTTTCCTGTGTTCGTTTCTTTTAATGTTTCATTAAATAAATATGTTTCAACGCACCTCTTCCTCTGCGCCTCGTTCCCTCACCACTAACCGTGACAGATACCCAAGACGACTCAAAGCTGTAATCGCCGCCAATACAACGTTTTGAGTCAGGGGTGTGAATACTTATGTAAATGAGATATTTCTGTATTTCATTTTCAATGCATTTACTAAGATTTCTAAAAACATGTTTTCACTTTGTCATAATGGGGTATTGTGTGCAGATGGGTGAGTGAAAAAAATATATTTAATACATTTTGAATTCAGGCTGTAACCCAACAAAATGTGGAATAAATCAATGGGTGTGAATACTTTCTGAAGGCACTGTAAGCTGGAGTGCCTCAGCAGCCAAAGCCCCTAGTCTATAAAGGCACTGTAAGCTGGAGCGCCCCAGCAGCCAAGGCCCCTAGCCTATGAAGTGTGACAAAAGCCATTGTTTATGAAACACCTTAATATTCAGCGTCCACATTTAATTACGCATGTACTTCTATGCGTCTTATATGCTATTGCTATTTGCAGAGGTTATAGGTGCCTTATTCGGCATTGCAGCTTAAGTTTGTTGAATAGCAAGAATGAACTATTAGCTACAGTAATATTTGACAAGCACTCAACAATGCCTGATTAGCATCGTATCAGGACCTCAAAAGCAGATGCCTATGTATCACAGCAAGAAAATGTGTGTACAAGTATTCTCTCCTCTTATATCGCCCACAAGTGTTATCTTTATAAGATACAGTCATCTTTTCTCCGGCACACGTCCCTCGAGGCCCTCCTAGATACTCTCCCCCCAGTCAGGCACTGACTGACTCCATTCTGAACAAAAGGCCTGTCTTGTCTCCTTGATCCTGGGTCATGAACTCCTCATCTGAAGGGGGACCTTTAAACACGTTTCTGTTTGATTAGACACCCTTCTGTTCGGCAGCCCAGGCTAACAGGGTTGTATCCCAGGCTAACAGGGTTGTATTCATTTGGCGCCGAACGGAAGAAACCGGACTGAAACAGGAAGTGACTACCAGAAGCAGTCCAATGAGAGATGCTAGTTTTTGTTTTCCGTTGCAAAACGTTTTTCTAGTGTTCCCTAGTGAATAGGACCCAGATAATATGGCTCCACAAAGACACCTTCCATTTCTTCTTCACTGATAAAACAAAGTGACTGCATTACAGCAGGGAACATAGTAACTGGATCAATGATACAAGAAAACAACATTTGCATCAATTTATTATGGCCAAAGAAGAATCAAAGCAGTGTTTATGAATCCCGGTGCATTAGGAGCAGCTTCCCTCTTCTGCTTCACACATCTAATTTGCTCATGCATATTACAACATGCACCATTTGGCTCATGAATATGATATCGCCGGGACTGGGAGTCCCCGTAATCAACAATCAAGTCAACGTCTGCTAGTGGCTTTCTAGATATGATGCCGGGTTCTCTCTCTCTCTCCTGTGTGTTAGTCTGATCAAAACCATTGTAGTTGACTTGATATTGCTATCGTAGATCCAATATGTATACATGCATTGTAATGAGTGTCTACTTTTAATTGCATTCATGTTTATCAGTCTTGACCAATCCATGTCTCCCAAACCTACTGTGTTAGATCAATCTTGACCAATACATGTCTCCAAACCTACTGCGTTAGATCAGTCTTGACCAATCCATGTCTCCCAAACCTACTGTGTAAGATCAATCTTGACCAATCCATGTCTCCCAAACCTACTGCGTTAGATCAGTCTGGACCAATCCATGTCTCCCAAACCTACTGCGTTAGATCAGTCTTGACCAATCCATGTCTCCCAAACCTACTGCGTTAGATCAGTCTGGACCAATCCATGTCTCCCAAACCTACTGCGTTAGATCAGTCTTGACCAATCCATGTCTCCCAAACCTACTGCGTTAGATCAGTCTTGACCAATCCATGTCTCCCAAACCTACTGTGTTAGATCAATCTTGACCAATCCATGTCTCCCAAACCTACTGCGTTAGATCAGTCTTGACCAATCCATGTCTCCCAAACCTACTGCGTTAGATCAGTCTTGACCAATCCATGTCTCCCAAACCTACTGCGTTAGATCAGTCTTGACCAATCCATGTCTCGCAAACCTACTGTGCTAGATCAGTGTTGACCAATCCACTCCTCAGGAACCCCCACCCATTGCACATATTTGTTATATCCCAACACTAGCACACCTGATCCAGCTAATCAAGTGCTTGAAGAATGAGTTGACCAGTTAAATCAGGTGTGTTAGTGCTGATAGAACAAAGGTGTGATAGCTGTAGCCCACCTGGGTAATGGATTTTCAAACACTACATGAATTCCATCTATCACAATCATGGGAATGGGTTTCTATACTTTAGTGTCAACCCCCACCATATTCATTGATTTCTACACCCTTCACAAGGTCGGAATTTAAAATCTAAACTCATTAGGAAATGTGTGATGGCAAAACACCATGCACTCCTCATACAGGACTCTAACACAGGCTAGATGTCCACTCACTGGACTCCACACCACACACTCACACATACTACACTGACACTCCTCATACACACACACACACAGCTGTTACTCTCTGTTTATTATCTATGCATAATAAAAGTCACTTTACCCCTACCTAAAGGCACATATTACCTCAATTACCTCGACTACTTCGTACCCCCGCACATTGACTTGTATACAGCCTCGTTATTGTTATTTTTATTGTGTTACTATTTTTCTTTTAGTTTATTTAGCACATTCGTCTAACTTTTTTTAAGGATCTCTGCATTGTTGGTTTAGGGCTCGTCAGTCAGCATCTCACAGTAAGGTCTACACACCTGTTGTATTCGGAGCATGTGACAAATGAAACTCGATTTGATTTGAGGATGCTCTCCACCCAACCCCTGCCCTGAAGCCGAACCATGGCAGAACTCCAACCTGCCATATGTCCCATAGCAAGGCTCCTCTAGAGCAACAGAGTGCTAAGCATGTCCTAAAGAAATACCTAGCCTAGAAAAACACTACGCAAACGCACCACCCACGTATATAATTGCAGGACTATTTGATAAAAAGTAACATTGGGACGTTTTCTGATAAGACTAACATTCTCCCTACTGCAATAAAGCTTGGTTTCAAATAACATGGTCAATATTGTATTATGGATTAAATTAATCCAACCATGCATTATTCTACAATGTAAGATTAGCACACACGATAAAACAGCAATGGGAAATGTAAGCCAAGACTGCTGCAGTTTCTAACCAACCTACGCTGAACAGAACCATACGACTGCTGAGGTAACCTTCCAAGGACAAGACTAGCCCAAGCATCATACAGTAGAAATTTTGTTTTAGGCATAAATTGATTTTCACAGTTATTTTGTAGAATCTTTACACAGATGCAAAGCATGTATGTAAGACCTGTCTGATTGGTCTGTTCAGAGGACATACTACTATACATGAATGAAGTTTGTAATTCAGTCCACATTTGATTTGTCACTGTAGCCGACAAATGACTGACTCCATTTCCTCATGATGAATGACTGTGAGGGAATATCTGTTATCAAGAGTTATCAAGTCCATCTCTTTAAGATTTAGGCAACCAGAGAATAAAATGAGAGACTGTGAGTAAAACGAGAGAGAGAGAGAGAGAGAGGGAGAGAGAGAGAGAGAGAGAGAGAGAGAGAGAGAGAGAGAGAGAAAGAAAGTGAGAAAGTAGAGAGGTAGAGAAAGGGGTGGGATTTGTGAAAAAAAAGGAGTGAGAAGGAAAATCTGCTTTCTCCATCAACATGACAATCTATCATCACTTTATTTATTACCAAGCATTTCTAAAGGATTTTCCTGGTGTAAAGGAGTGTGTTCAACGGCTTCCTACGGATATGAACAGATGAGATATGCAGAGGCTTCATGGCAAATACCTTTTGAGCTCTTCAGCATTAGCAGTTTTGAAGCAGAGGCATCTTCTACTGAAATACCTATATTTTATAAGAGGTATTTTCTACTGAAATACCTGTATTTTATCAGAGGCATCTTGTACTGAAATAGCAGTATTTTATCTGTAGCATCGTTAGATTCTATCATGTGTAGGAGTGTGATTAGGTAGGCAGAAAGGTGCCAACCAGGGCTTGTTGGTGGGTGGTTGGTTTTCACTGTAGCTACGCTCTATTGGTCAAAGCTCTGCCGTACAGAGGCAGATTCTATACCTGCAGTGACTCAGTGAATGGGTGCGTTTCAGATGCACACATTTTGTGCAGGTCTGCGCAGGACATCAGATGTTTGCAGTGACTATAAAAATGTTTGAAGTATCAGGAAGCACGTCAACATGATATGATGATCTTCTAAACTCCTCAGGCCTGCATACTGTAGACTCTGTGTTTTTGGAACGCACTCATTAGTTGAGCCCTTGTGATTCAATCCAGGGAATCAGTGAGAGAGAGGAGGAAGTGCAGTGCTTCTCTGACCTAGACTTTCCCAGAGTGTAAAATAAACATCAATGGTTGGAGGCGTGGGGGCGGTTCTGATGCAAAACGCTAGCATTCTATATCCGGGTTATATACTACGTTCCTGTGAAAAGTCTCAATGCATTATGACATACAGTATACCTGTTGGTTCTAGGTAAAGTGCTACCTCATTATATTCCTGGCCCTATCTTGAACCCTCTGACCTGTGTCCCTCTCAGGGATAAGATGCCATCTGTAAAGCTTAATCCACATTAGAAAGAAAGCTAACATCACAGACAAAAGGGCAGGCCTGGCCTTTAAAAAAAAGCATCACGTTTAGCATGCTAACGTTGATTTAAATGTCAGGATTGCAGCTGAAATAATCCCCTTTCAGGAGCACAGAACCATGACGATCCTGACTGCCACAGTGGCTGGAATACTGAGAGGAGTTCCACCAGTCTGGCTGACTGGCTGGCTGATAAGTTGGTCCAACTCATTCACAAGCAGTCAACCTCATCGAGATGTGGCTTGCTGTCTCTAGACCAGACACAAACATATGTTTCATCAGGGGTCAGTGCTCTGGATGGGCAGGAGGTTAGGGGATATATCAGGGGTCAGTGCTCTGGATGGGCAGGAAGTTAGGGGATATATCAGGGGTCAGTGCTCTGGATGGGCAGGAAGTTAGGGGATATATCAGGGGTCAGTGCTCTGGATGGGCAGGAAGTTAGGGGATATATCAGGGGTCAGTGCTCTGGATGGGCAGGAAGTTAGGGGATATATCAGGGGTCAGTGTTCTGGATGGGCAGGAAGTTAGGGGATATATCAGGGGTCAGTGTTCTGGATGGGCAGGAAGTTAGGGGATATATCAGGGGTCAGTGCTCTGGATGGGCAGGAAGTTAGGGGATATATCAGGGGTCAGTGCTCTGGATGGGCAGGAAGTTAGGGGATATATCAGGGGTCAGTGCTCTGTGATATTGGGGAATCCCCACTTCAGAAGGACAGAACGGCTGATTATGGTTTGGGCAGAAGACACACGGTGAGTGGGATTGTTGTTTACTAGAAAGGAGGGACACAGACAAACAGACACACACAGATACACAGACACTGATAAACAGGCACAGGCACGCACATACTGTGGAATGTGTCTCCCTGACTGTACAGTGCAGTAGATCCCTCAACTGAAACATTATTGAACATCAATCCTGTACAGTACGAGTACAACAGGAAAGATAATGATCTGAACAAATGGATCAGCATTTATGCCATAGACAAAAGTCCAAGACAGTCAGAAATGAACATTAATCTCATCCTGGACTCGGTTTTACACAGATACATTACTTGCAGTCGTAAAACACTCAATGGATGCAGGCAGCAGCTGTCTACTGGTAGCAGAGAGACGTTTAAGCGATGCATGTCAATTGCTAGCCTGGTTACACCATTGAACACTGCAGCATTCCAGTCTGGTTTAAACAGGCTAGTCAATATAGTCACTAAAGGTTTATCTAAGGCAAAGGTATTTAAATCCGAACCTGATAATTAATTGGACCCACCTGGTGTCCCAGGTCTAAATCAGTTCCTGATTAGAGGGGAACAATGAAAATCAGCAGTGATTCTTTTACAAATTATCGTACACTATCCGTGGTTGTCTGACAGCAAGGCTTATACACTGTAACCATCCACGGCTATATCAACATGGATGCCATTCCTTATAAGTATGTACCATTTTTATATGAATATACATTATTCATTTATAAAGGTTGCATCAATTTGATATTTTAAATAGAAATTGTGCACCAATATTGAATTTGAAAAGCCTGTTATATTAAATGAAGTGCCCTTTAATATACAGCACTTTTTGTACATAGTTCCCCATTTTAGGGGACTAAAAGTATTGGGACAAATTCACTTATATGTGTATTAAAGTAGTCAAAAGTTTACTATTTGTTCCCATAATCCGAGCACGCAATGATTACATCAAGCTTGTGATTCTACAAACTTGTTGGATGCATTTCCTTTTGTTTTGTTTTTTTCTGATTATTTTGTGCCCAATAGAAATGAATGTTAAATAATGTATTGTGTCATTTTGGGGTCACTTTTACTGTAAATAAGAATATAAATGTTTCTAAACACTTCTACATTAATGTGAATGCTACCATGATTACGGATAATCCTGAGTGAATCGTGAATAATGATGAGTGAGAAAGTTACAGACACACAAATATCATACCCTCAAGACATGCTAACATCTCACCATTACAGTAACAGGGGAGGCTAGCATTTTTTGTGGTGGGTATGATATTTGTGTGTCTAACTTTCTCACTCATCATTATTTACGATTCATTCAGGATAATCCGTAATCATGGTAATGTCCACATCACTGTAAAAATGTTTGGAAACATATTGTATCATCCAAAGTTCTGGAGTACAGATCCAAAACAACAACAAATGTGTCACTGTCCCAATACTTTTGGAGCTTACTGTATATCATGTGATTAGTGATTCATTTTAAGGTAAACCCTGCTAACGTCTTGAGATAGGAAAACTAGTTTTTTAACCTTTATTTAACTAGGCAAGTCAGTTAAGAACAAATTCTTATTTACAATGACGACCTACCGGTGAACAGTGGGTTAACTGCCTTGTTCAGGGGCAGAACGGCAGATTTTTTACCTTGTCGTGTATGGACTACAGTAGAAGTATGAGGGAGTGTATCAACTACAGTAGAAGTATGAGTCAGTGTATCAACTACAGTAGAAGTATGAGGCAGTGTATTAACTACAGTAGAGGTATGAGGCCGTGTATCAACTACAGTAGAAGTATGAGGCAGTGTATTAACTACAGTAGAGGTATGAGGCCGTGTATCAATTACAGTAGAAGTATGAGGCAGTATATGGACTAGAGTAGTATGAGGCAGTGGAGGCCCATGGGTCATACTTCCTCTTAGTTCTACTACAGACAACAACTCCTCAGTGTGAATGAGACACAGAATGTTCATATTATACTTAGTGCATATATTTGTACTGAAGATTTTTCTAAACATCAATGCAGTATTGTTAGTACAATACTGTAAAAATACCTTTAGTAAACTGTAGTTAATAGTAACATTCTGACACAGCCCCACTAGTGTGAATTTAGCCTAACCTCTACATGTGATGTTAGCCCAATGTTTTTGAATTACCTTTAAGAGAAAGTTCATCCTTTCAGTAACAAATTAATGGGGAAGATTGGCACAATGTTATTAGATGGAATTAGATGGTATCAATCTTTCTGACTCATTTGGAAATGAGGCTTGGATATTTCTCAAAATTAATATAATGAGATGTAGACCACAGATGGTGTGGAATTCCAACTCAGCTCGACATGAGAATGCTTTTTGAGGTATGGGAACATCAGAAAACATTTTATATGAACTTCTATGTATTCGAAAACAAACTCTTGGCAAGTGATTCAAGTCAGACCTTGATACTTCATACCTATATCTGAAGATGCTTTAGACCAGAAGTCAGTGAGAAACTCAGACTGTGATCTAAGTCGATAAATCAAGGCATTAGCCTGTGAAAAGTAACATAGTATTGATTCCATGCTCACAGGGCCCAACAGACGTGTCACTTCACACCGTGAGTGCAATCTGCTTCCAAGACTTGCACTGCTAAACATATTCAGTGCTATGGCATAGTAACAGTCAGTTTCAAACAGCTTACATCATAGTGATTAGTTAAACATGACTAATTTAAAGTGGTGCAATATAGCAGACATGCCTTTATGGAAAGATATATAGATGGGATTTAAGGTAATGTGTGTCTTGGCAAAACATATTAACATGGTAGGGGTTTTCAATTTCCAGCATAAGACAAAAAGTAAATATAAGTCTTCTTGAGCTGCAAATGCTGCATTTGCAACAACATGTGATGAGATCATATACTTCATGCATATTTTAATTAATGTAACTGAAGAACCGATGTTAACAGTGAGAAACTGTTGAAATTAAAGTGCATGTCAACTGAAACATGCATGTTTTCTCAATGCACAGTTACCTTAAACCTGCTAATGAACATGGCCTACAGGTTCACGGTTATTTATATTGGAGATACTTACATGAACACAGTATTGCTATCTAAAGAAATAAGCTTTCATGCTCGGGTAAATCTATATAGTAGGCCTAACAATGTATCGCCCTCCAGTAGCCTGATGGCGGTAGTATTCTCAGCACCACCTTCCAATGGACAGCTCCCATCAAAATGCTACTGTATTAACCCAGCCAATCGTGACGCCCCGTTGATGCACCATAGCTATAATATCCTGTAACACCCATTATTCAGGATCTGAATCAGAAACCACATTACATAACTCCTGGTTGGACATCATTCTCCTTCTGGTCAACAGTGCTCGGAATCCGTTGGGGGGAAATCAACACTAATGCACCTCCATCACATTCCATTAGCGGCTATGCCGTGGAAGACCTCTGGGGTTAAGACACAAGCAGACTCATGTTGGCTGACACTCCGCTCGAGTCAATTGCTTTGAACGTCATAAATATTACGGTGGATTAAACAAGCACGGATACATAGTTAGGGGTTAAAAGCTAATAGGGGGCCTAGTCATTTGACAAATATTACTCAAAACATCCATAATCTATTGTGGAACCCACCTGGAGACTTTGGTGGGTCAATCTGGTGGCCCCCACTGCTGCAAATGTGTCATTACCAAGCGGCATGACGAACCACATCTGAGATGAATATGAATGACCATATGACGTATTCTAGCAACATTGGTATAATGGCTTTACAGTGGTTTACAGAATCCCGAATCTACCTAAACACATTGTCTCACCAAACTGTATAGGCTATACCCCCCATTATTAAATAAATAAAGGCTATTGTTATTTGTCTATGTATCTAACCACTTACTCTGCCTCTCTCTCTCTCTCTCTCTCTCTCTTTCGGTCTCTCTCATTAACACATGCACACATACACACACGCAAGCACCCACACACACACTAGCACACACATGCGCGCGCGCACGAGAGAGCGCTTCACATGGTTTAATTATGTCTGCAAAAAATTTGAATTAACATAAACTATTTTAAATGTAGCCTAAATTGACTTTGTAGCGACATTAGTCTATAGTGGAAAACGTTGTCGTGTTGAATACCAAAATGCCAACTGTCGTGTAGGTTAGCCGAGATGCATAGGAAATGTAAAAGTGCCTAACTTCATGTAGATATAAGATGCGAATAAATCAAATAAAACATACTTACGCGTTTTCTCGAAGATATGGGATTGAGCTCAAAATAAGGCGAAAACACACCAGGGCCAAGGTTTCCGATTGGATTGGCTGTAAGACCGATGCACAATTCCCCCTCATGTGAAAGGATTCGAGGCAACCACACGTAGTCTATATGGGCAGCAGCAGAATCAAAAACGCAATAGAACTAACCTCGAACACAATTAAAAAATAAACTAAAAGGGGTGCATGGAATTGGGATGAATCCACCATTCCAGTGGACACACTGGAGAAAACCCGCGGGGTGCCGGTAGCTTTTCACTTTGTATTCCGATGGGGAGAAATGCTGCTGAGTTTGTGAGAGAGCAATAAGTATGTGGCTATTTCTTCATTTATCGCTTTCCTGTGGAACTGAACGTGGTGCCCTATATAGGATTTCTCAGTGAAATTATTAATGAGCGCACACAGTTAACGACATAAACCGAGATTTAAATGGACTATCCACATTTCTATAGATTTCTCTGATAGCCTACTGGAGGATTTACAGCGGTATAGTGTCAGTTACCATAAAGGGTCACATGTCCAGGCAATTTTCCGAACATGATCCATGTAGCTGTCATACTGACAGAATATTCGGCAAGCATAAAACCTCAAAAAATTAAAAGTATATGCATGGATGCAGTCGAGGTGTGTACATACATGCCTCAAAAGGACGCAGCCATTCTTATTCGAAGGTTCTGATCCAGATTCCTCAAACGACCACCAAATGCATCCATAGCCAATCCATCAACTTCATTCCTTGGGAAATAACGCAGAACCTAATACACAAACCAATAGAATATGAGCGCGCGGAATATAGCCTATATATGCTCTGTAATTACAAAAAATCCACCAGAAGCTGGTTTTCGATGCAGTCCAATAGGCTACATAAGCGTAACTATTGATAACAATATTTGCATTGTCAGGAGGATTTGTGGGATCCGTGTGATATCACCACCATCAATATTCCGTTTGTTCCATATCCACCTGGGAGGCACTGTGTTCTAATCGCTCTTGCGCATGCTGCAGTCCATGGCTCGAACAGGGAGGGAGCACATGGAATTCATTAGATTGCATGGTCGGAGCTCAGCGATCTAAAAATCTGCTGCGCGCTGAATACCACTGCCGTGTGTGTGGTAGGCTATAGGCTGCATTGCACATTGCAGTTCTCTAGTATTCACAAACAATCCATCGTCTCATTCTACCGACCTTCCATTTGGGTTACATCTCTCTGAACTCATGAATTATTGACTGATCGATAGCATTAACACATTAAGGCCAGAGGGAATGTGTGTGTGTGTGGTGTGTGTGTGTGTGTGTGTGTGTGTGTTTACGTGATGAGGCAGGGTTGCCACCTACAGGCGTTTGTCCCTCTCTATTCAACTATTCACACTAATCAAGTCATTTCACAGGATGTCCTGCCTAATCAAGATTATCATCTTCTGTAGTCTTTAAATCAGCCGCATATACTGTAGAATGTAAGGTAATTGATTTAATTAATTTAAAAGGAGGTCTGGGCATATAACAGGTTAAACGTCCCAATGCCTGTGTGACCTCAGACAAGGTACTTTTGTGAGAGGCTTCATAGAAATGGGACGGTAATGACTGTGGGCTGCTTGGCTGGGTGTATTGTGTAGAGTTGAATGGAACTAGTCGAGGCCAGAGCCATATTTAGAATAAATACATTGCTCTGGTCTAGGCCACATGCAATTCAACAGATAAAAGAGCCCTGCACTGTTACTAGAATCCATTTGGTGCTCACTGTTGCAGTGAACATGTGTATACGTAACCTGACACAAACAAATGGACAAACAGTCGCTGGCACACGCACACGTGTTCAGGCGATTCAGCACCACCGAAAAGGACAGCGACGGAATCTGAATTTCGACATTCAACACCACAAGACAGTGGACAGCGACGGTTTTAGGCGCAGCCACTCTGAGCCTAGAAGCCTGGATGCCTGGAAGCCTAATGTTATACACTGCTCAAAAAAATAAAGGGAACACTAAAATAACACATCCTAGATCTGAATGAATGAAATAATCTTATTAAATACTTTTTTTCTTTACATAGTTGAATGTGCTTACAAAATCACACAAAAATTATCAATGGAAATCAAATTTATCAACCCATGGAGGTCTGGATTTGGAGTCACACTCAAAATTAAAGTGGAAAACCACACTACAGGCTGATCCAACTTTGATGTAATGTCCTTAAAACACGTCAAAATGAGGCTCAGTAGTGTGTGTGGCCTCCACGTGCCTGTATGACCTCCCTACAACGCCTGGGCATGCTCCTGATGAGGTGGCGGATGGTCTCCTGAGGGATCTCCTCCCAGACCTGGACTAAAGCATCCGCCAACTCCTGGACAGTCTGTGGTGCAACGTGGCGTTGGTGGATGGAGCGAGACATGATGTCCCAGATGTGCTCAATTGGATTCAGGTCTGGGGAACGGCGGGCCAGTCCATAGCATCAATGCCTTCCTCTTGCAGGAACTGCTGACACACTCCAGCCACATGAGGTCTAGCATTGTCTTGCATTAGGAGGAACCCAGGGCCAACCGCACTAGCATATGGTCTCACAAGGGGTCTGAGGATCTCACACCATGACTGACCCACCGCCAAACCGGTCATGCTGGAGGATGTTGCAGGCAGCAGAACGTTCTCCACGGCGTCTCCAGACTCTGTCACGTCTGTCACATGTGCTCAGTGTGAACCTGCTTTCATCTGTGAAGAGCACAGGGCGCCAGTGGCGAATTTGCCAATCTTGGTGTTCTCTTGCAAATGCCAAACATCCTGCACGGTGTTGGGCTGTAAGCACCACCCCCACCTGTGGACGTCGGGCCCTCATACCACCCTCATGGAGTCTGTTTCTGACCGTTTGAGCAGACACATGCACATTTGTGGCCTGCTGGAGGTCATTTTGCAGGGCTCTGGCAGTGCTCCTCCTGCTCCTCCTTGCACAAAGGTGGAGGTAGCGGTCCTGCTGCTGGGTTGTTGCCCTCCTACGGCCTCCTCCACGTCTCCTGATGTACTGGCCTGTCTCCTGGTAGCGCCTCCATGCTCTGGACACTACGCTGACAGACACAACAAACCTTCTTGCCACAGCTCGCATTGATGTGCCATCCTGGATGAGCTGCACTACCTGAGCCACTTGTGTGGGTCGTAGACTCCGTCTCATGCTACCACTAGAGTGAAAGCACCGCCAGCATTCAAAAGTGACCAAAACATCAGCCAGGAAGCATAGGAACTGAGAAGTGGTCTGTGGTCACCACCTGCAGAACCACTCCTTTATTGGGGGTGTCTTTCTAGTTGCTTATAATTTCCACCTGTTGTCTATTCCATTTGCACAACAGCATGTGAAATATATTGTCAATCAGTGTTGCTTCCTAAGTGGACAGTTTGATTTCACAGAAGTGTGATTGACTTGGAGTTACATTGTGTTGTTTAAGTGTTCCCTTAATTTTTTTGAGTAGTGTACATACTTGAGCTATGCTTTTCGTGTTTTGTGTAATTTATGTCTATATAGATATGTCTAGTGTAATGTTTTTTTATTGATGTGTTCAGCCAGGGCTCATCTGCGAGTCCACACAACCGGTTTAAATGGTTCTATTATGTGGGGGTTTACAAGGTAAAGCTGAAAACTAGCACACAAACCTAGACTATTTAATTTCACAAAGCATTGTATTACATCAGATTATACTACACTTCATAACTACAATGTAAGTTGAATGCATCCACATATGCCGGAATAGAACAATGTTGAGGTGATAATAATTCTATATACTTTCCTTTAATCTAAATGTTTTATAAGGAAGTCACATTAATATGGAGTAATGGTCACATAACCATGAAAGACTAGAACACGTTCATCTTCAGACACTGCAGATTCATTTTGATATATTTTCTATAATCATCATTTTATGCAGGCTTTGATGGAACATGAATTTCAATTCGGAGAGATGTCTCTGAGAGCAGAAAATAAATCTAAAAATATCAGGGGGATGGTCGAAGGGAGGGATGGATGAAATGTTGCGTTCTAAAATTGATAGCTGCTGCAAGTATTCTTCTGAATATGTACTGTAGAAGAACACTGTAAAAAAAAAAAAACTACATGCCACTTCCATATAAACTTTTTTGCTCCAAATGCTTCAATTCATTTAGTTACTTTGTCAAATTAAACATCACAGAAATTACACCTGACATGACAGCCAACATTAAATATTTGGCTCCTACTTTAAACAAAACAACTTTTAATAAGGCTTTAAAGAAGCTTTATGGGCTTGGAAAAATCCATGATAGGTTGCCAAAGAAACCAGATTTATGGATCCTATATGTACTTTATCTAGTTGCAGTGGCTGCTTATAAATTATTTATAAATAATCTGTGCAATGCTTATGAAGACTATATGAATGCTCTATAAAGTAATATGTTTTCATTCGTTTGGGACCCAAATGGGAAAGTCATGTCATGCCATGTCATCAAGCACCCAACCTTTTCATCTTGGGGAAATGCTTTGTCAGTTCATCATTATAACTTATATTCATGGAATGCTGTGACAAGTATGTTACATCATGGCCATGCTAAAGGTCATAAACAGTCAAAATCATGTTTTTTAGGAAATGTATGAAACTGATGACCAAAGTATGAAAAATGACTGTTGCTTCTACATTGATCAAGTTTGTTAAAGTTACTGGTCCCCTTTCCATAACGTTACTGGTCCCCTGCCCCAAGTCAAACACTTGGATTCATTATTAAGGAGACAAGGTGACATCACCTTAACACTCATTTTAATACACCAATGGTAACATGTGATTCTCTTACCTACGGTGCCTTCGGAAAGTATTCAGACCCCTTGACTTTTTCCACATTTTGTTACGTTACAGCTTTATTCTAGAAGGAAAACCATCTCCGCAGCACTCCACCAATCAGGCCTTTATAGTAGCCTGGCCAGACAGAAGCCACTCCTCAGTAAAAAGCACATGACAGCCCACTTGGAGTTTGCCAAAAAGCACCTAAAGACTCTCAGACCATGAGAAACACGATTCTCTGGTCTGATGAAACCAAGATTGAACTCTGAACGCCAAGCGCCACATCTGGAGGAAACCTGGTACCGTCCCTACGGTGAAGCATGGTGGTGACAGCATTATGCTGTGGGGATGTTTTTCAGCGGCAGGGACTGGGAGACTAGTCAGGATCGAGGCAAAGATGAACAGACAAAGTACAGAAAGATCCTTGATGAAAACCTTCTTCAGAGCGCTCAGGACCTCAGACAGGGGCAAAGGTTCACCTTCCAACAGGATAACGACCCTTAGCACACAGCCAAGACAACACAAGAGTGGCTTGAGGACAAGTTTCTGAATGTCCTTGAGTGGCCCAGCCAGAGCCCGGATTGCACCCCATTTAACATCTCTAGAGAGACCTGAAAATAGCTGTTTCTGGTGTTAGCTAGTTACTGGCTAGCTAGGGCTTCAGCCAGCATGGAACAAAAGGGGGGATGGGTCATTCAAGACGCCAATGCAGTTGTCAAGTCAACACATCAGTCAGTGCTGCTGTGAACCGCATCCCAAGAGACATGCCAAACGGGAGATGAATACAAAGAAAGAATACCATTGAAGCAATTTCAATGTTGTTTGAGTTGCTTTGTGTTTCACCAAATTAGCTTGAGATGATTTTACAGTAACACTGCTCACAGCATCCAAGTTGCTTGAAATGGGCGGTTAGCCATTTGAGAAAAAGTACTTTACAGAATTACTGTTCAGAACTTTTAAATACGTGACAATTGAAGGACACGGGGAAAACGGCAAGCTAAAGTGTTAACAAATCCCTGAGGAAAGATTCCTTTGGTTGGTTTCTCTCCTTCAGTTTGGCCCACAGCCTCTGCACTGTCATACTGCATTTGCTGTTGGCCAATGGGCTGTCTGTTTTTTTTTTGCATTTTCCTTCTTTCTTCCTCCTTCATCTGTTCCTCTATCTGCCTATTGGGAGTTTGGGATCAGCTGTCTTGAAAAAGTACGTCTCACAGCTTTCCGGGACAAACTTCAAGAGCCAGAAAAAGGAAAGGGGGAGAAGAAAACGAGGATTTTTCAAAGCTACTGTACCAAGGCTGTCCTTCAATTATTAACATGGCTACCCCCCACTGCACTTGTTCTCCCAGCCTTGATTTAATATTAAGTGGCCACCCCAACGTAACAGATCCATAAGTTGAGGCCCATGCAGAGACTAAAGGCTGAGTCGGCATTGACTCCTCTCTCTGAGTCCCACAGGAAGACGAGCCTGAGCCTTTCAATGCAACTGCAGATGTGACTTTGATAAGGAGTATGCCTGTCACATCTGGGCAAAATTCTCTTAGGAGGGAGGAGAGCTGCGGCTCTATTACCATTTCCCAGGTAATGCGGAGAGTGTCTGCGCCTCCATGTCCCCGAAGTAGGGCGATGCCTATTTATGTCGCAGTTTGTGGTGCTTTTAAACTATTTAGTGGTTTGAAAAGATGCAGAACCCAGAAAGATAACAGAAGAAGTCTTAAGTGAAGTATATGAGTCTACAGAGCAAAGCAGTTGAATCCACTGAGCAAATGTGTATAAAGTCGGGCTGTAAAGAGTTAATCACTCAATTCGAATTAACTTTTTGTAATTTTAGTGCACATTTTATTTTTTATTGTGATTCGTCACATTGTCTGAAAGCATTCAAAATACACTGAAAACATCTCAAATACAGTACACACTCTATACAGCTAAAAACAACAATGCAATATGAAAACAAGTTGACATTGGAGGTTATAGAAAGTGTACTTTATCAATTTACCAATCTTAAAATTACAGCTCAATTTGAGCAAATTCTGAAATTGCGATGAATCCCTGTTAATCACAGCAAATTGTGCAATTAACTCAAAAAAATGTTTGAATCATTTTACAGCCCTATTATAAAAGTAAAAACATAATAGCATATTTACCATTTTAGCTGTGGCCTTAATAGAGGACATATGTTTAAAGAAACATTGCTTATTAGCAATTAAGTAGGAATTTCATTGACTTGATGGGTAGACACTTTATCACTCTTCTTTTTTCCAATTACATTGAACGCACCGATACTTCAGGTTGTGAGGCCCTTGTTCTATACAGAACTCAGATATTGTATATAAAACACCTTGCCATTATTGAGCGTGTAATCCTTGGGGATATGAATAATTTGTTTTTAAAAAGCTTTAATTTACTTGTTATTCTTAAACAGAATCCTTATCATCATTTTCTTGTTATTCCTAAACAGAATCCTTATCATCATTTACTTGTTATTCCTAAACAGAATCCTTATCATCATTTACTTGTTATTCCTAAACAGAATCCTTATCATCATTTACTTGTTATTCCTAAACAGAATCCTTATCATCATTTACTTGTTATTCCTAAACAGAATCCTTATCATCATTTACTTGTTATTCCTAAACAGAATCCTTATCATCATTTACTTGTTATTCCTAAACAGAATCCTTATCATCATTTACTTGTTATTCCTAAACAGAATCCTTATCATCATTTACTTGCTATTCCTAAACAGAATCCTTATAATCATTTACTTGTTATTCCTAAACAGAATCCTTATCATCATTTCAAAGACATCTCAGCCAGAGAGTCATGACACCAATGTATAGATCATAAATGTTGTGTTGGCAATTGGCATGATCTGTAAAGATGTATTGACCTGTAATGATAAACACTAAGCTTCATGACAGCTAGCCTGGCTGACTCCCGACCCACGTGACTACACAGCGAGAAGATTTTTTGAGAGCTGGTGTCAGTCAGACTACATGACAGCTACCGTAACTCAAAAAGACACCCCAGGCCCTTATTCAATGACCCAACATCCTGTGCTTTCTACGTATATTCCACACAATCACTTCACTCTACAACACATAGGCAATATCCCAACAACATGAAAATACTCTTTAAGATGAAGTATTCCAGCATCTGAATGAGTTTACTCTTCTCTTGGCCTCTCTGGGATAGCAAGGAGAAGTCAAACAATGTACTTGAAGAATTATGCAAAACTCCCTCTGCCTCAATGCCAATATGGATACCTGGCGCGCCGTCAAATACACCCCACCTCCCATCGACGGTGAACTTTGCTGTCCTACTGCGTTGTTTTTCCCGAATACATTATTTTGATTAATTGCACTGGGTCCCCATTGGATTTGAATGACCTCCAAAAACTGTACTGAGTGCTGATCACATGACTTCCAGTATGGTAATGAGGCTCATTAGCATAAACATCAAAGAGAGCGAAGAAGAAGAGAGCCTGTCCCTGTTGTACACTATGAGTTGTACTACTTCTGTGATTGGTTGGCATGTCTCGCCCACCTCTAGCTAACTTCCTCCAGTTTCATTCCATTGCCATCCTACTCGAACGTGCCGCGCGCAAAATCAAATGAGAGAGCTGTGAAGATGAGCGACCATGCTTCAGGGCCGTGACGACAGCGGATGGAGACAAGTTATAGGACGACCTCAGCATTCCTGTCAGTTTGGAGGAGGATGTCGCGCAGAGGAAAAGCACGTCTCCGTCAGACCTGACACTTATCCCAACGTCTGTCAGTGGCTGTCACCCCAAGGCTTCCTGAACCCGGAATCGACTCGTCCTGTCTGTCAGGTTTCATCTAGCCCACAATCTCTGATCTTTGACCTTTCTTCAACACAGAGGAGTCGGGAAAACAAAAGGAGGGACCATAGAAAGGTCATCTCACTACTGAACTGAACTTAGAGTTTCAGCTTGAAGGCCTAATACTCTGTTGTTAGCGTTGCTTATTGCTGGTAGAGTGACGACTCAGGCCTTGACTCTTACAGGTGGTCGAGGTCTGATACTCCACTAAGAGGACCTAACGAGAGATGGCGGTAGAATATGTAGGACTTGTACATATTCCCAACAATGCATTAGACTGTTATGCAGCTCTTTTTACATTGCTTTCTCCTCGGTCAGGGAAAAGGGGAGGAGATTACCTGGAGACTTGGCTGATCAACACCAGCCCTCACAGCCAACACTATCTTGAATCTGGGCTACAGGTGTATGAAATGTGCTCATTTGAAATCTGGTCTAATTGACTCCAACAGATTCTTGCTCAGGAACACAACTTTTCACATATATACTCCAGTGAACAATGCAACTTGTGTTATGAAGCTGTAGTTACACTACCTAGATGTTCATCCATTCATTGCTGCCTATTTGCAGAGAGATCATATCTCACACCATTATCTTGTTATATGGACTGATGCCATTAATGGACTGATGCCACTCGCTTGGCCCTTATGATAATGAAGCCAATTTGTAAGCCATGCTGGAAAAGTGGAGTTCATATTATTCAGTTAGCTGATGGGTAAGACTCAAACAGTGTGGAGAGAACCATGATGTGGATAGGTTGGGCTAGTCTCAGGGCTAGTGGGCTAGTCTCAGGGCTAGTGGGCTAGTCTCAGGGCAAGTGGGCTAGTCTCAGGGCAAGTGGGCTAGTCTCAGGGCAAGTGGGCTAGTCTCAGGGCTAGTGGGCTAGTGTCAGGGCTAGTGGGATAGTCTCAGGGCTAGTCTCAGGGCTAGTGGGATAGTCTCAGGGCTAGTGGGCAAGTGGGCTTGTTCAAGGGCTAGTCTCAGGGCTAGTGGGCTAATGTCAGTGCTAGTCTCAGGGCTAGTGGGCTAGTGTCAGGGCTAGTCTCAGGGCTAGTGTCAGGGCTAGTCTCAGGGCTAGTGTCAGGACTTGTGGGCTAGTGCCAGGGCTAGTGGGCTAGTCTCAGGGCTAGTGGGCTAGTGTCAGGGCTAGTCTCTCGGCTAGTGGGCTAGTGTCAGGGCTAGTCTCAGGGCTAGTGGGCTAGTCTCAGGGCTAGTGTCAGGGCTAGTGGGCTAGTGTCAGGGCTAGTCTCTGGGCTAGTGTCTGGGTGTGCTGCTCATCGACTGGGTCAAAGCCTTTATTAGACAACCTCTGTCTGAAGATGAAATGTTAACTGCTGTTGCTGGGTTTGCTTACTGTAAAATGAATAGCTTACTGCTCTCTTCACCGCAGATAGATCTGTTTATATTTGACTACATATAATAGCTGTTTTGGCTGCTTACAGCTACAATCCTTAATTGGTGGAACTGCACATCCGTTTGGGATATTACAACAACAAAGAAGTTACTGAAAACAACAAACTGTTCTTCCCCTCAGACATAATTTTTATTTTTACCATGCTTATCGCGCTCCTCTCTTCCATTTCTCCTACGTTACATCATCAAAACCTGACAAAAAAAACTCTGTCTCACCCCAAAAATGCAGCAGTCCAGACATATTCTACACAATGTGGCTGTTGCACGCTTCAAGGCATTTTTTTATTGATAGCTTCTGGTTGAATAACTGTAAACAATGATGACTCATTTCTTGTGGAAGTGGCCTTTCAACACAGCTAAATGACAACGTTTCAAGCTACCTTAATTTTAAGTGAGTAGTCAGTGAATAAAGATAGAGCTCAGAGTACTGACATTATAACTCAAAGTACATGTTAATGGACAGTACTCTTCACAGTCACTACTCAGCTTGGAGGGATGGGAAACATTATCTGATAAATCTCTTAGCTGTTCACAATTAAAACATAGAGCAGTCCCACTGTAACTAACAAATGTCCCTAATACTTATACCTGGTAGGTACAAAGGCAGTGTAATTACAGTTTAGAGATAGACAGTGTTGCGTAGTAACTATTACAGGGTCATTTAATTGATTTTAATCACTTTCTGACTGCACTCCTTTTGATTTCAACCACATTTTCCATATACAGTATATTTGCCCATGGTAGAAGTAATCAGAAAGTAGCTTTCTGGATCTAAATGTCAAAACAAAGATGACCCATTCTGCATACCCCACCATACCATGGAAAATCTAAACGGTTAAGGTTGATATCATATAAAAGCTTACAAACAGGGTTGTCAAACTATTGTATAATTATATACAGTATATATTTTTAAGTTTAATGAAAATATATATTTTTTTACCTTTAACAGAAATGATCTAAAAACCTGCAACCTCAAATTTCTTTCTCCTGCATATGTTGGAGCTTTTACCCTATTTTACATAATCTGAGGTGTTTGTTGTGCCCACCATCAATTGAGACACAGCATACTCTAGAATACAGGCCGGGTGAGACACAGCATACTCTAGAATACAGGCCGGGTGAGACACAGCATACTCTAGAATACAGGCCGGGTGAGACACAGCATACTCTAGAATACAGGCCGGGTGAGACACAGCATACTCTAGAATACAGGCCGGGTGAGACACAGCATACTCTTGAATACAGGCCGGGTGAGACACAGCATACTCTTGAATACAGGCCGGGTGAGACACAGCATGCTCTAGAATACAGTTCGGGTGAGACACAGCATACTCTTAAACACATTAAGGGCACTTACTGTAAAGTGGGACCTTGCAGCATATAATTTCCTTCAGAAAAGCACTCCCCTTTCAAAAACTACTAGCTGTGTAGTGTAGACCTTCACTTATATACATGCAGTCAAAAAAGGTGACCCATTGCCTGGGCATGAACTCTCTGTGTCTTTTGGCCTTTGACGAGAGAGTAAGGCTCTTGGATGTTCACCTCATCCATCATCGTAGGGAGTGGAGTGATTCAGACTGGGCTGGGGAGGATGGAGGGCGGAGGCAGGGATGATAGCATGATGAATGAGGAAGTGTTCAGCTTCCTCAGAGCACAGTGTGATCTGTCTACAGGCAGTGTGTCTAAATGATGAGCTAGCCTGACCAAGTCCCTCCTGGACCAGGCCCACTAACATAGTACCTGTAGGCTTAGCTTACACTGAATCATGCAGGTGGTGGTTATCATAAGTGTTAGATTTATACATTTATGGTCTCTTCGAGCAGGTTCGGCGGCTTGAAATACAATAGCAAATGATGAATGCTGTGTGAAATCACTTAGCCATCTTAGAGAGAGACAGAGATAGCGTAGTCTCATGAGTAGAGTAAGAATCATGTTAGATGCCTATAGGCTTTAGCTCAGAGGGCTAACAAGGTATTGAACTGCGCTGACAAACCTGTTTAAAAACCCAATCGGTTCAATGCGCTTAATGTCTATGCCTTGTCACAGTCCCTTCCCCCTCACCTATTATCTGTCTGGGGAGACCTGCTCCTCTAGCTTATCTAGTTTTCACCACTGAAGACTTAGCGGAGGTCTGCAAGAGATCTGTCTTGTGTACTGTAGATTCATCCATCTGTCTTGTGCACTGTAGACTCATCCATCTGTCTTGTGTACTGTAGACTCATCCATCTGTCTTGTGTACTGTAGACTCATCCATCTGTCTTGTGTACTGTAGACTCATCCATCTGTCTTGTGTACTGTAGACTCATCCAGCCAGATAGACAGGATTCTTACTGTAGACTCATTCATATAAGAGAAAATAATTCCTGAACATAGAGTAGGAGCTGCTGTACAGTACAGAGAGATTCACCTGCTGTTAGCTAGTAGCGAGCACATTCCCTTAGTGTTGCTTCGGCCTACATTAAGGTTAACTGGCAGGCAGGCAGGCAGGCTCATGAAGCTGTACGCTAGACACAAGATGCTCCCTAACTAGGGCTGGGCGATATAGCAAATGAATTCCAAATGCCTGTATCGTAGTCCATGCCGCTCTGACATCGCTCGTCCATATATGTATATATTCTTAATTTATTCCTTACTTGGATTTGTGTGTATTGGGTATATGTTGAGTAATTGTTAGATATTACTTGCTAGATATTACTGCACGGTCGTAGCATGAAGCACAAGCATTTCGCTCCACGCGCAATAACATCTGCTAAACACGTGTATGGTGACCAATGACATTTGATTTGATTGGATTTGATTACCAAAATTACGTTTTTTTCTGTGTTTTTCGTGTTTATGAGCATTTGTCCGCTTGTTCTCATGTTGTCTTTTTAGTCTCATCTCCTTCGCTCCTCTGTGCTGTGCTCCTCCCCATTTACACCAGAGATCTACAGTATATATAATGACGAGATGCTCATGTCTATGCCCTAACAATGGGAGTCGTTGTCCCAAAGGCGGGAAGGCAGGTGACAAGCTTAGGTTCAAAACAAGCCCATAGAAACGCACTGGGCTTATTTTGGACAGATTTTAGCAAGAGTGAAACCTCTTGCTTCGCCTCTTCCTCTATGGTACACACACACACACACACACACACACACACACACACACACACACACACACACACACACACACACACACACACACACACACACACACACACACACACACACACACACACCTCCCCCTGCCACTCATCAAAGTTGAGAGATCACTTCTTTCTCTCTGACAAGCGGTTTCAACTAGCTATTTGCATGTGAGGTTTGGTCTAACAGAATCAGTCATTTGGACACCAAAACACATTGAGACATTATTTTACTGTAACATAGGAGACGTTAACCTTGCTAACTATAACCTTTTTATGTCTGAACTCATTAAATTGCATGCAGAGCAGACACTACTAAAACAGGAGTATCAATGAACATTGATTCTGGAAAATGTATAGATAGATAGATAGATAGATAGATAGGTACTTTATTGATCCCCCGGGGGGGAAATTTCATTTTGTGGTGTGGTTTCAGTTTGTGGTTTCAGTTTGTGGTGCGCTAACGCGTACCACTAGTAGCATTTTAGCCTGTTATACTAGCTGTCTAGTCTGTTTTATAACTTTGCAATATGTATAAAAGGAATTGGCATCTCGTTCTCATTCTGAGAAATAAGGTAGGCCACTTGATTTCAACATCTGAACAAAGTGTACAGGTTAACACGCTCTTCAAACAGTTGGAGACGGACAGTAGGGTATGTTCATAACAATTCAACTGGTCTGCCTTGTTAGCAAATAGATCCACGGTAATTAAAGTTGAAATATAAAGATTCCTATAAAGATTAGCTGGCTACTCACTAACACTGAGACCTGTGTTAATGTTCTATAATGCCTGCTACAATAAGTGCACGTACATTATACATGGTTCTGGTTAAATGTATAACAAAAGGGCATTTTCATAGACAGACTTGAAAGCCAGATCAGTGATTATTGCAAAAATAGCAGGTTGAACTGTTTTGATAAAATCATTAAATTATTAGTGGATCTTATGGTTGTGGAAGGCTTATATTTAGCCTAGGTATAATTTCACAAGCCCTGAATTCATTAGATTATTGCTGACTGTTTGAAATGTAGTGTATTTGACCTTAATTAATTGTGCAACAAAGCTTATTTAGAGAATACATTATTTTTTTTTAAATAGAATTGCCCATAAATGGAGATCAGATTTTTAGGCCATATCGCCCAGCCCTATGCCTAATACTGTAGGCTAGAGTGGAGTGGGTGCTTATGTATGCCAATTTAGTGCAGGGGAAAGTAGGCCAGCTGCACAGTCCAAAATACAACAGCGAGGAGACATCATGGAAAAAGGAAATGGGAAATGATACAGCATGGTTAATTGGTGAGCAATTATAGGTTGCAGTCAATCCATTGCTTCTAGATTATGACACTAGTGTTTTAAAAACAACTGATGGAGGCTACAATGTGAGTGACGTAAAGGTATTTACATGGTAGCTACATACAGTGGGGAGAACAAGTATTTGATACACTGCCGATTTTGCAGGTTTTCCTACTTACAAAGCATGTAGAGGTCTGTAATTTTTATCATAGGTACACTTCAACTGTGAGAGACGGAATCTAAAACAAAAATCCAGAAAATCACATTGTATGATTTTTAAATAATTAATTTGCATTTTATTGCATGACATAAGTATTTGATCACCTACCAACCAGTAAGAATTCCGGCTCTCACAGACCTGTTAGTTTTTCTTTAAGAAGCCCTCCTGTTCTCCACTCATTACCTGTATTAACTGCACCTGTTTGAACTCGTTACCTGTATAAAAGACACCTGTCCACACACTCAATCAAACAGACTCCAACCTCCACAATGGCCAAGACCAGAGAGCTGTGTAAGGACATCAGGGATACAATTGTAGACCTGCACAAGGCTGGGATGGGCTACAGGACAATAGGCAAGCAGCTTGGTGAGAAGGCAACAACTGTTGGCGCAATTATTAGAAAATGGAAGAAGTTCAAGATGACGGTCAATCTCCCTCGGTCTGGGGCACCATGCAAGATCTCACCTCGTGGGGCATCAATGATCATGAGGAAGGTGAGGGATCAGCCAAGAACTACACGGCAGGACCTGGTCAATGACCTGAAGAGAGCTGGGACCACAGTCTCAAAGAAAACCATTAGTAACACACTACGCCGTCATGGATTAAAATCCTGCAGCTCACGCAAGGTCCCCCTGCTCAAGCCAGCGCATGTCCAGGCCCGTCTGAAGTTTGCCAATGACCATCTGGATGATCCAGAGGAGGAATGGGAGAAGGTCATGTGGTCTGATGAGACAAAAATAGAGCTTTTTGGTCTAAACTCCACTCGCCGTGTTTGGAGGAAGAAGAAGGATGAGTACAACCCCAAGAACACCATCCCAACCGTGAAGCATGGAGGTGGAAACATCATTCTTTGGGGATGCTTTTCTGCAAAGGGGACTGGACGACTGCACCGTATTGAGAGGAGGATGGATGGGGCCATGTATCGCGAGATCTTGGCCAACAACCTCCTTCCCTCAGTAAGAGCATTGAAGATGGGTCGTGGCTGGGTCTTCCAGCATGACAACGAACCGAAACACACAGCCAGGGCAACTAAGGAGTGGCTCCGTAAGAAGCACCTCAAGGTCCTGGAGACCTTAACCCAATAGAAAATCTTTGGAGGGAGCTGAAAGTCCGTATTGCCAAGCGACAGCCCCGAAACCTGAAGGATCTGTATGGAGGAGTGGGTCAAAATCCCTGCTGCAGTGTGTGCAAACATGCTTTGTAAGTAGGAAAACCTGCAAAATCGGCAGTGTATCAAATACTTGTTCTCCCCACTGTAAGTGGGTATTGGCCAACTATAGTATAAACAGATTCATAAAAAAATATATATATATATAATGGTTTGTGTAACTAACTACATGACGTCAATTTCAATATGCAATGTGACGAACACTCTCACCAACAATTATCTGAACTGTACGTTTATAAATCCTTGAAACTATGCAGACCCCTTACATGTTTAGTCATTTAGCAGACGCTCTTACCCAGAGACATTTACAGGAGAAATTAGGGTTAAGTGCCTTGCCCTCGTCAGCTCAGGGATTCGAACCAGCGACCTTTCGGTTACTGGCCCAGCGCTTTTAAAAACACTAGGCTACCTGCACCACTAAAAATTCTAATTCTAATTAGCATTTTTCAACCCAGAGGTCAGAGCCTGACTGAAGATCCCTTATGTACTCATTATAGCTAGATGCTAAATACATCTAAAATGTCAGTCAAATGTCATTGCTTAGTCTGTACCAGCTTAGTAGTTTAGTGGATTAGTGATTAAGCTTTACCAATCAAAAGCACGTTGCAATTATTGCTTTCAAAATCTGTATCATCATAATCAAAAAATCACTTTTTTGAAGGAGTTGAATTAATATAATATGTACTGGTACTCTTAATGCAAATGGCTCCTTTCATTCGGCTGTATTCTGAGAGGCATTTTCCTCTAAGACAACCTTCTTGTACTGGAAACAGTCCAAACTGTTAACAAGTTCCATTTTAATCTATTGGATTAATTTGTTTTGGAGTAAAGCAACATTGTAATTACACACGTTCCTGGAGGAAGGGGGCTATCACCAATCAGGGCACCACTCACCATGACCCCCAACATATTAGCATGGGCACCCCCATAAGGAAACACCAACAGTGCAAATAACTATGAATATTAATTTGTAATTATCTGTTATGATCCCACACATAATCCTAGCCATTGGCCATGGACCTGTAAACTGCTGGCAAAGCATCCCTGGATAATAGAACCAACAACCAATCTTCTTTAACAAAGGTGTGATGTTGCAACCACACTATCATTGGGATTCTGCTACTCTGGCACTTTAACTCCACAGCCTTGAATAACAATGTAATGACTAAAGCCATCAGCAAGGTCAAGGCTTGTTTGCATAATAAACACCAGCGTCTCTGAACAAATAACACCACCTCTGCCTTAAGGAAGAGTACCCGCATAGCGTGCCAGGAAGAGTTGAGCTTCAGCACCTAGGTCCGTCACTGTATCAAGTACAGGCCTTGTAACAGCTTGCCATTCAGGTGAAGAGAAGGCTACAGTAACACGATGTTCTCTGCTACACTATGACAGATCCTTCACAGGCTTCCTGCAGGGAGTAGGAGGACGTTGCCTCTTGGAACATTTCTAAAGTTAAGCTCAGGAATGTGGGAAGGTACGCTGATCCTGAAGGTTAGAGAGGCGGACCAGTATCAAGAAAGTTGCTGGTTCAAGCCCCGGGGCAGTATAACACAACAATGGGAAAGGAACTGAACTGGCAGCTGGAAGGCTGCTGGTCTCTGATCTCATCTACTATCTCCTGCCATTGTGCCCTTGAGCAAGGCACTTGCCCCACTGCTGATCCCCATCCAGGAGCGCTGCACTGCTGCTGAACCTGTGATTCTCAACGTGTGTGTGTGTGTGTGTGTGTGTGTGTGTGTGTGTGTGTGTGTGTGTGTGTGTGTGTGTGTGTGTGTGTGTGTGTGTGTGTGTGTGTGTATCTGGGGGTGTTGGGAAAGGCAGAAGACAAATGTCAGTTCTAACCTAACGGACAATAAAGTTCTATTGTATTGGATCAGTCCCTGAGTGATCCTTGTTCTATAGAGGTAGAAAGACAGGGGGGCGGAGAGACAGAGGAATTTTAGGAATAATCGTCCTTGATACCTGCTTGATATAAGCTATCATCATTAGTTTCTCTTTTATAGACTCATCATCAATACCAGAGAGCTAATGCTGCAGCTGATTGGATCTTGGATCATGTACGTTTGTCGAGCTGATGAACACGCTCAGTAGCACAACACTCAGTGGAACGAGGTCCCTGGTGAATCCATTCACTAAGGAGAGGCTGTCACCCCCTCTGATCCATTCAAATTTGATTTGGCAAAAAGCGCCTTCGTATGCCAAAGCCATGAGCCGGAGAGGGTGCCAGTTGAGGGGGAGTTGATTGAGGCACGTGCTCAGAAACCTAATAGGAAGTAGTCAGGGAAAGAGTATTCTTATGAAACCTAAAGTCACCAACCAGGTAGACAGGACTCTTATGAAACCTAAAGGAACCAGCCAGGTAGACAGGATTTGTCTGAAACATAAAGGACCCAGTAAGGTGGGCATGATTCTTCTGAAACCTAAAGGAACCAGTAAGGTGGACATGATTATTCTGAAACCTAAAGGAACCAGCCAGGTAGACAGGATTCTTCTGAAACCCAAAGAAACCAGCCAGATAGACAGGATTCTTATGATGCCTAAAGAAACCAGCCAGATAGATAGGATTCTTCTGAAACCTAAAGGAACCAGTCAGATAGACAGGATTCTTCTGAAACCTAAAGGAACCAGTCAGATAGACAGGATTCTTTTGAAAACTAAAGGAACCAGTCAGATAGACAGGATTCTTATGAAACCTAAAGGAAGCAGCCAGATAGACATGATTCTTATGAAGCCTAAAGAAACCAGCCAGATAGATAGGATTATTCTGAAACATAAAGGAACCAGTAAGATAGACAGGATTCTTATGAAGCCTAAAGGAACCAGTCAGATAGACAGGATTCTTATGAAACCTGAAGGAAACAGACAGATAGACAGGATTCTCATGAAACCTACAGGAAGCAGCCAGATAGACAGGATTCTTATGATGATTCAGAAGTGTGTAGTCTTTATTTGTTTTCCCAAAGCCAAATGAAAGGTCGGCAGGAACTTCAATTGTGGCTTCTCTTGTGTTGTGCCAACATACAGTGGCTTCATGGTCAGGCAGCTGAACATTCATTATTTAAAAAAAATAGGTTATCCCAGGCTCTGTGAACTACATCATTTTTTAACCCTTTGACAGGACCAATCAGGTACCTGTTACAGAGAGGAACAAAGAGGGGGGAAGCAGTGCTCTGCCTGTAATACATGGTTAACATGATACTGTGTCTTGAGGCCGCTAATGACAAAGAAACAATGAGGTAATAATACCACTATAGAACATGCTCCCCTACTACACATGAAAAGGCTTTCTGTAGGATATATGTAGACAAAGATTTTATTTATTTATTTAACCTTTATTTAAGTAGGCAATTCAGTTAAGAACAAATTCTTATTTACAATGACGACCTACCAAAAGGCAAAAGGCCTCCTGCGGGGATGGGGGCTGGAATTAAAAATATAAATAAATTACAATTTTTTTTAGGACAAAACACACATCACAGCAAGAGATACAACACAACACTACATAAAGAGAGACCTAAGACAATAACATAGCATGGCAGCAACACATGACAACACAGCATGGTAGCAAAACAACATGGTAGCAGCACAAAACAGGGTACAAACATTATTGAGCATGATTTGATACACTATATATACAAAAGTATGTGGACATCCTTTCAAATGAGTGGATTTGGCTATTTAAGCCACACCCGTTGCTGACAGGTGTATAAAATAGAGAACACAGCCATGCAATCTCCAGAAACAAACATTGGCAGTAGTATAGCCTTACTGAAGAACTCAGTGACTTTCAACCTGGCACCGTCATAGGATGCCACCTTTTCAGTTCGTCAAATTTCTGCTCTGCTAGAGCTGCCCTGATCAACTGTAAGTGCTGTTATTGTGAAGTGGAAACATCTAGGAGAAACAACGTCTCAGACGCGAAGTGGTAGGCCACACAAGCTCACAGAATGGGACCACCGAGTGCCGTCCACTGTTACAACACAATACAGAGTTCCAAACTTCCTCTGGAAGCAACGTCAGCACAAGAACTGTTTGTCGGGAGCTTCATGAAATGGGTTTCCCTGGACGAGCAGCAGCACACACCATTAAGATTACCATGCGCAATGCCAAGTGTCGGCTAGAGTTGTGTAAAGCTCGCCGCCATTGGACTCTGGAGCAGTTGACACACCAACTCAGAAACCACTTCTGTCTCCCAGAAACGTCAGTGTCTCTGGTATGTGGTGAGCAAGGATGGCCTGGGAACAAAACACTACAAGACTAAAGCAATCCCAAACTATTCTATACCAAAAACACTCAAGGAAGAAAGAAGCGATTTTTGTGTCCTGCAGGGTTATGCCACCGGTAGGTGCTTAACTTTTCATGTGTGACATCATGAGAGCTCATGAGGCACCTCTACATACTAAACAATGTCAGAGCGCTCCACAACCATTTAGAGAAACGTTGAATCCTCTCAAAGAGTGAAACCCACATCCTGTCCTCTCTTTGAATGAGGATCTGCCCAGGAACCAGGGACGGACTGGGAGTAAAAAACGGCCCTGGACTTTGACCCAGACCGGCCCACCAGAACCGGCCCCCGTATACTCCACCACGGCCGCCCTGCTAATGCACGCACGTACACACACGACCAGCCCCTAATACAACCACCTAGCTGCATCACAACCATTGATCACTATTGCAGTACTACTTTAAAAAGGTTGCAGAACACACACTCAAACGCTGCACGTTGTTATAAAACTTCTACAGAACACACACTGAATTTGTCATGATTGAACTACCTCACATCACATGAAGCCTAGAGTGAAAAAGAGATGCTAAAATATCCCAATACTCACTGAGACATAGAACTGTGTAACTGCTGCTCAGGATCAGCTGGCTAGCTTTAAGTCATGGGAGTACACCTTCTAAAAAACAATGGTTGAACACCTCTCCAAAAATAGAACGTAACCTGTAAGAGAGCAGCACAAGCATACATCACAGCACATGAAGCCTAGAGTAAAAAAGAGATGCTAAAATATCCCCAATACTCACTGAGACATAGAACTGTCTAACTGCTGCTCAAGGTCTGCCTGCTAGCTTTATGTCATGGGAGTACACATTCTAAAAAACAATGGTTGAACACCTCTCCAAAAATAGAATGTAACCTGAAAGAGAGCAGCACAAGCCATCATGAGTCATAATTCATCTACATCACCTGAAGCCTAGAGTAAAAAAAGAGATGCTATAATATCTGCAATACTCACTGAAACATAGAACTGTCTAACTGCTGCTCAAGGTCAGCTGGCTAGCTTCACTCTGTCAAAGTACTGGACAGCAATATTACAGACAGGAAAAAGAGACATTAGAAATGTAGCAGTAAAATAATGATAAGTAAGCAAGTTACAGGAAATATGTCGCAACCACCTTATTGGAGGAGCAAGTTTCTCAACAGCTCGCTTTTCTCTGCAACTCTATATTGGTCGCCATGTCAGTATCCAGGGCCATTAGGATTGTTTTGATTGGCGCCGCCCTGTGTGGTCGCCTGTTAAGCAGCTTCCATTGTTTGTGCGTAAATTGTTGTTTTAGTATGTTTTTCGTCAGTTTTTCGTGAGCTTTTTTGCAACAGTTTAACAATAATAGTTCAGGATTATGGAGTGCTACTGTTTTACTAAGGTTTTAACAGTCCTTTTTATCACTGAGGCACTTTTTATTTTTCTCAGCGCCAAACCTACACGCGAGTCATCAATTATTTACAATCGAGCCCAGCTCCTGGATTTAGCACACGCAGCGCTGCTGCACCCCAGGGAAAAGTTCGATATTCCGGATGAGTTGAAAAGGCGACGGCGTGGACGCAGGGCGAGATTAAAGTGTAATGCAAAGCTAATGAAGTACAAGCCGGCTATACCGTCTATCATTATGGGCAACGTGAGATCGCTGCATAACAAGATGGACGAACTTCAGGGTTTGGTTCTTGGACAAAGAGACTACCGGGAAGTGAGCCTATTGTGTTTTTCTGAGACATGGCTGAATGAGAACATCACCATAGAGAACGTCACTATCGGCAGTTTCCGGACCATCAGACCAGAAAGGAATAGCGTTTCTTCAGGTAAGAGTAAGGGATTTATTAGTTAACAACAAATGGTGTAATCTGAGCCATATTACTCTTAAGGAAGAGTTTTGTAGCCCGGAAATTGAGCTGTTAGCCGTTAGCCTGAGACCCTACTATTTGCCGAGGGAATTCACGGCGGCTATTGCTGTTATTGTTTACATCCCGCCCTCCGCTGAAGCAAACACAGCATGTGACATCATCCACTCTGTTATCGCGAGGTTACAGACAGCGCATCCCAGTGCTTTCTAACCATGCATCTCTCTCTTCAACGCTGCCCACGTTCAAACAGTTTGTGAAGTGCACAACCAGGAATAATAAAACTCTGGACTTGTTATATGCTAATGTGAAGGATGCATACAACTCCTCTACAGGCCTATCGTGCAACAGCAGCCTGCGACCACTAGGACCATAAGGAGATGGTCTCCGGAGGCGAATGAGGCCCTACAGGACCGCTTTGAAACAACAGACTGGGATGTGCTCTGTGAGGCTCATGGGGAGGACATTGATGGACTTACTGACTGCATAACGGACTTCATCAATTTTTGTGTAGACAACACTGTACCCACCAGGAAGGTACGCTGGTTTACAAATAATAAACCCTGGGTCACCAGCGACCTGAAGGACCTGCTGAATGAGAAGAAGAGGGTCTTCAAGGCGGGGAACAAGGACAAATTGAAATGCGTCCAGAGGGAGCTGAAGTTGCGGATTGCTGAGGGGAAGAGAGGGTATAAGGAGAAGATGTGTGGAAGGGTATGAGAAATATCACTGGCTTCAACAGTCAAACAGTGGGCAGACAGAGGGGACCCAGGACAGAGCCAATGAGCTGAACCAACTTTTTAACAGGTTCGATACTGGCACTGTCCACCTCTACTCCAGCTCCCCAGGCAACACACCCTCACGGCTGTCCCACCCCCACTCTGCTCACAGCACCTCTGTTGAGACAATTAGCGACCCCACCTCCGCCCCTGCTCCCTCTGGACTGATCCTCATCATGGTTATGACGCAGAGGAGCACCTTCAGTCACAGACTGATCCCACCACGGTGTGCCAGAGAGCGCTACAGGAGGTCCTAGTTTAACAATTATGCATCCATCCGTGAGTAACTCTGGTCTGTAATCACTCATTCACTCAGGACTTACTTATTCATTCAGGTCTGTATATACATATTCAGGTACAGTTCTTATATCATATCACTTAACTTACGTAGTCATTCACTAAGGACTGCATATTAGTATCCTGTCAGTTGTTTCTTTTTTCATTGCTTTTATTATATAGAATGTGCAATACGTGCATTTATCTGTAATTAAACCATGAGATGGAAAGGACATGATTGGTTTTACAATATGTATACTATTTGCAACAAATGGCTGTATAGACATGAAATACAATTTGCTAATTAACACTTGTATATGTCTAATGCAATTTAGAGTTTTGAACAACAAGGCAAAAGCAATCAGAATCAAATGAAAATGCTTATTTTAGCTAAGCAAAATTATACGACAGTAAATCACTGATACTCAAGTGATTGCCATTTCTCGCAAAATCCCCATAGGACGGCGAAATCTAGGCATTCAGAGCTTTGCTAGGCGTCAAATCAGCAGTAGCTGACCAATAGTATTTGCATTTCACTCATAAATTCTGATATTACATGTTGTATTTGTAACACATTTAGGCACATATCTACAACTTCGCTGTCATCTCCGTCTACTCTTTTACCCGCGAACCGGGTTGTAGCATCTTCCACTTGCCGGTCTAGCACTTCGATGACAGCATCGGTGGCACTGGTACTACTACTACTACCAAATAAGTCGGTTCGTTTTTTACATTCACTTGCATTTGAGTGAAGACTTAACTTTTCAGCCCCACTCTTACATTTTTTACTCTGCTTTTCCATGTTCTATTGTAGCTAGTTTTCGAGCTGTCACTGTCAGTGTCAATGTGTGAGCGAGACAAAGGGGGCGGGGCTAAGGGTTGCATAGACGTCTGGAATAGACCAACGGGCCTGGGGGAAAGGAGGGGTTGGCCCGTATCGCTCAACCTTCTGCCAACTTTTTTTATTATTAGTAAAAAATTTATAAGGCAGCCCGCTACTGCCAGGAACTGACCGCCACAGTGGTAATGAACTTGCCGTGTTTGAACTGAGCTGCTCTGTAACCTCATCCAGAGTCACAAATTCAAATGGAGCATCTGGAGACCAGTCAGATAGATCTAACGAGAGTCACATTGATGGTTGATATGAGTGCTTGCATGTTTCAATCATACTTGTGAAAAGCTTTCCTTAGCCTCACATCAATTGCACAGTATAGCGGTTACTATAGCCAATCGTAGAAGTACTACTAATACATGCAAGAAATTGTTTAAATTGAGCGAGGATAGTTGCTTTTTCAATTACAGTAATTACGGGTCTGCTGGGAAGTAATGGTCTCCATTTAACCTAGCATGGTCAAACCACTTTGGCATCTAGACGGTCCACCTGACATTCGCCATTATTACAGACAACTAGTATGACATTTCACCCCAACAAGCTTACAGTGTCTCTAACGCTTTCTGAAACCTTCTAAAAAACATTGTTCCAAATCAACTACTATTATGGTGACAATATTTTTCATATGCAAAATATAGGACTGCCATTTGGGCCAACGGGATCTTTAATAGCGCTGCCTATCATTGAGGCTACGTTTACTTGGTTTGACCATGAGACCATGACTATGTAGACAAACAAATATGTAGTCTTCCTTACCTGCATACTGAATTTAAAATAAATAATGAATCATGAACATACACTAATCAAATGGAAATGTTATCTACAGTTTTGTTTTTACAATTAGTCACAGAAATACCCACGCCAGTGCAGGATTCACACAATCAACAATAATTTTTTGATGACCAAACCGGATTGATTCCTATCTCCACTCATTCATAATTGAAAACTCTGGACATTGAAAAGCCTCAACTCAACATTTCAAATGTTCACTATGGCAACAGACAACATATTTACGTTGCAGCTGGAAGTTGCGCTCTGCTTTATCTGAATGAGTGAGACAACTCTGGAGTACACGAGCCTGCAAATAGCATGTCATACGTGGGTAGTATAAATAACTCAGTGACTCCTGACATGATTTATTGTATGTTTAATTGGTCTTAGATTGAAGAACGTGTATTGTAATTGGTCTTAGATTGAAGAACGTGTATTGTAATTGGTCTTAGATTGAAGGACTTGTTTTTTAAATGGTCTTAGATCTGTCAAATGAGGAATAAATACAACTAAACACCACATGGCTTGATTGACAATAGGTTCCAAAATATATTACTAAATGCAATTGGACAAGTGGTTTCCCAGTCTCAAAAGAAGATTTAGTTTATCTTACCTCTCTGCAGTGACATATGAAGAAATAACGTAGCTTACTGATATATCATTCAGCCTGAAGTGTGTGAGAGGGGGCCTGTGTGCCCGTGCTTGTGTGTTTGATCACCGTAACATTAATTTATATCACCATTTGGCCTGTCAGGATGCTTTTACTGAACCTAAAAATCATAAACACATTTACCTCATAATCAATACTTCCAAAAATATGACACAGCAATGAGTGCTTCTTCTCCCCTTATATCTGGATGCCAAACACTTCCACACGACTTGCCCATAATTCACTGGCTGAGCGGCACCACCGAGGCTCTTTGGCTGTCACACGTCTCGCGCTAGATTTACTAGGCAAAGCCAATTAACCTTTCCTGCATTGCTTATCAACTGATCCAATGCATAATTAGTAATAAAGCGAGCCATCAAGGGACTGGTAATGGTTTGAGATAGGGAAATCATCTTTGTGGTACTTTGAAAAATAAAAGGTTGTAAAAGTCTCGCCATGTTTTCTTGTGGCTGGACAACATACGTGACATTTGATTAACAAATTGTTAGTTGATGATAAATTCAAATTATGGGGAGGAATGGCATTCAGCATGAGGAGAAAATAGGTTTTGGCCGCAATGTAGTGGCAAATTGGTTTTGGCCCTAATGTAGTGGCAAATTGGTTTTGGTCATACCTAGACTGGGAGTTACAACTCCAACAAACCCACACTGCAGTACTTCTTTAGTAACATATTTGTTTGTTCTTGCAAACAAAATCAGAGGCATACTTTGAAAATGTCCTGTTTTCAGAACAAGATAAGTGTGTTGGTACAGTAATTGTGATACAGCACGGTAAGGAGTGAATTTGTCCTGAAACAGAGCCATCCACCGGGCCAAGCCTTGGCGATAGACCAGGAAAACTACGCTGCTCCAAATCTCCAGTTCACTCTCCATGCATTACAACCTGGGTGTTCTTACAGCACTTTGTAGAGGTTAGGGTCTGGGACTTTCTACTTCTCCCTCATGAAAAATAAATGAGGTGGGGTGTTGTAAAAAGTGTCTCACTAGATGTGCTTCTCCTTCAACACACAGCAGACAGAGTCTCAGAGTTACTGAATCTGGTTGGATCCACTTTCACATTCTACCTTAAAAGGGGCAATCTTCAATTGCTACATCATTTTTTTGACTTTTAAATTGATGATATATAACCTTTGATTCTTGAAGAATATAACTTATAAATGCCTCATGAGCATAGTTAAATTGTCGTACCCCACCAGAACCCAGAATATAAGCTTGTTTAACGCCATTGTTTGTAAACAAAGTAATTATAAACAAACACTATTTAGCCTCAAAACATGGTTAAAACTATACATTTGATATAATGGATGGTCAGTCCTTGCATCCATAGCTCTGTCTATTAATTTGAAAGTGGTTATATTTATCTAGCCCCATCCCTCACCTTTTCAACAATGCCCACTTTGTTATTGTTTCAACTGCGGAGTGCCCCTTTAACGTTTAGCGTGCTCACAGTGTTTACAGGACAATGCAGTCTGACGTGACACCAGAAAACACCAGGCGCATAATTGCGTGCCAAGAAGAATATTGTCTCTAACTAAATCCCTGACGACATTCATAGGGGCTTACATGAGGAATGAGAGGAGGGAAAAGACTGAGGAAAACAGTTTAATCTCCATTCTAATTTTGGCTATACAGTAGAAAAACCTTACCCTTCTATACAGTAGGGAACCATACCCTTCCATAAAATAGATACACCCATACCCTTCTATACAGTATATACACCCATACCCTTCAATACAATAGGTACACCATATCCTTCTATCCAGTAGATACACCATACCCTTCTATCCAGTAGATACACCATACCCTTCTATACAGTTGTACACCCATACCCTTCTATACAGTAGGTACACCCATACCCTTCTATCCAGTAGATACACCATACCCTTCTATACAGTTGTACACCCATACCCTTCTATACAGTAGGTACACCCATACCCTTCTATACAGTAGAAACAACATACCCTTCTATACAGTATTAACATATCCTTCTATACAGTATATACACCATACCCTTCTATACAGTAGATACACCATCCCCTTCTATACAGTAGAACAGTTGAAGTCAGAAGTTTACATACACCTTAGCCAAATACATTTAAACTCAGTTTTTAATCCTAGTAAAAATTCCCTGTTTTAGGTCAGTGATATTCTGTGTTTCTAGGTGGCCTCATCTAAGGAATGTGTTTGCCAAGTTTCTAACCAAGAGAGAAACTATTCTTGCTGTGACCTTTACATAGAATGTGGTTCCTAAGCAGTTTGTGTCATTGGAGACACAGGCTAGCATGAAGGATATTTGGGGCACTCTGCTCATAGAAGCAGGTTGAAGGATTACCTTATAGGTAACAGTCATAAGCTCCAGGAAAATGTCATTCGTGGTTCATCTGACCAGCCACACTTACTGGTGGTCTGATGGAGGAAACCAGATAGGACCTGTCTATATATAATAAATGTTTTTGTCAACTCTTTGATTGAGCATTGTGTTTCCTCCTCACATCTTAAATCCTTCAATACCAGAGAAATCATCATTACAGTCAGTTAGGATCATCACTTTTTTTTAAGAATGTGAAATGTCAGAATAATAGTAGCGAGAATGATTTATTTCAGCTTTTATTTATTTAATCACATTCCCAGTGAGTCATAAGTTTACATACAATTAGTATTTGGTAGCATTACCTTTAAATTGTTTAACTTGGGTCAAACGTTTTGGGTAGCCTTCCACAAGCTTCCAACAATAAGTTGGGTGAATTTTGGCCCATTCATCCTGACAGAACTGGTGTAACTGAGTAAGGTTTGTAGGCCTCCTTGCTCGCACACGCTTTTTCAGTTCTGCCCACAAATTTTCTACAGGTTTGAGGTCAGGGCTTTGTGATGGCCACTCCAATACCTTGACTTTGTTGTCCTTAAGCCAATTTGCCACAACTTTGGAGGTATGCTTGGGGTCATTGTCCATTTGAAAGACCCATTTGCGACCAAGCTTTAGCTTCCTGATTGAAGTCTTGAGATGTTGCTTCAATTTTTCCACATCATTTTCCTTCCTCATGATGTCATCTATTTTCTTAAATGCACCAGTCCCTCCTGCAGCAAAGCACCCCCACAATATGATGCTGCCACCCCCGTGCTTCACGGTTGGGATGGTGTTCTTCGGCTTAAAAGCCTCCCCCTTTTTCCTCCACACATAACAATGGTCATTATGGCCAAACAGTTCTATTTTTGATTCATCAGACCAGAGGACATTTCTCCAGAAGGTGTGATCTTTGTCCCCATGTGCAGTTGCAAACCGTAGTCTGGCTTTTTTATGGTGTTTTTGGAGCAGTGGCTTCTTCCTTGCTGAGCGGCCTTTCGGGTTATGTCGATGTAGGACATGTTTTAAATGTGGATATAGATACTTTTTTACCCGTTTCCTCCAGCATCTTCACAAGGTCCCTTGCTCTTGTTCTGGGATTGATTTGCACTTTTCACACCAAAGTACGTTCATCTCTAGGAGACAGAACGCGTCTCCTTCCTAAGCGGTATGACGGCTGCAGGGTCCCATGGTGTTTATACTTGCGTAGTATTGTTTGTACAGATGAACGTGGTTTTGGCGGATTTATTTTGATTTTCCCATGATGTCGAGCAAAGAGGCACTGAGTTTGAAGGTAGAGCTTGAAATACATCCACAGGTATACCTCCAATTGACTCAAATTATGTAAATTAGCCTATCAGAAGCTTCTAAAGCCATGGACTCTTCTCTTCTCAACCCTGTGATGACCAACCATCCTAAGTAACACAGGAGCTCTAATTCCAATCACTCATGGATGTAGGCCACAGTTCCATGTTTCAATGTCATACATGTTTAGATACAGTTATGTGAAAAAGTAAGTCCACCCCCTGGAAAGTGTTTTGGAAATTGCTCCCAAGGATGAACCAGACTTGTGTAAGTCTACCATTTTTTTTGTGAGGTCTTGGCGGATTTATTTTGATTTTCCCATGATGCCGAGCAAAGAGGCACTGAGTTTGAAGGTAGAGCTTGAAATACATCCACAGGTACACCTCCAATTGACTCAAATTATGTAAATGAGCCTATCAGAAGCTTCTAAAGCCATAATTTTCTGGAATTTTCCAAGCTGTTTAAAGGCACAGTCAACTTAGTGTATGTAAACTTCTGACCCACTGGAATTGTGATATAGTGAATTATAAGTTAAATAATATGTCTGTAAACAATTGTTGGAAGAATTACTTGTGTCATGGACAAAGTAGATGTCTTAACTGACTTGGCAAAACTATAGTTTGTTAACATGAAATCTGTGGAGTGGTTGAAAAATGAGTTTTAATGACTTCAACCTAAGTGTATGTAAACTTCTGACTTCAACTGTACCTATATTTATAGTCACTTCACTCTGTCCAGCTTGCTAACATTGAAACGAAAACTAGAGTCAAGGAGCATACATTTTTTATTTTATGTTTGTGCAAATTTTGACGGTGAGGAAATATAACATTTTAAATGCGGCCCACAGGACCTCGGGGAAGAACGAAGGCGCTCCTGTGGAGAACATTTGTTTGACACCCCTGGTCTACGCAGACAGCTCATCAAAAGAGGGTTTGATTATCTTTGTTAATATGGCGGTACGCACCCCACTAGAGGCTATACTGCTTACTCTGCATATTCATTTGTACAGTGCATTTATCCCCGCCTTTCTCTTGTGTCTATGAGAAGGATGGAGGCGGATGACATTGGGGAACAGCTGGCAGAGAATGTACTTCTGTAAAAGGTGACGTATCACTTATATCTGCTTCCCTGTGCTCTTAGATCTGAGAGAACAATGCTTCACACCGATTGCCAAAGAAAACTTGTTTGTTGTTTGTCAGCGAAACCATTATACTAAAATCATTAATTATTCATACTGTTCCAGTGCTTGGTAATTTTGCCAAGTCTGATGAATATTTGGTTTGGTTTAGTTCCATCACATACTTCAAACTGGCAGATAAATGTTTAATGTGTGCTGCTGTGAGATTATATTTGGTTGGCTGTATAGCTCAGGACCCTAAGCAGGAAGAAAACCCAGCATAGCCAGTTTCTAAGAAATAAATGCACATGAACTAAACATTAAAGTCAAACCTTCAGTTCTTTCAACACAACTCTTGCAAAGCACTAAACCTGAGGCTACCCCCTCCTGTGGGTGATCCACAAACCACTAAACCTGAGGCTACCCCCTCCTGTGGGTGATCCACAAACCACTAAACCTGAGGCTACCCACTCCTGCGGGTGATCCACAAAGCACTAAACCTGAGGCTACCCACTCCTGCGGGTGATCCACAATGTATTCACCTCTTGTAAGACACCTGTTCAAAGAGCTAGACCAAGACGGATAAACAATACAGCCTTTTCCATGTTCTAGCAATATACTGCATCACTCAAACTCTGTTCATGGTCCTTCAATACGGAGTAGCTCTTGTAGTGGACATGGACTCTTCTCTTCTCAACCCTGTGATGACCAACCATCCTAAGTAACACAGGAGCTCATGGATCACTCATGGATGTAGGCCACAGTTCCATGTTTCAATGTCATACATGTTTAGATACAGTTACAGTTATAAGTCCACCCCCTGGAAAGAGTTTTGTTTTATTATTATTTAAAAAAAATTACATATTTGGACACGTGGATATTTGAGCTAAATTCCCACCACATTCATTGATAAAGGTTACCCAATTTAACAAATCACACACAGCATTTATTTGAAAATGTTATGCAATTAAAATAAACAAAAATGCATTTTCCTTATGTGGAAAAAGTTAAGTACATTATTCCATTTCCAAGCAATTCGAAGTACATAATTCCACTGTCTGACGACTCATCTACAAACTGAGAAAATTCCAGACCACTGGCAATCTACCTAGGACAGGTCGTCCCACCAAATTCAGCCCAAGAGCTGACCGAAAGATGCTTATAGAAGTCTCTAAGAACCCCAGGGTAACATCAAGGGATCTACAGGCCTCTCTTGCCACAACCAATGTCAAAGTGCATGAGTCAGAAAGAGACTGCACAAACTTGGCCTACATGGGAGGTCAGGAAGGAAGAAGCCTCTGCTCTCAAAAAAGAATATCAAGACACGACTGACATTTGCCAGACAACACCTGGGTAAAGACCAAAACTACTGGAGCAATGTGCTCTGGACAGATGAGTCAATGGTGGAGTTGTTTGGCTGCAATGCCAGATGCCATGTTTGGTGAAAACGAAACACTGCCTTTGAACAGAAGAACCTCATACTAACCGTAAAGCATGGAGGCGGTGGCATTATGGTTTGGGGCTGCTTTGATAGATAGGTACTTTATTGATCCCCCGGGGGGGATCAATAAGTTGGCCAGGCCCTGCCATCATTGACTCAACCATGAATTCTATATTGTACCAGAGAATTCTTGAGAAGAATGTGAGGCCATCTGTCAAAAAGCTGAAGCTAAACCAAACATGGATCTTGCAACAGGACAATGATCCAAAACACAAAATCAAAGCTACAACAGAATGGCTCAAAAAGAAGAAATGGAGGGTTATGGAATGGCCAAATCAAAGCCCAGGTCTTGATCCGATCTCAATGCTGAAGGGGGACTTGAAGCGGGCTGTGCATGCAATAAAGCCCTCAAACATGACACAGTTGAAGCAGTACTGTAAAGAAGAGTGGGCAAACATTCCTCCCAGTCGATGCAAGAGCCTGATAGACAGTTATTTCAGCCAAAGGGGCAACACAAGCTATTGAAGCTAGGGGTGTACTTATTTTTTCCGCACTATGTAATTACATTTCTGTTGATTTTTGATGAATAAATGATAGTAGAGAGAATTATTTATTTCAGCTTTTATTTCCTTCATCACATTCCCAGTGGGTCAGAAGTTCACTTAAACTCTATTAGTATTTGGTAGCATTGCCTTTAAATGATTTAACTTGGGTCAAGTTAATTAGTCTATTAGTCTGACAAATCAGTTTCGGGTAGCCATTCACAAGCTTCTCACTATAAGTTGGGTGAATTTGGCCCATTCCTGCTGACAGAACTGGTGTAACTGAGTCAGGTTTGTAGGCCTCCTTGCTCGCACACGCTTTCAGTTATGCCCACAAAAAAAAAAAAAGGGCTTTGTGATGGCCACTCAAACACCTTCACTTTGTTGTCCCCAAGCATACTTTGGAAGTATGCTTGGGGTCATTGTCCATTTGGAAGACCCATTTGCGACCAAGCTTTAACTTCCTGACTGATGTCTTGAGATGTTGCTTCAATATATCCACAGAATAATCCTTCTTCATGATGCCATCTATTTTTGTGAATTGCACCAGTCCCTCCTGCAACAAAGCACCCCCACAACATGATGCTGCCACCCCCGTGCTTCACGGTTGGGATGGTGTTCTTCGGCTTGCAAACCTCCCCCTTTTTCCTCCAAACATAACGATGGTCATTACGGCCAAACAGTTCTATTTTTGTTTCATCAGACCAGAGAACATTTCTCCAAAAAGTACGATCTTTGTCCCCATATGCAGTTGCAAACCGTAGTCTTGTTTCTGGCGGTTTTGGAACAGTGGCTTCTTCCTTGCTGAGTGGCCTTTCAGGTTATGTTGATATAGGACTCATTTGACTGTGGATATAGATACTTTTTTACTTGTTTAGTCCAACACCTTCACAAGGTCCTTTGTTGTTGTTCTGGGATTGATTTGCACTTTTCGCACCAAAGTATGTTAATCTCTAGGAGACAGAGCGGTATGACGGCAGGGTGGTCTCATGGTGTTTTTACCTGCGTACTATTGTTTGTACAGATGAACGTGGTACCTTCAGGCGTTTGGAAATTGCTCCCAAGGATGAACCAGATTTCTTTAGATTTTCCCATGTCAAGCAAAGAGGCACTGAGTTTGAAGGTAGGCCTTGAAATACATCCACAGGTACACCTCCAATTGACTCAAATAATGTCAATTAAAGCCATGACATCATTTTCTGGAGTTTTCCAAGCTGTTTAAAGGCACAGTCAACTTAGTGTATGTAAACTTCTGACCCACTGGAATTGTGATATAGTGAACTATAAGTGAAATAATCTGTCTGTAAACAATTTTTGGAAGAATTACAAAGTAGATGTCCTAACAGACTTGCCAAAACTATGGTTTGTTAACATGAAATCTGTGGAGTTGTTGAAAAATGTGTTTGAATGACTCCAATCTAAGTATGTAAACTTCCGACTTCAACTGTATGTACTAACTTTTTCACGACTGTATAAAAAACATTTCTGAAAAGAGGATTGCTAACAAAACCATTATCACAATTTTGAAGCAGTAACTTACCCATCACAATCTGTAATTCTTACAGCATTAGCAACACAGATGGGATCTTCTGGATCCAGTGGTATATTTGACTATGCTATTAAGTTAACATAAGCCTATTTTCAAGACACATGGCAGATGAGATGAGGGAAGTATGGAGGAGTGGTGTGTGATGATGAACAGGGATGAGAGCTGGAGCGTGGCGGCGCCCACAGTCTGATGTTACTGAAGGCAGCACGGCACACACTAGCCAGGGTGGAATTCCAGGACGGAAATTAAAGGAAGCAGTGTTGGCAGGAGCGCTGGGACTTCCATTTGCCACTACACAGGGGAGTGTCCTCAGGAGACGACTGGCTGTGCGGATGACTGACAGACAGCCCTATAGGTTGGGCACGTGTGTAATGTTTAATTTATGACCTGGGAGATCTGGTAGGAGATCAGTTGGTAAAGATCAAAACAGCGCTGATCTACACGTTCTGTGGAGCAAACTAAAACTTCAATCACTTCTGAAACATATCAGGCTATGTTGAGAAGTCTGATACAGAGGTGAAACCAGATTCTTTCTAGTCTAAATGAATAATGGTTCCAGGCTGGCAGAAGCCTATCCTTAGACAAATATCAAGGCAGGATCACTGTACTTTATCTCATTGTCAACTCAGAACAAAACCTGGTCTGATAAATCCATCAGCAACAGCAGATAAGACTAAATGTTTAATAAAATACAAAAAGCTGTAATGTCTCAAGTCAATAAGTATTCAATCCCTTTGTTATGACAAGCCTAAATAAGTTCAGGAGTAAAAATATGCTTAACAAGTCACATGGAGTCACTGTGTGCAATAATAGTGTTTCACATGATTTTAAAATTACCACCTCATCTCTGTACCCGACACATACAATTATCTAAGGTCCCTCAGTCGAGCAGCGAATTTCAAAAGAGATTCCACCACAAAGACCAGGGAGGTTTTCCAACGCAAAGAAGGTCACCTATTGGTAGATGGGTCAAAATAAAAAAACAGACATTGAATATCCCTTTGAGCATGGAGAAGTTATTAATTACACTTCGTATAGTGTATCAATACACCCATTCAGTACAAAGACACAGGCATCCTTCCTAACGCAGCTGCCAGATAGGAAGGAAACAGCTCATGGATTTCACCATGAAGCCAATGGTAACTATAAAAACGGTTAGAGTTTAATGGCTGTGACAGGAGAAAACTGACAGATCAACAATATTGTAGTTACTCCACAATACTAACCTAAATGACAGTGAAAATAAGGAAGCCTGTACAGAATAAACACATTTCAAAACATGTATCCTGTTTGCAACAAGGCACTAAAGTAAAGCTGAAAAAAGAAAAAATGTCAAAAGGAATTATCTTTATGTCTTGAATACAAAGCTTTTTTGGGGCAAATCCAACAACACATCACTGAGTACGACTCTTCATATTTTCAAGCCTGGTGGTGGTTGCATCATGTTATGGGTAGGCTAGGATTTCTTTTTAAATGGGAGAGCTAAGCACAGGCAAAATCCTAGAGGAAAACTTGGTACAGTCTGAATTTGTCTCCCAGACACTTGGAGACAAATTCACCTTTCAGAAGGACAATAACCTCAAACACAATGCCAAATATACACTGAGTTGCTTACCAAGACATTGAATGTTCCTGAGTGGCCTGGTTACAGCTTAAATCGGCTTGAAAATCTATGGCAAAATTTGAAAATGGCTGACTAGCAATGATCAACATCCAACTTCACAGAATTTTAAAAATAAAAATGTGCTAATATTGTACAATCCAGGTGTGCAAAACTCTTTGATACTTACCCAGAAAGACTCAGCTGTAATTGCTGCCAAAGGTGATTCTAACATGTATTGTCTCAGTGATGTGAATACTTATCTAAATGTTAATGTCTTTCAAATCTTGGAGGGGAGAGTATGGGCATGACATTTTGATTCCCAGTTATGTTTTTACATTTTGCAACAAATTTAAATTGGGTGAGCAATAATAGGACCAAAGTGTAGTTTATTGTTTAAGGGATATATCAGTGAAGACCACTTCTTCCAGGGCAATAGGAGACACCGTATTACATTGTTTAAGGGCTATAGCAGTGGAGACCACCTCTTCCAGGGCAATAGGAGACACAGTATTACATTGTTTAAGGGATATATCAGTGAAGACCACTTCTTCCAGGGCAATAGGAGACACCGTATTACATTGTTTAAGGGCAATAGCAGTGGAGACCACCTCTTCCAGGGCAATAGGAGACACAGTATTACATTGTTTAAGGGATATATCAGTGAAGACCACTTCTTCCAGGGCAATAGGAGACACAGTATTACATTGTTTAAGGGCTATAGCAGTAGAGACCACCCCTTCCAGGGCAATAGGAGACAGTATTTCTCTCTATACTCAGCCAGGGGGCAGTCATGTATAAACCAATTTATGATGGAAAGAAATGCTAGTGGCTGGAAATACAATTTAAAGTTCGGTACGGATCGTCCTCCTACACCTTTCCCTCTTTGGTACGGATCGTCTTCCTACGTCTTTCCCTCTTTGGTACGGATTGTCCTCCCATGTCTTTCCCTCTTTGGTACGGATCGTCCTCCTACACCTTTCCCTCTTTGGTACGGATCGTCTTCCTACACCTTTCCCTCTTTGGTACGGATCGTCTTCCTACGTCTTTCCCTCTATGGTACGGATCGTCCTCCCACATCTTTCCCTCTTTGCAAGTTTGTTAATTTTATCCGGGCTCGCTTACCTTTCCATATACACTTTTGAAATTCACTATGGATTTTATCCCAATAGCCAGAAGGAGAAGGAGGTTTTGAGAGGCAGTTGGCCAGATTTATTTTATAAATCTGAGATGGAGTAGAATTTGTCTATGATCATCAAAGCTTCTGGGAGGAATTGAGATACATTGTCTAGATAAAATAAGATATCGTCGGCGTATAATGATGTGCTGTGATCCGTGGATTTGAGATATTGGTGTAAATAAAATAAAAAATAAAGAATTGCCGAATTGCCTGGGCAAGGGGTCCATAGACAAAAATAGCAGAGAGATGGGATCACCTTACATGCTACTTCTAGGGTATGAATACTTTCTGAAGGCACTGTATAAGACAAATATATAAAAATGTATCAAAAAAAATATTTGGGGAGATCCATTTTAACCTGCTATGCAGAACAGTCAAGCAGAGGTTGGTTACCCTCAGTAAATCACTCTTAATGAATCCCAGTACTTAAAACATAGAGAATGCCAGATCTAAACCAACAAGGACACAGCAGTGATGTGAGATTCAGCACCTTGGACAGCAGCAGAAACACAATCCTGGAATTGGCAGTTCAGCACCACACGAACGTGGACAGCAACCATGCAATGACTGGTAGAATCCATGGGATAAAGAAAGGAAGTCAAAACCAGGAAGAGGGGGCTGAATTGGAAGACACCCACATCAACTTTATGCAACTTTCTTCGCCTCAGGAGCAGGTATTAACCAATTTAATTTCATAATACAATTGAAAAACAGTTAAAACACACTAGCATGAATTGTCATCTTCACTGATCAGACATGATTCATATTCTCCTTTATTATGTGAATGTCTGTTTGCCTGTAGCTGGTGGTGTCCAAGCCACATTGTCAGGCTTTGTTTGATTTGCAGTATGCAAGACAATAACCCTAGCTGACTCCCGCTAAATTTGAATTCTATAAGTGCAGACAGGCGTTTGCTCGATATGGCACACACCTATACGTCTTATTCTTTCAGAGTAGATTGAATGCTCAAGAAAGGCGTTAATACTTCAGATGGTACTGATACAGACTGTCTGGTCAGAGTAAGACTGTAGTAGTGACAGACTGTCTGGTCAGAGTAAGACCGTGTAGTAGTGACACTAACATGACAGACTCCTCGTGTTGTTCTAGTACTGCAGTATGTCAATACAAGAGGCCAATAGACCTGGCGTTATGGTGGAAAGCCTAATCTTTTAAAAGAGATTAACTAAACTTCCACCCACAAGTATTTTAAAGGAGCTACATGTCATATTTTTGTGGGCAGCAAATCTCTTGTCAAATACAGCCTGGGGCTATAGCACAATTAGTTAGCGTGTGGCTTAGGCCCAGTCAATTTGACAACAGCCACTCAGTCTTTCATTGACAAATAAGAAGGCTGCACCATTAGGATGTACTTTGGTACATAGGCCACTGTGCCAGGATGATAAAAACCAGACAAAATATTTGTCACTAAAATTACACCAACAAAACGATGAGCATGCTTTGTAATGTTTCTAAAACGATAAATTTATTACTAGGAAGAAGAAGTAAAGTGGTATATAGTTTAAATTATAAAGAATTTACCGAAATATCACAGAGACAAATGTTCACCTGCACCTTGAAGGGCGGGAGGCTACCGTGGTAGCGCGACTCGAGTAATGTTTCTGCCTGGGCGATTGAGTCGGACTAGTAGAGGCGTTGTTTTCTCTTCTCTAGCAGTTGAAACTCAAAAACATAGAAAAACCTAGCTTGTGAACAAAACAATGTACATACCCAACAAACACGAGGACAGAGTATCACTTCAGCAGACCCTCTTTTCAAGTAAATTAAATATTTATAGACCAACTTTAATGCCTGTGCACAGCGCTTCTAAAATTGAATCTTTCACTCAGCTCTTCACGTGCGAACAGACCCCAGCCAGGCAGTGTTGCAGTGCGAGGTGGAATAGGCTATATATTACCAGCTATGAAACAAATACTTTGAAAACAGCTACAGCAGCATTTATGTTACTATAAATGTGATCAAACATTACTATTTTTATTCACAAACGTGAATGAAAAGTGAAATGCTGGCACTGTGGAGCCCTGACCTCCCACCAACATGGCTGGTGAAATAGACATCTTACCCGCCAATGCCAAAATCTACCCAGGCAGTTGTTCATTTTAGGCCCTAATTGTTTGCCTCCATTTACTGCTATTGTTGGACATCGTAGTAATGGTTCTCTTCAATGGGTGGTGCCGAAGGATCCATTCCACTCTGTTTCATTTGGACGGCGATGTCAAATAGGTAGTCATAGCATTCACACCTGGAACAGACACATGAATAATCCATTAGCACACAAACCTCAAAGGCACCAATGATGCATTTAAAATTAAAATAAATATATGTCTGTCTACACACAATCATCACACGTGGAGCAGTGATACATTTAGTCTAATGACATTCATAGTAATACTTACACAAACATTACTTTTATACTATTTATAATTATTAGTTAATCAATTATAAACTTTGTGTTACTTCATAATTATTCATTAACTCACATGGTCTTGGCTTTCTCCCAGGACTCCCCCCACACGTAGACGCCGTGGCGCCGGACGAGGACCGCACAGGAGTCTGGGTACTGCTCCATGGCCAGTGCCATACGCTCCTTCAGATCCCGCTCCTCCGGGGTGTTCTCAATAATGGGCACCACCAGCATTTCATCATATCTGCGTGCGTGCACACACACACACACACACACACACACACACACACACACAGTCAACGTGGGTTTGTGTGCAGAACGCATAGTCATAGGGCCACCATCTAAATGCAAGTGTCAGTTGAATGTGAAAATGTGGATTTTCACATTCATTTCCATAAACTGCAACTGCTGGACTTTTTCAGTACATACATTCACACTACAGTACATGGAGCACTCTAGCTGCATGTTTTCACACCTGTACTTCCAACTTGAAAGCATAACTACTGCGCCTAGCCACATACCCAGTTGGTGCTGGAAGTGTCCTAGCCATGTACCCAACTGTAGTTGGTGCTGGAGGTGTCCTAGCCATGTACCCACCTGTAGTTGGTGCAGGAGGTGTCCTAGCCATTTACCCACCTGTAGTTGGTGCTGGAAGTGTCCTAGCCATGTACCCACCTG